>OY776114.1:109797009-110407843 GCA_963675035.1 Allygus modestus | reverse complement strand
TTTGGTGAGATCCGGTGGTAACAGTGTTGCCAGATGTAATATGGAACAACACAACGTTGTATTTGCTCGATAAATGTTCGCGGCTAGTTCCCAAACGCACAACGCACTCGTTCCACCTTTGTGTGGTCGGGCTGAGATCCATCCCTTAAACTTGTCTCTCTGGCATGAACTGTACTATTTGGTCCATTCAAATAGTGATTTTACCAGACAAGTTTTTGGGGGTTATGTTTTCTTCGATTCATTGTTGTTTTGGGGTGCTGGATTCAAATAAAAGATTGTTATCTTATGAAGTTTCTTGACGGAACATTGTAAAAATCTCATTTCCGGAGGATTTTTGCTTATAACTCGAAAACGGTTAATTTCGCGTAAGTATATATTTTTCTAAATTGAAGTATTTAAAAAAATATACTTTAAAAAATACGGTTATAATTAGAAACAAAATTTATACGTATATGTTTAGCTTCCAGTCCAAGTTAAAATATTATGGAGATTCTTAAATAAATCCACCAGCAAAATCTACGGATTTGAATCTTTTTCTGGTACAAAATAGATGGTTTTGGCCTAGTAGTTATGTCATCAAATATTTTCCTTTGGTTGAATGTGTTTTTATCAATGCTGAAGGGACCTTGAATTGTTTAGCTTCCAGGGAAGCTAAAACGTAAGCTCCAGCTAAGGGAACCTTCCAGGGATGTAAGCTCTTTGTCGATCAGCCAATTTCCAACCACTACTCGAGGCTAGTCTTAAAATATGAAATGTGTACAAAATTTGCTTCATTCTGACAAATTACAATTTTCGGCCGCCATCTTGGATCCACCAATTTGGAATAATATATTTTTTTCTTATGTAAAGGTAGGGTTGTGACACATCATTTCCAACTGTTTTCCGACGCTGAAATCAATGCCGCAATGTTTTTTAAATATCACCTTTCGTTTTCATGATACTGTCAATTTTTGAAATGTTAAACAGAAATCTTTTAATTTCATGAAAACTAAAGAAATAATAATTCTTGTTTACAGTAAGTCTGAGCAAATTATAGATTGGTGATTAACAGAATGCAAGGAATTATAAAAGGTCTATTTGGAAATTGGTTGTACTTGTAAAAGCTGTGAAAGTAATAAATATATATATGTTAACTTTGATCTTATTTATTTAATCCTGTAAATCCTGTGGTATGGTGTTCGCTGGGAGCGGTTGTTAGTGTCATGGCGTTGGCTGGAGGTCATAGTTAGTGTCATGACTAGTTAGTGTCAGGGGTAGTAGATGTCATAGGGTTGGCCGGGGGCAGTTCTTAGTGTCATGGCGTCGGTTGGCGGGTAGTATATGTCATAGGGTTGGCCGGCAGTTCTTAGTGTCATGACGTTGGGTGGAGGCGGAAGTTAGTGTCATGTTGTTGGATAGGGGCGGTAGTTAGTGTCTTGTGGTTGGCCGTGGGCGATCGTTAGTGCCATATGGCGTTGGCTGGGGATGGTAGTTAGTGTCGTGTGGTTGGCCGTGGGCGATCGTTAGTGTCATGGTGTTGGCTGGGGGCGGTTGTTAGTGGCATGGGGTTGGCTGTGGGTGGTAGTTAGTGTCATAACGTTAGCTGGAGGCGGTTATATATATCATGGGTTTGGCTGGGGGCGGTTGTTAGTGTCATGGTGTCGGCTGGCGGGTAGTATATGTCATAGGGTTGGCCGGCAGTTCTTAGTGTCATGACATTGGGTGGAGGCGGAAGTTAGTGTCATGTGGTTGGATAGGGGCGGTAGTTAGTGTCTTGTGGTTGGCCGTAGGCGATCGTTAGTGCCATATGGCGTTGGCTGGGGATGGTAGTTAGTGTCGTGTGGTTGGCCGTGGGCGATCGTTAATGCCATGGCGTTGGCTGGGGGTGGTTGTTAGTGGCATGGGGTTGGCTGTGGGTGGTAGTTAGTGTCATAACGTTAGCTGGAGGCGGTTATATATATTATGGGTTTGGCTGGGGGTGGTTGTTAGTGTCATGGTGTCGGCTGGCGGGTAGTATATGTCATAGGGTTGGCCGACAGTTCTTAGTGTCATGACGTGGGGTGGAGGCGGTAGTTAGTGTCATGTGGTTGTCCGGGGGCGATCGTTAGTGCCTTGGCGTTGGCTGGGGGGGGGTTGTTAGTGTCATGGCGTTGGCTTGGGGGTAGTTAGTGTCATGTGGTTGGCCCGGGGAGATTGTTAACGCCATGGCGTTGGCTGGGGGGGGGTGGTAGTTAGTGCCATGACGTTGGCTGTTTGGCTGGAGGCGGTTGTAGATGTCATGGGTTTGGCTGGGGGCGGTTGTTAGTGTCATGGGGTTGGCTGTGGGTGGTTTTAGGTGTCACATTGTTCCCGGGAACTTATTTTATTTCTTCAAAGTTAATTTTTCTTCTGTAATGCATGTTGAACTCTCGTGGAGAATACTGAGCAAAATTGTTGTTATTAATACTATTTTTAAATGAACTTACCTTCGACAAACCTAACTCTTAAAAGAGGTTTTTGTCCTAAAATCTATGTAAAACTTTTTAGTTGAGCGACAGCGCTCCCATGTTAAAACAGGTATTATTTAAAACTCTGCCCAGAATTTAATTTAAAATTTGGCATACTCGTGGGTTTTATCATTATTTAGCAATTTCAGTGATTAGACTTTTCATTTAGGTCCTTAAATTAATTTATTTTTAAAAGGTAAAATTCACATTTTTATGATTCTTTAGAAAAAATTAAACATAAAATCAAAATTCTACTCACTGAAGTCGTTTAATTATTTTTTAGCGAATTTCCCCTATAGGGAAGAAGCTATTACCGTAGGTCTCATAGTAAGACTTAAGCCCGAGACCATAATAATTTTTTAATTTTTTTTGCTCGCGTGTGTGTGTGTGTGTGTGTCCGTGAATGCGATAACTTGAGTAAAAAACGTCCGATTTCGATGAAATTTGGCTCAAATGTGTAAAGTGACATTCATGACTTTAAGTTCGAAAACCAGAAAAATCGGGCCATGGGAAGGGGGGTTTATGGGGGTTTTAAATTGTTCAACAATCAGTTTTTTGCATTTTTCACCCTAAAATTTTTGAACAACTTAATTTTGGTATTGACCATGTTATAGTGCTTAAAAAACATTAATATCGTATTTTGAATTACTAACCTAGGTTAAGTGGTTGCGGAGAAAATAAAAAAAACCTACTTATAAAATCTCCAATGTTAATCTTATGGGAAAAAGGTTTTTGGCTTTTCCTCAGTTTATTTTAATGTAAACTTCACATTTGATTTTACCAATCTGTTCAGTTCCACAAAACAATAATTTTGGTGTTTAAATTGTGATTCTACGCTCAACCGTTGCTGATATATTCAAAGTGCTAAACACAGTACGTTGTCCAATGTTATCCTTATGGAGAACTAGCTGTGTACCCGTCCTTCGTACGGGTTGTATATAAATGGTAGATTATCTAAAAAAAATAACAACCCATATAATTTTACAATATTAAAATTACATTTAACACTTTTAAAGTAGAATTAAATTAAAGTTAACGAAATATACTATGGCAGATAGTTCGGGTACTGTTGCCAAGTCGAGGAACTCTGTCGGGTAGTGAACGGTGTGGTTTTTGCGACTCCAAATCGGTACACGTAACACTTTGGATTCGATTTTAGAAATAAAAGAACTCAAGTACAACAAAATATTAACCCTGTTTAATTTAACATTTTAAATACTTTGATACATTAATCTTTACATTCAAATAAATTAATAGTAATTTAACGAAACATTAAACTTTAAATACATTGACAAACCACTTTTAAAATCACCATTCTTGCCAGGTCCTGTTTTCATTATAATTGTAATTAAACCATTTAAACTTGGAAAAATCATATGTTTTAAAAACATATGACTACTTGATTTGATTTAAATAAATGTAAATCAATATACGAACTGTTCTAACAGTGGTCATGGTTAAATGAACGGTATTAAATAATGTATATGTTCGTTCCTCCCTTTGGAATAGACCTACATTTGTGTTGATCTCCGTTGCTTGTTCATTGGTGGACGTGAGGATGGCACAATCACAGAGCCAGGCACTTTCCAGATTAAACTGTTTATGGACCTCGGTGTAACAAACTGTCAGTCAATAAATCCTGTGATTCATCGATAGTGCCGAGTGAAGGATAGATGTTTCTGAGACTTAATTTGTTTTTCAATGTCCCAATCTCAACTTTTAAAAGCGCGTAAGAAAACTGCACAACCCCTTAATCTTCTCAAAAATACATTTTCATATTTACTGTTAAGTTCAGACGCTCAGTGGTCGGCTACATAAAATATATTTTTAGAGAGGCGTAGACTCGTCCACTCATGTCTCACTTACGACAAAGGGTCTGTGTGAAATCTCCAGAGAACAACACCGTGACTCCACATGATGTTGTTTCTTATTTCCTTTAAGGCATCAAATTTCAGCTCTACTGGTTGAGTAGTTGGTGTGTTATGACAAAAACGCTTATATTAAAGGTCATTGGGCCAGAGTCCTTGAGTATATTTGTGTCTGGAGTAGGTAATGTCTGCACTGAGCTATCAGCTACATTCCTACCGAATTTCAGATCCATCAGTCCAAGAGTATGTGCAAGATTGATAAAATATTGTATTTTGAAATTCCGGGGGGCGAAGCCCTTAAACAACTTCGTAACAGGAATAGGCTTGCGTTTTTTTCTGATGAATTAGTTAAGTTCCTACCGAAATGTAACTTACAAAGGTCCAGTAAATACTAATACTCATAAAATTGCCATAAAACTAAATTAGCGAAGAACCCTATAGGACTTTTTTAAACGTATTCTTATTGTGAATCTGCAGCATAAGGCGAACCACCATCCAAAATTGTATCTTCAATAGACATTGTCGTTTCTTAGATAAAGTGATCACTATGTCAGTGAGTGCATGAGTCTGACAAATATATATTTAGATCATATATCCACTTATGTTATTTATTACCAATCTTCACTCAACGTTTTAAAAAATAACTAAAAAAACAATTTTTAGAATAACTATTCCATCATCTGGTTCAATATAAATAAATGCTTTGTCCATAAGAATAGCATAGGACCTTTAAACCCTTATAGAGCAGTGTCCTAAGGTAATTTAAAACAATCAAATTAGTCTAAAACCTTCTAACGCACATATAGAACATAGAAAAAAGTTGCATAATAATCGGTGCACCCGTTTTCCTGTGAAAAGCGAACAAAAAATGACCAAAACCGCACAAAATCATGTTTTTGAGCGGCCGCCATTATTAGTGAATTTCCTTTGGAAAGTGAACTATTAGCATGACCCGCACGGTGAAACTTAAGCCCGGGAACACCATAGAAGTTCCTAACGTGACCCCCTGAACACGTTTTGGGGGGTCGTTCAAAATGTTATATATATATATATATATATATATATATATGTGTGTTTGCACTCTAGCGGTCGCATTTTTTGTCCGATTTACTTCAAATTTGGTAGGGACGTTCCTTTCTGTAATCAGTTGGACAAGTTCGTTGGGCAAAACAATCGGAAAACTCTAAACCCCTTTTTTGGGGATTAATTTTTCAAATTTTGAGTTTTTGGGCCCAAAAAGGGTCAGAAAAGCCCCGTATGTAAAATTAATTCATGTAAAAAGATGGGAATTAGTAAGGCAAAAGTTTTTACCCCTCTCTCGTCATTCTAGCATAAATATTTATCGAGTTATTAAAGAAAATGTGTTTCGACTAAACACAGTACGTTGTCTTATGGGGGTTTTACACTATAAAAGCCTGTTATTCCTTTGTTAGAGTACTTTCATCATCCCCAGCAACCTCACGCCTACTTTCAAGCCTGCCTGGACCTTCTCCTAACATTATAATGCGCAAAATTGTATTCCCAGCTTTGCAGGTAAATGAAACCAGGAGCATCAGAACAGCCAAAAAATCACTGTTTTCAGATTTTAATACAAATTTGAATAAATGTATATTTTTACACTGATTTTGAGTTTTAAAAGTTTTTAAGTGGAAATTCACTTCCCTCACGTCAGCGTGCTGCGTGCGAACTCGTTTTTTTTAAAGGCGTATGCCAGTTTATAGTGCCCTAAAACCTTCTCACGCATATATAGAACAAAGAAACAAAGTTTCATTAATGTCAGTGCACCCGTTTTTTCAGTGAAAAGCGAACAAAACCCGTCCTTGAGCGTTACCGGCAGACAGACGGACAGACATAAATTGAGATAAGATTTGTTTTGGTTTCCCTAGGGTGTAAAACGTGGAAATATGCAACAGTTTCATAATTCCAAGGAATGTACAGACAAAACTCTAATTTTATTTATATAGATTAACTATACGGTATATTGAAATAAATATATTTTATATATATATACTTTGATGTACACGTTCTTCGCACAGGGGTTTTCCTTACCCGTCCTATAGTCAATGCAAATTGCATTTTAGTTAGCTTGAAACAGCTGTTGATCTTGCTTCTGCTCTTTAAGCTGTCAAATGTAAGTGCCCTCAGCTGTTCGCATTACAGTTTCTGAATGTTTACTTTCTTATGAAATGTAAACATTGAAACTTAGAACGTTCACGGGGCGTAGCCCGAGGGGATTTTAAGGAAGTGAATAGGCCTATGTATTGCATGGGTTCAAGATCTACCTTTGTATAAAGTTTCAGCCCAGTCGGTTAAGTAGTTTTTGCGTTCACCCGGAACATAGACAGACAGACAGACAGACAGACAGAAACCACCTCTTCTTTATAATATTATAGATAGATAAATAAAATTTGATATCTCGATTATTTATGAATGTATGTTGATGAAACTTGGTATGTGGCTTCACGTAGTACTGGTGCACAATATTTGCACAAAAAATTGATTTTTTGTTGATTATTCCCGTAGCAGCAAACCTGCATACACAGCCCCCATGTTATTCTTATGGAGAATAACTAAAATGTTATATGGCACTTATTTATGATTGAATATTGATGAAACTTGGTATGTGGCTTCGCCTAGTTAAATTATATTTATATTTGCATAAAAACCAATTGTTTATGTTCCTTGTTTCAGCAAACCTACGTACTCATTACAATGCTATTCTTATGGATAATAATTAAAATCGCTTATATGTGTATATATTTTTATGAAACTTGGTATGCGGCTTTATGGGGTATTAAGACAAATATTTTGCACTGGAAATTCGTTGAGGATGCAGGTTTGCTGCGACTGGGGTATTCTCTTTCAAATAAGTCATATACCAAAAAATCTTATTATTCGTTGAATTTGAAATTTAACATTGCTCTTTTGCTCTTAAAAAATAAAATATATAACATCTTATACGTTAAATTATTAACGGAGAGTAGAAACAAATGTTTATCATTATTAAATATAGATGAACATACTTATACTTTTAATGCTCAAAGAATTAGTGAATGTTTTAGGCAGCAGTAATTCTGCTCCTTTCCCACGCTTTACACTATACTTTCATTTCAACATTTTTTATTACTTAGAAAATTGTCAATGAAATAATGTTTTTAGATTTATTATGTAGAGAGAAAATATAAGACGTTGCCAAAATTATAACACACGATTAAAAATCAAATAAAAACAAATTTTTGAACGAATCCTTAATTGGTTTAAACTTAATAATAATTAACTTAATTTGTTTACACACGATATAGGATATAAGGGAAACATTTGCCTATTGAAATTGAACTCCCAATAAAGCCAGTATCAAGAGCCTATATTTTACAACATTTAAATACTTTTTTGTTAGTTTAATCCTATATAGAGTTTAATATTATTATACATATAAACAAATATGAGACAAAAATTAAAAATTGAGCCAAAAGGACACAGCAGCTGTTTAATAAATTAAAACTATTATTCAAAATTAATCCATTTAATTTATATTTTTTTATGTACATTTGTGAGGCCTGAAAACACATAGTCAATATGTGTTTATATTGTCGCGGGGTAAAATAATAATGGAATATCTAAAAACAACTAAATTACGGGTGGCTTATTTGCAAAAAATGTTTTTAGTGCCTGATTAAAATGCGATCCACATCTATAACGGTGTTATCCTCTCACCACGCGCCGGCAGCAGACGACTTTGCAACGAATGCAACAATCGAGAGAAAACATCTCGATTGTACAAACCTCTCGCTAAGCACTCGAAACAATCGATAAGCGGAACCTCTCCAGAAGGAACATTTTGATTGTTTTAACCTCTCGCAATCGCGCATCACTATGTCGAAGAAGTCGTCAGTCCATGTCCACGAAGAAGGATTTCCCGCCATCAACAGTATAGTGTGCATAACCGACGCTAGCGCGACGTGGTGGCGTTTTACGAAAGCTCATGCACACGCACACTTTGGAAACATCCAGCTCTGTGAGATCCACTTGATTTCGGGTGGTTTCGGGCATTTCCGTGATCCTCTCGTCATCATGAGGACGAATCACAGGCTTTCGCGTTCTGAGATCCAGGGGGTGGATCTCACGGCGCAAAACGGATCTCGCGGTGTGCGTGTGTTAACATACAACGGATCTCACCCCGACCCCTTTACAAACCCACACACACACACACACACACACACACGGACACACACACACACACGGACACACACACACACACACACACACACACACACACACACACACACACACACACACACACACACACACACACACACACACACACACACACACACACACACACACACACACACACACGGACACACACACACACACACACACACACACACACACACACACACACACCACGTAAAAACCACTTTTTTGGGTTCAGGGAGCACCAAAACGAATATTTCCACTAACAACTCAAATTCGAAAATTTTGACGAAAACAATACTTTCTCCATATACTATGTATAGAGGGAGAAAGTAAAAAGTATAAATAAAGTGATTTTGCCGACTCATGCCCACGCACAGGCTTAAGCCTATGTGGGCATATTCCTTAAGGTAAAATAATATAGTAAATCTAACAAAGTTATAACAAATAATTATTATAAATTAAGATTATCCTCGAACATAATACATATCTTCAAACATCTATATATACTAATTTAATAGGCGAGCAGGTTTTTTGTGACAATCACTCCTCCTAACCTACTGAACCGATTTTCATGTTTTTGGTGTCATTGGAAAGAGCCTAACGTGAAGTTGTGCAGGAAACTTTTTTTATAGAGAAATAATTTGTGAGTGAGGCCCTGGGGCCCCTTAAAGTTGAGTTTTTTCCTATAAGCTTAACATTGGAAAATAACTACAAATTTTAAGCAATCAGCTGGATAGAGTAAACACAGTTAATCAGCAGGCCATGATGGCTTTGGAACGGTAACACAATATTTATATGGGAATGTCAGTATAATATTACGTTGTCATCGCGAGCGAAGCCGCGACAGGCTACTAGTTTTACTATTATAAGAGAAACATGTTATCCTACCAATGTATATATTTTTTGGAATAAAATTATTTATAAGTATGTTCTCTTGAAACAATGATGATTTCATCGAAGTACCTATCAAATCAAAATACAATATAGTGTTCTATAGGACTTTTGGCAAATTGGGTTTTTTAGATTTTTATTCTCTTGCACTAAACGTTTCACTTCTAACTACCACAGATTTCAAATTTTCAGATGATATTTGTAAAATATCGACCATTTTTAGGAAACATTTTTAGCACTAAAAAGGGAAAAGGGTCGAGTTATAGGGCTCTACACCAATTTTGACTTGCTTATAGAATTAACAGCTAAAAATTTATATTTTTAATTTTTTTATACACGACTGAGGGGGAAGGATCATAATTTTGTTCGGACTTCGCTCCTCACTGCAATCAGCTTTGGATACATTAATTAGTCTGTACATTTTGGAACTGATTTTAGTAAACAGTTACATTTTACTGTAAAAGTGTTTTGATTTTTTTAGAGAAGAGTCACTTGAACATCCCCGTCTGCGAAGGTGCTTACAAGAGAGTAAGTAGAAAAATAGTTCTTGTCACTTTCTAGGCACTACCTAAAAACTATTCATTTGAATTATACAACTATTTTACAACGTTATTATCTTCAAAAACCAAACAAAACTGATCTATTAATTTAATTTCTTTAAGATGGATAATGTCATCTATCTATCTATATTATTAATATGCTACATGCAAACTTTGAAACAGAAAGGCTTTTTATTTTAAGATTCATCCCTTCATATTATACACTAAAACACGCGTTTAGGTGTGCAAATGTGCAAACTGGCTTTAGATTTTCGATTTAGGCCTCAGGGCTCTGCCCTACGGGACTTCAAAGTCCCGATGTTATTCACATGGAGGACAGTTTTATTTGGTTTATGTCACGTGTGTTTTTTCTTAATGCTTATCACAATACTGACAATAATGTTTATGTACTGTACTGTAATATCAAATATTGACAATGCACTTGTTTGTTATCCATATTTTGTTCAAACGTTACGTGCAATAAAGTTGATTGATTAATTAATTCAATTCAATTAAATAAACAACTAACTACAGGCAATCATTGTTATGTTTACTGTTTATTATTCTCGTTTCTCAAAACGGGATGTGAAAGCTGCACATGGGTACAGTTCGGGCCATGGTGCTTGGCGCCTGGGAAGGGTGAGAAAGAACTCAAATGTCTCGTAAATAAAAGCAGACAATAACAATACCCCCGTAGCAGCAAACCTGCGTACTCAGCGAATTTCCAATGCATATATATGTATCTTAATACCACATAAAGCCACATAACAAATTTCATCAATATACACTCATAAATAAACGATTTATGACATTTTAATTATTCTCCATAAGAATAACATGGTGGCTGAGTATGCAGGTTTGCTGATGCAAGGAACACAAAAAATGGGGTTTTATACAAATATCAATACAACTCATTTAGGTAAAGCCACATACCAAATTTCATTAATTTATTTTCATAATTAAGGGAGATAACACGTTACTTATTCTCCATAAGAATAACATGGGGCTGAGTACGCAGGTTTGCTGCTATGGGAGCCTTTGGCAAAAAATTGTTTTTTTTGAGCAAATATCAATGGTCCACAACCAGATGAAGCCGTATACCAAGTTTCGTCAGTATACGTTCATAAATAAGCGAGATATAACATTTTTTCTTTTCCTCCATAAGAATAACATTAGACAACGTACTGTGTTTAGCACTTTCAATATCTCGGTAACCAATTGACGTAGAGAAATGATCAAAATACCAAATTGTGTGTTTTTTTAAGCTGATACCAATGGTAAAAACTAAAATTTGACTATTTCCAAAATTATATATAAAAAATTCAAAAAACCCATTTTTGGGGTACAAAACCCCCCCAAAATACCCCTTCGGATAAAGCGATCTGGCTGGTTTTTGAACTTAAAGTCATAAATGTTGCTTTACACGTTTATACCAAATTTGATCAAAATCGGATAATTTTTACGAGAGTTATCGTGCTCACGGACACACATATATATACATATATATATATATACAGTTTCGAACGAATGGTGTTTTTGGGGTCTGGGGACCTCAAAACGAAAAGTTATCATGGTCCCGGGCCTAGGTCTTACCATGCCGACTACGGTAATACCTTCTTCCCTATAGGGGAAATTCGCTAAAAATAACCAAAACCAATGTTTTAAAATTAAATTAATTAATTTTGCTTTCTGTTGACAAAACTATACTGTAACACTAATGGTACGAAGCCAAATAGAGGCGAAAAGTCATTCCAGAGCATAAGCTAACCAGACGCCAAGCACTGTGACCTGAACTGTAATTCTAGTTTAAAACTATCAGGTTTGTTTATGCAACTAATATTTAATGAACGATTACTTTATTTCTTGTTAAATTAAGACATTTAAACCTTAGAATCAATAGTGTTTTAGTAATTAATTACTTCCATTCTAATGATGATTTTGAGAGATTTTAAAGGATAATATTTTACAGTTCAAGTAAATTTTTATTTTATCGACTTAAAAAATTAAAAATTCATTAATTTTCGAAGGCTAAATGTAATACTGAATTGCATTATCAATAAACAGATGATTAGTCATTAAAAGCATTTCAATTTACAGTCAGAGAGCGGGCTAAGGTGCAGGGGGATGGCCCAGAAAACGAGTGGAAAGTCCACATTTGCTCCGAGAACAACTTCCCAACGGCTGCTGGCCTTGCGTCTTCAGCTGCTGGCTACGCGTGTTTGGGTGAGTCAGCTTTAGTGGTGTAGTGGGGCTGGAGCGGCGCTCCGGTTCAGCTTCTAGAGCCGGAGCTCAGATTTTTAAGCCGCGCGACTGTAGAAAGTGGTGAGCGGGTGACGAGTCGCTCGGGAATAAAAAGGCCAGAACAAACCCGCATCACTTCAATGTCCATTGAGTCGTATCGAGGCAATTGCAGGGTGCTGCGCAACAGACAACTCGTGTTACTAGCGACTGCATAAAAATGACAGCAACATTGGTAGCGCTTCTAGGCGCTCTCTCGCCATCTCCCCGTCCACGGAGCGACACCTCTCCCCCACCCGTCTGCCTTCTACAGACTACAGTGTATACGTAAATAAACAGGTCGAGACTTGTTATTCGCGTTGCCGTTCTAGGTTATTATCAGTGCGTTTATTGAGCTATTGTCGTTGAAAGTCGTAGTGGTTGAGCGTATTAGCGTATTTATTGATGGTTGTGTTTGAGTTGAGTCCTCTCTTTAATTATAAATTTGTGAATATGGCTATTTGGTATTATTGTACCCTACCCTAATTTATGCTTATTGCCATCTATACTTGACAATAATCACCCATAAATTCTCTGAAACAAATTTCAGACCTCCAGTGCTTTTATTTTAAACCTTCACATCTTAATTGAATTTTTGAACACTGGCAGGTAGAGACAATTCGTTGAGCATTTAAAATTAAAATTAATATTCATTTATGCTGTTACAATGCCTTTTTTATTTACGTGGAAATACATTGACGTTAACAAAACTAAGCTTGTTCCAATTTACCTTGTCATAATATTAACATAAAATAATAACACCTTGTCCTAAAAATATCATTATTATTATTGCTACCCCTTTTACTTATACAATATTTTATTAATTCGGATTAGGTAGGAGACAGAAAGAATTACTCGTTCTGGAGCTCATTCCCCATACTCTTGAACCCTTTAACATAAAACAAGCGCAATCCGCGATATAGAAATTGTTTCGAACTAATTACTCAATTTTAGTTATTGACCCCAACTTTTACTGCATTTTACTTTACTGTACAAAATACTCGGTAGCCAGACTCAAAGTTATTATAAAATAAATCTAAAATGTACTAAATTATCCTTTAAATTCACCTGAAAAGACAATACATAATTTATACACTCCTGCTACTATAATTTATACAAATTGTTGAAAATACCTTCAAAAAGGGTGAAAGCTACGAGACTAGCGATTCAGCCGACAACGAAGACCGCCGACTAGATGCTAACCAATGCCGCCTTCTGAATGAGAAGTCCCGTCCTGGGAGGGTTACCCCCTCTTGCTGTCTTATATAACTTAATCCTGTCCAATTCTAGTTTTAGCAAGATTTAATCATGACCAATATTATTATCTACTGTCCTATATATACTGGCATACTGAGTCATTGTTTGGCTTACCGAGTTTTACTTGAGCTTTTAAAATATTGGCAAAAATTAAATTAAACGTATTTTATAAAAGAACTACATTAATGTACCAAATAGCAATTATGGTACATTATGATATTAAATTATTATTTCGTATAATGCATTTTTACAGAATTAAGTATTAATATTTTAGGCTAAAATAATAAATTAGCCCAATGGTAAATGGTAGGGGTGTGCGAATAGTGATTTCTGGCTCGAACCGAGCCGAGCTTTTTTCAAAGCTTCGAGCTTTCTCGAGCCGAGCTTTTTTGATGGGAATTTTCTCTAGGAGTGTGCAATATACCGGTTGTGATTTTCTGACTGGGGCCATGCCGGGCAGAATTTTTTCAAAGTTCTCGAGCTTTGAGTATGTTTGATTACGCCTATATGTATTCTTTACTTATATTATGTTTAAAAGAATAAACATTTTATCCACTATGGTAATGTAAAATAATTTATACCTTCAATATTTGTCATCTTTCATTCACTTCTTCTAGAGTCATTACTCCTCTGTTAAATAAATAAAGGCCTATAGTGGTAAAATAACAAAATAAGTACGGTAGGCTTCTAAAAAGTAGGATTTATTGAGACTAGTGATGTGTCAAAACCAAAACTTGAATCTCAAAACCACCAAAACTTTGGAAAAGTTTCGGTTTCGAGATTCGCTCGGTGAGTTTCGAGAATCAAAACTCGAAACTGCTGAGATTTTTTGTGTCTTTATTGTTGTTTTTTAACAGAAATCACGCCCGTGTTTCGATCAATAATGCAAAGGTCAAAAGCCTAATGTCATCGGCCGTCTACCTTCACCTTTTTTGGATTATTGATTTTTTATTTCTGAAAGAACAACTCTAACCAAAATATATAATTAGTTTTAATTAATTTTTCTGGATTTATTTTTCATAACCATACCCAGGCAAGTAAATAGGGTTTCGCGATTTGAGTTTCGAGATTCGATTTTGTAAGTTTCGGTTTCGGTTTCGAGATTCGAAATTTCTGGTTTTGACCATCACTAATTGAGACCACTTGTTGATAGTAACGAACAATTTGTCTAAAGTAGGTAGCCTTCATAGAGAGCAAATAACGTAAAGGAAGAGAACTAAAAATGTTTAACTAGACTGATGAGCCCACAGGTTAACTAATGCAGATATTACCGTATTTATTAATAGCCATAATAATAATAATTGACTATATGTCAATATGTACTCTCCATGAAACCAAAGACTTAGGCCCTAGCCTTGGGAATCGCCAAAACCCAGTAGCCTATCTCTCATTCAGCTGTTTTAAATAGTAAATTCTAGGTTATCCTTTTATAAGATAGTAACCAGTCTTTATATCTTATTGTACTCATAGGAATAGGAATAAGTTAATAAAAGTAGGCCTAGCTTATGTTCTATCTAACCTATTACCTAATAGACTTTATCCCTATCCTAATATCGTCCTGATGGATGTTATATCTGCTTCTGAAACAGAAGGTATGAAGTTGTAAGTTGTAGAAAAGACTGTACCGATGCAACAATTAGACAAAGTGACCCATTACAATTAGACCCATTTTTTTAATGGGTTTCGGTTTTTTCCTTTGGTACTTTTTCTAGAGCAGTACGGTTGTTGTATTAATTATTATTAATCGTGAAATATTGCACAACTCAACTGGGCAACGGCAACACTGCACTGCAAACTGTGCAATCTGAATAGTGTGATAGGTCCACTTGATGTGATTGAGCATTGAGCGTAGAGAAAGTAGCTCCATTGCATTGGTTGATCACTGATCAGGTCAGCAGTTTAAAATATTACAGTAATTTAATGTTTGGTTATTTTTTTTAAGAAGGACCGAAAGCATTAGCACTGCAGAATTATATTTGTTATGGAATGGAGCTCTACCGATGCAAACTACGAGAATTCTAACATTGACTCTGGAAAGTTGTTTTTAAATTGACTTTTGTAGGTGACTATTTTCACTGGCCGGCATTTTAAATATTCGGCTCGAACTTCAAACCTTTTTTTTGCAAATCTCGAGCCGTGCCAAATACTGCAATATTTGGCTTAAAAAGCTCGAAGTTCGAATACTCGCACACCCTTAGTAAATGGTAATGTTACAAAAGTATGGCTAAAATCATTGTTTATTTGTTTGTCATTAACAATCTGCGTTAGCCTAATTTATGTCATAACATTTCCATTTATTTATATGCAAAGAGTTTTTTGTTACCCAAAACTCGCCTCCAATTGACAAATTTATCTGTCTTTTGTTAAGGATTCATTTTAAATTGTGCTACATAAGATAATATACAATGTTATTAACAACGACCTTATTGTCACCTTTCTCTCGAGCGCTATGCTCGGTCTGCTTACTAAGTTAATTAAAGTTGGTAATTGTCTAATTAGCGTTTGTTAAAATGATAGTTTGTGATTTGGATTGTTTAGTTTTGATAAAATAAGAAGATTTACAGCTAATTCATCAGTTTGAAACGCAAATTTCGTAGGTTACGTTAAATGACAAACACCCCACCCCTCCCCCCTTAATCTAAGTGATTCCCGGAATGGGCCAATTTGCCACTACTCACTGCTTTGGCACAGCTAATTTCAGCACTACACCATTAGTCAGCTTCCTTGTCAAGAATCAAGAAAATTTGTTTTCGCTAATTAACTCATTTATTACCTTATTATCATCCAGCTGTCATTAGTCAGAACTTCTGGGTAGGTTTTGTCTACATTTAGAACTACTGTAACTTATAATGTAATTTAAGACATACAGCAGACGCTCAGAAAACTGGACTAATGTAGTGGGCGGCCAGTCTGGGTTTCCCGGAGGTGGGCATGAGTCATATAAGACAATAAACAAGGCAAAGTGACGTCTGTATTAAAAAAACAAACTATGAGTGAACAGAGACACTCCTGTCCCCTCCTTCCCCCCGCGTGACAGCTTCCACTGCCTCGTAAATCCAATAAATCGCTTTTCCCCGGTATTCCTGGCCTTACAAATTTTAAGATCCAGGTCTCCTATTTGTACAAATATTTTAGAATAAAATAAATGTTGACTTTAAATCAGTGTTAAATTATCATGGGCACAACTTGTATATTTTTACTAATAAACTGTTCAAAAAATAACTTTCTTTATTGCAAATAAATTTGAAAACAGCGTACTGGAATTGCTGCAAATTAAATCTGTAAAATACTAATAAATCCGACGCTTTATCCGTACCCCTTCCTTAGGGCTAAAAAAATGTGGATATATTCATCACATCTGCAACAAATTAATAGTATAGTGTTTGCATTACAACACTTGTATTTAAACGCTTTCATAAAAAACCAGACTTTTCCGGTACAAAATAATTATTTTCCATTTGATAAAAATATTCCTAATAACAACTGTCAATGAACTACTTTGTCCAGTTTACACATTGGCCAAGCTGTACGGTGTGGGGGGTGATGTGTCGGATATAGCTCGCCAAGGGTCGGGCTCTGCCTGCCGTAGTATGGCCGGTGGCTTCGTGCGATGGGCGAGCGGCGAGCGGCCCGACGGCACTGACTCGGTCGCCCACCAGCTGTTCCCCGCCGACCACTGGCCGACGCTCAGAGTGCTCATTCTGGTGGTGAGTGCCTTCAACAGCTTGGTAGTCAAGTAGTAGGGCCTACGGTGGAACTTCTATAATTCAAAATATTCTTTAATTCAAATTTTTGTATTGGTTCATAGCATTTCCTATATTAACAAAGTTAAAAAACTGAATTTAAATTTTATTATCCGGTGTTTTCTGCAATCAGGCACTGATCTGTTCCAATTTGTGGCAGGTTAGAGAGACTACTTTACTTTCAACAAACCATCTCGATTCATATGCATCATATTTATTGTATTGATTTAGACTTCCTTTTAGAGGGCACTGTAGAGCAAGTTTTAAACAGGTCCAAATTATGACTCTTCTAGGATTATTTGTTTTTGACTGTTTAGTTTTACCTAGAATAATTATAGCAGTTTCATTGAACATAATATGTGTCGTAATTATGATACTAGGGGTAAGAATAATATAGTTTAAAGTTTTTGAAACTATTCTAGGACACAACAAAGTTTTATTCATGAGTCACAATGTGTTATCTCAAAGAGTTACTGCCACCTAGTCATTTAGAAAATAAGGTGAAACAGTTTTTATTAGACAATTTATATTATTAAGGGTGCGCCCTATCTGCCTTCCGCACGCTAAAGTAAGGGTTTTGCATCTCCCACATTGTAGGCTCAATTTTTAACCAATTAAAAATAATTTGTTGTTATTTCATTCACTAAATGTTCATCTATGTATCATACGATTTAAAAATCGTGATTTTAATTCGAAATATGTGGTAGCCCTTGGTAGGTAAAGTTTTAAAATTAGGCGTTTTTCTAAAGCTTCCTAACGTAAGGAAAAAAGTTATTTTGGAAAAAAGAAACCGTACAGTACCTAGATTGGAATCAGAAAATTGTGAAACTGCAAATAGTTTGGTAGAAATCTGTAAAATAACAGGTTGATTGAGGAGAACAAAAAGGTCTTCAAGCGTAAATATGCATGACCCTGCTTGGTGTTGGCGTGGTGTTAAACAACAATGTGCGGATCATTCAATCTGGTAGCCGCACCCTTAATACGTTACATGCAAACTTTGTAAACAATAAGGATTTTTGTTTTAAGATTTACCCCCACATATTATACACTAAAATGTGCGTCTAGGTGTGCAGATGTGCAAACTAGGTTTTAGATTTTAAATTTAGCCTCAGGACTCTGCCCCACAGGACGTCCAAGTCCCTATGTTATTCATATGAGGGAGAGTTTTATTTGGTTTATGTCACACGTGCATTTTCTTAATTCGATTCAATCAAATAAACAGCTGTTATAAGGATTGTATCTAACTACACACTGTCATTGTTTTGTTTACTGTTTAACTATTTACTATTCTCACTTCTCAAATCGGGTTGTGCAAGCTGTGCATAGGAAATTCTAGTCCTATATTTTGTACAAATGAGATTACGGCTTGGCTCACAATTTATAATTTACTAACTGTTACCTGCAGGCTTCGCCCCGCAAATTATTTATAAAACTATGATAGTTTTGTATGCTGCATTCTGTGGTTAGCCTGTGGAACTACTACGAATCAAGATCAGCTGTTTGTATTTTCATCAGCTCAAACAAAAATGAATGTCCATAAGGAATATATGGGAACTTTGAACTCCCGTGGCCGTGGGGCATAGCCCTAGTGGAGTTTAAAAATAAAAATAGGCCCAAGTCCATCTCTGGTATATTGGCTCTATTCCTGCAAAATTTCAGCTCAATCGGTCCAGTAGTTTTCACGTGATGGAACTTCAGAGTTACGCACAAACAGCCATACTTTCACATTAATAATATTAGTATGATGATATGATACAAAATTCTAACAACAAAATATTATTTTATCAAGTGCAATTGTGTTATGGACTAGTCATGTATTTTTTGTTGTATTTTTGACTGTGGTATATATATATATATATATAAATATATAAATTTATTTATTATACCTATATATACGTATAATATTATTAGGCTAGGACAAATTGATGTTTGTAATGCTCCTGAAATTCTCAGAAGTTGCTACAATAAAGATTTGATTTAGTTTTTTTTTTAGTTTTTATTTTGATTTATGCAAAATAACTTAACTGTGCACTGCAGAAGTTAAGGTAGGTTAGTTTTAAGTTATACTGTTGTTGAGAGACCTAAAAACTGGAAAAAGTTGTTAATAAACCAACCTTACTGCTACTGTACTGTTTTATTTAGTCCTGTAACCAAACTATAGTGGTAGCTCTTTTATCCGGCGTTTGGGCCTGAATGTAACCAGAAAAAGCCAATTGTGAGTGTCTCGGCTGATGCCGGTTAGTAGAATGTGCCGGTTCTGAGAATTCCGGTTCTGAGAATTCCGGATAAAAGAGCGTCTCCTGTATGCTGTCGTTATAACAAACATATGATTGTGTAGTACTCTCGGTTGATTTGTTAGGTATCGGACCACAAGAAGAAAGTGAGCAGCACCGGCGGCATGAGGAGGAGTGTGGAGACCAGCGAACTGCTGCAGTTCAGGGTCAAGTACTGCGTGCCGGTGCGGATGCAAGGGATGCAAATGGTAAGATTGTTGGTCGGGTGGATTGGGCAGTTACTATAGATAAGTAAAATGGTTTAAATCATACTAACAATATAAAGCTGAAAGTTTGTTTGTTTGGTTGCGGCTCGATCACGCTCCAACTACTGAATCGACTAGCTGATACTTGGTAGGAAGATAGCTAATATCCTTAAGTAACATTTAGGCCTAATCACGTTTTAAAATTCCTTTAGGGCTTTGCCCCAGTGGTTAGTAAACCTCCCATGTTAATCTGTGTTAATCGTGTATATTTTTTGTGATAATTGCATTTGTTTCCTTGCCAAAAAACCGCCAAAAATCTGGCTTGCCGCACTGAATGTGTTAATCTTATGAACACTAACATTTACTGGGTCATGTGATAACTAAAACAAGTGTTCTCTATTTGGGTTTTACATCAAGATTTTGAGTTTATTTATTTTTTAATATTTTAGTTTAAACTCTTGTTGCACGTTTAACGAAATTTGTTCAACCACGAAGGTACCTGAATCGCAATAATGCTGGGGAAACGCAAATAAAATTTGTCTCAATGTTCGAAAAAGCCCAATTTAATAAAGTTGGTAGAATTCAGAAACCTTCAGCACAAATGGAAATTAGGCTTCAACAAGCTATACAACAGGCAGCACACAGAGCTGAAGAAACTCCAGAAGAACAGCAACTTCGACTTGAAGAGCAAGCTCAGCGGCAGGCTAGTTGAGAAAAAACTGAAATGGCAGAGCAGTGATCTACAAAAACTGTTGAGGAAGCTGAAGCTCGCAGACAAGCTAATGCTGTAAAGGCTGCCCAATCGCGGCAAACATTTACCAGAAATACGTGGAGCGTCTTTGAAAATGCTGCCTTGGAATACGACGCAACATTTAGTTAGTTAACATATATCATATTAACACTATCTAGTGTTGCAGGCGAAGCCGTGACGGGGAACAGCTACTACATCATATATTGAGAAATTTGCTAAATTTGTGTTAAACACCAGCTGATTAGTTAAAAATTATGAATTTGCTACTTAGAAGTACAGTAGAACCTCGATCCTTCGACACTCGATAGTTCGACAGTCTGTATACTTCGACACAAGCCGTGACGACATGACATGACAGTAGCGGCGACCGATAGTGTCCTTGACGGGTTCGCCGGTCAGTGATGGGAGCCCGCTTATTGTTTTCGCGAATGTGCGCTACCGCCTTTTCTATAAATAACTTCCTTCCTACCCTCTATCCCGTCCTATCTACCCCCTTCCCCGCCCTTTCGAGTAAGTAGATCAAGTCAGTTAGCTCGAGACGCTGTGGGAGTTAAACACGATTTTGATAGTTTTGTGATACGCTATTGTTTTTCTGATCATAATACTCCCTGTGTTAAAATGTTCCATATACTCGCTATGGTTCGACATTTTGTTAGTTCGACACCCCTTTAGTCCACAAAGTGTCAAACTATCGAGGTTCTACTGAAAACACATAGAGGCAAAACATATTGGTTTGGCCAGTGTATTGAGTGGGTGCCCAAGGACTTTTGATAAATTACACATCAGCTGATGTGATAAGCTATCGATGGCCTTGGCTTATGTATGATAAGCATTATCCAGTGCTCAGACCCCTCCAATGAAATCCTACTATCATATTTTATCCACCAAAAAACATCCTAAAAAAATTCCCCCTTAGCAGCAAACCTGCATACTCAGTGAATTTCCAATGCAAATAATATCATCTTAAAACCACGTAAAGCCACATACCAAGTTTCATCAATATACATTCATAAATAAACGATTTATGACATTTTAATTATTCTCTATAAGAATAACATGGCGGCTGAGTATGCAGGTTTGCTGAAATAAGGAACACTAAAACTGGGTTTTTATACAAATATCAATATAACTCAACTAGGTAAAGCCACATACCAAGTTTTTATTAATTTATGTTCATAATTAAAGGAAATAAGACGTTACTTATTCTCCATAAGAATAACATGGGGCTGAGTATGCAGGTTTGCTGCTACAAGAACTATCGGCCAAAAAATGGGTATTTGTGGAAATATCAATAGACCACAATGAAATGAAGCAATATACCAAGTTTCGTCAGGATAAGTTGATAAATATGCGAGATATACAATTTTTCTTATCCTCCATAAGAATAGCATTGGACAACGTACTGTGTTTAGCACTTTCAATATCTCAGTAACCAATTGGCGTAGAGCAATGATTAAAACACCAAATTGTGCGTCTTTTTAGCTGATTCCAATGAAAAAAAAAAAAAAAAAAATTTCACTTTTTCAAAAATTATCTGTAAAAAACTCTAAAAACCTATTTTTGGGGTACAAAACCCCCCAAAATACCCCTTCGGATAGGTCGATCTGTCTGGTTTTCGAACTTAAAGTCATAAATGCAGCTTTACACATTTGTGCCAAATTTCATCAAAATCGGACCTTTTTTACGAGAGTTATCGCACCCACGGACACACACACATATATATATATATATATATACAGTTTCAAACGAATGGTGTTTTTGGGGTCTGGGGACCTCAAAACGAAAAGTTATCATGGTCCCGGGCCTAGGTCTTACCATGCCGACTACGGGAATAGCTTCTACTACGGGGAAATTCGCTAAAACATAAATTAAACATGATTTCATTCATTTTTGAGTGCTACCAGATTGTTTATGTGAATTTTAAAATAAAAGTTTACAAATCTTCAAGGTTAAAGTCGCTATTTTTTTAAAGTAGCTACTGTGCCTTTTACACCGTTTACAAACTGAAATTTAGTAAATAAATTTATTATTTTCAGTTTAGTTTATGTGAACTACACAAGTTAATCCACCATATTAAAAACACACACGTACAATATAAAAGTATTGAAACATCAATTTTAATTTATTTAGTTATTTTACAAAGGTTACCAAAAAATATCAATTTAAACTATATAAAGGCATCAAAAGAATATACAAGATCAAATTACTTTAAACTTAATTCAGACACTTAATTTGCTTGATTATTATTGGTTTAATGTTTTCTTACTTTATAAATTATACTTACTTGTATTAAAATTGTATTGTGGAACTACCACAACTCTAATATACAATTTTTAAGCTTATATAGCAATTCATAGAAAATATTTCAACATAAAATACCCAATCAAATGACATAATTCTACATTGGTAAAAAATAAATACTAACACATCAGTACAATTGATTTAATTGCAAATATCCATTCAAAAACAAACATTCTAATAATACTTAAATGCATGTCCTTAACATTATTTAAAAGCTCATTAAGTTACCATTTAACATTTTGATAAACCTAGATATGATTAGTTAATTTACAAATTTGTTCTTATGCAAATCAGATACCACACTAGGCTACTTAGTGCAATATGGTGCTAGAAATAATACAGTGTCCATCGTGTGGTATGTAACCAAAACTGTGTTATGTATTTTGACTACATCAATAGCCATCTCTAATAGAAAGCTGTAGAGAGTGTAAATGGCAACGTTGCACTGTTGAGTCCACGGTGGTGAAATGTTATATTAGCGGAATTAAATTTGCTTTGTTGCATTTGAATTTTAAAAACCCTTAAAATGTACATTAACAATTAATATTTTTTCCCTTCCCTTGCAAAGTAACTTCTGCTAACTTTACTATATTAATTCATATTATAGGTGGATAACCACAACGGTAGTGTATTATCGGTTTATATTTTTTTAATTACCTATTTATTAACTTGATTAGAAAAATTGAATGAAGTAACTTGCTCTGGTGGTGTGTAAAAAATATGCTTAACCAAGGATTTGTTTGTCCGATGTCTTGCACCTAAGCCGTGTAATGAAAGAATTAATTACATTTTGTTTAACGGAATTTGCAACCCGTCTTACAATAAAACAGAAATATGTTAATAGACTAACTAGATTTGAGAAATGCAGTCAGCTGGAAAGAAGTATTTAAAATTTAAACGTATCTAGTAGACAACAATTTTAAGAGGTAGAAAAAAAAATTATGCTTTTGAAAAGATAATTTTGTTATCACAGCTTTTACCCTCCTTGTATCTCAAAAAGCCCTAATACATTTGAAATTACTGCAAGGATGAATGATAAACCTGCTCTGATAGTCATAGTTAAAGCACATGAACAAATTAATGAAGAGCAACCTTTGTCTGTGATTTTAATCTGTCAAATATTTTCCTTAATTAATCAAATATCAGAAAACACAAATTTAACGTTCATAGAAGGAAAATTTAAACCTAGTCAATTTATAATGTAAGTTGACAAAAAATATTGCTTTTGCCTGGGTGTTGGATTATTGTTTCATTGAAACAAAGCCAAATTTGCTTTCAATTTTGTTATAAACTAAGTTGGAGTAAATTTTTAATTTAGTATTATATAGCGTGATTTGACTGTAATTCTTTAATTGATTATTTAAAATAATATTAAATATTTATGAATATGATTCAACGTTGCCATACAGAATTAATTAATTTATGTTTTATAAACTTAGACAGCTGTTCACTTAATAAGTAGAAACATTCAAAAATAAACTTTGTAACCATTATTATTTCCCACTAACTAATCATCATTGAATTGTAACAAGTTTATTCTACTAAGGCAATAATATTGTTTAAATAAATAAACTAATGACACCCCGATTTTGTACTGCAACAACCCTCAAGTATAAAAAAACAGTTAGATATAACAGTGTTGCCAGTTTGAATGTCACGGCCTTATACGGGAGGGCCGTACAAAATCTAACTCACACCTGACAGTTACTTCAGTTCTCTGAAGAAAGAATATTTACTTTGCAAACAGTTTTCATCAGCAAAGCGATGCAGTTCACGGAGAGGAATTTTCATACAGTCCTCTCCATCTATCTGTTTTGCATCTTCAAACTCAAATTTGTTCTCACAAGAACTCAACACAGACGCCTTCAACGTATAGGAGTAAACAAAATCGTCTTTTTTAAGTTCCACACAAGCATAATAATTATATTTCAGTTCCCCAATCGGTGTGGCTTGGATGATAGTTTTGTATAGTTTTTCTGTAACATCAATTACGTCGAGGAACCAAAACCAGTTGTCAAATAAAAAGACTGGCGTATAAATTAATTGATCATTGTTAATGTCGATATCCCAAAACGTTGATGATGTTGTTTTTTCGAAAATCGTATCTGTAGGATGTTGCTTTTTGTAATGATCTTGTAGCTGTATGATTGGTATTTTAATTGAACACCCATATTGCCGACAAACAATCGGTCTGTAGCCACAAAACATCTCATGGTCATTCCCTTGCTCCACAACCTCGTCACAACCGGCGTCACTGTAGCGGCAAAAGTGCGGCAAAGCTTCCAGCATACTTTTGACACAAACAGGATTTTCTAAAGTAAATAGTTCTTGACACAGTGGGCATTTTTCCAATTTTCCCAGACATGCCAGACACACGCTGTGCCCCCTTACACACAGTTTGAAAGGTGTTTTAACTG
The DNA here is from genome assembly GCA_963675035.1 of Allygus modestus. Lineage (NCBI taxonomy): Eukaryota > Metazoa > Arthropoda > Insecta > Hemiptera > Cicadellidae > Allygus > Allygus modestus. The sequence goes on along the minus strand of OY776114.1, from coordinate 110,382,658 downwards.
TTTCTAAACATATAGGACACTCTACACTTTTTTGAAGTGAAGTTATTATGGACTTCAACTTTTTTTGAGGATCATTTACATTTGCCATTGCTGCTGGATAAGTAATTCTCACAGTTCTAAAAAAATAAAATTGATGGCACTGTTAGGAAGAAATCTAGTCCCAAGAACATCAACATTACTGATGTGTAGCCTATGGAACAGTTGGACTTGAAGTGATGACACATGACACAGATGGACTTCAACTTTTTTTGAGGATCATTTACATTTGCCATTGCTGCTGGATAAGTAATTCTCACAGTTCTAAAAAAATAAAATTGATGGCACTGTTAGGAAGAAATCTAGTCCCAAGAACATCAACGTTACTGATGTGTAGCCTATGGAACAGTTGGACACATGACACAGATGGACTTGTTGATATTAGTGAAGACTTATCTGCGTTTAGGTAATGAGATAAGCACTGCCAATCTATCTCCTCAGGAAGTGAGTCAGCATAGTAAGATAAACCACAATACCTCTAACTCACTCAGTGGGGAACACATACTCAATAAATAATCAGTGGAAAATGTTCATTGTTCTGTACAAGAAAGAGGTTTTTATCAAGTGTAATAAACTACCGTTCCATTTGAAACCACATGTTGTAGCCACTCCTTCACCAACTCACAGGCAGACGCAAGCTTTAACACGAACAGCACTGCATAGCATTTCCCACTCTCATACCACATTCCCCATGTCATTACTGCCCAGTGTTGCCAGGTGGAAAAATAATTTTTCCCCACTAAGAGCTACAAAATCTCCCCACTCTGTCCCTGATTTCCCCACTCATTCTGTGTTCTTCTCTATTCGCGCGCTCACACATATGTGATACTATATTAAATATGTACAATAGTAAAATAATGAAATATCAAACTGTATGGGAAATTAAAATACCCCCGTCGCAGCAAACCTGCCTACTCAGCGAATTTCCAATGCATATATATGTGACTCACTACTACATGGAGCTACTTACCAAGTTTCACAAAAATACATCCATAAATAAGTGATATATAGCAGTTTAGTTATTCTCCATAAGAATAAAATTAGGGTTGAGGATACAGGTTTGCTGCAACGAGGAAGATAAGTAATATGTTTTTTTGCAATTATCAATATAACTGAACGAGGTGAAGCTATATACCAAGTTTTAGCGAATTTCCCCTATAGGGAAGAAGCTATTACCGTAGGTCTCATGGTAATACTTAAGCCCGAGACCATGATAACTTTTCATTTTGAGGTCCCCAGATGCCAAAAACACCATTCGTTCAAATTTTTATATATGTATATATATATATATATATATATATATGTGTCCGTAAGCACGATAACTCTCGTAAAAAAGATCCGATCTTAATAAAATTTGATACAAACGTGTAAAGTACCATTTATTTGAACGAGTTCGAAAACCAGACGAATCGCACCATCCGAAGGGGTGTTTTGGGGGGGTTTGTACCCCAAAAATGGGTTTTTTGGGGTTTCCACATGTAATTTTTATTAAAATCAAATTTTAATTTTCACCATTAAATTCAGCATAAAAAAACAAACAATTTGGTATCTTGATCATTGCTCTACGTCAATTGGTTACTGAGATATTGAAAGTGCTAAACACAGTACGTTGTCTAATGTTATTCTTATGGAGAAAAAGAAAAATTGTATATCTCGCTTATTTATGAACATAAACTGACAAAATTTGGTATATAGCTTCATCTGGTTGTGGTTTATTGTTGTTTGCACAAAAAAACATTTTTTCTCCTATGGTTCCCATAGCAGCAAACCTAGGTACTCGGTCCCCATGTTACTCTTATGGAAAATAATTAAAGTGTTATATATCGCTTATTTATGAATGTATATGGATGAAACTTAGTATGTGACTTCACTTAGCTGAGTTCTATTGATATTTTGTATAAAACACCATTATTTTGTGTTCCATGTTGCAGCAAACTCATCCGCGTACTCATCCCCAATGTTATTCTTATAGAGAATAATTAATATTTTAAATATCGCTTGTTTGTGAATATATTTCTTATGAATCCTGTTAAGTGGCTTAGTGTGTTATGTTATAATTCATTGGAAATTTGCTGAGTATGCAGGTTTGCTGCGACGGGGGTATTATTAATTTAGGTTCATAATTAAGGGAGATATACAACTTTACTTATTCTCCATATGAATAACATGGGGGCCGAGTATGCAGGTTTGCTGCTACGGGGACTATCAACAAAATACTTGTTTTTTGTGCTAATATCAATATAACACAACTAGTTGAAGCCACATACCAAGTTTCATCAATATACATTCAAAAATAATCGAGATACAGAATTTTATTTATTCTCCATAAGGATAACATTGGACAACGTACTGTGTTTAGCACTTTGAATATCTCTGCAACGGTTGGACGTAGAACATCGATTCAAACACCAAAATGTTTGTTTTGTTGAGCTAAACACATTAATAAACAGCAATGTGAAGTTTTTAGTAAAACTATCTGAGAAAAATCTAAAAACTTTTTTCCCATAAGATTAACATGGGACACGTTTTTTGGATTTTCTCCGCAACCACTTAACCTAGGTTAATGATTCAGAGTACTAAATTATTTGTTTTTTAAGCTCTATAAAATGGCTATAACCAAAACTGAGTGTTTTTAATATTTTGGGGTAAAATTTGTAAAAAAACGATTTTTGGAAAATTGTAAACCCCCCTAAACCCCCCTTCCCATACTGTGATCGATCTGGTTTTTGAACTGAAAGTCAAATGCTAATCTCCACATTTGTACCAAATTTCATCAAAATCGGGTGTTTCTTTCAAAAGTTATCGCGGTAACGGGCACACACATATATATATATATATATATATAGATTATATATATATATATATATATATATATATACATATATATAAATTTGAACGAATAGTGTTTTTGGCATCTGGGGATCTCAAAACGAAAAGTTATCATGGTCTCTGGCTTAAGTCTTACCATGCCACCTACGGTAATACCTTCTTCCCTATAGGGGAAATTCGCCAAAAGTAAGTTTACTAACCTACAAATAATTTTCTCTATTATATTGCAACTTTTTACAGTTTTTCAACACTATTATGTTGACTTTTAATGTTTAAAATATTTACTTTGCATTTCTATTGTTTACAGGTCTGTAATTAAAGGGATTTAATTATAAGAACTATTGTGACTGCTGGACTAATGGACCGAGCAATATTTTGTTTGAGGCAACTTAAAAATGAAGTGGGGGGTTCTGTAAAGTACATGAAACAAAATAAATACCCCCGTCGCAACAAACCTGCGTACTCAGCGAATTTCCAATGAATATATATGTGACTAACTACTACATAGAGCTACTTACCAAGTTTCACAAAAATACATCCATAAATTAGTGATATATAGCATTTTATTTATTCTCCATAAGAATAACATTAGGGTTGAAGACGCAGGTTTGCTGCAACGAGGAAGATAAGTATTTTTTTGCAATTATCAATATAACTGAACCAGGTGAAGCTATATACCAAGTTTTATTAATTTAGGTTCATAATTAAGAGAGATATACAACTTTACTTATTCTTATATGAATAACATGGGGGCTGAGTATGCAGGTTTGCTGCTAAGGGGACTATCAACAAAAAACTAGATTTTTGTGCTAATATCAATATACCACAACTAGTTGAAGCCACATACCAAGTTTCAACAATATACATTCAAAAATAATCGAGATATAGAATTTTATTTATTCTCCATAAGGATAACATTGGACAACGTACTGTGTTTAGCACATTGAATATCTCTGCAACGGTTGGACGTAGAACAACGATTAAAACGCCAAAATGTTTGTTTTGTTGAGCTAAACACATTAATAAACAGAAATGTGAATTTTTAGTAAAACTATCTGAGAAAAATCTAAAAACCTTTTCCCATAAGATTAACATGGGACACGTTTTTTTGGATTTTCTCCGCAACCACTTAACCTAGGTTAATGATTCAAAATACTAAATTATTTGTTTTTTTGAAGCTCTATAAAATGACTATAATCAATGAGTGTAATTTACATTTTGGGGTCAAATTTGCAATAAACCGATTTTTGAAAAATTGTAAACCCTCATAAAACCCCCTTCCCATAGTGCGATCGATCTGGTTTTCAAACTTAAAGTCATAAATGCTACTCTCCACATTTGTGCCAAATTTCATCAAAATCGGTTGTTTCTTTCAAAAGTTATCGCGGTAACGGACACATATATATATATATATATATATATATATATATATATATATATATTAAAAATTAATAAAATAAAAACTGAGTACCCTTGTTTATGATTTTTATATTTAAACCAACATGTTTCGGCATCTAAGGCCATTTTAAAGGTTGATAAATTTCACATAGTTTGGTTTAAGTTATATAATAAAAGAAATAATAGTAAAATGTAAACAAATAAAATCAGAGTAAAATTAAATTAAATTAAAAACATATGTATAAATAATCATGGCATGGTTGGGAGTTTCTTGAATGTCTCTTCTATCTATTTATGTTCTTGTCTCATTTCCCATATTTTATTAAAAATTGGATTTGTAACGGGTACTTGTGAATTTAGTATACTTTGAGGATTTTCTTTGTATTTCATGAATATATGTAGTTCTTCTTTTGAATCCATTTTATTACCTTTTTTCATATATTCTAGTACCGTCATATTTGTGTCCATATTTTCGTAGTTATGGTTTGAATCCAATAGATGCTCCGCATACGTAGATTTCATGCTTATTTTGTTGTTACTTTTGAGGATATGTTCTTTAAATCTCACTTTAAATGGTCTTCCTGTATGCCCTATGTAGCACTTTTCACAATCTGAACAATTAAGCTGATAGATACCGGATTTGTTGTATTTGTTCTGATTGACTGTTGGATTCATCTTTCTTTTGATCATTTCAAATGCATTGTTATTAGTTCTGTAGCTTATTTCAATATTTGTTTTGTCAAACGTTTTTCGTATTGCTTTGTTGATGCATCTGTTATATGGAACATTTATAAATTTCTTCGGTTCTATTATCTGATTCTGAATTGGTTGTTCTCTTTTCTTCTTCATTTTCTTAATCATTTTCTCAATTACAGTTGTTTTATATCCATTTTTTATTGCTAAGTATAATATTGTGTCTTTTTCTTTTTTGAATTCATGTTTGTTCATAGGTATGTTGATTAATCTAGTTATCATCGAACGGAAACCAGACATCTTATATTTCCAGGGATGGTTTGACGTCGAGGGAATGAGAAGTTCGCTTTGGGTTGGATTCCTATAAATACTAAAACTGTGTTTATTTTCCTCCTTTTTGATTTTTAGATCTAAATAGTTAATAGCATTAGAGTGACTTTCTTTCGTGAATTGTATTTTCTCTGATATAGAGTTCAGATAGTTGAAAAATGCTTCACTCTCATTTAAGTTTCCGTTGAAAAGACAAATTATATCGTCCACATATCGGAACCAGTATACAATTCGTTCTAGAAAGGGGTTTGTTTCATTCATTATTTTACTTAATTCCATGTTATGCATATAAATATCAGACAGAAGACCAGAGAGTGGCGATCCCATTGCTAATCCATCCTGTTGTCGGTGGAAGTTTGATTGATATTCAAAATAGCTTTGGTTTGTACAAGTTTTTGTCAGTTTTAATATTTCATTGATCTCATCTTTGGGTAATATAGCACTCTTTTCTAAGTCTTGTTTTAGGATAGCTAATGTGTCTTTACATGTATTTTATGTCAAAAGATATAAATATACTGTTTGCTGGGATTATGACACCTTTTATTTTATCAACTAGTTCTAAGGTGTTTTAGCGAATTTCCCCTATAGGGAAGAAGCTATTACCGTAGTCGGCATGGTAAGACCTAGGCCCGGGACTATGATAACTTTTCGTTTTGAGGTCCCCAGACCCCAAAAACACCATTCGTTCGAAACTGTATATATATATATATATGTGTGTGTCCGTGGGTGTGATAACTCTCGTAAAAAAGGTCCGATTTTGATTAAATTTGGTACAAACTTGTAAAGCAGCATTTATGACTTTAAGTTCGAAAACCAGACGGATCGACCTATCCGAAGGGGTATTTTGGGGGGGTTTTATACCCCAAAAATGGGTTTTTTGAGTTTTTTACATACAATTTTTGAAAAAGTCAAATTTTATTTTTCCCCATTGGAATCAGCTTAAAAAGACACACAATTTGATGTTTTAATCATTGCTCTACGTCAATTGGTTACTGAGATATTGAAAGTGCTAAACACAGTACGTTGTCCAATGTTATTCTTATGGAGGATAAGACAAATTGTATATCTCGCTTATTTATCAACTTATCCTGACGAAACTTGGTATATTGCTTCATTTCATTGTGGTCTATTGATATTTGCACAAAAACCCATTTTTTGCCCGATAGTTCCCGTAGCAGCAAACCTGCATACTCAGCCCCATGTTATTCTTATAGAGAATAAACGCGTTATCTCCTTTAATTATGAACATAAATTAATAAAACTTGGTATGTGGCTTTACCTAGTTGAGTCATATTGATATTTGTATAAAAGCCCATTTTTAGTGTTCCTTATTTCAGCAAACCTGCATACTCAGCCGCCATGTTTTTCTTATGGAGAATAATTAAAATGTCATAAATCGTTTATTTATGAATGTATATTGATGAAACTTGGTATGTGGCTTTATGTGGTATTAAGATAAATTAATATGCATTGGAAATTCGCTGAGTATGCAGGTTTGCTGCTACGGGGGTATTTTAAACTATAGTTCTTTTCCCATGCAATATTATTCTTTATTTTGTTATTTAAATATCTACAGAGTTTGTATGCGGGGGCAGTTCTATAATTCACCACTGGTCGTATTGGAACATTGTCTTTATGTGTTTTTGGCTGTCCCCTCATGTTTGGAGCTTTTGGGTTGATCATTTTTAGTTGGTGTTGTACTGGTTTAGTTATTGACTTGCTATTTGTGATTGTATTGTTCGTCACTTTTGAGTATTCTTGAGTGGGGTCTTTGGCATTCATTGATAACAATAACTTTTTAAAGCTCGCCAAAGACCCCACACTTGACTACCTTACTGATAGTTATAAAGTTAACCTCCGTCTTAAAAATGGTATTGTTTATACGAGGGTTATAACCAACAATCAACAACAGCTATTTCTAAAATTATTATGTAGAATTTTATAATCTAAACTCAATATTTTTAATGTAATAAAATATTTTTTTTAGTTACAAATATTTTATTAGATACATTTTTAAGTTGTGGATCTGTTATATGTTGGTAGATGAAATTTAATTCCATTTCATCATTATGGTTGAAATGTTTTACACTAAATTCAAATTTTCTCCCCTATCATGGTTGATTTGTAGTAGAGAAAGTTTTTATTGAGATAGTAATTGCTTTGATCAATTGATGAAATTAAGGTATTCATGGGTTATTAGAGAGTTTCTATGTGCTGAGGGGTCTGTTGATAGTATTCATAAAATAAATATTTTCCTCATGTTAGAAAGTGTATACCTACTTAAATATTGTATAGGTCCAGTATTTAAAAAAAATACTTAATGCCCCCGTCGCAGCAAACCTGCATACTCAGCGAATTTCCAATGGAGATATAAATGTCTTAATACTACATCAAGCCACTTATCAAGTTTCATAAAAATATATTGACAAATAAGCGATATATATATATACAATTTTAATTATTCACCATAAGAATAACATTGGAGCTGAGTACGCAGGTTTGCTGCAACAAGGAACATAAAAAATGGGTTTTTATGCTAATATCAATATAACTAAAGTAGGTGAAGTCATATACCAGTTTTTAGCGAATTTCCCCTATAGGGAAGAAGCTATTACCGTAGTCGGCATGGTAAGACCTAGGCCCGGGACCATGATGATAACTTTTCCTTTTGAGGTCCCCAGACCCCAAAAACACCATTCGTTCGAAACTGTATATATATATATATATATATATATATATATATATATATATATATATATATATATATATATATATATATATACATATGTCTGTGAGCACGATAACTCTCGTAAAAATTATCCGATTTTGATGAAATTTGGTACAAACGTGTAAAGCAACATTTATGACTTGAAGTTCGAAAACCAGCCAGATCGCTTTATCCGTAGGGGTATTTTGGGGGGGTTTTGTACCCCAAAAATGGGTTTTTTGAATTTTTTACATATAATTTTGGAAATAGTCAAATTTTAGTTTTTCCCATTGGATTCAGCTTATGAAAACACACAATTTGGTATTTTGATCATTTCTCTACGTCAATTGGTTACCGAGATATTGAAAGTGCTAAACACAGTACGTTGTCTAATGTTATTCTTATGGAGGAAAATAAAAATTTTATATCTCGCTTATTTATGAACATATACTGACGAAACTTGGTATACGGCTTCATCTGGTAATGGACCATTGATATTTGCTCAAAAAAACAATTTTTTGCCAAAGGCTCCCGTAGCAGCAAACCTGCGTACTCAGCCCCATGTTATTCTTATGGAGAATAAGTAACGTGTTATCTCCCTTAATTATGAAAATAAATTAATTAAATTTGGTATGTGACTTCACCTAGTTGAGTTATATTGATATTAGCATAAAACCCCATTTTTTGTGTACCTTCCTTCAGCAAACCTGCATACTCAGCCGCCATGTTATTCTTATGGAGAATAATTAAAATGTCATAAATCGTTTATTTATGAATGTATATTGATGAAACTTGGTATGTAGCTTTATGTGGTATTAAGATAAATATATATGCATTGGAAATTCGCTGAGTACGCAGGTTTGCTGCTACGGGGGTATTATTAATTTATGTTCATAATTAAGGGAGACATAGCATTTAATTATTATTATCCATAAGAATAACATGGGAATGAGTACGCAGGTTTGCTGCTACGGGATCCTTTGGCAAAAAATTTTTTTTGAGCAAATATCAATAGACCACAACCAGATGAAGCCATATACCAAGTTTCGTCAGTATACGTTCATAAATAAGCGAGATATAAAATTTTTCTTTTCGTCCATAAGAATAACATTAGATAACGTACTGTGTTTAGCACTTTCAATATCTCGGTAACAAATTGACGTAGAGAAATGATCAAAATACCAAATTGTGTGTTTTTTTAAGCTGAATCCAATGGTGAAAACTAAAATTTGAATATTTCAAAAATTATATGTGAAAAATTCAAAAAACCCCCCAAAAATACCGCTTCGGTTAAAGCGATCTGGCTGGTTTTCGAATTTAAAGTCATAAATGTTGCTTTACACGTTTATACCAAATTTCATCAAAATCGGATCATTTTTACGAGAGTTATCGTGCTCACGGACACACACACACACACACACACACACACACACACACACACACACACACACACACACACACACACACACACACACACATATATATATATATATATATATATACAGTTTCGAACGAATGGTGTTTTTGGGGTCTGGGGACCTCAAAACGAAAAGTTATCATGGTCCCGGGCCTAGGTCTTACCATGCCGACTACGGTAATAGCTTCTTCCCTATAGGGGAAATTTGCTAATAAATAAATTGTAATTATCAAATCATACTAAACAAATAAGTATAGATTTTAGACCAAGATCAAGATGCAGATCATTTTTATAATATTTTATGTAAATAATATATGTGCTATGTAATATTATAAAAAGTACGATTTCAGCTATTAGATTTGCTCTATGAAAACAAATACTTTCGGTTACCAAAATAGAGGGCTCTAGTCACAAAAAATGTTGTGAGCAATTTTAATTAATCCTAATAACTTGTGAATCAAAAATCTAAAGCTAATGTATATTCCTAGTTTCAAAGAATAAAAACATGGTTCACACTTTCTGGAAAGTCAGGGAAAAAGTTGTAAAAACGCCAAAAGTCAGGGATAATGCTTACTATTATATACAAGTCTGGGAAATATTTTGATTTTAATCAAATGCGAAGCACTATTGTGTGCGAAAATCAAAACCTATTAGAAAAAAGTGTGCATTCCGAGTCGCGAGTCAGGGAAAATTAATTATTTTGATTTGAAAAAGTCAGGGAAAATCAACTTTTTTGTCAGGGAAAGTCAGGGAAATGATTAGCCAATTCAAAATGTGAACCATGAAAAAAGTAAATCTATTGTGCAAAGTTTTTTATATAAAAAACGCTTTTGTATAAATTTGGTAAAATATTGAATTTTTTTATAATTCAGGTATAAATTGTTGTTGTATAACACATTGTATGACTTAATTCTCTTTTATTTTTGTAATTTAGCCATAATACATCAATATTTGATCTTTCTGTTGTAGAGCTGTGCATGTGACGAACCACTTTTTGATTAGCACGGTACATGTTATTACTACATCCTATATTATAGTCAAACCTTGAAAAAATTCAATTATTTTCTAATTTTAGGCTGTCTTAGGTTCATCCCTCACTTATTTGGTAGATACTGCATAGCTTACTTTATAAATTATTTGCTAAGTAATCAGTTTTTTGTATAAAATTTCAAGGAAATGAACAATACCATTTAAACTATTTACAGTTTAAAAACTCATCTACTTTTAGTAGCCTATGGTGTCACAACTCATTCCTTTCTAGTAGAACCGGTTTTGACTCAATTATAAAAGGAATAAATTGTGACACAATAGGCTTCAAATACCCCCGTAGCAGCAAACCTGCGTACTCAGAGAATTTCCAATGCATATATGTATCTTAATACCACATAAAGCCACATACCAAGTTTCATCAATATACATTCATAAAACGATTATGACCTTTTAATTATTCTCCATAAAAATAACATGGCGGCTGAGATGCAGGGTTGCTGAAACAAGGAACACAAAAAATGGGGTTTTATACAATTATCAATATAATTGTCAAGAAGGTAAAGCCACTTACCAAATTTTATTAATTTATGTTCATAATTAAGGGAGATAACACATTACTTATTCTCCATAAGAATAACATGGGAACTGAGGTTTGCTGCCACGGGAACTATTGGCCAAAAAATATTTTTTAGTGCAAATATCAATAGACCACAACGATATGAAGCAATATACCAAGTTTCATCAGGATAAGTTGATAAATAATTTTTCTTATTCTCCATAAGAATAACATTGGACAACGGACTGTGTTTAGCACTTTCAATATCCCTGTAACCATTTGACGTAGAGCAATGATCAAAACACCAAACTGTGCATCTTTTTAAGCTGATTCCAATAGAAAAAAGTAACATTTGACTTTTTCAAAAATTATGTAAAAAACTCAAAAAACCCATTGTTGGGGTACAAAACCCCCCCAAAAAACCCCTTCGGGTAGATCGATCTGTCTGGTTTTCGAAATTAAAGTCATAAATGCTGCTTTACACGTTTATACCAAATTTCATCAAAATCCAATAATTTTTACAAGAGTTATCGTGCTCACGGGCACCATATATATGTGTCTGTGAGCACGATAACTCTTGTAAAAATCAAGATATATACATATATATATACAGTTTCAAACGAATGGTGTTTTTGGGGTCTGGGGACCTCAAAACAAAAAGTTATCTTGGTCCCGGGCCTAGGTCTTACCATGCTGACTACAGTAATAGCTTCTTTCCTATATGGGAAATTCACTAAAAAATGTATATGCGGGAGAAAAACCCTTTTTTCATCATATTATAAATTAAATTGACCGTTAGTCTCTTCTCATAGCGGGAAGCGGGTTTATTGATGTTCGGTAACTATCTACTGTAATGCATTTGTAGACCTTAAGCCTAAAGTTAAATGAATTCTTTTATAATAAGTTTGTAATAAGAAGTGTCTATGTTTTGAAATCCCTTTCCCCTTCTTCAACACTACCAAGGTCTTATTTTATAAAAGTTATATCACATGATTGTAAAACAGCTTTTGATTTATAACATTAGTGTTAAAAAATCATACTTTCTTGTAAAGTAATACTTTTATTAGTGAATTTCCTATATGAACTATTAGCATGACCCGCACGGTGAAACTTAAGCCCGGGACCACCATAGAAGTTCCTAACGTGACCTCTTGTTTTGAGGGGTCGCTTTTGGGCAAAACAATCGGACAACTCTAACCCCCTTTTTGGGAATCTCAAGTTTTAAAATTTTGAGTTTTTGGGCCCAAAAAGGGTCAGAAAAGCCCTGAATGTAAAAGTAATGCAAATAAGAAGATCGAGATTAGTAAGGTGAAAGTTTTAAGCCCTCTATCAACATTCTAGCCCAAATATTTACCGAGTTATTAAAGAAAACGTTAATCGTTTTAACACAGGACGTTAGCTTATGGGGATTTTACACCGGAAAAGGCTGTTTTTCATATCTTGAGGTAGTTTTATCACCCCCAATACCCCTATACCAACTTGCTATCCTGTCTATACCTCCTACTAACCCTATAATGTACAACATTGGCGTCCTATTAGTTAACCTAAATTTAACCAAGAGCATCAAAACAACCAAAAAATAAAATTTTTGAATTAAAAAAAATTTTACCAGTGTTATTTTAAACCCTTTATTTTAATTGTTTAAAGATGTTAATGCGGAAATTCACTTACCTCCTGTCAGCGTGCTGCGTCCGATCTCGTTTAAATTTTAATTTGGAATAGGCATATATGTCACACTTACATAATATATGTTCATGTCCTTGTTACCTGTAATTTTGAGATGAAATAAAATCCTGGAATACCTGGAATTATACATGACTTGTGAAATACAACTTTCATGTCAACCCTGCTTTACCAAGCAAACAGATGTAACATAACCTCATCTGTTGTACTAGGCTATTTCCGACAGGGACTTTGAAAAATTTGCTGATATCACAATGAAGGACAGCAACCAGTTCCATGCAGTTGCTATGGACACGTTCCCTCCAGCTGTGTACATGAATGACGTGTCTCACGCCATTGTAGATCTCGTACACAAATACAACGACGCCTGCGGATCTACTAAGGTTGGTATCATTTAACCCTTCCTGGACCAAATTATTTTATGTCTGTAGTCACAATATTTTTTACTAACAAAAAAAATTGATTTAATTTTTTTGTATGAGTGTATGTTATATACATGTACAAAGACAATAAAACCTGTGAAATAATTTTTTGGAACAATTAAAAAAAATATGCTGGAAAATTTGACGGATATATCCGTCCAAGATCCGGGGAAAAGTAAAGAAAGACAAATATATCCGCCCAAGGTCTGGAAACTATTTTACTAAAAATTATTTTTTATTTATTTTAAGGAAGTTAAAATAAAACATAGTGTTACATAAACTTGATGTGTATTTCATATTTTATAGCAGTTTCCAACTTGCCGCAGTAAAAATTCTCCCGGCAAAGGGCATCCCGAAATCACACATATTATTTCTAGGTGCTTTGTTATGCAATTTGTGTTCATAATTTATGGTTTTTAACTAAAATAATAAGGTTACAGAATACATAAATCTTACAGATATAACAGTTGAAGGTCCTGAACACAAAAAATCCTCTTCAGATATATCCGTCTTTTGGCTAACAACAGATAAAAACATTTACGGATATTATCTGTCCGTGATAAGGAAGGGTTACTACTGTACTACCATATATTTTGAAATGTTGTACTTATTTTGAATAACATGCTTTTTTGGCGAAGTAAAATTATTATATTTTTTATTGGGCTACTCTCACCATAGTTTAATAATGGGGGGTCTTGTCAGATGGCGATGAAACAAAAACACAAAAGACGCAAGACAAACATATACACTCGAAAACACAAATAGCGCCCCAGAATTTCCTCTTACTTTCGCGGGACTGGATAACTGGTGAGAATAGGCCAATAAAAGAAATCATAAGAAATGTTGGATACAATTCTCGGTTAGTGCAACCCTCTTGACATTTAACAATTATTTTAAGCATCTTATTGTGGGTTGGAATAGGAGGCATGTTAGTTGGCAGAAATAAAAATACAAAATTATTACCTTTTTACAAACCTAAGCTTAAGTTGTATTTTTCGAAAACATATAATTATATATTACTAGCTGTTCCCGTAGGATTCACCCCGCAAATAATTTATAAAAACTGACAGTTGTGTGTGCTGCATTCTGTGATTAGCCCGTGGAACTATTACGAATCTAGATCAGCTGTTTGTATTTTCATTAGCTCAAACAAAAATTAATGTCCATAAGAAATACATGGGAACTTTGTCGGGATCTCTGGCGGAGCCCTAAGGTCAGATCAGGATGAAAACCATTTAGTTTTCCTATTTTATGCCTAAAGAATTGGTGTACAAAATTTCAGCTCTCTACCTACATGGGAAGGTGGAGAATTAGTGATGAGCGAGTCAGTCAATCAGTCAGTGAGTCAGTCAGCCAAGGCTTTGCCTTTTATAGATATATCAAGATTCTGTAAGCAAAATTTTCAAGTCAAAATTGTGGGAGTTTGGCTAATTGTAGGATGATCGGAGACGGTTCAAATTAAAGATCTTGATCCCAAGAACTCGGGAAAAATAGGGGTATTTCTAAAAGATTACTAGCAAACAAAAAATATCGTAAAACATCCCGTATAAGAAAGCATGGGGAAAGCATGTAAAACGTCTACTTTGTTTACATTAAAACATGTGATCACGTGTCTTCTTTGTTCACAAACTGACATGTATCCCTACTTACGGTTTTATTTTCTTCAGAATTTAAAGAGTAAACAAATCTCTTGAAGCAGGAAAGAAAGAAAGAAAGAAAGTATTTATTTCTATTCAAGTACATAACATAACATTGAATTCACTTATTACATAAATAAATAACAAATCAATAAACAACAAATGATCCAACATAGAGTCTTAACCTAACAAAACAAAGATAATTAAGTGCAAGTTAATAAGTAAACAAAGTACCTAAACAGAAATTAGGTCCCCCAAAGGCGAACCTGTGTCGGGGTCAACATCATTTTAAAAGGAAGGGATGCAGGCCGGTGCATTACAAAAACTGAATTAACAAAGTAACAGTAATGACAATAAATAAAAAGTGCTAACTATCGTAATAAAGAAACATACATCGTACAAATGATAAACAGTATCAGGCATAATGACATAATACCGAACAATTTTAACAAACTAACTTTACCTGGCTAAAGCGCTATACTCAAACATTGAATTCAAATACCCCCGTAGCAGCAAACCTGCGTACTCAGCGAATTTCCAATGCATATATATGTATCTTAATACTACATAAAGCCAAATACCAAGTTTCATCAATATACATTCATAAATAAACGATTTATGACATTTTAATTATTCTCCATAAGAATAACATGGTGGCTGAGTATGCAGGTTTGCTGAAGCAAGGAACACAAAAAATGGGGTTTCACACAAATATCAATATAACTCATGTAGGTAAAGCCACATACCAAATTTCATTAATTTATTTTCATAATGAAGGCAGATAACACGTTACTTATTCTCCATAAAAATAACATGGGGCTGAGTACGCAGGTTTGCTGCTACGGGAGCCTTTAGTAAAAAATTGTTTTTTTCAGCAAATATCAATGGTCCACAACCAGATGAAGCCGTATACCAAGTTTCGTCAGTATACGTTCATAAATAAGCGAGATATAAAATTTTTATTTTCCTCCATAAGAATAACATTAGACAACGTACTGTGTTTAGCACTTTCAATATCTCGGTAACCAATTGACGTAGATAAATGATCAAAATACCAAATTGTGTGTTTTTTTAAGCTGAATCCAATGGGAAAAACTAAAGTTTGACTATTTCCAAAATTACATGTAAAAAATTCGAAAAACCCATTTTTGGGGTACAAAACCCCCCCAAAATATCCCTTCGGGTAAAGCGATCTGGCTGGTTTTCGAACTTAAAGTCATAAATGTTGCTTTACACGTTTATACCAAATTTCATCATATATATATATATATATATATATATATATATATATACATATACAGTTTCGAACGAATGGTGTTTTTGGGGTCTGGGGACCTCAAAACGAAAAGTTATCATGGCGGGCCTAGGTCTTACCATGCCGACTACGGTAATAGCTTCTTCCCTATAGGGAAAATTCGCTAAAAGAATATTTATATCTGGAATATCAAATAGCCAAATAATTATTAATTTTTGAAACTTCTTAAAACTAAAACAATTCCTTATGTGATTTGGTATTTTACTGAACAAAGTTGGACCAATGTATTCAAAAGAATGTCTGGAAAATTCTAACCTAGGCAATGGTATAAAGAATGAGTTCGATCGTTGGTGCCTTAATTCATAACCTCTTTCAATTGAAATCCATTTTTGAGATTTAATAAAAAAAGTGCTTACTATTCTAAAAACGTATAAGTGTTTTAAGGGGAGTATGTTTAGCGATTTAAAAAGAGGAAAAGAAGGTTCCATCATAGTTTTTTTAGCATGCAACGAACAATTCTCTTTTGTATATTTACAACTGGTTTTAATAAATTTGAATAAGTATAGCCCCAGCACACTATTCCATATTGAATTTTAGAAGCTATTAGACCAAAATACACATTTTTTTAAATATCAATCGAACAAAATGTTCTTAGTAAAAATATCTTCCTAGCCATCATCAAAAGAGATTTTTTCAGATTTTCCAGATGAAATTCCCATTTTAATTTATAATCGTAAGTAACTCCTAAATACTTCATATCAGATACCTGTTCAATTTTGAGACAGTTAACATTACACAAAGAATCTGTTTCTAGGCAGTTTGAGCATTTATATAAAAGGTGGTTGTCAAACGTGATTTTATTTCGCAAACTGAAGATCATAAATTTAGTTTTAGTTATGGCTATGGCCCCTTCAAGCCACTAGTTTATCTTACTGTTTTCTGATTGAATTGAGACCAAAACTAATCCAACCAATGCTATCACATGGTAAATAAAAGAATAACATTAATTAATTACATTTTACTGTGTGGATTGCAAGTTTGTACAGTAGACTCTCAAATATCCGGATCGGCTTAGTCCGGACCAATGATCTTGAATTTGAAAAAATTTTATGTTAGAAATAAAAACAAAAAAAATATGTTTTAGTGTCTTCAGTTTTCATGAAGTTAGCCAGCATTACACAAATGTCATGCAGTTTGCATCGTCGGGCACTATGTTTCAGTAATATTGATGTAATGTATGAGAAGGCAGTGGAAGTTGCCGCGGGGTGTGTATGTCTCGTATGACTCATTCCCACCTCCGGGAAATACAGATTTCTGAGTGTCTACATATGATTAATAAAATAAAAATATCCAAAAACTGGTTGAAATACATCCCTCTGCCAACTCAAATGCCTCATACTCTAATAGACTAAGAGGAATTTTACAACAGTGTTTGAACAACTATTCAAACTACAAAAGGGTTGTGTCCGTAGATATTTGGTCTTAAAAGAAGAAATCATGTAAACCTTTAAAAAAAATGAATTTACATTTGTGAATATCTAAACTATTTTAATTTCAATATTGAACATTCTGTAATTAATAATGTAACAAAAAAACATAATAATAAATTAAGACATAAAGAAAATCATCCAGTACAAAAAGGTTTTTATCAAAATAAAATTGTATATTCATCGACAATACTATAAAATAAATTATCAGAAAATATAAAATAAGAAAAAATACTTCAACACTCAACAGAAAAATGAAAATATGACTCCAAGAAAACTGTTGTTATAGTGTGGAAGAATATTTAAAAGATAACGAGTAAATTATATATGGACCTATTTTGAAGATGTTATCATATAAGCCTACACAATTTTAAAATTTTAAATCGTTGATTACAGAGTAAAGAACCAAATATGAGAGTTGCAAAAGCCACCTGTTTATTTAATGTTGTGACCCTGGTTTTCTTTCCAAAAACATAAAACCTGTGAAAATAACGTTTTACTTTAAAGGTGCATTTACACTTTGCAATTTCACTGGTAGAGGTCATACAACTTGTGTTGCATATACAACTTAGTGTACCAGGACCAGTTTACTGTACGGTCACTTCTGTGGTTATTTTGTTAGATTTTTTTATATAGAAATACTTTAGCACGTATTGCATGAAAAGTTTTACTGCGAAATTGTCTAGTGTAAATGCACTAAAGCTAACCAACCTATCGCTGTACGAAATAAAGTTTATCTGAAGAATGTGTTGGAATAACCAACAAAACAGCTTGCCTGACAGTGGTGCTTTATTGGTGATGCAGGTTGCCTACACATTTGACGCAGGCCCCAATGCGGTTTTATACGCGGAAGAGGACGACATTCCTTCACTGGCAGCACTGATCCAACATGTGTTCCCTCCGGCGCCAACCTCGCAGCAGGAATTCTTCAGTGTTCCTGTGCTAATTGCACCGCTGCCTGAGGTAAAGAATCAAGTTGGTAGTACATAAGTAAAGTAGTTAAATTCCTTATTGGTGTTGGACAATACATGTTGAATAACAACGTAGTGAAAGAGAGAATATTGTATTGTGTTTTTTTACATTACCATGATAACATAAACATAAAACATCTGATCCATAAGGTAAAGTATAGTAAGAACCAACTGAAACGCCTGATATTAAGAAATATGTACAAACATAAATGAGATGGTTGGAAGTAACTAATAATACTCATGTAATGCATATAGTATATCATTTTTTTGCAAGCAGTAGCGCGTTTTTACTGGAGGTTATTGAAGTATTTCCCCTTCTGATTCATTTCCAACTTCTGACTGATTTACTGATTTTGTGTGTGTTTTACTGTGTTCGGTGTGAACTTTCCAAAATGACATGCCAAAGTTAATGTTTGTACAGTCTTGTCAGTTCAGTCATGCTTACAGGCTACAGATATGGAAGATTGGATCGCTGACTTCCAACTGCTATTCGATTCAATTAAATCATTGTTTATTCATTCATGTACAGTGGTACAATTTGATAGCGTCAACAATTCATATTATGATCTATTTAAACTAATTTGATAAACATTATCAACATTATTCTAGCCTCTTAATATAACTATTTTTACAAGCATTTTATGAGGATTGGAAAAAGTCATCCAATAAATAAATTTCTTTGCAAATAATATAGTCTTTTAACGTTTGTTTGAATTTGTCAAGGTTTTTTAAGATTTTATATTTTTTGGGATGTGCTGTAAGAATGTATTTCCCATATACGTTAGCTTTTTTCATAAAATTTAAGTTTGTGATGGGTAGAGATGATTTCTAATTTTTTTCTTGTATTATAGAGATGAGCTAGTTTAAGTAATTCTGTATCATTGGATACTAATTTGCTCTTAGCTATCAAAATAGTATCAAGTATGTACTGCCCAAAGACATATCAATATTTTTAAATTTACATAGTGATTCTTAGCCGATTCATCATGATCCAAATGTTACATGATTCTTATAGATCTTTTTTGTTGTTTTAACAGCTTTTCCATATTTGATTTTTGTTGTAGCCCCATATAGACATATGCAAAAAGAAATATGGGAGTGTATTTAAGAAAAATAAATAGTTCTTAAGGTTTTAAGATTGCAATAATAAGATATTTTGATTAGAGCATAAATTCCAGCACCAGTTTTACTCAAAATATGTTTATCCCAACTTAGAACCTGATCAATCGTTAGGCGTATTTTCTTTCAATTAATTCTGAATTTAAGATTATTGCTGGTTCCTCTTCATTTCTGTTTTGAACAGTTTAAATTGGACAAAGTTGGTTTTACTAGTATTTACTATTAGATTACGTTTTTCAAAGAAATATCCAATATTCTCCAACTCCACTGAAGAGTAAATTTCAACCTCTTCTATCACATCGAACTGCCACACTAAAGTGAACATGTGACCTTTTGATCAAATGCTTTTAGAAAATTCTCTGCCTCTGGTTCAAAAACCGATCAGAAAATATGTAAAGGTAGACTAGGTAAATAAGCAAACATACTTGAAAGTGACCTCTGCGAAAAGGTGTACATTAAACTCCAACTAGAGTATTCTTGCTTAGAGAGTGAATAAACTGTGAAAATGCCTGGCACACAATCCAATTGCATACTGCTAGCTATCGTGCCATGAATCAAGTAATGACTCTACTGTTGAGGGTAAATTAATGTTAAGGTGTCCAGTAGAGAGCCCTAAAACTTATCTGTTTTTGAAAAACATAAAACAAGAAGTTTTCCTTTCAACTTGCTGATTTTAGGTTGTTAGTGAAATCCACCTAAAGGTCCTTGAAAAAAAGGTCTCTGTATGACTCATCTAGAGTAATAAGTGACCAAAGGGCCAGTCCATCCAAGAGGTCTCTAGTAAGAAAGGCTGCTAGGTCGAAAAGTAATTCTCTTCGGCCTCGGCTACGATACGAGCGGTGCCGCTTTGTTTTCTGGTTGCATTTGTTAGCTTACAAATCTGAAGAGAGTGGCAATGATAGTTCTTAGCGGCAGGTGTTAGAGAGCGGTGCCGCTTACTGCCGCCCGGTGAGGCTGGAAAACCTTTTCGCTGCCTCTTGGTCATCTCTACAATTTGACCCTATTTGTTTGATTTAAAGACTACTTAAAACTAACAACAAAAATGTGTTTAGATAAATAAATGGTTCTTTTGTCATCAAGGAACCTTAAAAACAAAAATTTGTTAATGTTAAAATAAGAAAATGTTTAAGTTTTAGAGGACTTGTGTGTGTGTGTGTATATATATATACACATCCTTGTTTTCTTCATATCCTTTTCCTTGTTTCTTAAGGAAAAGTTAGAACAAATAGTTTTTTTTGGTTGCACTTGATGTCGGAGACTGGGCCTTTTATCCTATTGTGCATTGAGAGAAATTAAGCAGCACATTTTTACTGCTTCTATTGTAGCCATAGCAATGCTAAGTCCCTTTCGCCGTTTGTATCATACCCAAGGCCTTAAAGGGTGATGTCCCAGTTTTCCATCCCCGCAAGATCTCTTCCTTATAGTGATTGCTCGACTGTCAGGATTCTTGTCTAGCAAAACAATGTAAAAGTCCTCGATAAATAATTAATATTGCACTAAACAGAATCATATTTTGACTGGTTAATGTAACAGGATTCTTTACTCGTCAGTGTATGGTTGTTTTGTTACAGGAGCTGAAGGCGTCTTTCCCCCCGCACGAGCCTGGGCTGCTCAAGTATTGCATCTACACGCAGATTGGCTCAGGCCCCAGCCAGCTGACCGATCCCGACAGTCATCTACTGAATAGCGACGGCGTACCCAAAAAGATTTCCAGCTAATATTCAGCTGCGGATGTTATCATTTTCTACAGAAAAGCTACTTCGTTTTAGCACAGAGAACTATAAAACACTACAGAAGGCTGACTGGAATAAGAGAAGGGTTACGTTTCTGTGGCAGCGCCGCTACTCGGGTCGCCTGGGGTGGCAGCGGGTGGAGTGGTGAATAAGAGAAGGGTTGCGTTTCTGTGGCAGCGCCGCTACTCGGGTCACCTGGGGTGGGAGCTGGTGGAGTGGTGAATAAGTCGGGTTGTCGATATGAAACATGTACCCAGATGCATCACCTCTGAGCGATCTAACGCCACTGGCGTTCAAAGCAGTCGGTGGCCGAACCAACCGTTTTAAACACAACTGCCATTAACATAGTAGTCAGCCTTCTGTATTATGGCGGACATTAAGTTCCCAGTTGAGGGCGTGGTTTGCCGGGCTATCTACCAAGATCAGCCAATAGTTGACGTGCTACATTGCCAAAACTCCACACCAGCTGAGCGGAATAACATTTGAGTGATATTTTTCTATGGAAAAATGGCAACAGTGACAGCGTACAACCATGCTATTGGCTACAGCCCAACTGTAAGCTTATTTGCCCGCTATTACAGTGTTATATAGTTTTCTGTGGATTTAGGATCAATTGAAATTTTATTTATTATTAGGGATGTGCGAGAACTCAAAACTTTGAGTTTTTGCCCGAGTATTTTAATACTCAAACTCGACTCGGAAGTTTTGAAAAATACTCGAAAGTTCGAGCGAGTATTTCCCGCCGATTTCCGGATTCGGATTTCCGAATTGCGACCGGCCAAACATGTAGTATCGGCCGCAAAAGGCGAGTGCATCACGTAGAATCACGACGGAAAACATAATATCGGCCAAAAATTACGACTGGATCATGTAAAATCGGCCGAAAATGCCAATCGCATCATATAAAATCGGCCGAAATTACGATCGCTAACAATTGCGACCGGCCAAAACGCGTAGTAACAGCCTGAAAAGGCGGTCGCATCAGTAAAATCGGCCGAAAATGACGATTGGACCGCGTAATTTCGGCCGGTAATGACAACGGAAACATAATATCGGCCAAAAATTACGACTGGATCACATAATAAAGGCCGAAAATTATGACAGTATACATAATATCGGCAAAAGTGGCGACTGGGCCACTGAATATCGGCTGAAACTAATGATTTCGTCATCTAATAATGATTACAAGCGATGCCTGGACTAGGTGATATTGACCAAATGACATCCGGACCGTGTTTTATTGGCCAGAAACAAATGTCAACCGTGTTTTGTTTGTCAATACGTAATCCATTTTGATTGTACTGACCATAATGTTGTATTTCTACTCATGTATTAGTTAGAAATCATGTTTAGATTATCAAATCTATGGTGGTATCCAAATCCCATTACACTATTTCAAACTACCAACTGATGGCAAATACTCGCTCGAAAATACTCGATTCTCAAAAATAATTCGCACTACTCGACTCAGTTAAAAAAATCACTTCTCGCACACCCCTATTTCTTATAGATCATTTATTAATCTTTAAACATTGACTTTGAAACTCACATCTGGGCATAAGCTAGATGTTTCTCTGCAATGTATTAAATAATGAATTAGAATCTGCACCAAATTAACTGCTTAAGACAAGGCTGCTTGTGCATACTCAATGGTCATAGATTATATTTGAACAATCGTGTTCTGTAAGAGCCACTGATGCAGAAACAATTCATACAGATTTGTATGATCCTTTTTTATAGGGTCTGATTGACACACATTTACACTTTTGCCAGTTGGAGTCAAACTCGATTTTCTTATTTTTATATAAAACCAAACCTTACCAGGAACTTCCAAGTAAACCATAAGTCGTACACCCATGAACCAAATACTTGAATGAAAGATCTCAGTGAGAAACTGGAAGAACAATTTTTAGTTGTTTGATCAAATCATTTTAAAGTTCAAATGACAACAAATTGATTTAGTTGCTAAATTTAAGTAGGCTTCAATCCCAGTTTTGCCAAACTGACAGTTAGTTCGTAACTCACGATTTATATATTTAAAAGAAATTACCTATAGTAAATTCTAAGGCAATTTTTGAATATCCAAAAAAATACATTGTTTAACACTTTTGGTGTGGGCCAGGGTGATCTTTTTAATTAACATGGAATCAAATGGTAATTAACATGTTTGCCGTACCCAACGTGTTAATAAGTATAATAGGGGAACAAGCTTTGCTTGGGGAAGGCCAGCTAGTTTGTTTAGATGACTGAGTAATTTTTTACCATCTCCCTTCTGAGGAGCAGATTTCTTCAACTCATTTGTCTCTATTCTGCATGTTTAAGGCCACTCTAGCTGTTACTATAGCATAGCTCGATGTCTCTGATTTATTTTAGGTATGACCACTCATTATGAAATCTATATTCAATGGTTTTACTCACTAGAGTAGAGCGCATGAAAATGGTCCGATGATTAATTGCCCATATGATTCCTCCCTTACCCCCAACACTGTTGCCTAAGAATTCCACAAACGATT
Organism: Allygus modestus; assembly: GCA_963675035.1. Lineage (NCBI taxonomy): Eukaryota > Metazoa > Arthropoda > Insecta > Hemiptera > Cicadellidae > Allygus > Allygus modestus. The sequence goes on along the minus strand of OY776114.1, from coordinate 110,358,882 downwards.
CAGTCTGCTTGTTTTGTTTTATGTTGTGTACGATAGGAATGTATTTCAAAACAGACGTTGAATATACTTTACCATATGTTTTATTTGACCAGAGCGATTTGGCAACAATGTATTAACTTCCATCAGACTACTTTGGTGCTATTTACTGTAATCTACGGAAGCCGCATGTTAATAATTAAACTACATGAGTATTACTTGGCGATTCACCAATTGATTACAAACAGCTGTTATGATTAATTTGTTTTGATTTTAAACTCCATAAGTCAATGTAATTTTTTTAACTTTTGATATTCGTTTTTTTACAATATTTTATTTTTCCTGGGGGTGAGACCTGTCTAGGACTTATTTTCATCCCAGAACTTAGCTAGTTCCAACATTTGAAGGAAATAGTTGGAGTGGTTTTTGAGTTCAGAGTTGCAAGTAAGCAACAAAGTAAACTTACTCATATTAGAATACAGGATTCATTTGAATCAAATTAATCACAGATTTATTTTCTTTACAGGTTGTTTTAGCGATCCCTTTAATACCTTTGTACATGTAAATTTTAACGACCAATTTACAGTCCACATTGTCTCTACCTTTGAACAGCAATAGTTTTCAGACTTGTGTTAACAAACCACATAAAACATTTAATTACCGACTGAGTGTTGCAGAGGTGTTTTTTCCCCTTTGGCTCAGACACTGCACCAGTGTCGGCAATGCTGACTACCGCAGTCAGTGGCGTGCCATGTGGACGGCATTGACAAGGCTCAATACAGCCGGTAGGCCGTACCTTGTCTGTGGTCATTGTTTCAAGATTAATGTTCAATCAAAATTGGTTTTAGTCTAATGCCAGTATTTTTAAAATAATTTTTGAAGTGTGAAAACCAAAAATATTACAATAAAGACTGGTAGATGTAGATATAAATATGGTTTTAATACAGTTGTTACTAACTTATCAGTTTTACCAGCTTAAACAAGGGTTCTAATATGCTAGCTTAAGTGAGAATATTGAAACAAAAATTTGTATTGTTTACATTTAACTTAGAAAAATTTAAAAGAGAAATTTCTTCACAATGAGAATGTGTTAGTAGGAAGAAACTACTAGCGAAAGTATATTTATAAACACTAGCTGCCCATTTTCACCCGGAAATTCAACCTTTGTGTGTGTCACATTCTGTGGTGAACCTTATGAACTAGTTTGAATAAGTAATGCCTTCATCCGGCCAAATAGGTTCAATGTCCATAAAAATAGCTTTGGAAATGTGATGATCTGTGGGGCAGAGCCCTGAGGTCAGGTACGGATCAACCCTTTACTGTTCCTATTTTAGACATAAAGAATCCGTGTACCATATCTCACTTCTCCAGCATATCGCAATGTTGGAGAACTTTTGAAAACGATCCTAGGATGTGGTATGATTGCAGCTTTCTTTTTGATTATATTCTGCCAGTGAAACTTCCCAAGTTTTCAATGAATGGGTTTCCTTGTTCCTTGTTTCCTTTATTTTTTTTCGCAACTTCTGCTGATTACCAAAACTGCTTTCGCTGGTTGCAGCAATTTAAATTTTTTACTCCATATTGAAGTTTGAAAAAGTAGTTTTCGTAGAGCTTCAAAACGACTCAGCACCATTAACTCAAAATTCTACCCATCAAGTAAAATCGATTGATAACCAAAAATAAATAAATAAGGCATTAAAAGAATAATATAAATGTTCATTAACGTAGAGTAATCTATTCAGACATTTCGTCACACATAGATGGTGGTGGGATATTTATCATATTATTTTATAATCATTGTATTCATGTCACATGGTGGTTTAAAAATATATTGTTATTTAATGTAAGGTTTTATTGTTGTTAAAACAAAATTTTATATTTGTATGTTATTTATTTACTAATAAATTCAAATTTTTTAAATATTATCCTTCATTCATCCTTGTCATTCCAATAGGTAAGAAATAACAGATCAAACATAAAAAAATCAAGGGTGTTAAAAATTAAATTTCAAATTTTGTTGTTAAAATTTATGAACTATTCAGTACTAAAAAGCGAGTTGAAAAAATTTAAAGCAATTTACAAGTGGTGGAAGTGTGAAGTAAGTATTTTTGGTGAAAGGTCATTAGGAAAATATCATTGGAAAGCTGTCTCATTGCAATAAAATGTTATAATCTGAAAAGAATGTTTAATGTTATTCTTGTTTAATTATTTTGTTGAAGACATTTTAAAATGATGGTTAGTTTATTTTATTTGATGAAGTATTATCAGTAATGGCGTGTCAATTTACATCACTTTTATGAATGATGGCTTTGGCTGAGCTCATGACCTGGAACCAATAAAACAATGTCGCTGCGCTTGCGTGAATCTGGTAGTTGCATTGCCGGCTACAGCACCCGCACGGGCAAGAGCATGCGTAGCTCCATGGTTACAGCCAGACGCCACACTAGCCGGCTTAAGCTTTTAATTGAGTGTGCATTCAAGGCAGTGTCTCCTGAAGACAAAAGATTCACAACTGGATCCCTACACTGCACCCATTTAGCAATGGTCTACTAATAGGTGACCTTTTTAAAAACCCTCCTTTTAATTTAGGTGGCCCTAGCATTGACTATCCACCTGTACTAGACTGAAAACCTTTGGGCCTGTCTGATAACAAAAGAGGCGGGATTCTCCACGTAGTTCTGACAGCACTGGATAAAAATCGCCACCATCGCACGCAATGGCGGATGTAACTCTGGCTCATGCCGATTGGCACACTCAGCTCGGCCGTGGTGGGTATTTAAAATCTCATTTTGCTAATAAACAACTGTCTCGCTTTCCTCGCAACTTGGAAGTTTTAATACATGATAACAAAGGCTGTAAGGCTGTAATAACAAAGATTGTGTGAAATAAAAATAACATTGTAATAACTGTTACAAACTTGTAATAAAATTGGTGTCGACGTCATAACTGTCTTTCACCAGCGTCATTCAAGCGTACTCTGTCTGTTCGTCTGCCTATGCGATTCCAAGTAGTTTGCGTCAAATTGGTGTTGACGTCATAACTGTCTTTCACCAGCGTCAATCAAGTGAGCTCTGTCTGTTCGTCTGCCTATCCGATTCCAAGTAATTCGCGAAACATCTACTAGGAAGAAGCACATTCGATAGCCCCTGTTGCCGACCGCACTCAACAGATTGTGCTGTTTCTTGGTTAACCGATTTTAGCATTGCATTTACCGTCTAGTACAGGTGTATAGTCAGTGGCCCTAGGTACTATTAAATAATTTAATTTTGAGTAATAAGACTAAAACAGTAATGTCGTAATAAAGGATATTAGTAAAAAGAATGCACATTAGCAACAAATTTTATTAAGAACAAAAAGAGATTTAATAGTAGGATTACTCTTTATTTGTGCCTGATGCATCAGCTAATAGGGGACAGTTAGATGGTGCACCAGACCCAAACTGACAATAACTCTACTGTAATTGGTTACAAATGTATATTATCTAAGATCAGGTGCCGGCTTGGTGTTTAGCTGCTGGGTGGTGGTGTAGTTTCTGTAAACAAACAAATTACCACAAGTTTAATAAACAATTACTCTTGGTATGATGTTTTACAAATCAATATGAATATGTATCACACCAATAAATCCTACTCAAGCTTCAGGTAAAGAAATGGAGGTCTTAAATTACAATCACTGATTTTTTTTTAATATAACAAAATTATAATTTCTAAGTGCTATTTTATACTGTTTATTTACTATTAAAAATAAGCTATGAAATAACAGCAAACTTCAGGCATTTAAAACATTATTTTGTACTTTATCTCTCAAAATAATATGAAATAGCTTAATATATTATTTATAAACCAAGCAATATTTGTTCCAACATGCAGTTAGACCAAAAAATACTTTAAAAAATGTTAATATCACTCTGTTAATCAAACTCAATATTCAATGTTATTGGTTTAAAATCAAAATTGAGTTCTATCAAATCAGCATACACAAATCAGAACACTTATTAGCTCACTAAAGTTGAGCCACTGATTAAGTGACCTTCTCCAAAACTTGTGCAAGATATAAGCAACAATCTTGGGGTGTGAGTTAACACTGTTCCTTATAACTTGTGTTAATTTAAGCAGATATCATTAAGTGGTGGCGGGTAGATATCAGTGGCGAGGCTTAGATTCGGCGGTAACTAAAAGGATTGCATTAATTTCACTAAGTCAAGTCATAAAACATAATATAGATTATACAAATCCTTAGTCATTTACTCAAATTTTTAACAAAACTCCGTCAACGGACAGCCAGGCACGTTCAAATCACACGCTTAAAGGACCGGAGAATACAAGCGCGGCCCAAATATGCCCGATCGATCGGACATTGCTCGTTTGAGCGATTCGTCCAACCATCCCCTCGTGCCATCAGACCCTCCCCACCCTATCATGACGACTGCAAGCAACACATGACCGTGCTGAATGTTTCTGACATCGCATAAGTGTTATATTAACACTTATGCACACGAACCAAGCGAATTTCAACCAATGAGCTCTGGCGTGTTGTCTAAACGACAAAGTAGCCATGTTATCAGGTTGTATGCTGGCAATTACGTAGTGTAAGTGTTAAGTGATTTGCGTTTGCATTATTGAATGCCACTAGGCCCTATACGTCTTAAAATTTTCCTGTAACTCCCATCCTTCTTTCGGGGAAATGGAATTTTAAGTACGTGATCATGCGATAACTGAGTGAAAATGCCACTTCTCACCACTGGTAGATATTTATCAATCTTAAATCAATCCATATGTTGCATATTATATCTTGCACAATTACTGCAAGACGGTAGTTTATTCAGCAGCCTATCAATAGATAACTTTCACTCTTAAAAACACTCATTAGTACTTGGAACAAATAATTAAATTAAAACACAATCTGAGCATCGCTTAGATTCCATGCTCCCAACTTACAGTCCCTCATGATCATGTTATCACTTCTCAGCTGAAATTGTACAATACAAACATTAAATTATATTGCAAATATACATTTGATGGAAATTAGGCTTTTTTATACCTGTGCGGTATTAAATTGATGATTGTTAACCAACGAAAAATAAGAGCATTTAAAACCTTGTTATTTTATGACACTTCTTTTACTGATAAGGATTTGGAACAAATTAAATATTTTATACGGAACAAGTATGGTTTACTGAAAAAAAAAACAAAAAACCACGCAACACAATCAATTTCTTACTAAGATATAAAATTAATAATTATAAAATACCAATTCAATACCTTGAAATTTTGAGTGTTTAATATTTGTACACTGTTACAACTAATACATAACATGGGTATTTATTTATGATGATAGCCTGGTTAAAAAGGGAAATAGTTTGTAAATGATGGTCTGAGGACTTGTGTCTTGAAATTATACAGCTTAAAGTAAAATCTTTTGATTGGAAATATTTTGAATTTTATTTTATTTTTTTAAAATTCAACCTTTTCTAACAGTTAAACAAATCCTGTTGCCACTATTATTTTGATTTTTGTGTATCCACACCCACGCCTACAGAATGTTGTACTGAACATTCAGTCGTCTTTACGAAAGCAGTTCAAAACCAGTAGTTTGGTAGACACTTGGTATTTTGCACCATTTAAGTTAATAATATAATTATTGGATTATTGTTCCCAAATTCCTAGGTTGACTAAAAAAATTGATAGGTAGTACAAATTTAAGGATTTAAAAATAAATATTACTTAAACTTAATGGGTAATGACAATTTAAAGGGTACCTATGCATTATACTGACCACCTACTTTTAGGAGAATTTCTAATGGGACAAATCAAACAAAATATATGGATAAAAATTAGATACACTTTAATATTAAGCCTACAACTTACAATCATTTAAAATTACTTGTAACATTTTTGATTTTTCCAGAGTAAGACAACATCGGGCTATTAATTAATGATGCTTTCTAAGAACAGGTCGACCTTAGATAGTAACAAGACCAGGGTTTAGACCGTTCCCTATCAAAACGTTAAAAATGCCACTGGCTTAGATAGACACAACAAAACAAAACAAAACAAAACAATATCAGCGTTAGGTGATCTCATTCCCTTAAAACAGCGCGCTGTAGTGATTAGGTTTGGTTAGTTTATAACATATTTTTTGATTACCTTGACATAACCTTGAGTACTTCTAGTAGTGAGGATCTGTATGGGCTGTCGAACAGGTTAATCAAAGAAATTATTGACATAATAATTAAACCTCTGGTATGTTTGTTTATTAGGGCTCTAGCTGAGGGTGTTTTTCCACAAGTGCTTAAATTTACAAAAGTAATCCCAATCTATAAAAAAGGTAATAAGTCTGATCCATCAAGCTATAGGCCAGTATCTCTAATTCCGGTAGTAAGAAAGATTTTTGAAGCATGTATAAAAGATCAATTATATAATTTCTTTGTGGATAATAGGTTACTATGTACTGAACAATATGGCTTTATTCCTGGATTAAATACAATTAAGGCTGTTGAAAATATTGTTAGCTACATTTTAAATGGTTTTGAAGGCAAAGAGGTAACATGTGCTACACTAATTGATCTGACAAAGGCATTTGATTGTGTTTCGCATACGATATAGCTAAAAAAACTTCAATTTTATGGTTTGGAGGGCAAGGAAATTAGTTTACTGACATCCTATGTGTGTAACAGGAAACAGAAGGTAGTCCAAAATAATGACAGTTCTATTTTTCAGTTAATCAAATCTGGTGTTCCTCAAGGATCAGTTTTGGGCCCTTTTTTGTTTTTAATTGCCATTAATGATTTTCCGAGTAATATACCATGCAGAACAGTATTGTATGCGGATGATACAACCTTGATCCAGTCTGGTTAAGAAACTGTTAAATTACAAATAGATCAAAGTGTAGCATTGAATAGTGTGGAAAGTTGGTTTAAAATTAATCAGTTAAGTATAAATAAAAAAAAGACAGAATCTATTATTTTCTCCTTAACTGAACCATTTGAAATAGAATCGATTAAACTTCTTGGCCTACACTTAGACAGAACCTTAAAATGGGACGTGCATGTAGAGAATCTGTGTACAAAGTTATCTAGAATTACTTACTTGTTGAGAAAACTTAGTGTTAGTGATGATATGTTAATTAATGCATATTATGCATTTTTTCATTCCCAGATGGTATATGGGGTAACGTTATGGGGAAACAGTATGAATGCTTACCAAATTTTCAAGTGGCAAAAGTATGCTTTAAGAATAATAAATGGTTTAAATAACTGTGAATCTTGTTTTCCTGTTTTTAAAGAACTGAATATAATGACATTTCCTTGCCTGTATATTTATTTCTGTTTGGTAAATGTCAAGGAGAATCTGCAAGACTATAGAATTAGATCGGATATTCATAACTACAACACCAGGAAAAAACATACCTTAGATATAAACACAGTTCGTCTTTCAAAATCAAACAATAGCACGTTTTGCATGAAAATAAGACTATTTAATAAATTGCCACAATCAGCATACACTGTTAGTATTAATAGATTTAAATATGCCTGAATAAATGGTTAAAAGAACAAATATTCTATAAGATTGATGATTATCTAAAAACGGAAGATTCTAAGTTCAACAGAATTTTTGACGGCTGAAAGCAGATTAAAGGAAATGTAAATGTAATAAATGTAATAGCTTTATTTATTTATGTGGTCACTATATGTCTATAATCAACCTATTTATTAATGAATATCATAAATTGTATTCCTATTTATTAATTATTATTTATTATTTCTCTCTTACTGCGCATGTTTATTTATTTTGTGGTATATTGTTATTTCATAGGTATAGTACATTTTAAGAATGATAAAACTGTAATCAGATAATGTCGTATGTGTTTTAGTTTGTGATAAGTGGATGAAATCTATTGCATCAATGTATGTCTAATGATCAATAAAATCTTGAATCTTGAATCTTGAACCTAAATTAACCACCACAGCGCACTGTACAGGTATATTCTACACATAAAATAATATTTATTGAAACATTGGATATAGCTATAGACCAAGTAAGGTGGGAGAGGAGGGGTTTCGCGGCCCGACATATGATAAATTATATCGACAAAAGAGTGTTCTACACAGTTACAGTAACCTGACCTATCACAGCCCCCAGAGGCCATTACAGGTGGTGGTCGGCATAATGCATAAGTACCATTTAAAGATTACAAATAACAACTACTCATATTAATTTTATAGTATTAAGTATGTCACTTACTGATTGGCTTTCCGTCCTTCCATGGCGTGAACCTCACAACTGACTCGTCCCGCTTCATGGCGTCAACCCTCGGTTCAGGTTTCAAAGCTCGCCTTAACAGCTTGGCAGCAATGTTAGAGTACTGGATGTAGCTAAAACAATAAACACCAATAATTGTAATCAAAAGATACAAGCACGATCAGTAGTGCTTTAGTAGTTATCAATCTAAAGGGAGGAGAACATAATTCAATCGATCGATTTTCAGGCTGATTTCTTAGCTCTCATATTTATGAGAGCTATCTGCAGAGTGTGACATGTTATTGTTTGTGTAGAGTACCAAACTACACAAATAGCACGCTGCAGTGGTTAGGTTAGGTTTTGTTAATGTAAGGGATTTCTGCATATTTACATAACAATAATTTTCTAACGGTATGCGTGAATTTCTCCTACGATGCATACACGCTGAGAAAAAAGGAGGGACAGATTTGTGCTTGCCTATTAATTGATTAATTGAGTCGTGTGTGTTCGGAATGCAATAACGTAAGAACGGCTGCACGGATTGTTTTCAGATTTTACACAAATGTTTTCCAGTATACTTCACACGCTTCCAGTTCAAAAATGGAACACATTAATTAACATTTAAAAGTTGTAACATTTCCATAAGGTAAAGTATTGGATAAAAATTGCTGGTTTTAAAGTATGAGATACTAATGCAATATTGTTTCGTAATTACAAGAAACTACTAAAAAATGGTTTCATTCATAAGTTTTTTAGTAAAATAAATAAAGTACTCTCCGTTTAACACAATTTAATTCAAACTAGTAAACCTGTCGCGGCTTCGCTCGCGATCATCATTTATAAATATTGTGTTACCGTTCCAAAGCCAACATGGCCTGCTGATTAACTGTGTTTACTCTATCCAGCTGATTGCTTAAAACTTAGTTATTTCCCCATGTTAAGCTTATGGGAAAAAAACTCAACTTTTGTAGTATTTCATTACATTCCATTCATCATTAATAATAATTCCCCATAATTGTGTATATTTCTCCCCATGTAAATACCACCATACCTTAGTCATGCTGAATAACCCATATTTTATTTATCTATTATCATAATGATTGTCTTTGTTCAATAATAATTCATGTCACTGTAATTTGAAATGTTCCCTTTTATTATGTGTTATTTTGTGTTAATCAAACTGTTATTTCATGTTATTTAATTCAGAGTGCTAAATTTTAAACAACTGTTCCCATCACCCCGCAGAAAGTCATCTCCCCTTATTTCACAGTAGAATATATAATTAATTATGCCCATGTTCATTTTATTTAGTTTATATCAATTGATAATCAACTATCCTTCACAATATATTAATAATCCTAATTCATTAATTGACCCTAAATTAATTTCAATATAGCCTACTTTAGATATAAGATATTTGTAAGAAAATTGCAATATAATAATATTTTAGTACTACTTTTCAAAATTAGTCCTTAGAAAACCAAATTTAGTGTCAAGTGTTATAGCATGTGATTTCTACCATCTGTGCAACTCAACAATGGAACAATGAACTTCCAGACTACAAACCCTGTCCTCCACCTTGTTCCTGGCTTCTCTCCAATGTGTTAACATCATCTTTGCATGAGACAAGTTCTCATTTAACAATTTACCCCAGTATGGCCTAAGATTTGCCTACTTAGTGCCTAAATAGTAGGGATTTCTCCTGCCCAATAGAGTGAAGTTTAAATTCAAACCCTTTTTTATTTATTTTCCCATTTATAACACTCTGGGTGAAGAATTTTGTAAGCAGTGTGGTAACCTTCTCCATTTTGATTCTCTTATTAGGGACTTGGTAAAAAGAGAAATCAGAAACATTTGTGAACAAGCCCAATGTTCAGAAAGTATCAATTAAAGTAATTAAGAAGAATCTCATCCAAATTGAACTAGTTTTCCAAATTTAATTTCAAATATCTTTTAATCAATCCTTAAATTCAGTGAAACTTTTGGCCTATCTTTTCTATGGACCTCTATTACTCATTGTTGCATTTAGTAAACAAACCTATTTAGTAAATTCATGTTATCTCTATAAAAACAAATAATATATCATTTGAGCCGGCACGACACCCCTCCCTAAGAAAAAGAGTATTTATATTGTAATAACCCATTATTGTTAGCCATGAACTGTTAGACACATTTATTGAAGGCTTAGGCCTAGTTGACCTAATTAATTTGAAGTCCCCATATTGTCAAAATATCATTGTTATACCCCTTAAATTCATTTGCTATCATTCACTGTTGTAATTCTATTTAATAAATATTCTATTGTGAACCCCAAATCACTTGTTATTATTTAAGCCTAGGTATTAAAAGGTAAAAGGTATATCTCATTATAGCTAAGACTTACCTCGAATGTGGTAATCCAACAATAGACAGTTATTTAATACAACTAACTACAAATAAAGAAGACTAAGGTAAAGTGTATTTATTTATTAAAACTCATCAAGTGTGGGCTAAATTAATAGCCAAAGGAATTTTGTAATGTATGATCCACCAACAGCTTCATCAGTGTTGATGGAAGCCATATTGCTTTAGGCTTAAAGAAGGCGTCCTTAAGACCACATTTTGTATCCCTCACAGATTAGAACTCACAGCTAGGTATTTCCCACGATAGGTGATTAAACTAGATATATAAGTAGACATTTATTTATTAGTAGCACTTTAAAGGGCCCCAGGGCCTCACTTACAAATTATTTCTCTATAAAAAAGGTTTCCTGCACAACTTCACGTTAGGCTCTTTCCAATGACACCAAAAACATGAAAATCTGTTCAGTAGTATAGGAGGAGTGATTGTCACAAAAAACCTGCTCGCCTATTAAATAAGTATAGATGTTTTTAAAATTGTTACGATATATTAAAAAACTAATAGGCCTACATGTTTTTACAAGTAAAGGTAGAACGTTATACTATAATGTGAGTAATTTGAGTGAGTTAATAGTTTATCTGCCAGATTTCAACAGCCATTTATTTCGTATTTACTTCTGCTAGCTGTGTTCTTTTCTCAGTTTATGATATTAAATACCCCAATCATAGCAAACCTGTGTACTCAGCTAATTTAAAATGTACCTACCGTGCAACCATAGGTGTACCATAGGCAACTTGACATGTTATTTTTTGTTGAAGACTTTGCACCTCTAATATAATATAATTTAATACAATTATGAAGAAAGATTTATCCTATGACTTACAATTAACCAAAAGAAAGGTAGATATTTTCCTACAGAGACCCTAGGGCTATTTACCTATTTCATATTTTACGATAAAATTTTGGTTAGAACTTGCGTTAACAGCAGAAACTTTCATCTACCATTTCTAAGTTCGGTCATCCCATTACGCGAATAATTGAACGTACTCCTAGTATAAAGAAGATTGTTCTAACAACCTAATAAGAGAATAGGTATATACCCTTTAATTACAGTATGTGCTCTGATTAGTTAACTCATACTAAAACAGCCTGCAAGTTACTGATGATTTACTATTAATAGCCATTTACCATTTTAGTGATTAAGTACCTACATAATTTAAACATCATTGTAATGTTTTAGAATTCCATTAAGTCTGAGATTGCCGACCTTTAACCCTTTCAACCCAAGGAAACAAAAATTTGGTCTGTACATAGAAATTTATTAGTGTAAACGCTGAAAAATACCGAAGGTAAAATAGCCTATTTGTATGCATTTGGGAAAAAAATATATCTCCACTTTCGTTAAAGATATCATTATGATTTGAGTGTTAAATTGTTTGTATTTGTGCCCTCTGTAAGATGAGGGGTTTACTTTAAGCCCACAAACAATTTTATTTTAGTTAAAATATAAAAAATATATTTGAAAATTTAAAAAAAACTCAGAACAACTTTTTGCAGGAAGATTTCCTGCAGTCCACACAAGGAATAATTTACCCGTGGGAAACAACTTTAATTAATTTAAAATATTGTTACTTATGAATAAAAAAAATCTAGACCTCAGTTGGTTAATAAACTCAACAAATTATATTTACTGCTACGCTGCGTTTACATATGGAAACCTGACTTTGACTCACAAGGTTACATAGGCGTGAAAAGCACTAGTAGCTCACTTTATAGGTTCAAAAACACACATAACCTTTCACTAAGCTTTGTTTACAAACAGACTACGTCGAAACAGGAGTGAAAGGACGCTATAATGTAGTACGCAATCAGCTGGCGAGCTCGCGACAGACTTCCAGTTTAGGCGTAGAGTAAGATTTTCACTGCTCGCTTTCCGACGCTGTAATGTAGTATAAAAAATACGACATGGTAAAGACCCATCGTACTATGTCTAAGTTCTTGCAAAAATATTTATTTACTCTTATAAAGCAATTGAATGAGTTATATACCGTACTCTGTTTTTATATAATAACAATAACTGCACATCGACGGTTTATCGTCGCTGGGGATTTTTTGCAAGGTCATCGGCGATGATATATTGTCGCCGGGGGGTTTTATGCGCAGCACTTCGGCGACGACATATCGTCGCCTGGGGTTGAAAGGGTTAAAAAGGAATTTACGATAAAAACCCTCTATTAGCAGAGATCCTGGTATCCCGTATCCCAAGTTGAAGCCCCTACCTAGTGTAAGATGACTTTTTGTACACAAAGTTTTAAGGGGAAAGTTACCACCTCCACTGTTCATTCTCTGGAGAACATTAACCACCACATCCAACAAAACTATCAATGAAACGTAATCGTCTTTAAATGATTTAGCTGTAATAAGGTAGACCATTACAATTAATAATAAAAAAAAATCACTGTCCAATGGTAAAGCAATGAGTAAGCAAGAACCGAGAGGTCAAACTCAATCAAAAGTTTCACTAGTTGGATGTACCATAAAACTGGCTAAACCCGGACACTTTTTCATGTTTTTTAGGTTTAAGTGCCTTTCAAACAATGACGTCACCAATAAAAACCATACCATTGTTAAGTGTGTGTACCATTTACTATATCCCTGTACCTTTCTATGTGTTTAATGTTGTTATTATTATAAAATAAATAAAAGTGTCTAGCTTAACCTCTACAAACGGTCTAATCCCGGACACTGACCTAAATATCATAATAATGTCTAACCTAACCTCTGCTGTCCGTAGTAGGACCGTGTTTTGAGGTCTGCAGATGTCTTTGCACCAATCAAAGGCTTAAAAATTAAATAAAAAAAAATTTAATGGGTTGGGGGGTGAATAAAGTGTATTCTTACATCACGTTTTCACCTGTTTATTCTTTGCAACTAAAATGAAACTAAGCAAAGAACTGTAAGGGGAAAAGATCTTTAAAATACAGTTTGAAACAAAGAGTAATAGTTTACTACTTATATATAACTTATATATTTGTTCATCATCATCAGCGATGGCATTTTCTTCCTGAGGGCTGAAAACTGTCTGCTCTCCATGGGGTCCATTATATTTTCTATAGACATGATCATGGGCAGGGGCAGTAACAGGGGGGTCAAGGGGGACAGCTGTACCAGGCTCTGAGCTCAGTATTTTTATGTAAAATAGTTATTGAATAATAATACCCCCGTAGCAGCAAACCTGCGTACTCAGCGAATTTCCAATGCATATATATGTATCTTAATACCACATAAAGCCACATACCAAGTTTCATCAATATCCATTCATAAATAAACGATTTATGACATTTTAATTATTCTCCATAAGAATAACATGGCGGCTGAGTATGCAGGTTTGCTGAAGGAAGGAACACAAAAAATGGGGTTTTATAAAAATATCAATATAACTCATTTAGGTAAAGTCACATACCAAATTTCATTAATTTATTTTCATAATTAAGGGAGATAACACGTTACTTGTCCTCCATAAGAATAACATGGGGCTGAGTACGCAGGTTTGCTGCTACGGGAGCCTTTGGCAAAAAATTGTTTTTTTGAGCAAATATCAATGGTCCACAACCAGATGAAGCCATATACCAAGTTTCGTCAGTATACGTCCATAAATAAGCGAGATATACAATTTTTCTTTTTCTCCATAAGAATAACATTAGACAACGTACTGTGTTTAGCACTTTCAATATCTCGTTAACCAATTGACATAGAGAAATGATAAAAATACCAAATTGCGTGTTTTTTTAAGTCGAATCAAATGGTGAAAACCAAAATTTGACTTTTTCCAAAATTATTCATAAAAAATTCAAAAAACCCATTTTGGGGGTACAAAACCCCCCCAAAATACCCCTTCGGATGGAGCGATCTGGCTGGTTTTCGAACTTAAAGTCATAAATGTTGCTTTACACGTTTATACCAAATTTCATCAAAATCGGATAATTTTTACGAGAGTTATCGTGCTCACGGACACACACATATATATATATATATATATATATATATATATATATACAGTTTCAAACGAATGGAGTTTTTGGGGTCTGGGGACCTCAAAACGAAAAGTTATCATGGTCCCGGGCCTAGGTCTTACCATGCCGACTACGGTAATAGCTTCTTCCCTATAGGGGAAATTCGCTAAAAATAATATTTTATTTAGCATTGTTAAATACCCCCGTCGCAGAAAACCTGCGTACTCAGCGAATTTCCTATGAATGAATATATTTCCTTACTACCACATAAAGCCACTTACCAAGTTTCATAAAAATACTTAAATAAATAAGTGATATATAGCATTTTATTTATTCTCTATAAGAATAACATTGGGGCTGAGAACGCAGGTTTGCTGCAACGAGGAAGATAAAAATGCGGGTTTTTTGCAATTATCAATATATCACAACCAGGTGAAGCTATATACCAAGTTTTAATGATTTATGTTCATAATTAAGGGAGATATAAAGCTTTCCGTATTCTCCATAAGAATAAAATTAGGGATGAGAATGCAGGTTTGCTGCTAAGAGGATAATCAACAAAAAATCAATTTTTTGTGGAAATATCAATATACCAGTACTAGGTGAAGCCACCTACCAAGTTTCATCAATATACGTTCATAAATAATCGAGATATAAAATTTTAAATATTCTCCATAAGGATAACATTGGACAACATACTGTGTTAAGCACTTTAAATATCACGGCAACGGTTGGACGTAGAACCACAATTTAAACACCAAAATGATTGTTTTATAGAGCTAAACTGATTGGTAAAAGCAAATGTGAAGTTTACATAGAAATAAACTGAGGAAAAGCCAAAAACTATTTTCCCATAAGATTAACATGGGAGATTTTATGAGCAGGTTTTTTTGGATTTTCTCCGCAACCACTTAACCTAGGTTAATAATTCAAAATACTAAATTATTTGTTTTTTTAAGCTCTATAACATGGTCAAAACCAAAATTAAGTTTTTTAAAAATTTTAGGGTGAAAAATGCAAAAAACTGATTTTTGGAAAATTTAAAACCCCCATAAACCCCTCTTCTAGTGGTCCGATATTTCTGGTTTTTGAACTAAAAGTCATGAATGTCACTTTACACATTTGGGCCAAATTTCATCGAAATCGGACTTTTTTTACTCAAGTTATCACGGTAACGGACACACATATATATATATATATATATATATATATATATATATATATATATACACATACATATAAATTTGAACGAATAGTGTTTTTGGCATCTGGGGACCTCAAAACAAAAAGTTATCATGGTCTCGGGCTTAAGTCTTACCATGAGACCTACGGTAATAGCTTCTTCCCTATAGGGGAAATTCGCTAAAAATAAGCATTTTAAACCATCTAAAGATAGCAAGAGTTACTTTTACCCACAAACAAATTTTTATCTGAGTTAATTCCCCCAGTTCCAGTGTTAGTGTTAAAAGAAGCATTTTTGTTTCCGCGGTCACCGCTGAATTTGTGAGGTTATGTAATGACAGTTGTAGGGTCGCAGAATCTATTCTGCTGCACTACTGTATTTAAGGCTGCTTTTGCTAAACTTACTTTTGTTAAGTACTTGTGTAACTCACTTTGTTCATTTAATAATGTATGTAATTGCCTGTTTATTCAGTTAAAACACGATAGGCTAACACATTCACTGCTATTTTGCACTTACCTCACCTGGTTGATTAACTTTGCGTTTACATAAAATTTGACAGTACTGCTTGAGAACACTTGTATGCCGAACAATTACTAAGAACACCTTTTTATTTTGATTATCTTAGGACTTACAACTAATATATTGAGGAAAAATAATATTAAGAGTCCTCATCACCGGAAGTTGCTAGACGCTATCTTGAAGTTTTGCTCCATAAGGCCAATGTTAACTTTGTGCCTCCATTACTCCTCACCTGATCGTCACAAACAATTCATTTTGGTGTCAAATTAAAGGTTTCGCCGTCCTCTAGGGAAATACAATATCGATTTTTTTAATTTGGGAACCATAGTTGCATAATAAATAGTTTAATTTTGAACTGAAACACTGTACAAGTTCTCATTAATTTATAAAAAAATCAAAATTCGACTATTGTATTTCCCTAGAGGACGACGAAACCTTTAATTTGACACCAAAATTAATTGTTTGTGACGATCAGGTGAGGAGTAATGGAGGCACAAAGTTAACATTGGCCTTATGGAGCAAAACACCAAGATGGCGTCCGGCAACTTCCGGTGATGAAGACTCTTAAGTTTACATTTTATTTTTAAAAACATGCTGAAGGCTAGCAAATTTTTACCTCCAAAAATCTTAATGGACTTTTAAGGGTTTTGGTGTTCAAGTTTAAGGGTTAATGGAGGGGAATGGAGGTAAAATCATGGGGCCCTGTCAGTTCTGGGCCCCATCATTTCTGTTACCGTCCCTGACCATGAGACATGATCATTGATCACGATCATGACATTAACTTTCCTCCTTTACTGCCTGCTCTAACATCTTGGCTCTCGATTTATTTTCGTTCATCTTGGAGACTGTACAAACAATTTTTCATAAATTAAAAACACACATTTTAATAACAAACACAGATATGTACCGTATCAGGGCTAAACACCACAATGTTGTTATTAGTTAAGGTGGGAAATCTGCTTTTTACGTCAGTAATGGCAGGCGCTAGTCGCAACAGCAGGCCCGGGTTATTATTAAAGTGTCCGGGATTACAATGGAATATGTAAATGTGATACCTATATTTTTTTAAAATATAGCCTACCGTATGTTGTATATAGCTTTAAATAGCATGGCATTATGCGCTCTTAAATTTTGAATACAAATACGCTTTCGCGAAATAAATCAGACAAACTTTACGAAAATTACATGTCTTAGTTAGACATCAATTTGTTCGAAAAGTCGAAAGTTGGTTTACCTGCAAAAAAAACAACAAAAAAAAACGATCGTTCGCAGTTCTAACCTATACAGCTGTGTAAAGCGTCTTCTGCTCTATACGAATGGATAACGATCGACTTCACAACTTTGCAGGTTAGTTTAGAAATATTTGTGTAGAACAGCCTAACAGTGTTTGTCTCTTTGCTGATGATATAAACATAAAAATATCTGGTAAATCAAATGCTGATATGGACATTTCATCTTTTGTTTATCTTTCTAGTATCATTCAACATTTACATGATATGAATTTGTAACCAAATCCGGAAAAAACCAACATTATTAATTTCTAATTTTCAAGGCAAAGCTCAGCTAACACAAATATTTTCATGAATGAAATTTTATTAAGTAAAGTTAAAACAGTAAAGTTTCTTGGACTGAATATTGATGATAGATTTAATTGGGATTGCCATGTTAATTCTGTTTGTAAAAAGGTATCTTCAGGCCTGTATGCGTTGAGGCAAATGTATAAATTTAGCAGTTTCAAAACTTTAAAAGTAATTTACCATACACTGATTGAATCGCATATTTCTTTTGGGTTATGCCTATATGGGAGTACATCAGTTAATAATTTGAATATTATATTGATATTGCAGAAAAAAGCACTACGTATCATGTTAAAATTAAAACCAAAAGAATCTGTAAAAGAACATGTTCTTTTAAAGAAACAGGAATGAAACCGTAGGCCCTACTCTGTTTCTCACAAAGAAATATATTCAATTCAATTCAATTCAAAATTCTTTATTCGTAGGCAGTACACAGAGTATACCTTGAATAGTGTCAAGTGTATTTTCTTACATCTAATACATATTTGCAACAAATTAAATCAAACCTACATTTTTTAAGTAAAGCAAAGTAAATAATTGTTATTTAATCACATTTTTAAACTATAACGTTATTACATTTTCCCAGATGCTCCGGGAAACTTGCTCGTGTTCATAGAGGGTACATAGAACTTCTCGTGGTACATAGAAGGTACCATAAACCCTCTACATTACCTTTCAAGTTTTACGAGAGGTGGAAAAAATCATTTAATGAGTAGGGAGCTATGCTAATCAGATATTCTTTTAAGAATTTTTTGAATTTGGTATTGTCATTTTCTAATTTGATTTCCCTGGGAATATACTCTAAAAACTTTAGTCCCATATATGTTGGTTTCTCCTCAAAAAATTTCAGTTTATGACGACTTGTAATAATCTTGTCTTTATTTCTGGTATTATGCTGGTGAATTGAGGAGAAGTAATCCAGATGTGTTACCGGTATTTCACTTTTTGCTGTTAAAATGGAATTAAAAATATATTGTCCATATACAGTTAATATTTTAAGACCACTAAAATGTTTTTTTGCAGATACATCCTGTTTTAAATTAAGCATTATTCTAATGGCACTTTTTTGTTTTTTTAATATGTTGTCAAGGTTAAATTTTGATGTTGCTCCAAATAAGCAAATTCCAAAAGAAATATGGGAGTGAATATACGCAAAATAAATGTTTCGTAATGTATTAATACTACAATAGGCAGTCATTTTTTTCAGAGCAAAGAGTCCAGAGCTGATCTTAGTTAAGATTTTGTTCACATGGCCATTCCAATCTAAATGCTGATCTATAAGTAACCCAAGGAAATCAGTGCTTATAAACTACCATTACCGTACCATGAATATAAAAGGTACTCAATCAAAAGTTTCACTAGTTGGATGACACTAACCAATTTTAAAAAAATCATAAGTTGGGTTAGCCAACTAGTCAATGAAACGTAATGGTCTTTAAATGCTTTAGCTGTAATAAGCTAGACTATTACACCACATTTCTTATCACTAGAAGACCATTGTTTAACCACTCGGTGTTTTTTATGAAAGTATGATTGATGATTGAATTGGTTTGGCGGCCTGTAGGTGTTTATTAATTGATTGATGTTAGTATTTGTTTGTTTTTTAATACAAATAAAGGTCGCCAGGCGTAAGGGCGTAAGGGGTGTAGTAAAAATGTCATTAATATATTTTGTAGTGCTTATTGAAGTAATTTAAGAAGATCCTATTTCTAAAGAAGTAATCTTAAAAACAAACGGGGGATATCATGACGACCGATTTAAGCATAGGATATGTATACATAGTCGTGTGCGATCAGTAGTACTGATATGTATCGTTCGGTCATATCTCCATTAATATTTATTGTAGCTTATTATTTCTTTTTTTGTTTGATTGCCTAAATAATGAAAACCACTGATTATACATTTGAACACCCTTACACAACTTATTTACAAGTAAGTTTAAATTTTGCAAATTTAATTCCGAAAGTTTAATGATTTTATTACTAAGTTATTGCACTATGTAAATTAGTGTTGTTTTTATTTTTTCTGAATTGTCATGACTGTGCACAGTTTATATATTTTTCAATTAATTCTTCACGTTAAATCAAAATTAGAAACAATGCCAACATTGAATTCTTTTCATAACTATTCCACCAGGAAAGGTAATCAGCTGGCTTACAATAGGCATAATTTGTCAATGTACAAGAAAATACCCTCTTATAATGGAATTCAATTTTTTAACAAATTACCTATAGGTATTAAAAATATTGCTGGCTTGAATTTATTTTAAAAAACATCTGAAAACATTTCTTATCACTAGACCATTGTATAAGACGGAAGAATTGTTTACTTATCTTTAAAACACTGATCAAATGGAATGATTCGTAAGTTAGTTTTGAGGTAAAAATTATGTTTTGGTTAGTTGGGTAGTTGTTTATACTGTATACTGTTGACACCATTCTGTACTGTTATGTGCATTTTTGGAATAAAGTTATTTTGATTGATTGATTGATGCAAACCGTGTCTGGGAACCCCCCCCCCCCCCGTCCGGGATTAGCAGGTTTTACTGTAGTTCTGCACTTAACGAAAGATAGAGCGCAAAAGATACGGTAGCTGATAAATAACATATGAAGTTATTATAAAGGCATCTCCGACACTACCTTATGTTTCAGGGCAAAACGTCGTCTAAAATGCTCCAAGCGTAAACAAAGTCTGAATTTGTAATATGAGGTCTGACTTTCTTAGCGGTTGTGTATATTCATTGGTATTAGTCAGGAAGTATTGTGATGGGGGTAACTTACCCCTCACCAGCTTTTTTACTAACTGGCCATCAATTAATCTCGGTACAGTGCTTATCTGGGCCTAGATCCGAATGTTAAAGCTTAGGCCTAGCAGTAAGTAGATTATAAAGGAAAGCATTCTAATTACTAATTAAGAGATACAATCCAAGGTAAAACCAATTTGGCTAGCCTATAATTTAATGATTTATCGGTTCAATAAAAGAACATCGCTCTTTCCTTTTGATAACAAAAATTACGCCCAGCCTAGGCCTATATTTGTTCTGAATAAGCTTAAGTTTGAGCCCTGTTCTAGCTTACAAATATTCATAGATTCAAGAAAAAATACCAAACTTGTATGTAATATTAAAAATATACGTACTTCAATCCTGCTGCTCTCCAACCACTCATTTTCTTCCAAATTTTGTAAATTAAGGGTAAATTTCCGTAACCTCTTCTTGACCGCAGCGGACCTCAGCAAAACAGGCAGAATGCAGAAGCAGAAGCAGAATAAAACAATGCTGCAAACTGACTGAACATAATGAACAAATAATCAAAGCTCCCCCTCAATGATGTATACATGTATTAATGTATTAATGAACGAAATATATTAAGGTATTATCGCGATAATACCATATAATGCAGCATATGAGTATAGAAATAAATGCATATATGCTGTAAAATTATGTGTTCGCTATGATTGATACTTGTATGAAAATTCAGAAAATACTTATAAAATACTCATGTAGGCCTAATTAATTAAACGACGATTTGGCGAATTGTCATGAATTAGTTTAAAACCATTGTCTTTTCTCTTCTGATTTAGCGATTCTCATTCATTCTATTCTTTACAAGTTTTCCTTTTGGACAGAAGATTTGTGTTTGATCATCTTATTATATAGAAACTAGCTGGCCCGACGACAGACGTTGTCCTGACCTAATGTTATGAAATTTGTTTTATGTCAAATATCTGTTCAATTTCAAAATGAGCTCGTTCGCTTCGCTCACTCGCCTATCGAAAAAAGAGTTTGAGTTGCCGTTCTAGTAGTTTTTATTTCCATTATGAGAGTTGCCATTCAAGTACGTTTTTTATTTCCATAATAAACATATATTTATGCCTTAAAGTATGTTTAGATATACTCTTTATTAACAGCTGTTTGGTGTAACCAACTGAACTTTGATCAAATTCAATGGGAACTTTAAAGGCCAGTGGGACAGAGCCTTTAGGTCGGATTTTTATGAAAAATAGTTTACGTCCTATTCTCACACCGAATATACACAAAACATTTCGTAAGAATCGGTCTAGGAGTTTTGTTACAAACACTGTGACACGAGAATTGTATACATTAGATGTTTAGTAGCCTTAAAAGTGAATTGGTTTAAACCTAGAAGGTCTATTGGTAATACTGGATGCAGCTCTAATCAACATAAATTATTTCGAGCCGTTCAACATAATTTTGTAGTGCTTATTGAAGAAATTTAAGAAGATCCTATTTCTAAAGAAGTAATCTTAAAAACAAACGGGGGATATCATGACGACCGATTTAAGCATAGGATATGTATACATAGTCGTGTGTCCAGGGGCTCACAACACAAGGGATCCCGGACCACACAAATACCGCATACAAAAGCCTCAAACAAGCAAATACAAATAAAGGTCGCCAGGTGTAAGGGCTGTAAGGGCCCGCACCACTAGTTGCGCCTAGGGGCCTAGAGCTAGGGTACAGTAGTAGTACCATTTCACCCACAGAAAGAGTAGTGCCTGGAAGGGCTTGTTAGGGTGCCAGAATAGGCGATTACAAATAAATGTTGAAAGTACAAATGAAAACTTATTTTACTAATTTCATAAATTATTTATAAATAATATGTAGGTTTTCGTGTTTATAATTGACACCACCTGTAGTCCCGTTGACCTGTAGGCGCGCTCCTATATGTAGCCTATTCTTAAATCCAGCTCCGATTTACTCTCAGATTATAATTTTACTGTTGTTATTCAGTTTTAACATTGACTATAGATAATTCAGTATCGACTTATAGTAAATGGTTGTATTCACGTAAATAATTATAGACACGGTGTGAGTTTCAATTCAAGCCATGAGTCGTTATTTTCCGCTGGCTTTCAGAAGATGTCTTGATAAACTAGAGACTGGGTGTAAGGTGTAAGCTGTGCGGTCAAAAAATTAATGTCTTTTTGGGAGCGCAGAATTGGAACAGTCAGGACCTCCTGAAGCGCCGTCCTCGCGCAGTAAAAACATTTGGCGGGGAACTGGCGCTGTCTTCCCACCCCGCAGCAGCAAGTACTACACCAGGGAGCCACGCCCTTGTTCCCACTCCATACATAACAACAGCAGTTCTGCTAACTGACATAAACATCAGAATTGTCGTATACTCCCAAAATACGACAATTTCAAACCACGAATCATGTCATTTCCAGAATCTTATATATTAATACGCTAAGGCGATTTTTCTTAGGAGAACTCCTTCGTTATTTCTGAACTAATTTTAACTATTGAGGCACCTAAGATATTCCAATTGTCTTTTAAAATGTAACAAAAAAGAAACAATAATCTGTATTCACCAAAAGTCACAATAATTTAAACTAGACGATGTCCTGTTCTCCGCACGGGTATTTAGCAGATATAGAGCCAGAAGTTTTTGTTAACATTTGTTAATCTGTCTGTCTATTTATAAGCCAGATTTGTTCTGCGTTTCACAAAAAAAGACTTTACTGAATTAAATAAAACATTTTCGTGTGGGGGAGCAAATGTTTAGGCTAAAAACTTAAACAGCGTGCTGTGGTGGTTAGGTTAGGTGTTAGAGGTTACTATCATTTCCGTACACAACACGATTGTTTTTGAGGATCCCATAATTTTACAGTGGATGCTGGAAGTTGGCAGAACTGCCGTTGTTATGTATGGCGTGGGAACGAGGGCGTGGTTCCCTGGTGTAGTACTCGTGGCGGCGGGGTGGGGGGACAGCGCCAGTTCCCCGCCAAACATTTTTACTGCGCAAGGACGGCACTGCGGGAGGTCATGTCTGTTCCATTTCTCTCGCCTCGTTAGCAAATTTCCCGAGACGATAGAAATGGAACAGTAAGGACCTCCCGCAGCACCGTCCTCACACAGTAAAAATGTTTGGCGGGGAACTGGCGCTGTCTCCCCATCCCGCCGCCGCGAGTACTACACCAGGGAGCCACGCCCTCGTTCCCACTCCATACATAACAACAGCAGTTTTGCCAACTTCCAGCATCCAGCTTAAAATTATGGGACCCTCAGAAAAAATCGTGTTGGTTTAGTAACCTAACCTAACCGCCGCTGCGCGTTGTTTACGTTTTTAGCCTAAACGTTTCCTCCTCCACACGAAAATGTTTTATTTCATTCGGTACAGTCTTTTTTGTGAAACGCAGAACAAATATGGCTTATAAACAGACAGACAGATAAACAAATGTTAACATATATTTAAATATCACCGCTGCATACAAAATTTTACTGCTCAAAGAGATGAAGGAAAAAACTATTTTATTTATATAGATAAAGATATTCCTTACCTGGAAGATCTGGTATTGCTAACAACATGTCCATAATCAGCTGCAATTCAAATAAATGTATTCCCCATGTTAATCTTATGTGCAAAAAACTAACTTTGAGGGCAGCCCGTGTCCTTGAGAATAAAGATATTGAAAATTAAAAACCTTATTGCAAAACTACGAACTGAGACGAATTATTTGACTCTTCAAACATTAAAACTGGTCAAGAAATATCGGAGGAGTTCGCCTAACAAAAATCGCATTAGCGTATTAATATATAAGATTCTGGAAATGACAGGATTCGTGGTTTGAAACTGTCGTATTTTAGGAGTATACGACAATTCTGATGTCTATGTCAGGGAACAGTGTCAGTTCCCCGCAAAACATTTTTACTGCGCGAAAACGGCGCTGCGGGAGGTCCTGACTGTTCCAATTCTGCGCTCCCAATTTCCCCCATAGGGAAGAAGCTAATACCGTAGTCAGAATGGTAAGACCTAGGCCTGGGATAGGCGCAAATCCACGGGGGGAATGGGGGAAATTTCCCCTAAGGCAAAAGGTTGGAGTTGTGCGCGCACCCCCGTACCAGCGCTACGTCTGCCCGGCAGCGTCATCTCGCCTTGTTGCCTGATTGATTAAACGTCAGTCAGTCTTATCCGCCTGTAATACTATACTAGAGGGTGTCTACAGACCGGAAATTCCAGGGAAATTGGATACGGGAATTTCGGCGTAAATTCGTTAATTTAGTTTAAAACGCCTTTTTCGACAGTTCTCGTTCATGCGGCTCTTGTTGTCGTTTCCAGCCAATAAGAAACGTTGCCGAGCGTAATTTCGGGCCATTAAATGCAACTAAATTCCTGTTTCTGACCCATCCGACCCCAAAAAATAGGCGTTCTTTGGCTATAGGACGAGGTCGAATCGTCGCGCCGATTGTATTGGTAAAAATAAGTTCCGGTTGTTATTCGGGCCTATAAAACGGTATCCGGCTTTATTTTTCGTTGGGAAAATGTGGTCCGATTGCCAATTTTCAGGATAAATCACGGTTAGATTGTGATTTTTGGCATATATTGAGGTCGTCATTTTCGGTCAATAAACACGTTGCGGCCGTAGATTTCGGACTTTAAAATGCGAGGAACGGTTGTTTTCGGCAAATAGAATGAATTGAAATTACCTATTTTGTTAATTTTTTAGGCAGTAATTTTTTTCTATAAATACAGTCTGGCAGTCTTTTTCGGCCGGTAAAATTCGGCCCTTAATTTGATTGCTGTCGATGTTTTTGCCCTTCAAATCGCAGTATGGGTTAGTCGGTCAATTGCCTTTTTTGGGCGCTAAAACGAGGTTATATTGCTATTTCCGTGGATAATATGCGGCTCGCTTGCCACTTAAGGCCAATAAAACGCGGTCCAGTCCATTATTCCTAAACAAATTCATACATTTTGTTTGGTTTTTTTTTTACCACCAAGTTGCGGCAAAATTTATGTTTTTACCGATAAAACACGGCCAAATCTCTGATTTTGCCCGATAAAATGCGTTTCGGACTTCGCTTTTGGTATATAAAACACGACCCGGCTTTGTATATTGCCGAGAAAATGAGGTCCGATTGCCGTTTTTGAGCGTTTAAGTACATTACCGGCATAAAATACGGTTTTACTCAATTTTCGGCCAATAAAAAACTTTGTGGTCGCAGTTTTTGGCTAGTAAAATTGCTGTAAAATTTTCGTTAAAATTATCGATTTTGGCTGATAACACACGCCTGGCGGGTAAATTTGACTATAAACACAGTTTGACCGTTTCCAAGCTAAAAATGCGGCCCGATTGACGTTTTAGACGACAAAATGAAAATATATTGCTATTTTAGGACGATAATATGTATCTCGGGTGTCTTTTAAAGTCGTCGTATTTCGGCCGATAGAATTTGTTTCGATCTTAGTCTCGGTAAACTCTTCGTTTTCGATGATATCATACATACACGATACTTTCGCTGGCGTGTTGGCTTTTGAATTGCAATTTGGGTATAAACTATGGCGGTATTTTTGAGCGATAAACTACGTTCGCTCGTCGTTTTAGCTCTAAAAGTTACTGTGACCATGAAATGCGGTCAAATTGCAATTTGTTATCCGAAATAACAGGCCAAATTGCTCATTTTTGTCCATGAATTCTTATACAGTCGTCTTTTTAGGCCGATAACACACATTTTAGTCAATAAAACGTGTTCGGCTATTTTTACGGCCAATAACATTATTGATATGGAATATTTAAAAAAATTCCGGGGGTGGACTCCCGGACCCCCCACCCCCAAACCAACGGAATTCCCCCCCTAACGTGATTCCCTGGTTCCATTCCTGGCGCGGGACCATGATACATTTTTGTTTTGATGCCAAAAACACCATTCAAAACCACATTCGTTCAAAACTATATATATCCGTGGATGCGATAACTCTCGTAAAAAAGGACCGATTTTAATTAAATTTGGGACAAACGTGCGTAAAGCAGCATTTATGACTTTGAAAACCAAACAGATCGTTCTATCCAAAGGGGTATATTTTTTTGGGGGGGGGGTTTGTACCCCAAAAGTGGGTTTTTTGGCATTTTTACATATCATTTTTTAAATAGTCAAATTTTAATGTTCATCATAGAATTCAGCTTAAAAAACACACAATTTGGTGTTTTGATCATTGCTCTACATCAATTGGTTACCGAGATATTGAAAGTGCTAAACACGGTACGTTGTTCAAAGCTATTCTTATGGAGAATAAAAACCATTTCATATCTCGTTTAGTTATGAACTTATACTGAAGAAAGTTGGCATACGGCTTCATCTGGTTGTGGTCTATAGATATTTGCTAAAATAAAACAATGTTTTTCAAGAGGTTCCCTTAGCAGCAAACCTGCATACTCAGCCCCCATGTTATTCTTATGGAGGATAATTAAAATACTATGTCTCCCTTAATTATGAAAATAAATGAATAAACTTGGTATATGACTTCACTTAGTTGAGTTATATTGTTATTAGCATAAAACCCCGTTTTTGTGTTCCTTGTTGCAGCAAACCTGCGTACTCAGCCCCAATATTATTCTTATGGAGAATAATTAAAACAGAATGTATCGCTTATTTGTGAATATATTGTTATGAAACTTGGTAGGTGGCTTTACGTAGTATTAAGCCATTTATATATGCATCAGAAATTCTCTGAGTATACGCAGGTTTGGTGCGACGGGGGTATTTTTTATTACAATTGTTCAAATTGTAAACTCACATATTAAAAAATATATATATTTATATGTATATTCCCGTTATATTGTTCTTTTTTACCTTTGAAGAACCGTTTTAGAGGGATTTTGAATTCTACACTAGTTTAAAACGGCTAATCATAAATGTTTCAAAAATGGTTTATGTATTTTCCAAAAATATACTTAAGAGATACCTAAATTTTTTTAGTAAAATTTTAATTATTTAAAGATATCATGTTTGTATCTCGTTTGGTTTGTATTCAAGTGCTTTACAACTTCAGTTAACCCAAGCAAAGGGTGTACATAGAGGCAGTTTAACAAAAATATATGTAAAAATACAGTTTTATAACGAAATTGTGTAGAATGAACGTTTTAATTTCAGTCCACATATAATTTGACGCCGCGGCGCGCCACACGCCAGACAGGTGCCTGCCCATACAGCGCCCCGACTCGCACCACTGAGCTCTATGTTAAATCTGGAGTCACCACTCCATGGTGAAAAAGCGTATCGCTGTGTTTATGGTCGTTATGTTGGCCAGGTGTGTTTTTGACGTTTTGGTGGTATAGTTACTTTTTTCCTATTGGTTGAAATTTTAACATCGTCCACCCAATGTATTTTGATTGGTCCAGTTAACGTCAAGGTGACAACACAATAGGGGAAAAAGTTAGTGTTGACGGCACGTTTTTGGGGAATATATCTTTAGTCAGAGAGTAGTGACTCCAGATATAACATAGAGCTCATTGACTCGCTCTCTCTCACACATCTTCTCTCTCTCTCTCTCTCTCTCTCTCTCTCTCTCTCTCTCTCTCTCTCTCTCTCTCTCTTGCCACCCCTCATCGGCCCCCATCACCCCGTGACAGAGGAGGTATCTTTGCAACCTGTCAATTGTAACCTGTAAATTTCGGTTAGAACTTACGTAACAGCAGTAACGTTTATCAACAATTACTGAGTTCGGTCATCCCATTACGCGAATATTTGAGCGTACTCCTACAGGTTGTGTAGATGTATGCAAGCCTGTCGTCAGGACATTTTAGACCAATCATAGATTTGTATTGTATTTTGTTACAGTTGTTAAGTAGGCCCTAAAATGTATTATTTAAGGCAATAAAGCCATATTTTATCCCACGTAATTTCCAAGTTATTAGTGAAAAGGGTTTGTCTTAACTGATAATTAAGTCAGTACATATTTTTTATGTAAATCAATCATAATTTACGAATCTTAAAATTTAACATCAAATAGTTTTCATCCATATTTTAAAATATAAACGCACTTGATGCATGATTGATTAGCGTACAAGTGGAAACGTTTTATTTTAAGCTCGTGTGTGACAACGAGTATATCAACCATAGTTTAGAATACATTTTGAGCACCAAATAAATAAGTTAACCTAAAAATATTTATCCCTCTAGTCTGTGGAAAATACGGTAGTTCCCTCAAAAATATCTTCAAAAGGTATATTCTTTTTAGCGAATTTCCCCTATAGGGAAGAAGCTATTACCGTAGGTGGCATGGTAAGACTTAAGCCCAAGACCATGATAACTTTTCATTTTGAGGTCCCCAGATGCCAAAAACACTATTCGTTCAAATTTATATATATGTATATATATATATATATATATATATATATATATATATATATATATATGTGTGTGTGTGTGTGTGTGTGTGTCCGTTACCGCGATAACCTTTGAAAAAAACCCGATTTTGATGAAATTTGGCACAAATGTGGAGAGTAGCAATTATGACTTCAAGTTCGAAAACCAGATCGATCGCAGTATGGGAAGGGGGTTTAGGGGGGTTTACAATTTTCCAAAAATAGGTTTTTTACAATTTTGACCCCAAAATGTTAAAAACACTCAATTTTGGTTATAGCCATTTTATAGAGCTTCAAAAAAATTTAGTATTTTGAATCATTAACCTAGGTTAAGTGGTTGCGGAGAAAATCCAAAAAAACGTGTCCCATGTTAATCTTATGGGAAAAAGGTTTTTAGATTTTTCTCAGATAGTTTTACTAAAAACTTCAAATTTCTGTTTATTAATGTGTTTAGCTCAACAAAACAAACATTTTGCTGTTTTAATCGTTGTTCTACGTCCAACCGTTGCAGAGATATTCAAAGTGCTAAACACAGTACGTTGTCCAATGTTATCCTTATGGAGAATAAATAAAATTCTATATCTCGATTATTTATGAATGCATATTGATGAAACTTGGTATGTGGCTTCAACTAGTTGTAGTATATTGATATTAGCACAAAAAACAAGTTTTTTGTTGATAGTCCCCGTAGCAGCAAACCTGCATACTCGGCCCCTTGTTATTCTTATGGAGAATAAGTAAAGTTGTATATCTCCCTTAATTATGAACCTACATTAAGAGAACTTGGTATGTAGCTTTACCTGGTTCAGTTGTATTGATAATTGCAAAAAAAAAACACATTACTTACATTCCTCGTTGCAGCAAACCTGCGTCCTCAACCCTAATGTTATTCTTATGGAGAATAAAATAAAATGCTATATATCACTTATTTATGGATGTATTTTTGTGAAACTTGGTAAACAGCTCTATGTAGTAGTGAGCCACATATATATGCATTGGAAATTCGCTGAGTACGCAGGTTTGCTGCGACGGGGGTATTCAGTATTAGGTGGGCTAGATAACGTGTTGGAGGGTTACCAACATTTTACCATAGATAAGGCCTAATTTCCAAGATAGTTTCTGATGCCTACAACTCCTACAATTTTCAGATTGTTGACACAAGAAGTCAATACATAATTTCCCTTACTTTTTCATTTTTTCAAAAGTGTTTTTGTAAATTAACCAACTGCACAATACAATACGTGCAGTAATAACAATACATAATCACAATCGTAATACTGTCATTAATCTACTGGTCATTAATAGTCTTATCATAGGCAATATTCTCACTTACAAAACTATTATTTGGTATTCGGCAACTCATGCTTGTGCTGAGAAGGCTTCAGAGGATTGTACAATTGAAGATCTTTCAAACTTTGCAAACAAATTTAATAATTTTAGTAATTCCCACTCTGGTTTTTTTTTGGAAACACACTAATCCATCGTGAATTATATCACATTATATAAAATTCAATAGTCTCTAAAAAAGTAGAAAATTTCCTGAAGTTTTTTTTAACTTAGGGTAACTTACAATGAGGAAGAGAAATTAGAAAATAAAGATTATACTCCAATATGTTTTTATTGTTCAGTACGAAACAATAATCTTACTCTCTACATTGTAAATTACAACTACATACTCTTAATGTTTGATTGCTACTGGGTATCTCTAACGGGCGGGACTGATAATATTACTCCCATTTGTTATAGCTCCTGGCTCCTGCGTATGACGTATATCACATTAATCCAGAATAAAAATGATAAAAAAATATTAAATATGCCTAATTTGTTAAAAAGGTTAAGTTCACTGGAACATATTTGACTGTGGATACTGTCTTTAATCATTCAAAGCATCTGATGTGCATTGGTAGTGATTATCTTTTATCTTATAAATCTTTAAATATTGTCTCCCAACATTTCCCTGTAAACAAATTGTTTTCCAAATATTTTCTTAAGGCTTTTTATTTTAAACATTTAACAATATCGTATTGGCTCCACAAATATTTCAAAAAATACTTGCGGGCCTAAAGAAGGTGAGCACTTTTTCACCTACGCTGACTGTCCAATGTCGATTCGATATCGAAACATTTTTCTAACCAGTTGCTTTTTCGTTTTATCGAACGAACTTTCGACTACGATAGTTGTTTTGTGGTGGAAAAGCTTAAATGGTGATTCGATTCAAAGTCAAGCAGGTATAAGTTAAATCAAAAGTTGTGGATACAATGTTAAATTGGATCTACAAATGGATTTGCGTGAAAAATATAACAAACAACTAGGTTGCAGTTCATGACAAAAATTATAGTAACCTAACCTAACCTAACTCCGCAAAGCCCTGTATGGTGGTCGTTCGTCGTGCAACATAATTACAAATAAATGGATAAGTATAAATAAATAAAAGCATAATTAAACAGGAATTTCAGACCTAAAAAAGTAAAAAACAAAAGTAAGATTTAACCCCAAACAAAATTTAAGAACAATTAAAATTAAAATTTCAGCTTTGAAAAAGTAAACATCAAAAGTGAGATCTGAACCCGGGACCGCACGATCGTGGATCTGAAATCACATCCGCTGGGCCACTGAAGCTTGTCGATTACCCTGAAAGATACAATTCATCAAGCAGTGAGCAGTGGTGAACGATTACAAATTCATTCCATAAAACAAACAATCAATCGGTTTATGAAATTTTTCGATATCGTAACAAACGATATTAGTGATATTAGACCGCCAGCGTGGGTGAAAAAGTGCTCACCCCCAAAAGAATACACGTGTCCAGAAATGTTGAAAACGTTTCAGACGTTGAGAGGTAAACACGTACTGCTGTTCGACGATCCCCCCCCCCCTTGTGCGGGGAAAACATGCACTCCTACTGTTAACTCAGCAATGGACAAGAAGTGTGTTTAGCCTTTCCTCTGTTAGTTTGGAAATGTCATTATGCGAAAAGCATTTTCAAATACGAAACAAAACTCTATCTTTGTGACTTGAATGCCCTAATGAATAATCGAATATTTTCTGTGGGATGAGAATATTAATAATCAGAGCCGTTAGAGAGATCGAAGAACTGAATATTTGAATTTGAATCGGATGGAACCAGTTGTTGCGAATCCTTTAATTGAAAGCTGCAGATTGGCCTTGGCGGACCGGTTCCGCGGGCGGCGAGGACGATGGCCGGTCTTTTTGTTGCCAGTCTGTTGCCCTGATGTCTGGGTTACCACGTCTTCATCATTGTTTACATCGGAGTCCGAGGGAAGACTCAGCCTAGGCCGCATATCGAGGAGACCCACTCTACCGCGGACACTTCTCAAACACAACGTTTTCCAGGGACTTTTTTAAGGGGACACATTTTAAATAGTTCATGTACACCGATGCATCTATAGACAAAACGATCAAATTCTTACATATTACATGGAAAACCAAAACCGACATGAACGAAATTATAGTTTTAACCAAAACCATTCTCAAACAGAACTACTATGAATACAATAGTCAGTACGACACCCCCCAAGACAAAGGTTTGGCCATGGGTTCGCCTCTAACTTGCATCATGTCCGAAACAGGTCGAAACCATATCGAGAATCAGTACATCTTAAACAAAGAAATCGACAAGGAAACAATTCGATTATCATAATTATGCTGAAAACATAACAAAAGAATCAGAAAGCAACTAAAAATTATCACTAAATTCATAAACAGTATCCATAACAATCTAAACTCCCGAATTAGAAACTAACATCGACTATCTTGACCATCAGACTATCCATTCAATGGTAACTTCAAAATTTATAGGAAACCACCCGATAATCCAGTGTCATATAAGCATGCTGTATTCCTTAGTAAATACCAACCAGAGATTACTGCTGGTTCATAGATTAGTAACAGTAACCATCCCTTCATCCCTTTATATAATGAAGACTTGTAGAGAACCAGACCGAATAAAACACCAAACCCACTAACCCAACCATCATCATTAACTAACTGCCAATAATGGCTCCAACTCCACACTCATTAATCAACTAATCTGGAAACATAACAAGAACAATAACAAACCCAATTCGAACAGGCAAAAGAAAAAATCGTCCTTATGACCTATCAAGGTAAACAAATTTCTCTCTTCAAAATATCGTAAATATCAAGGCAAGACAGAACATAGGATAGAACAGTTTGCAACAGATCCTTAACTGTCAAAAGCCCCAAACTGGCGACCAATTCAATGGCTCGGGCATCTATAAACTTAAATGTACTATATACCATAAGTTATATATTGGTCAAACAGGTCGTAGTTTCTAACAAAGGTACACAGAACATCTCCCGGAAGCCAGAACCAAAAATCCTTTACTTCCACCTTTGCAGAACACCTAACCAGTGAACATTATTT
This sequence comes from Allygus modestus, assembly GCA_963675035.1. Classification (NCBI taxonomy): domain Eukaryota; kingdom Metazoa; phylum Arthropoda; class Insecta; order Hemiptera; family Cicadellidae; genus Allygus; species Allygus modestus. The sequence continues at coordinate 110,325,519 of OY776114.1, read as the reverse complement.
ATGTCATATCACTACCATTATAAAATACCCCCGTCGCAGCAAACCTGCGTACTCAGCGAATTTCCAATGCATAATATATGTCTTAATGCCACATAAAGCCACAAACCAAGTTTCATAAAAATATATTCACATATTATAAGCGATTTTAATTATTGTCCATAAGAATAACATTGGTAATGAGTACGTAGGTTTGCTGAAACAAGGAACAGAAACGATTGGTTTTTATGCAAATATAAATAGAATTTAGCTAGGCAAAGCCACATACTAAGTTTCATCAATATTCAATCATAAATAAGCGCTATATAACATTCTAGTTATTCTCCATAAGAATGACATGGGGGCTGTGAAAAAAGGTTTGCTGCAACAAGGAACAGAAAAATGGGTTTTTATATAATTATCAATATAACTCAACCAAGTGAAGCTACATACCAAGTTTTATTAATTTATGTTCATAATTAAGGGAGTCATTACATTTTACTTATTCTCCATAAGAATAACATGGGGGCTGAGTACGCAGGTTTGCTCCTACGGGAATAACCAACAAAAAATCAATTTTTTGTGCAAATATCAATATACCAGCGCTACGTGAAGGCACATACCAAGTTTCATTAACATACATTCATAAATAATCGAGATATCAAATTTTATTTATTCTCCATAAGGATAACATTGGACAACGTACTGTGTTTAGCACTTTGAATATCTCTGCAACGGTTGGGCGTAGAATCACAATTTAAACACCAAAATGATTGTTTTGTGAAACTGAACAGATTGGTAAAAGCAAATGTGAAGTTTACATTAAAATAAACTGAGGAAAAGCCAAAAACCTTTTTCCCATAAGATTAACATGGGAGATTTTATGAGCAGGTTTTTTAACGGACACACATATGTATATATATATATATCAAATTATATATGTATATATATAGCCAAATTTCATCAAAATCGGACTTTTTACTCAAGTTATCGTGTTAACGGACACACATATGTATATATATATATATATATATATATATATATATATATATATATATATATATATATCGTGTTATCGTGTTAACGGACACACATATGTATATATATATATATATATATATATATATATATATATATATATATATACATATGTGTGTCCGTTAACACGATAACTTGAGTAAAAAAGTCCGATTTTGATGAAATTTGGCTCAAATGTGTAAAAAGACATTCATGACTTTGACTTTCATGAAGTTCGAAAACCAGAAAAATCTGATCATGGCAAGGGGGGTTTATGGGGGTTTTAAATTTTCCAAAAATCAGTTTTTTGCATTTTTCACCCTACAATTTTTAAAAAACTTAATTTTGGTTTTAACCATGTTATAGAGCTTAAAAACCAAATAATTCAGTATTTTAAATTATTAACCTAGGTTAAATGGTTGCGGAGAAAATAAAATATAAATAAATAAAAATAAAAATAAATAAATATAAATATATATAAATTTAAACGAATAGTGTTTTTGGCATCTGGGGACCTCAAAACAAAAAGTTATCATGGTCTCGGGCTTAAGTCTTACCATGAGACCTACGGTAATAGCTTCTTCCCTATAGGGGAAATTCGCTAAAAGAGGTGGTGTCTGTCTGTCTGTCTGCCTATTGTTCCTACACGCCAAAATCACTGGACAAATTCTGCTAAATTCACAAATAATAATATTTGTGAATTATATTTGTGAATAATATTTGTTTGTAATATTTTTTCACAAATGTAGTCTATGTACCGAGGAGTGCCATAGGCCTATTTTGCCGGTTAAAAATGTCCTCAGGGCTCTGCTCTACGGGGGTCCAAGTTCCCATGTTATTCATAAGAAGGAGAGTTTTATTTGGTTTATGTCACATGTGTGTTTTACTAATTCAATTCATTTAAATAAACATCTGTTATAAGGAGTATATCTACAGGCTGTCATTAATTTGTTTACAATTTTTCTACTCTGAATTTTCACCCCGTTGCAAAGCACGGGCATAGCAGCTAGTTATAGATACAGATTTTCCTTTTACCATAAAAAAACATCGTTTTAAATGTTGGTCTTGAGTTTGGTGGGATCCATAAAGCCCTCAAAATCAATAAACTAGTCATCATAGAACATATTAATATACATGACAGCAAAAAATCATCTCACTATGCTTCTGAACGACCATACAAACTTTTTCGCTAGCATACTTTATTATTCCATAGTTAGAATGAGTTACAAAAATGAATCAATTATCCTTACTTCTATGGAAAACAAATAAGTAACGAAAAATAAACATCAGATAAAGGACAGCAACTCTCACCACGAAGTCGACCTTATCAACGTAAGTTTGAGGTCAGGTTGGGAGCTCCCATAAAATGTTTCTTCAGTGTTTCAAGTCGTGTTTGTATGTATTTACATGTGTGTGAATACATGTGTAAAATCCAGAGAAGGATGACAACTTTTAACATAACATGGTATCCTATACATCCACAAATGAAAAGTCTTCGGACCTGATCTCGATTAGGGTTGCTGATTTGTTGAATTGTTAAGGTAAGAGTACCTGGGGGGCCGAGCTTTGCTCGGGGAAGGCCCGTCAGTTTGTTTAGATGACTGGGAGTAATATTTCACCACTTCCCCCAACTGATTACCTTATTTTTATAGCTCATTTGCCTCTTTCCTGCATTTTTAAGTCATCCAGTTGTTATTTGTAAGTCAATGTCCCTTTGATTTATTTTACTACCATATATATGTAATCTTCACTCAAATCTTTTAATCTCTGCTCTCAGGAAACCACATGTTAATAATCATAAACAACATGAGTCCCTTTGACAGTTCCCTGGTTGATTATGAACAGCTGTTACAATTTTGTTTTGATTTGAAACTACATAAGCCCAATGTTAATTTTTTAACTTTTAATTTTAGTTTTTTTACATTATTTGATTTTTCCTGGGGATGAGGCCTGTCTAGAACTTATTTTTATCCCAGAAATTAGTTATTTCGAACATTTGAAGGAAATCGTTGGAGCCGTTTTTGAGATCCGTGTCGCAAGCAAGCAAGCAAACCTTACTCATATTAGAGTATAGGATTAAGTACCTGGGGGCCGAGCTTTGCTCGGGGAAGGTCAGTCAGTTTGTTTAGATGACTGGGAGTAATAGTTTACCACTTCCCCCAACTGATTACCATATTTTTATAGCTCATTTGTCTCTTTCCTGCATTTTTAAGGTCACTCCTTAATTTACTTAATTTACTTCTTCACCAGCTACTTGAAGATGGATGGGTATTCATCGGAAGCATGTTTAGCGTGAAGAAATCTTCAATAATTTAAACCCCAATTGAAAATACTGAGCATTTTCGAAGGTGTCAGTGTCAATGCAAAGGGACTGAACTGTATGACACGAATGTTATTAGTTCAGTTTAGAAATTAATTAGTAAAGCAAGTTGTTGTCATCTCTGGTTCCTTCGGCTTCTGACCAAGTTGCAATTGCAAATTGTTAGAAACCCACATATTTGATCTACTATAATATATTACTATAGCTGAAGTTTGGAAATCTTGAAACAACAACATCCGTTTGGTTGTCAAAAGTCTGAAAACTGGTACAGCTAATCAAATAAAAAAACTCCGATCAATTTTCATTCTTTCAGCGAATTTCCTCTGTAGGGAAGAAGTTATTACCGTAGACGGCATGGTGTGACCTACAGACATGATAACTTTTCGTTTTGAGTTCCCCAGATGCTAAAACCACCATCCCTTCAACTTGTATATATATATATATATATATATATATATATGTCCGTGGGTGTGATAACTCTCGTAAAAATAAACCGATTTTGATGAAATTTGGTACAAACATGTAAAGCAACATTCATGACTTTAAGTTCGTTAACCAGCCAGATCGCTCCATCCTAAGGGGTATTTCGGGGGGGGGGGTTGTACCCCAAAAATGGGTTTTATGAGTTTTTTACATATAATATTTTAGTAAATCCAATTTTACTTTTCACTATTGAATTCAGCCTAAAAAAAAAAATAATTTGGTGTTTTGATCATTGCTCTACGTCGATTGGTTATAGAGATATTAAAAGTGCTAAACACAGTACTTTGTCCAATGTTATTGTTATAGAGAATAAGAAAAATTGTATATCTCGCTTATTTATCAACTTAGCCTGACGAAACTTGGTATACTGCTTCATAACGTTGTGGTCTATTAATATTTGCACAACAACTTATTTATTGGGTGATAGTTTCCGTAGCAGTAAACCTGCGTACTCAGCCCCCATGTTATTCTTATGGAGAATAAGTAAGGGCGGTAAGTTTACCGGTAATTATGAACATAAATTAATATTACTTACTATGTGGCTTTACCTAGTTGAATTATATTGATATTTGTATTAAAACCCATTTTTTGTATTCCTTGTTTCAGCAAACATGCATACTCAGCCGCTATGTTATTCTTGTGGAGAATAATTAAAATGTCATAAATCGTTTAGTTATGAATGTATATGATTAAACTTGGTATGTGGCTTTATGTAGTATAAAGATATATATATATATATATATATGCATTGGAAATTCGCTGAGTACGCAGGTTTGCTGCTACGGGGGTATTTAATTATCCTTTATTGTAAAGGATTTGATTACTGCTCACCATGAATACAATTTTAAGTTAATGTCAAGTCAAATGACACCATTGAGAATGTTCATTTTAGAAAAGTTAAAAATTGTGAAACCACCAACAAGCTCTGAGTCTACGTGAAATTGACATGATCTTCCACCAGGGCCAGTGAACAACAATCAACAACTGTTGTTCTTGTGTGATGTCTGTAGTATGCACTTTTGTACAATGCTCAATTATAATTTTTCAGGCTGTTTTTATAGTCTGTTTACAGTAGCATTCATCTTACCCAAAGCCGACGCAGTACCTAGCTACTCCAACAGTTGTATAGCAGTTAGGGGGCGTACACTGAACACGAATAAGAACAATGCTACCGATCTACTGTGACTTATATACGTTGGGATTGGCGTCAACTATCCCGCCCCATGGGTCACTCACAAGCCAAACGATTCACGCTTTCCTGTGAAGATTCGTAGCATAGCCACTAAGGATGCCTCTTCACAGCAAGGGCGAATCGGTTGGCGTTATGAAGGTTCAATGACGTGGTTTCCGTCGAAACCCCAACTGGATGTTACTGACACGGACTGCGTATAAAGCCTACCATGACTTACCACACCACTGGAACATGCTATTACCTCATTTTCACTGTATCGTGGTTTAAGGGGTAGGGAAAGGACAGATGAAAACCATACACAAATATAATTAAAATTGGGATTTATTCAAGAACAATTATAAGTTTGCTGAAGTAACGACTTTACAATTTCTATCCAACTCCAACAAGCGAGGCTCCGGGCCATGCACGAGTCCCGAGCGAGGCTCCGGGCCATGCACGAGTCCCGAGCGAGGCGGGCCATGCACGAGTCCCAAGCGAGGCTCCGGGCCATGCACGAGTCCCAAGCGAGGATTCGGGCCATGCACGAGTCCCGAGCGAGGCGGGCCATGCACGAGTCCCAAGCGAGGCTCCGGGCCATGCACGAGTCCCAAGCGAGGATTCAGGCCATGCACGAATCCGTCTCTCATCTTTCACTTCCGACAACAACAAAAATAAAAAATCACAATGATTGTTGAGTAAAGTTGGAACTTTGGTAGGGCAGTTCCCATCTTGAGCACTAACTTAACTTATGTACACAATAACTTAGCGCGAAACTACTGTACACACTCACGAAGAACTATCAAGTTGCATTCGTCAACAATATTTATCCGGGAATAAAAATAAAAGGCAACAATTACAAAGTTACACTTAATACTAACACTAAGATAAAAACCTAACGATTTGCTGTACATTATTGTTCTATGTGATTAAAATTAACTAAGATTAGAATAGATTCATGATGGCGAATGTGCTTCAGATCGGCGTGATGGCAAGCTACGGGTTTTATGTCGGGTCGAAAATCGGTTAAATCGGTCGAAACTATACTGCTGTGATGTAATTCTTTAGAAACTTTCGTTCGGCGAGTTTAATTGTTATTTTTTTGTTTTCTCGATTGAACCTTTTCAGACCGAACATAAAATACCCAAACGTCGAAAAATATTGCTGACGGATCAATTCGGGTACCATAACTGTTATAAATAAATAATCTTCTTTAAAATTTTAAGCAGTCACCCTGAGATTCAAAGTGGTTTTGTGTGAATTTCTCTACAGGCATTAATTTTAGTGAGTGGTCAATCATTTGTATGTCTACTTAAGTAGCGTTTCAGATCGTATAATGTAATAATACTGAACATTTAAAATATACAGAGCCATACTCTGTGATAACAACTATATATATGATAGGACATATTGCAATATGAAGGCTGTTGTTTGAAATATATATATAAATATTTGCTTTCGTCTGGATGTCATAGACATATTCGCTACTTTTGCAGCTAATGACCTGATTTATCTGGCACATCTTAACAATAATGTATGTACAAATTATTGAAGAATTTGAAAAGGTCGCGTGAACCATTTAGGATAAAATACAACTTAACGGAATGAAATGTCAAACGATAAAAGCTATAGTTACACAAATTTGTCAATAATAATAAATATTCACTAGTCAATCACAGCGTTGGAAACACCTCAAATAATAATTTAGGTACAATTTAAAACTGTATTTGGTCTAACTGCTAAACTAAGATTAAACAATCTTACAAAGTTGTTTTGCCACAAATTTTGATTTCGTACGAAGACGACTGTTTCCGTTTGACACGGTCGAGTATTTAACATTTGTTTCTTATTTACACTGACAAATACAACCCGAGGGCAATTGTAATTCGTTACAAATACTCTTAAATATATATACAAGCCCCGCGGGGCGGACGGTTTTGCCGGACCCACTGGGGCCTATAAGTGTGTGATGATGATCTCGTCGTCGATGTCGTCCTTCTCGTCGTCCGTCTCCTCCACGACATTGTTGGCCTTCGCCTCCTGCGCCGCGACCTCCGCCGCCTTCGGGTCCTCCGCCAGCTTCTTCTGCCTCTGCTTCTTCTTCTTGTGCAGGATCTCCACGATGAAGTAGCCGATCATGCCGCAGCACAGGACCACGAACATGACGTACAGCTTCATCCGGGCGCACAGGTGATTGGAGTAGGCGTAGGCCACGACGAACCCGGCGGACTCCCAGAGACGGTAGTTGCTGAAGGCGGCCTCCTTGTTGCGCCTGAACAGCGTCCCGTACAGACCTGGAAGAAAAGAAACCTTAGTGACTTGGAACCGAGCAACTTGTGTTAGTAAAAATGTGGAAAAATGGTAAAGTGAAAAGTGTTTAAAAACTACACTACGTTTCGGGAGTTAAGGAAACTCCTCCCGTTATCAAGTGAACCCTACTTACATCTAAATATCAAACTCTTACACCTAACTCTTTACACCTAAGTGTGAATTAAAATGTAAAAGAAAAATTATCAAAAAAATAAAAAAACAAAAAAAATGTAGGTTAGTTAGGTGTAAGAGTTTGATATTTAGATGTAAGTAGAGTTCACTTGATAACGGGAGGAGTTTCCTTACCTCCCGAAACGTAGTGTAGTTTTTAAACACTAGAAGCGATAGGTAAAGTCCAAATTAATCAAAAAATAAATTCAAATCCATCGCTATTATGAGTTTCAAGAATAAAGTGAAAAGATTTCAGAACATGGAACAAAACGTTTTAGGGGCTTCAAAATAATACAATTAATACAATTATTAATACAAATTAATACAATCTTAAACAATTATATACACCAGGGCATGCTCAAGTAAAAAGTTTGTTTTTAATAAAAAAAATATATATATGAAGGGTAAAATGCTGTTGCATTTTAAGAGCATAAAACAGCTGTAACAGAAATGCAGTTAAACGCTTTAAGTTTAACCGTAACTCTTTTATCCCATTCCATTACCCTGTCATTAAACCGACAACGGCAAAAATGCAATAACAGACTAGAAAAAAAGAGAATAGAAAAATTGAGTATTTAGTGAGAAATACTCCTTATGTGGAATAATTTAACCTAAGTCTGTTTAATACCAGTTTGTGTTAAACGAAGTTTCATTACAAAAGGTTGGACTAGTCAGTAATAGATGCTAAAAACAACTTATTTTAATCGATAAACAAACAAAAAATACCTTGGCTATAAGCTACCAGTAGTAAAATTCTGTAAGTAACTCTGATGCAATAATTGCAGATGTGGATGTTAACCAGGGCGTTTCAATGTGACTTGTTAGAACCTACAGAGTTTAGTACCATCAATTAGTTTTTTTTACTCATTACGAATAAATTAACTTTTTACAATAACGATGGAATTTACTTAGTAGAATGTAATACAGTAAAATGAAAACATATTACAATACGAAATACGACCAAAAGACAATTGAGTTCGTTGATGTGCCAAACAAAGATACAATTTATCCAAAAATAATCTAATATCCGAAAAAACGTAAAACTCCACGCACCCAATCAATAATGTTGAAACAATACACCCGCCAACTGACAGGAAGTACATTTGTCGTGATACAAAAAACTGCATCTGGCAGCAAAAACGAGCGGCTGCGGTTAGAAGAGTGTCGTGAGCTGGAGCAAGAAGCGCTGCGGTTGCGGCTGACCGCCCTGACCGCAGCTACAAACAGGTGATTAGCCGGTCTGAGACGCGAGAGCGACGGGCGACTCTACCGGTAGAGAAATGCGGACGGCTAATTAATTTGTAGCAGATGAACGGAGGTAGCTCCACGACCAACCACAGTCTACCCCATTTTCATTAAGGTAACAAAGGTAGCTCAAACATTCATCCAGTAGTTCTGATAGGAGGCAAAACGACAATACAAGACCCTTATATTCTAGGGCGGTTGACTGTTATGCAATTTAGGCTACTAAGCGTAAAGGTATACCCTCATAACAAATGATACCCCAGAAAGACGCAAAAGTAGTTTTAAAGCTCAGAGTTTAAAACAAAATACAGATTGTAGCAAAATTGATGTTACAAAACGATTAAACGTTTCTTTATAGAACGATGGTCAGATAAGTTTTGAACTATCAGGGACAGTTATACGTACAAGATCATCTAGCATTTGTCTTACCCCACTATCCATGTTTCACTCAACGCAAAAGATTTGAATTATAAAATATTAAGAGCAAGGAAGTGCCATATCATTCCACACTTTTGGAAGAAAACACGGTAAACAATGATGAACTTTTGCAAATTTAATTATGAAAGTTTCATGATTTTACTACTATTTTTGAATTGTAAGGATAACATTTTTGTAGTGAAACCTCATTTTTACAATATGTGAGTACCTATTAGACCAAATTAAAGACCCATTCTAATATTTTGGCTAAATCATATATTCTCTACATAGTGTATATATATGTATATATATATGTGTGTAGTGTTTATCATACTTTTTAAGATATTGGATCCAATGATAACTCAACCATATGATTCTATAATATTCCGACATTACAATAACGTCTGAAGATCTCTTGATGAAAAAGGCATTCCAGGATAAGAAAGCCCATTTGATCCCAATACCAAATCGGATAAAGGTCCAAACTTCCAAATCAAAATCAAAATTCTCTACAGCTTTGTAGTGAAAGCCTTTTGAGGTTGTGTCCACAACGCAAGTGTTTTATCAGAAAAGGCAGGCGCCAGCTGTAGGTCAGCAGAGAACGTGAACCACATCTGTGCAGATCTTCGACCGTCTATAAATAGCCTGACATTTGCTGAGGTATCGCCATTCCGGTCAACGACCTCGTGCGCACCTCACTTCTACTGCATCATCGTCCTGCTGGTTCCATCAGCCTTCCACTCTGAGACAATAGAAGATTATCGAAATCACCTAGTAAGATAATATAATTTTTACGAAGATATTCAAAAGATTAATCAGAAATGGGATAGGCAGATGAGTATCATTTGGTAATATGAAAGTAAACGATTCGGCTTTGTGTACCTAAAAAAAACTAGCTTAATCATGAAGGTTTTGACAATTATAAGAAGTTCCAAAACCGAGACTTTCCTCGTTAAATTAAACAGTTTCTTAACCCACTGGGTCTTAATCAATCAATCGACAAGATAGGTTGGACCTTTTCCCTAAACATGGACAAAGGGCAACTTGGAAGGAGCTAAAATAATTTAAAGTGCCATTAATATTTGATACTTTTGTTGAACACAGAAATGTTTCAACGCAAGATTGGGAGATGGAGAAAATTTTACTTTGTGAACGGTGGGGTCTTTAGGGAAAGTTCTTTGAGCGGAGATCTTAACGCTTGAAAAGTTTATAAGTGCTTAACCAGTGCATTATTTATGAAAAAGAACGCTGTATCTCTTTATGCGTCATAAACTCCAAAAGCTATTCTACAAAGGGGAGTGGTTTTACTTCTAGAACGCTCGAGCCTCGAGGATGGTATAAAGTAACGAGTTATAGGGGTAAACAATCATCCTCGTCTAGCCTCGTTCGTCAAGCACAAATTGACGCACGATTGCCAATTTTCTGTGGTACGTCTCCGGTTAATTCGTACTTTCACCATCCACGCCCTCGGCCATAACTCCACGTAGTGCCATCTCTTTACTGTTCACGCGCACTCACGATTGCCTCGAGATACGGGTGGCATTGATGACGACGGTTAAGTCCGAGTCGGCAGCTGATTGGTGGATAGTAATGATAGCCTCGATCTGAGGCTTAAGTTAACGACCTCGGACGAGGCTATAACCCGCCAGGCGTTCGCGCACTGACCGCCCACATGGTGAACGCTAGTGTTCTCAGGTCAGTGATGACCATCATGCTAGTTGTAGAACAATACTATTGGAAATTAGTTCAGTAAACTAAACCAAACAAATTGAAAATGGAACTAATAAAAATTGTCACATTATAAAATTACCGTCTTGAATCGTAAACCGTGAACTAAAATGAAATTCATAACATGAGGAAACTCTTAGTTAACCATCGTAAAAAAAAGTAAAATGTACATATACAAATTCCGAATAGGCCCTATAGTACTAAATATCTGAAGCGTCTCTTATTAACTGTTTTATGATAACCTAAACCAATTCCTTCATTAGGCAAAAAATTCCAATCACATTCTATGACGTTCCAACTCTTAAGAGGAAAATGCAATTAACATTTATGGCAGTGGCTGAAATTCCGATATTTGTTATTATGAGAGGGAAGCTTTGAAAGCTATAAGTGGCCTCCAATTATGCCCAATATAGCTTTTCTAACGGTTTATTTCATGAGACCAATACATTTTAAACCAACTTTCCACTTCAACAGAAACTCGGAAGTTTTATCATTCATTTAAAGTTCAGATTTTCTAATCTGAACTTTAAATGAATGATAAAACTTCCGAGTTTCTGGGAGTTTCTGGGAGTTTCTGGGAGTTTCTGGGAGTTCTGGGAGTTTCTGGGAACTCACTAAGCGGTACTTTACATGGTTACAATAATCACGTAAATGTTGATTAAATATTGTTTAATTGATTTTATAACTTTATACGGCTCACTTGGTTATCTCCGCGTATTAATGCTCTTTAAAATAAACCATCTATCACTCACAACATCCATCGAGGAGGAGAGCGAGTTTAATATTAACATTGCTCTATGATAGGAGCTGGTGTATACTGATATTTTAGGCGACCCTAGACAACGTAAAGACTCAGTAAAGGCATGTTTATTCAAGATAAAAGGTAAATTTTCCATTTATCTGTTATGTGTAGGCTACCATGACAAGTGGTCATAGATATTAGAGAATCCAAAGTCAATATTACTATACTTTGAAATGTCGTACATCGCACGTAAGAGGGACTGAGTTATCGTACAGGACGGTGATTATCGTGCATCACAACACTGGGTACCTCGTTCCCCGCCGGGGGCGGTCAGGGTTTTGCTCGCTTCGCTCACTGTCTGTAACCTTGACCTGTGTCTCGTCTTCCTCAGTCACAACTTCACCAGACGGCGTGTCTGTCGCATGGAGGACCATTTAGAGGACAGCCTCTTGAATTAACTAGCTTTGCGTATTTTACCTGTCTACATTTGTCGTTACTCACATAATACTAATATTATGAAGCTGAAAGTTGGTGTTGGTGGTTGTGGCTTGGTTACAGTCCAACTACTTAACTGATTGAGCTGATATATGGTAGGATGTGTGGTAGCTAATATCCTCACGAACAGGCCTATTCCCGGTCTTGAAATCCCTTAGGGATCCGCTCAATTAACAATTTTCATTTTAATTGTAAGAGAAGTCTCTAAAGTACATTTCAAGCAGAAAAACTACAACTCAAGTTCCTACTTCTAAAAAAAAACTACTTCTACCTTATTTAAAAATATAACAATAAATATGATTACTGTATACCATTATACCGATACGAATGTGCTATTATTTGTTGTTATGGACAATACGAAATTTGTTTCACTTGTACAACATTTCGATAAAACTAAAATCCAAGTCATACTTTGAAATATGTAACGCTGAGTTTGCTGTTAAAACATTGCGTCAAAAACTTCCCAAGGGATGAAGGGATTTCCCAACGTACAACTACAACTCCATTTAGAAACCACTAGAAAAGAGGCATTAACAATGGCAATGAATGAAAACGTGATGGTCACTGTACAATGTGGTGTGCATTTATATAGTAGGCCTATGTAATGGCCACTGTATTCGTATTGTGCGAGTGGCAGCACTGCCATCAGCTAACGCAGCCACCCGCACTTCCGCCCAAGGCATTTCCGGATCCGTCTGCCAGCTTGCGCGCCAATTTATCCTTTACATATTCATACCAGCGTGTTCGCCGATCTTCGCAAGGTCGCGTATTGTTGCCATTGCCGATTCCACGGCCGATCTAAACTCCGCATCCGACATTTGCTATCCGGTTGGTCTTTTTCCCAGCATTTGCATAATACGGCGAAACTAGAGGTAACGTTGCCGAAACCAAGGTTATCTGAAGATATAAATCTATACTGGAATCTTGGGTAATTGAGAGGGAAGGGCAGTTTACTGAGGTATCCTGAATACATTAATTTGATAAAGTCTTGGCCTCATTTCAATGAAACAAGTTGTTAACTAGAGAGATAAGAATATTTCATAACCTTCTGCAATAAAATTCAACTAATATTATTTCCCGCCACATTAGTTTTGCATTTTTTAGCTTTACGCATACAAAAGCAAATCTCCCGATTCAATTGTCTTTTTTAAATTCGATATAGAGAAACAATAATTTATCATTGGGATGACATATAGCCTCGAACCTTTATTACACGAAATTCTAAACGTTTAAGTCTCTATTGTCTTAACAACTAATCAATTAAAAAATAAAGATAAATTAGAATCACAAAAAATGAATTAGGCCGGGAATAAATGTGGGAACTCTTATCCCAATCCCAAAGGGCTGTAATTCTCTTTGACTCAAGCTCCTAGGTTTGTTTAACACTGTTTTTGGTGATGGTTAGTTTATGTTGTCTAAGAAATTATTGCGATATTTGCCATCACTAAATTATAATACCCCCGTCGCAGCAAACCTGCGTACTCTTAAAACTATATTAACAAATAAGCGATATTTGAATTATTCTACATAAGAATAACATTGGGGATGAGTATGTAGGTTTGCTGACATAATTTTGATGCAAATATCAATACAATTCAACTAGGTGAAGCCACATAACAAGTTTTATCAATATTCATTCATGAATAAGCGATATATAACATTTGAATCATTCTCCATAAGAATAACATGGGGGATGAGTACGCAGGTTTGCTGCAATAAGGAGCACAACAATGGGTTTTAATGCAAGTATCAGTATAACTTAACAATAGGTGAAACTACATACCAAATTGTATTAATTTATGTCATAACTAAGGGAGACATAAAATTTGACTTATTCTCCATAAGAATAAAATGGGGGCTGAGTACGTAGGTTTCTGATACAGGAAGTATCGGTAAAAATTGATTTTTGCGCAAATAAGAATAGACCACAACCAGATGAAGCCACATACCAAGTTTCATTAATATTTGTTCATTAATAAGCGAGATATACAATTTTACTTATTCTCCATAAGATTAAAATTGGACATTGTACTTTGTTTAGCACTTTTAACATGTCGGTAACCAATTAACGTAGAGCAATGATCAAAATACCAAATTGTTTGTTTTTTAAGCTAAATTTGATGGTCTAACCAAAAGTTTTGGTTTAAAAAGTATTGCATATAAAAAGTTCAAAAAAAATTTTGGGGTACGAAACCCCCCCAAAACCCCCTTTAAAATAGAGCGACCTGTCTGGTTCTCGAACTCATGAAAATAGATCCTGCTTTACACGTTTGTACCGAATTTTATCAAGATCGGACCATTTTTACGAAAGTTATCTTCCGACGGACACATATATATACTTATATATCTACCTATATATATATATATATATATATATATATATATGAATTTGAACGAATGGTGTTTTTGGCATCTGGGGGCCTCAAAACGAAAAGTTATCATGGTCTCGGGCTTAAATCTTCCCATGAAACCTACGGTAATAGATTCTTCCCTGTAGGGGAAATTCGCTAAAAACAAGTTAATAACGCTTCGGGATCTGAACCTGATGCCGTCTTCAGGTGAGAAGGATAGAAAGAAATACAATTTTGCTACATTGTTTTGATTTTATATGTTGTAATGTGTATTACTTTTTTCTTATGCACTCACCATCTTCTCTTATTGCTCTCATCACCTGAAGACGGAGCCATATTCCAGATCCCGAAACGTCGTCAAACCTTTTTCTCCTTTAGTAATGGCAAATGTCCGATATATTTTTTTAAAATAACACCCAACAAAAAAGGTAAATATAGGTCCCAAAATTCTAATAATTTTCCGAGAAAATAATTCAAAACATAAAAAGTCACTGAGACTGTCGCGGCGCGTTTGCAATACTTGTTTTGCCAGCTCGCATCTGGGCCAAGCTGGGAGAAAGGTCGACCTCCAAGTTGGCTTCCGAGTTGCGAAGTTACGGCAAGGTTCCCTGGAGGGCGGTCACTTCCGAGCCACAACCGCGAGCACGGACGTCGCAGGGTTTGTTGTGGTCAGAGAGTTAACTTCCTCAATGACTTGGTGCTTTATTTAGCGGGGTTTGAGTTGCTTTACTGAAATGTTTTCAAAGTGTTACGTTTTTAGGCTGTAGTGTGGACCTAAGCGTTTATAATATTTAAAGTCCACAGCATGATGGTACATAAACAAATACGATACAGGTTTTCGGTCAGGAACGATGACATGAGAAAAGTGTTGCAGCGTTTTAAAGTTTTGCTTTTATGATTATTAGAAAAAAATTGAAATAGTGAGTAAAACAAGCTTAGTGAAAAAAAGGAAAAAGTCCAATTTTAAGACGTAACACAATAAAAATCTTTGAAGAAACTAATTCAGAAGTTTTTCAAATTAGCATTGTGACATCCGCATCTCGAAGTTTAGAGGTTTCTGAACAAACAATCGCTTCGTATGTAAACCAAATGGGCTTCGGGAAATGGCACAAAGGACTGGGTTCAGACCCAAATGAGATGAGTTATTTTTCCAAAAACAAAGTCGCGAGCTTTAGAAACCCACGAGGCTCTTTCACTCTCTTTCTTCAACGAACTGAGTTGGAAAATCCTGAACATCATCAATATTCATTGCCATAGGGGAACCCAGTTGCCTAAGCACAAAAGAGGATTACTTGTGAAATGGTCAAAGCATTGTAGCCTTTAAGGAGCTAATGTGTGTAGAATGTTACTTGAAACATCTATACTCGGTTTCTAAAATAGTTAGTAATTTTGACGGACTCTTTGCTAACAAGAGAAGAATTTTCCACTTATGGCTGTTTTTAGGACCTTGATATTGTTAGTAGGATTGTTGTAAAATAAATGTAAGCTTATTACAATATAAGATCTAAAGTAAAATTAAATTATGGTCGGTTAAATTATAACTGTTCCTTTCTCAAGCAAAAAAGGAAGTAACTTGAATACAAGTTGTCCAACTAGAGTTAAACATACTAAAAGGAAAGTGATTTTCTGTTTAAGCTACTGGCAAAACTATCTTGTGTTTCATAATCAATCCTAGCTTCTGAGAAAGCCTTTAATACGGCGTTAAAGTTGTTGAAAATGTCCTAAAGTTAACAGCACCTCATTCGAAATGCAAAGCTGCCCCGTTGGAAAACCATCGATCGCCTTATTTCATCAGAGATCGAGGGTTTTGCCTACCCACCATTCTGCGATAACAACCAAATGAGTCGTTAGCGTAGTGGTCAAGGCGACGGACTCCGGAACCATGGCAGCGGCCCTGTCGTGGTTCGAATCCCGGTCCTGGCATGTAAATATTATCACTACGTACAACTCGTACTGTCATGGCTCAACCCTTGCTTTGCTTTGCTGGATTCGTTCCACGAACAGATCAATAGTCTAAGTAGATGGGCAAAGTAAGGCAAAAAGAGGCTGACAAAAAAATGTTAGCAGACATCGGATGTAACAGAAGAGAGCCATTTAAAAAATCCTGGTGCGTGATAAGTATAGGCAGTGTACTGTAGGTCTCTCCTCATCAGCTGAGAGTCTAAACGAATAATCGATCAATCAAAATATCGATTATCGATCATCAATCGATCATTAGTTAGCTCTCACATCCGCTGAATAGTTCAGCGACCCGGGAAAAACATGCCATCTGCTGATTTCATGCACCCTGTGAAGATTTCTCCGTCTCCTGCTGAGGACTTGTGATTAGATTGATCATGAGTCACTTCAGCTCAGCAGGACTCAACTCTCCTGACGTGATAGTGACGGTCACAGTTTAGGGAAATCTGATCTTGATCTTTATGAAAGTCTGGTCCTGCTTCAATAGCTATTGTCGAAACGATGCAAACGGATATTAAGGACAATGTATTAAAACTCAAGATACTTTCATATTTGTAAAAATAACTCGAACGATTTTTGTATATACTTTTAACGATATATAGTAATTATTTTTTATTATCTAAGGATATTAGTTATTGTAGTTTCCACACAACTATAACTAAGCACTACTAGATTATTACATTTGAAAAGCCCAGTGGTGTTAAATTTAAAACTTAAATCAATTAATGCAACTTCAATGACCTTTTTAGAAAGTTCCCTGCCATCCGTTCTAAATTATACAATATTTTGATGGATTTTGCGAAATCGATTCCAAAAGGGCGTATAAATTATCAGACATATGTTTACCTATTTAATGTATTCCTGAGGGATAGATAAAACAAGTAAACCAGATAAAAAGATTCGTTTTGTTGTGTTTTGGAGAGTTACGATAGTTAATATTAAAGACGCGGGTTTTTAATAAATTAAATCGCTTAAATTATGATAAAATATACAACTGCAGAACATATTACCACAACTCACAGAGAAGAAACTATAATGATAATTTACGAAAAAACTCTTATAAACATTTGTAATAATGATGATAATACGAATCATCGATAATTGTACGGTATTGGTGATGATATTGATGTTATTAATATTATTTTGTTTGATGTTGTTTGTTTTTGTTAATTGTATTGTTTGTGGTGGAGGAAATCGGCTACAAGAGGACGAATTAATAAACTAGTTTAAATTGAGTTCTAAAATGTGGTTCCAAGGTCCATTTTTCAATTTTAATAGGGGATAGCTCAAATCAAAGTATTTACTTAGCACTCCTAAAGTTGGAGATCAAACCATTCAAGATCGCACTCTTAAAACTTCTGAAGCTAAACCCTACGGCATTCTACAATCCCCTGTATCCTGGACTCCTGTACTCACCGTTGACCTGCGTCTGCCACACTGCGTCGCCGACACCCCAAAGGCCGGAGATGGTGAAGAATACAAGAGGCGACTGAGGGTGCGGCCTCCAGTGGAGGAGGATGATCACCAGCCCGGCGTGCACCAAGGCCCCCAGGACCATCAGAGGGCTACGCCCGATGAACTTCATGATCGACCCGAAAACCACGGAGCAGATTGCGTTGACCACGCCGAAGCAGATCATAACGTAGCCGATGTTGTGGACGCCGTAGGCACACGAGACGTAGGCCTGGGGACAGCCGAGAAGGGACAGGTGATCAAAGTGGAAATATCAGAGGACTGCGGGGAGTCTTAACACTAGTAATAATGATAATACCTTGTGTTACTGAATAAGAAACTTTTTCTTTGCAAGGATCATAATTGTAGCTCAATGACCTATGATGATAGTGGTACACTCTTTATCTCCAATGTATTCCGTCGTCGGTGGCACTGTCCTACGACGAACAACGAACAGTGCCGCCAACGGCGGACTGCATTGGAGATAAAGATTGTCTTCGGGCGCACGGATTTTCGTACAACACTCAGAGGTTCATTAGTGTAAGACAAATATTCAAGGGCAAAGTGTGATTAGATTAAGGTTGCGAATATTTTAAACTCTTTCTTATTTTACACCTTCGAAAAAGTTAAAATTATTGAAAATATTAAATAACCTAGAGAAACAGTTAGAAGAAAGATTCTTCACATCTTTACCTTTAGTTTTCCCGAAATGAGTAGATTGAACACAAGAACAGCCTCCAAAAGAAAATTTCAGTGATAATAAGAAAGGTCTCTCGGAAATTTTGAATACAAGTTTGCAACTACCTTTTGTAAACGTTATTCATCTTCTATTCACAGTTCTCCCATTTTAATTGAATATCACGGGGGACCTTGTACTCCATTAGGCTACTCTATTAGGCTGTATAGTAAAGAAAAAAAATATCGTAGTTGTACTTAATTGCTCAAAAGATAAAATGGCAAGAGGGAATGTTTTTTAGGGGAAAAAATTAAAAATACTAACAATGCCTCAAAAATTTATCTTATTGTCTCATAAACAATTTTACTTATGTAATACTTATTACTTATGTTAATCATACGTTATGAATTTTTCAACAGTTCTCTAGTAACATTATGACACCAAGCATTTTTTCAATTATTCGTAATCCAATGCAATTAATTGTAATTCATTACACGTCGTGTTTCTTTAACTGTTGATAATTGCAATAGTGGCTTCATCCTTCAGCTGCAAGTTTGCGGTGATTATTAACCACATCACGTCAACAATTATCTACAATTACACCAGACACAGCCGGCCATGGAATGTTGATAAACTGTATGACTCACAGCGCCAGCCATATAAACACATCAGTACGGTACACTGTTATTAGAAAGGTCCCCTGTCAAAAATGACAAGTATATTGAACTGTTGTCTTCTTTGATAAAAAAGTGTTAGCAAATAAGCTGAGCAGATATAAAGCAAGTATAAATCAAAGTGTATAAAAGATCACAGTGTGTGCATGCTCAGCTGATGTGACGTAGATGGGCTCGCAATAATAGTAAACAAACAATGTCTTCATCATTTGGACCATATGATAGAACACAAAACTGACCTTTTAGCAGACTAAATAAGCAAGGTTTTGCAGTCATGCCATTGGGTGCGCTAGTGAGTGAGCCCATCTACGTGACGTAAAGCTGATCACGAACACACCTTTTCTTTTGTTATACACTTTGAGTGTAAAGTAAGTATTTGTAATTCCTCAAATCATTGTATTTTTTGGACATGGATAAAGAAATTTGATATAGTTTTTTGTTAAATAGGTTAACTTCATTTGGGATGGCTTGAAACTTAAATTGACATTTTTTCCAACATGTAATTAAACTTGTAATTAAATAAAAAAATCAGTTAAATTAAAAAATGATTATTTTATTGATTCTGTTAATTTTGTTATAGCTGTTTTTTTTCTTTTCAAATTCACAATGGAAACCAATTATATTGACAAATTATTTATTTTAATATACGAAGAAGGAATTTTCGTTATTTTCTATTATGGGACAAAAAGTCACATATTCATGGGAAACTGTATAACTCGGCTACTCGCTAGGGTAACCTAAAACGAGATGTTCTAAATGATCAATATAAATGTCTAAAAATTGTAAGATATCGTCTAGTAGGACCATTGAGTGATGACACAAATAAATACAATACTTTACAAAATCTTAATATAAATTTAGCTTCTCACTGTATGAAAATAATCTAAAAGCCATATTATTTAAAACGATATTTTTTATCTCAGTCGGCACAACTTTAATTATGTGTACAATTCCTGATTTAGCAGATATATACATACTGCATATATATATATATATATATTACTTATTTACTATATATGTATTACTACAGCAAATATAAATCCAGAACAAAGCTAGGCGACTTGGAATTATTTGTTATACAAGAATATTTAAATATAGAAACCCCATTGACTTTAAAGCTTTCATTATTTTTTTAAAAGCATTCGAAGAAAAACTAGTAGAAAAATAAATTTATAATTACTTAATCACGACAAATGAATGAGTTACAGGTAAATTTAGGTCAGTAATTTCGTCACACAGTGATATAGCAAGTTCGCATGCACAAATCGAGGTTGTACAAGAGCATGGTGGGGTTGCAGAATCATGTAAAAATATTGGGCGAGGTTGTGGAGCGTTACTTTTACCAGATGAATTATGTGCGGTGCAGACCGACAGCTAAGACAAAAGACCGGGAAGTGGTGGGAAATTGCAGGGCGGGGTCTCGAATTACGCCACTTTTGGTGGTGTTCATTAATGGCTAAAGTTCACATTGCTCAAGATTGCACTATAACTTTAAATGGAGTCTTGAAAAAGGACAGCACCAAAGTTGGGCTTTATTAGTCTACTCACACTATGGATCGGATAATTTAATTGTTAGAGAGCTCGCCTAATTATGAGGCACGACCAGGATCGTGAGGAAAATCGAAAAATTGTGCGAGGGCTAAAAACAGGAACCAGCTGGCATTGGCCATGGGAATATTTATGAATAATCTTGACCAAATCACAAGCCGTTCTCAGTCATCTCGATCATTATTTATTGATAATTCATTCATATTCGCCTTTAAATACGGAAAGAGTGTGTCGGAATCTTAGGTAGTGGTGAACATTCTACGTTGAAACTACTTTACTTAGTCGCAACTGTATACGACATATTAGTGTCCGGGTAGACGACCTAAGTAGCCGACACTTTCTGACAGCTTTAATTGGGCCTGGATTTGCTACTGTTCAACTCCTTACGTTTTTAGTGAATTTCCTTTGGAAAGTGAACTATTAGCATGACCCGCACGGTGAAACTTAAGCCTGGGACCACCATAGAAGTTCCTAACGTGACCCCCTGAACACGTTTTGGGGGGTCGTTCAAAATTATATATATATATATATATATATATATATATATATATATATATATGTGTGTGTGTGTGTTTGCACTCTAGCGATCGCATTTTTTGTCCGATTAACTTCAAATTTGGTAGAGTTGTTCCTTTCTGTAATCAGTTGGACAAGTTCGTTGGGCAAAACAATCGGAAAACTCTAAAGCCTTTTTTTGGGGATTAATCTTTCAAATTTCGAGTTTTAGGGCCCAAAAAGGGTCAGAAAAGCCCCGGATGTAAAATTAATGGATGTAAAAAGATGGGAATTAGTGAGGCGAAAGTATTAAGCCCTCTCCCGTCATTCTAGAATAAATATTTACCGAGTTATTAAAGAAAATGTGTTTCGACTAAACACAGTACGTTGTCTTATGGGGGTTTTGCACTAGAAAAGCCTGTTATTCCTTTGATAGAGTACTTTTATCATCCCCAGCAACCTCACGCCTACTTTCAAGCTGACCTTCTCTTAAAGTTATAATGCGCAAAATTGTTTTTCCAGCTTTGCAGGTAAATGAAACAAGGAGCACCAGCACAGCCAAAAAATCAATGATTTCAGATTTTAATAAACATTGGAATTCATGTATGTTTTTACACTGATTTTGAGTTTTAAAAGTTTTTATGCGGAAATTCACTTCCCTCACGTCAGCATGCTGCGTGCGAACTCGTATTAGAAATTAAAGTGATCGGGTATGATATTGTCAGATTTTTACTTCTTTGTCGTCCTAACTTGATACATTATCAATCGATTATGGGAAATTATAACGATGGTTTCACTTGTGTATAATATCAATCTCGATTTAGTTCAAGACACGAAACCTTTCGCGTTTCTACTTGCTTCCTCCATAACACCAATGTTAACTTTCAAAGCCCATCCCTCCTCAACGGTTTATCGAATATCGTTTATTTATGACTCATTTTAATGATCAAAAAATACCTAGCACACAAATAAGAGTCGTACAAAAAAATTCCAAAATATTGAATATTTATAACATTTTTTATGGGTGAACTATTTGATATCAAAATTCTGCTGAATGAAATCGCTAAGTATATTTTTCTCTTTAAAATGTAACATAAATCATCAATTTCGGTTAATCCGTTGAGGAGGTTTATGTCTTTGAGATTTTTCTAGGAGGTCTGCAGTCTTTGAGATGTATCGGTCTTATAGGAAAAGTAGGTAGACACAGAGGTGCACAGACTGGTGCACCTTCTTAACTCGATAAGGATAACACTTAGTTCTGGTAACGCATTCTACAGTATATCACAGATACTTTAACATCAAATGAAATTTCAAGCTAACAACATTTAAAACATTTATACAATTTTAAAATTTGTCCACTTGGGAACACACTTACAAATGTATAATACGAATTTTAAGATCAGAAATATATTAAATTGTGAGATGGATACAGTAATACATTTGTCATATTTGGCAAAAAGTATCAAAAACAAATCATAAAGTATGAAAGTAACAAAAAACGCATGAAATAAAACCATATTCATCGGTTTTTATCAAAACGAGTTCTAAGATTAAAGGAACTTTAAGGTATCAATACACTTTAGTGTCCACCTTATACCATCGTAAAATAGTTATTTAATATTACGACTTTATTGTATACCAAGATGTGGAACAGCGCTATAAAATGCCCTGGTATAATAACTAAGACATAGTTTTATGTGGAAAGCCTCTGTTTGATTTTACAGTTCTTTTACGATCTCTGACAAAAACTGGTCGGCAATAAAGCTCTAAAGACAAGAAGAAATGACTCTTTCATCATCCCCTCTTGCAAGACTAGGCTACCTATTGTTATATGTTGGGTTTTAAA
Source organism: Allygus modestus (assembly GCA_963675035.1). Taxonomy (NCBI): domain Eukaryota; kingdom Metazoa; phylum Arthropoda; class Insecta; order Hemiptera; family Cicadellidae; genus Allygus; species Allygus modestus. Next base: position 110,302,446 of record OY776114.1, on the reverse strand, counting down.
TTTTAAACAACTGTTAAAAACAGATCAGATCGTTTTTAAATAAGTGATTTTTAAGTTTCTGTAACAACTACTGTATTCAGGAATTAATGAGTTTGTTTCCAAGTTAAATTATCGGTACCGGTTTTGTTCGACAGATATGCATTTCCATGCAATTGTGTATTTTTTAAACTTACGTACCTCTGATAGTTGTAGGTGTTACAGTACTGTTATCGTTAAACTTGAGGATATGAAGAGAGTGGACTTATTAAATTTTAAACACAATGTAATGGAAAGCACAAATAAGTTAGCTTGGAACTAAAACTCGATACCTATTTAATTTTCCGTTAAAAACGTATTTCAAGTACATAGATTATTAATACAACAGTGGTTTTATACAACTTCACCCTATTAACTTTAATTTATTTCACAAGCTGTATTTCTACTGTCCTTTTAGGTATAAATAAAGTTGTACTATCCTATCAAGTTAGAAAGTTACTTTATGTAATATTAATTGAGCTATAAGAAGAAGGATATCCCTGATGATAACACTATCCCATGCGGTACTTTAGTTTCATAGTACTATCGCAAGAAACATAATTCAGACAGGGAACCCCCAGTTGGCGCACACACGCACACACAAAGGGCGGATCGTGTTCATTGTATTTAATGGCCCATAACTTAGATCGTACGTTGTGACGGCCCCACTAAAGTCCCCTCTAAGGCCACAGGTCAGCCAGTCTGTCTACAATTTTTTAATCTTTTGTTCACTTTTCAACTCGTCGCATCAGGCTGTTTTATTGACCTATAAATTGCAGCTGTGGGGTACAAAAGAGTTCTTAGAAACCTGTACGAACGCCATAGGTGGTCTCCGAGCAGAAATCACCTAATGAAGTAAAATTGTAGGGATATTTAAGCTCAATTATGTTTCATGATTAATCACCGACTTGAAATTATTTACCGTCGAAACAAATAATGGAAAGTTACACTTATGGCTAGATCTGTAGAGGTGAAGGTAGAAAAATGTCAATTAATTTATGTCGTTCTACTTTTATATTTACCCCAAAATACACCTTTCAGTTATCTTGCGAGCCATCATTCCTCATATCTTTCCAATTTTAGGCTATTGGTTTATTAAAAAAAACATGGAATAACTATTTTTTGTAACACAAATACTGATTTTGTAAATAGTTTTTGGTTCTGAGAGATTAGCGCTCTTTTAAATGAGATACAGTAGTTGTAAACAGTGAGAATTATAAACTAAAAATAAAATATTTCTTTTTCCTACAACGAGTGATGAATCAAAGAATCGTTGCAGCAGACGTAATACAAAGACATATACTATGATGACACAAATGAGACCGGGACACCGTGTATTTACCCACTCTATCATTTGTACAAGGCCTCCGACTGATGTTGCCGTCTACGGTAGTGCAATTAGTCGAAGATGTAACATAAGCTGACTTTTGCAACTTTTATTTTGAAGTTACTTAAGGAACTAATCATAATTAGTTTTACGTCGCTATCTCTAACGTAGACTAATACAAAAATACCAATATTAACATCTTTGACCTTTGTCAAACTTAGTAATAAGTATTTATTTTTCATCTATCGATATGTCTGTATGTTTATGTATTCTTTTCCCTATAATTACAAAAGGTAGATAAGTTTGTTTATCGTTGTGTGTTCTGTTTTAACACAAACCCCCACAACAGACTGTGGGGAAATTTCGCATAAAGGGAGCTCATATACCTAGGTTATACATAAACTTATTCACGTTTAAAATACTTTTTGGGTCATGCCTCATGAGTTTATTTGTACAATTGGGACTTTTTGTTATTGTAGACTTTGATTTGTTTAACGATTAAAATGGTAACTAAAAAATCCCTGTGCGAAGACCGGGAAACCAACGAGAGCTAAATAATTATCTTGATAGGCAATCGTCTCATGATTAATGTTTTCATAACAGTTTTAAGCTAGATTTCCATGCCCAGGAGTACTACGACTATATGAGTTAAAAAAACGATAACATTGCATTGTTGAACCACAACATTGAGGTGCCTAGCTTAAGCGTTATTTGAAACCCAACCACAATACTGTCAGTCACTGTGATATTAACGGCGAAAGCTTTTACAACTTCCCACCTGAGCTCCTAAAAGGTTTTCTCAACATGCAATTTACTTTTTTGCGAAACCCTTAGCCCAAAGATGGCGATGATCGCAAACAAATTACTTAATTCGCGAGAGTCAAGGGCGTCTAGTGTGCGAGAGTGCGGATAGGGTCCTTGGATCAGCTCTGTGTGTGTGTGTGTGTGTGTGTGTGTGTGTGTGTGTGTGTGTGTGTGTGTGTGTCTTGTGTAAGTGTGTGTTTAAGCATCTCTGGACCTTTGACACACACTTTCACAAATCCCACGTTGTTGTCGAGATGCTACCATGACCTACCCCACATTCTCTATGTTTATCCAATAATGAAACTTATGAAGGAGTTAAATTGTAATTAAATAAACTGAGTACAAATGTGTTTTGTACGTTTATTTCATTTGTATATTTACGCTTCATTGGGATTGTTGGGTGTCTTTGCGACCAGTTCAATGGTCCGTATTGAGCATATAGCTAGCCTAATGGTTAGCTTCTTGAACTTGAATTCAAGGGGCCACGGGTTCGATTCCTGGGAGGCGGCCCACACAATTTGAAGGGTTTGGACTGCATTCGCTTAACAAAGTTAATGTGAACTTAAAACAAAATGCTTCTGACGTAAAAATGACAAAATAAATACCCCCGTCGCAGCAAACCTGCATACTCAGAGAATTTCCAATGGAGGTATAAATGTCTTAATACTACATAAAGTCACTTACCAAGTTTCATAAAAATATATTTACAAATAAGCAATATATACAATTTTAATTATTCTCCATAAGAATAACATTGGGGCTGAGTACGCAGGTTTGCTGCATCAAGGAACACAAAAAATGGAGTTTTATGCTAATATTTTATGCTAATAACTCAACTAGGTGAAGTCATATACTAGTTTTTGTTTATTTATGTTCATAATTAAGGGAGACATAGCATTTAATTATTATCTATAAAAATAACATGGAGTACGTAGGTTTGCTGCTACAAGAGCTTTTGGCAAAATTTTTTTTTAGCAAATACCAATGCACCACAACTAGATGAAGCCGTATACCAAGTTTCATCAGTGTACGTTCATAAATAAGCGAGATATAAAATTGTTCTTTTCCTCCATAAGAATAACATTAGACAACGTACACTGTTTAGCACTTTCAATATCTCGGTAACCAATTGACGTAGAGGAATGATCAACATACCAAATTGTGTGTTTTTTTAAGCCGAATCCAATGGTAAAAACTAAAATTTGACTATTTCCAAAATTATACATAAAAAATCCAAAAAATCATTTTTGGGGTACAAAACCCCCCAAAAATACCCCTTCGGATAAAGCGATCTGGCTGGTTTTCGAACTTAAAGTCATAAATGTTGCTTTACACGTTTATACCAAATTTCATCAAAATCGAATAATTTTTACGAGAGTTATCGTGCTCACGGACACACACACACACACACACACACACACACACACACACACACATATATATATATATCTACAGTTTCGAACGAATGGTGTTTTTGGGGTCTGGGGACCTCAAAACGAAAAGTTATCATGGTCCCGGGCCTAGATCTTACCATGCCGACTACGGTAATAGCTTCTCCCCTATAGGCAAAATATAATGGGTTAAAAAAAAATTAAATTTTAAGTGTCAATAATATTGAGTTTGAGTTTGAAAAATATTTGAGTGAGGGAGTAAGAAATTCTTAAGTAAATTCCTTATAACAAACTATTTTACTTTGTTTTGAAAATTTTGAAATTTACGTACTAAATCTTGAAAAATTCTTTAGTCTCATAAATTACAAAATATTGAAGTCAGTAAAATATACAACCCCTTTAAGAGTCACACCTATTACTTAAATATGTATAATCATTCAACAATTGTGTGCGAATAATTATTTAATTATTAATAACAATCAACATAAAACAGAAAAGATAATAAGTTAGAAACGAAACTAAGAAATTTGCATAATCACGTGTAGCAACACAGCAATTTTGACAATCCAAAGACGGGTTAGCTAATCTAAAATGATAATAATTATTTCAAATCACTTACAATTATTATCTAAAGTTTACGAAATCATTTGACGAGAGTGATAGGTGAAGTAATAATGAGTGTTAAGTAATAACTACTGTCGCTAGGGCGCTCACTGTCGCTGATCATTGAAGGTAATCGGGTAACTACCGCCATAACTGGGGCCGCAACGCTCAGAGATCGGAACGACTTTACAAACCAAACTGCTCAAAACATGCGTTTTAATATTTCTAATAAAACATATTGAGGGAATATTTGTCTGGATACCATATTCGTCACACCAATTTTTAAAATATGTCACAGTTAAAAACGCTTTCCAATTTTACCCTTATAATGTACTCACATGCGTGAATCTACTCTGTAGTTGGACCATATTAAATCAAAATTAAATGTATTGTACCATATTAAGTGTGTTACTATCTGTCTTGTATGTGAGTCCGTAAACGCTTAAATAAATTGAAAAATGTTGTAAGACATAAATTACATCTCGCAGTTTTAATAACATGCAGGGCCTCTACCTTGGTGATCAAAGAGACGATTTTTAAACATGCCATGGTTAATTGGAGTTTCTCTTAGGTTCAAGAAAAAGATTCCACAGCCAAGTAGTTAAAGTACATTTTCTTTCTCTCCAATTTTACCTTTGTGTAACTTGATTTGTAGGTATTTTCTTTTCTGATCCTCCTTACTAATCTTAAGCTATATACTATGACTATAATAAATTGTCTAGACACGGAGTAGTGGAAGTGGTACTCCATTTCCCTGGATTTTCATTGGTAATTTGAAATATTTCTTAATGATTCTGGCTTATAAATAGTATAGTTGATCTTGATCAGGCATTACACTAGAAAGTTCATTCATACAACACTAATTTACATTCAAATTCGTTCTGAAATATGCATGAATATTTGTTGAAGGATTAAATAGTGATGAAGTAAAATATTTATGGATAAAAGACGTAAGCCGGTATACGTTAAAGCTTGGACAGTAATCCAAGATTATAACATATTTTGGTTCAGCGTGAACTTTATAGGACGGAATAAAAAGTACTGAATTATGTTGAAAAAAAACTATGTACCAAATGAAACATTGCACAAAGAGTAAGTCTATATCTCAAAATACATAGGTATAATAGTAATGACCACAATAAACTCACCTGGGTGAAGTCAGCACCGATGAAGGCTTGCTCCATGCCGATCCAGACAGTGATGGGGATCAGCAGTTGCTGATAAGGCTTCTTGAGCTGGTAAGCGGTTGCTGATAACAGCTGGATCCCGCTCAGCTCCTGGCTATCGGCTCGTCTCTGCTTTTCTCCGTACCTGAGCAATAACAAGCGGTCAGTCTACTGGCACTGGGCGCTGGACCACCTGAAACCCCACTGGTGTTGTTAGTTGAGGCCTCTCGATTGTTGAATGTACGATTTAAACAATTTATCTTGTTTTGTATGCATATACACCAATGGAATTGTTTACGTTTTGATAGGGAATGGTTCAAACCCTAGTCTTGTTAGTGAATTTCCTATTGAAAGTGAACTATTAGCATGACCCGCACGGTGAAACTTAAGCCCGGGACCAACATAGAACGTGACCCACTGAACACGTTTTGGGGGGTCGTTCAAAATTATATGTATATATATATGTGTGTGTGTGTGTGTGTGTGTGTGTGTGTGTGTGTGTGTGTGTGTGTGTGTGTGTGTGTGTGTGTGTGTGTGTGTGTGTGTGTGTGTGTGTGTGTGTGTGTGTGTGTGTGTGTGTGTGTGTGTGTGTGTGTGTGTGTGTGTGTGTGTGTGTGTGTGTGTGTGTGTGTGTGTGTGTGTGTATGCACTCTAGCGGTCGCATTTTTTGTCCGATTTACCTAAAATTTGGTAGGGACGTTCCTTTCTATACTCAGTTGGGCAAGTTCGTTGGGTAAAACAATCGGAAAACTCTAAACTCCTTTTTTGGGGATTATTCTTTCAAATGTTGAGTTTTTGGGCCCAAAAAGGGTCAGAAAAGCCCCGGACGTGGGATTAATGCATGTTTAAGATGGGAATTAGTGAAGAAAAAGTTGTAAGCCCTATCGCATCATTCTAGCATATATATTTACCGAGTTATTAAAGAAAATATATATCGGCTAAACACAGTACGTTGTCTTATGGGGTTTTTACATTAGAAAAGCATGTTATTCATGTGTCGGTTATTTTTATCACCCCCAGCAACCTCGCACCTACTTTCAAGCCTGACTGGACCTTCTAATTTTATAATGCACACGTATTTCTAGCTTTGCAGGTAAATGAAACCAGAAGCATCAGAACAGCCAAAAAATCAATGTTTTCAGATTCCAACAAAATTGGAATAAATGTTTTTTTTTTACAATGTTTTTGAGTTTTAAAAGTATGTGGAGATTCACTTCCCTCACGTCAGCGTGCTGCGTGCAAACTCGTTACTATCTAAGGTTGACCTGCTCTTGGAATGCATCATTAACTATCCAGTGGCAAATGACAGCTGGGTCCAGCTATGCACCTTTTCAAAATTTGGAGATTTTGATCAGGATCGATCTAGCGTATCTCATTTTACGATACTGTAACCTCTGCGACGCCCAGCCTACTGCAGTACTCCTACGATCCTAGGGATCCTTGGTTGGAAAGGATTGCACCTTACGATTTGATTGTTTAATGTGATTTTGGAGATCTGCGATTCAGGACTTCCTTACATTTTCAGGACTCAGGCAAGGTACATTTTGATCTTTTGAGAATAGAACTCTTTAGTGTGTTTATATTGTTAAAAACATGTTGGCGTCCCGCCTAACGGCTAGCGTCTTGAACTTTGATTCTTGGGGTGACGGGTTCACATCCCGTGGCTTCCATAAACATTTGAGGGGTTTGGGCCGCTTTCCCTAAAACCGTTTGTGTGTTCTCTTAACAAAAATTACGTTGGCAGGGAAATAAAAACAATATTCTCACAGAAAAAAAGGAATCGATTGGTTGCCAAACTGTCATTCCCAGATTTAGATATGAGGTTACGGAGTTTTAAATGGAAAGGTGTTAAGCGTACAGTTATATTTTGAACACAACAATAATATCTTGACTCAAAAGTTAATCATTACCATGACATAGTTAACAAAAACTGAGATCACACAGGAGTTCAGAAGCTGAATCCTTAAGCTTCCACCAAAGTTGACCAACAGGTAAAATACGATATAAATTAGTTCAGTTGAGTACAACATTGAAAAGACTTAATTGTTTACACATTTATTATCTCTACATAAAAGGTTGTCCCTAGGTTATTGAGTTGAGTGGCTTTACTTCCTACACTTCATTAAAACCACCCGTTAAAGTCTCCGAAGTAAATTCACCAATATCACGATTTTCGTCTCCCTTATTTATCTTTAAGTAATCCTCAGGCAGTGATTCTAAACCTTAAGATTAATTTTGGTAAATCTGATGCTATGACAGCCGTTCAAAATGTCACTACTGTATACATATTTTTCAGGCTTCTATGGACTCAATATGTGTATGTTTTGGGTCAGAAGAAAATATTTAAAAATAGCAAGCCCCTAAGGTTAAGGTTAGTTTAGTTTTAACGTAGTAAGCATTCATATTTTGCAATCATGGAAGTAGTTTTTGTCTTAAAAAAACGGGGTACAATAACATTTACAGAAATATAGAGCTCTTTTTATCCGAGTTTTAAATTTTTTAACTTCAGAAATTAATACTAGTGGCTTGAAGGGGCCATAACCCCTAACTTTACTCCAATACTCTGCCTAATCTGATTTGAACACATATCATCAGTTCGTAAATAAAATGGATTCTTAATCACATGTTTTAGTGTAAACAAAGCAGATATTTTTAATTTCCTATGCTTTTCTTATGGGGGATGTTTTACGTTATTTCTCGTTTGCTGATAACTTTATGGAGATACTGCTATTTTTCCCGAGGCCCTGGGATCGAGACCTTTAATTTGAGCCGTCTCCCACCATCCTGCGTTTTGCCACACTCCCAAAAATTTGACTTAAAAATTTCCCTTACAGAATTATATATTTAGACTTATAATAAAATAATATAATATTAACTACAGTAAAATAATTTATTGCCTTGTTTATGAGGGTTCCCATATGTGTAAATTTCTATAGGTTTAAACTATTTCTAAAACAAAAATAGGAATTCCTTTGCAATAATCAAATTTTAAGATAGAATCAATAAATTTCACAAAGCTTTAGACAGAATGAAATAAATATGATGAGAGACAGTAAATCAAAATCGAATTTATGCTTGAAAATTTAAATAGAAACTACAATACCAACATTTAAAATGTCTTAATTATTTGTACAAGAGAATTTTAATGTATTTACGATATTTACCTTTACTAAGGCCATATAAAATACTACAACATAAGACTATGTAAGTCTGTTACATATGTGTCAGTTATGAGGCGCCTCTTATATTGCCGGAAGGGTACGTTCAGTAACACATTGTGCATGCAACTCGCAATTAAAACACGCCATAACCAACGCCTCTCTCCCATGTTGACCTGTTGTTACAATGGTTCATTCACCCTGGTTTTAACTAAATTACAACTCCATGATAATAGTACATTTCAAATTAAGCAATGCAGGTCGTTTCTTTTAAAACTCAATCCAATTTTTAAGTACCAAAAGCCATTTTTTGAGATCAATACAGGTTTATAAAATCCTTACTTAATTTATTCTGTTATGGTTTTAATTGTTGCAATGTTGAAATTTTATTTTACTATGAGGTTATTTCGTAAAGTATTTAAATACATATTTTTGAATTTGCAAACAAGATCGGACTGTTACAGGAATGCTTTAGGATGACCGTGTGAACACCTAATCAGAATAACTAATGTTTTCAATGTTTTATAGAATTTATAAAGTTTTATTACCTAGTGATTATAAAAACTTACAGTTACGGAAATCAGTTGTAGCAAATTATTTTTAATTTAAAATTCTGGGTTGCGTTAGCAAATTTTCCTGAAAAACCTAGTAACTAGCATTAGTGTTATACCTTTAAATATGTGAGATATCTTTATAATTGATGTATATTGGTCAGCAGAAGTTTCTCTCCTGTCAATAGCACTCATTATTTTATAAAGCAAATCTACTGTCTACGAAGAGGGCTGCATCAAAAAACATTTCGCGTTTCTACAACATGTTCTGATCATATTTTACTAGCAAACATTGCCTGGTATAAATTCAAGTGTGCAGAGGTTTAGTACCACAAAAATAATAATCGTTAGTGACATTTCAAATGCCTCCAAGGGGTATTTGTGATACATTCACTTTACTGGTGTTATTAGCTAGATTAAGTTATAAATTAACTATTTTGGATAATCCGTTAAGTAGGTTCAAAAGTTAATAGTTGGATTAACACATTATGCATGTGTTTTTTATTGATTGTAACTTTAAATTTAAGTGTACCCATTATTTGCTGCCTTATAAGATTTGATGGCGCGTTGCGACGCACGGTGTCCTTCAAGACAGCTGAAAGTCTCACCTCAATCAGTAAATCAATGTTTCTACGACGCGACCTGAATACAGAGCGAGCAAAGCGACCGAACCAACCACCAACTTATTATGTGCCACTCATCTGTCCGCCAACTGCCACTGCCAACCGCTCGCCAACTAATCTGCAACCAGCCGATGTAACTAATAACAACAACTGAGGAGTTGGTGGTTGGTGGAGATCGATTAACGGTATAGTTAAGATATTACGGAATTATCACTGTGAATTGTAAAGTTGATGTGAGATTTGATTAGAGTGAATTTAATAATATGGAAGTGCTTGACATGTCCGAACTGGCTACTGATTAAAAGTCTTATATCTTAAATTAAAAAAGTGTTGAACAACAGTAACAAAAACCAATTAAAAAAAACTAAGTAAGTAAAGAATAAAAAATAAACGAATCAGTTGTTTGTACGTAATACATTAGTGCAGACGTAAATATAATAAATTAAATTAAAACGCTACATTGTGTAACCCAAAATGTCATCCAAATACCGTTCCGCTGTTAAATGTTTCTAAGCGACTAGTCCAATGTTTACTAATTACTAGGGGTGTGCGAGTAATGATTTTTGTAATCGAGTCGAGTCGAGTTGAGTAGTGCCAATTATTTTCGAGTTTCGAGGATTTTCTATCGAGTATTAGTTGGTAGTTTAAAATAGGGTAATGGGATTTGGATACCACCCTAGATTTGATCATCTAAACATGGTTTATAACTAATAACAATACTTAGTTTTGGTCAGCACGATCAAACTGGATTATGTATTGACAAACAAAACTCGGTTTGACAATCGTTTCCGGCCGATAAAACACGGTTTGGTTGTCATTTGGCCAATATCACCTAGTCCAGACATCGCTTATAATCAATATTAGATGACGAAATCGTTAGTTACGGCCGAAATTTCGCGGTCCGATCGTCATTTTCGGCCGATTTTACGTGATGCGATTGCCTTTTGCGGCCGTTACTACGCGTTTTGACCGGTCGCAATCGTTAGCGATCATCATTTTCCGCCGATTTTACGTGATGCGATCGTCTTTTGCAGCCGTTACCACGCGTTTTGGCCGGTCGTAATCGTTAGCGATCGTTCTGAAATCGGCGGGAAATACTCGCTCGAACTTTCGAGTATTTTTCAAAACTTCGAGTCGAGTTTGAGTATTAAAATACTCGGATGAAAACTCGAAGTTTCGAGTATTCGCACACCCCTACTAATTACTAATTTACTAATTGTTTGTTTACCGATGTACGAATTTCTTTACTTAAAGATGACGAGTGAGATTAACATCTATTTAAATGAGCTTTGAAAATAGGAAAAATGTCCAAAACGTTTTAAAAAACGAATGGACTGATGGCGGTTAAGGATTGTAACTCTGGAAAATTAGAACCAAACTGTACTTTTCCACAAACTGCATTCTTTTGTTGCAAATTGGCTGAAGACCTTAGTGTTTACACACAATGACGACACCGTATGACATCCTCAACGAGGACGAGGGGAGGAGGCGCGGCCTTGACCGGCTACGGGACTGCCTCAAGGTGCAGTACTCAGCCCGATGATGTTCCGAGGGAGATGGCTTGTGGAGCGTTCGCATTCCAGGGTTTGTGACGTTTAAATTTTCATTTGACACGTTTTAGATGGTGAGGTAACCGAGGAATAGATTGTTTAAAACTGCTTCAAAAACAGCTGTTTTTAACATAAGATTGAGATGATAAAGTTCCTTTTATTCCTTGGGTAAAAAGGATAGTTTTTATGCTATATTTTGTCCTAGGAAAAACATTATTTGATGATTTTGGTCAAGGTTATCAACTGTTAAATATGAATTGAACGAATTATTCAACTTGTAAACAATGAAAACTTGTGTAAAAGCTGTTTGTTTAGATTAGGAAGCTCAAGATGGAAGTCAACTTTTAATAGTAAAAAATTAATAAAATATAGTTTTTTGTTAAATTGGTATTTTAATATTGTATGCCAAAAATATAGTTCATCATTAGGACCAAAAGTGAAGCTTTTGTTTAACGGGACCGAGGCCAGAGAATGAGCGAGGATGTTGAAAATACTATTACTTTAATGAGCAATGAGTTCAAAAACATCCCGGTTACCAACTAAAGGAAAAAATGAAACTACAATTTTGAATGCAAGAATTTTTGAATACAAGAAGCTGAAAAAAACTATTTATTTGAATAAAATCAAACGGAGCTTTGAGTAAGCACATGACCAACAGCTTGGGATGGACTTATATAATTTTGGAAGCATACAATAACCTCTCTAATCTGTTAGACGAGGTAATATAGAAGAAATAATGCTAATGCAGTAGTTCAAACTGTAATAAAACCAATCAGTGGTACCAACAGTTACTTCTCTCTTCCTCATGTGGAAGGGTTTCTGAAGCCTTCACCGATCCTTGTCCGCCGATTCTCCTCAGCTAGAGCGGAAGCAGCGCGGACCTTCACACGTAGCGGAGGAAAACATCGATACGGTGGATTTTACGATTCTAAGTTTTTTTGCAAATTCCAATGTTTTTTTATATTTTTGTAAATAATAAACAGGTTCAAGGAGTAACTCAAGAGTAGACTCATGCTTGCCGTATGCAATACCTAATATTTCTTTCCAAGTAATTCTATAAAAAATATTAATAAGTGTCAAATATAACAGTAAAAATTTAAATGAAATCGTGGAACAAAAAATGTCAAACGTTTAATAGTCACACGAACCGATTACAAAAATGTATTAACCTAAAATTTAGTGTTTTTGAAATAAAATTCTACCGTTGATTTAGCGGTTTTTATAAACTATATCATTAAAGCTCCCGTAAATCGTATTAAGAAAGATTAAATAGGATTGTTTCACAATAAATATTCTTTGTCGAGAACGGATACGATTTATAAAATAAATTACCAGTATAGAATAATTTTCAGTTATATTTTCTAGTCAATGGTTATACTGAACGTTATGATGTTTTCTAATAAGTGTTATAAAAAAATAATAACAACATCACCTATGTAGACCTATAGTTTTAATAACAAGAGATTTGATATTAAAACAAGTGATTGTTGAATAAACAGAAGAGTGTCATTCTAGAAATTATTGCGGTCGTTTGCAATTTATAAATGAAAACAAACAAGTTTCACGTCGTTTCAGCATCTTGAATCTGATCCCGTTTTCAAGTCAGAAGAATACTTAGAACAGAACAAAACTAGTATCACAATCCAGACAAAGCTAAGTTCTAAGTACTCTCGCCTGAAGACGAAATCATAATCCAGATCCCAAAAGGTAGTGAAACTTGTTTTTCTAAAAGTGATGGCAAAGATTCGCAATAGTTGGTTAAATAACATAAACTCGCCAACAATGGATTTCAAACAAAGGACAGAAGACTGATAAATAAAACAAAACAGATAATTCAATTGTGAATATCTGATTTCCAGGACGGAGAGTTTAATAAGACGATAACAACCTTGCGGAGCAGGAGAACAAAGAGTGGAAGCGGGATGCGCCAATTTGCCATTTTACCATTTTTGCACACGGCTACGAGACCTTGGGCTGGCAAAAAGGCACAATGTCGATTGGTCGCGGTTTGCGGCATTGTGGCCGGCACACTTCTTGTAGCGGCCAGCTGATAGTGGACACGGCATGTAATGTGTGGCAAGAAACCGGCTGGAGGATGAAATTAGAGTAACATTCTAGCAAGAATATAGAAAAGTAAAATTAAAGGACCAACAAAGAATATAAGGGTTATAATATTTAAAACGAGCCGTGCTTTTTATTTATCGTACGGTAAGTACATACAATCGAAAAGCTAAGATACGTGGAACTCAATGGAAATTACATTTGTTACTGAATTTGTTGGAGGTGGTGTCTTGTTTTTACACGTTTAAATTGAAAGACAATTGTATCAGACGTTCAATTTGAACTTACATATAAAGATACTTACCTGAAAGGTTTTTGAATAGTTAGTTATGTTTGAAAAAAATATTTAAGTAAATAACACGTCTATTATTGAATAAAATACAATTATCGCATCGCTCTCTTAAGAGTGCCGGGTTGACAGTTTTGTATGGGTTAATTCTCTTTGAAAAGCCCCTATTAAAGTCTAATGACGAGTGCGGTAAATATTGTTTTCGCCCTAACTAAACCAAAATCATGTTTAATAGTACCACGCTTTTTTAAAGTCAGACCAAAAAGGGCATGACTCTAAGCTTGTGCTAAAAACTGCATTCTGTAACGATTACCAATGAGATGTTTATGTTAAACCGCACATTTAATTTTGAACATTTACATTAAAATAACGAAAATCGGTAATTGTTAAAATTATTACGATCCTCAAATTTGTATAAAAACCTCGAAATACCAAAGAAATTAAGTTCCAGCACTAAAATAGTTGTTCAGTTTCAAAAGAACTAAATCATATATTCTCCAATGGAAAAACGTTTAGATGAAATACCTAAAATGTCACCTCGATAAATTCAATGCATTTTAGCATTAGTATAAAACTAAGTATTTGAATTACCTTATTTTACGAGTCCTAGACCTGACAAAATGTAAGTACGTATGGTTCGTTACGGACTGACTGAATATACGGACAACCACGGAGGCTGACAAACAGACCGCAAATTGACTAAAATTGAGGTATTTGTGGAAACCGTCAGAAAAAGAGGAAAATAATGCGTCACCAGAAGAGACGAAGGCAAGTGACCAGACGGTGACTAATGATTTGGGATAAATTATCAACCGTAGTTGGAATGTTCCTTTAAAATCTACTACTTAGACATGCAAGGATTTGTATAGAGTACACACGTGGACAGGGACTATTGACTTGGTTCTGTCAGTTAGTCGAAGGTTAAAACTAGTGGAGTATCAACTAAAGAAGGATAGGTCAGGAATTTGCCTTATCATTCGTAGGCGGCTGCTATTCACGATGACACAGCCGCACCGTGACAGATGATAGCAGATGATAGTGTGATTGGATAACGGACGGTCAGAAATTAAATGTCTTTATCTGGTTAAATCGTAGAGGGATTTCACGTTAAACTGAAGTCTCTCAAAGATAACTGGATTACTATAGCTAATGATACAGGCTAAGCCACAGACATTAAGGGGGGGCTCCACTCACAAAACAATTCGCGATCATTCTCGCTTCTCCCATAAGGCTAATGCTACTTTCAAAGCGCGAAACTCCTCAATGGATTATCCAAAATCGTTGATTTGTAATTCACTCTAAATAGCGAAAAATACAAAGCGATTTCAGTGAGCAGAATTTAGATATCACAAATTGTTCACCCATAAGAAATTGGAAATATTCATTATTTTGAAATTTTATTGAAAGAATATTATTTGTGATACAAGATCTTTCTCACTGCAATCGCTATGTATTATTTTGATCTCTAAAATAAGCCACAAACCAACGAAAAATAACGCAAAATATTTCGATGGCTCTACATACATTTCTTTCATCTTACAAATATCTTTCACTCGCCTTAGTTTTAAAATAAAGTAATAATTTTAAATCGTGAGTTCAAGTAAAGTTTACCAGTAAAGCGTTTACTATCCGAACATCAGCTATCTTAACAATTTGACTACCTGCACTGCCCTTTATAATTTAGATAATCTACACTACTCTTAACTCTTTTAAAGTTAGTATCTCAAAACAATATCGAGTTCATTGTCCACTATACAATGGTTGAACTTTGTTAATGTTTCTGTAGGTTGCGATATTTGGTTGTGAATCGGTGGAAAAATAGACTAGCAATAATATTATCAAGGTTTGGATCGATAAGTTTATACCAAAACTACTTTGTGTTTGGTAGCGACCAACCTCGGAAGACGGCGCGGCGCCTGCGGATATCTTAGTCAACAAATACACACGGCTGTATCAAAATTGCCTGATACCGCCGTCTTAATTTAGAACTTTGGTTGTTTTATTTCGCACATTCTTTAGCTTGAAGTAAAACACATTAACTTGTACTGTAACAAGAACGCTTTTCATTGTAACAACTTCATAAAAATAATAACAAACGTCTTAAGCATCGCGTTTCGTCAGGAATTAAAAAATTCTTATCCACCTATACAACTAAATGCGTAAATATGTTAGCTAAGAAAGAATATTATAAGAAACATTATGCGTTGAATCTTTATTCATATATTTTTACAACATTGTAGTATTTAATACACATTTATGAAATATTCTTTTTGTGTCTAAAAGTAAATTTTGTTGGGCAATAACACCCTTTTGCTGTCGTAATTGGTATCATTTATATAAAAGGCAAAATAAAAATAAAAACTAAAGGAAAGTTAAAATTTAGTTTATGACAAAACTTACATTTACTCCATGATTGACAAATTTTGAATCTACAAGGGCCTATAATTTTTTAACACAATATTTACACATGATAACTAGTATTTTTTTTTACTGACTATTAAGAATAGAAGATTGGCAAAAAACGAAGAAGTAAAAGTTTACGCCAATTAAGAAACTATTTTCCTTATTAACTATCGTATTTTACGTAATACAATTTACATAAAATACCGAGATTAAAATAAGGCATGGAATATTCCCAGCTGCAACGCCGCGCTGTGTGGGTACAACTTTCACTGGACCAGTTCGGCCGCCGTAACGTTGGGGTGTTGACCTGCTTGTTTCATAAACAAACATGTAAACAACATCACCACGCGATCTGACTAACAGGCCTTTCTATCCGTTAGGTCACCGGAGTTCCGTGTGTATTATACATTTGTGGAATGGTCTTCGTAGTTCTTAAACTGTGGATTAAGTTGGGAATGTTATAGCCGAGTATCACAGTGTTCAGAGTGGGAAATTGGACTACTCTCTCTGAACCGGTTTCATTTTTGGAAGATAAAAGGAAAGTAATCCTTATAACTGTTTGATTGGATTTAACAATTTAACGTCCTTAATAAACCTAATTTCAGGTTACTTGAAAAAATTCTTAAGACGGGTGAAAACGGGATGTAATTTTCATTAAAATTTCGAGTTTAAAAAATACATTAATTTAGCAAGGGTTGATACATCAACAGTCATCCTGTTTTTACACCAAGACGTTATTGTAGAATCCACTCGCATATATATCGATCCTGTGCTTCTATGATCTTTACCCTCCACCCGTCTCTTAAACGTGTTCAAAGCTTCCGTGTTGCATTAAGGCGTTTGCACTTTTGTGAGTGGCTTAGTTTAATACAAATGGAGAAGCCAAATATTTTTGGATCAACGAATTTGAAGGAACCCTAAGACCGACATTCTTGAAAAGGCAAAGGTGCCATCGATTAGGGAGTCCTTTTTTAATTTCCAATAGACTAAACATTGGGTGGTATCTTCAAACCTCTCTGTAGAACTTTGTTGATACCTCTGAACTCTTTTTCCAAAGTCTGTTGGCATATATTGAGAAACTAAAATAATAAATATTCTATTACAATAATACAAAGACCACTACATTTTTGGACAGTTGGAAATTACTAAGGTCTTGACAAAATAAAGATCGACAGAGAGTTTTGAAGAGACCGCCCAATCTTTAGTCCACTGAAAATTACAAAAGACTCATAGGAATCAACAATGTTCCCATGCGAGATTTAAAGAACCTCAAAACCTCCAGAGCAAAAGACTATCTTGCGTCACATCTTAGCCAAGCACCCCCTGGAACATAAGTGACCAGTTCTGCAATAAGATGAATCGCGTTGCACAATAGAAGAGATAGTCATGCAACAGAACAGTAGAATGGTAATTGGCTATAAACACCAGATAGAGTTATAGATCTGCCAATTACAGAGCCTCCTTCGTGCCTTCGCCTTCTCCTTCGCCCCTCGCTTGCTGCTGGAAGCGGCCTCCGGGGGGCCTGACCTTGATCAAACCGGACGTTTCTGGTTCGATCCGGATTCTGCCCCAGGTTGGTCACGTGACTCCAAAACAGGATCACGTGCTCAACACACTGTAAATAAACCCCTAGGTCGTTCACTCGTTGGGCGGTGGCGGTTAATCAGAGCGTGGTAACGGCGTTTCAGAAAATTGCACGCATTAAGATTACATTTTTATCTCGAAATAACTATTTCACAACTAATATTAATGAACAATAATCAAGTTGTTTACTTTACAGTGAAATCAGGAAGTAGTTATCATAATATACTAAATACAAATTGAAATTGAATGTTGTCATGGTGAAAGAAAAATATTACAAATAGAGGGGAAATTGTCCGTTTAGAGGCTCGGACAAATGTCAGTAATATTTGCTAAGTCACGAAAGAGAGTTTGAATTTGATTACAGGTTTCAGCGGACAATCAGCAATCGTTCCAACAACTCAGCAATTCCACCTATTGGTCTTTGGAAAATCTCTCTCCAGATATTGATGATATCTGGATTTTGTTCTGAGATGGAAACTTACATAGGTAATTGGAAGTCAATCAGAGAATATAAGTTAAAATGAAGCCTCTGTAAGAAATTGGAATATTTCTCATCTAATATGATTGATATGAAATCGTTATTTAAGGAAGTATTGGTTTACATTATAACTCCTAATTAAAACTTGTAGCCTCAGAAAAGATGCAGTCAAACAGTTCATTCAAGTCAAATTGTCAAGCAATTCATGCGTTCCCGACATGGTTGGTAGACAAACACGTACGCCTCAGGCTCTGTATTGTTTGACACCTGTTGTGTCTGCTTGTTTATTGTTGTATCTAGTCTGACCCACTTTCAACAAGTCGCGGTCTTATCTACAGTGACACGGTTTTTGTACGTAACAGTTCCTGTTGTCAATAACCTACTGGAAGATTCCTTTTCCTCTTGGGTGTCACAGTGGTGTGAGTCGCTGTGGTAGTAGTCAAGGCGACGAACTCCGGAACCATGGCAATGTTCCTGTCGAGGGTTCGAATCCTATATAGTCATGGCATGTACATTTTGTCAGTACTGTTCAACTCGTACTATAACGGCTCACCTATTGCTTTGCTGGATACGTTCAACGCGCAGATGTGAAGTCTATGTGGACGGGCAAAGTAAGGAAAAAAGAGGCTCCCAACTTCTTAAAAAATGTGTCTACAAGACCTCCACAAGCCCATCGAGACACAAGTACACAAGTTATACAAGCCCCACTTACTTATACAAGCCTCAAACAAGTTCCAATTATCTTTCCCGACCTTAGCACAAATTAAGACAATTCTGCGAGTCAGGCAACATGTGTGACAATGGCTTATCTTGAAGCCTCGCTGGGAGATTCCTTGAGCGTCACAAGCCACTTCCAGGAAACAGCTGGACAGTTGCTGGACTCTAATTGCCATTGTTGCTGCGACCTTGGCACGACAAGCTCTTATCAGTGACCTCCGGGATGCTATCAATTAGAGTCTTGTATTTAGTGGCCTAGACATAAGGACCCGCGGTAATGTATGCTAGGCACGCGACCTGCCACCCTCTACTGAACTGGTGGTGATCTTGAGTTCATCAAGAAGAAGTAGAATACCTGATTAAGGAATTAGAAAGAAAATTACCATAAAATCAGTTTTTTCGTGGAACAGTCACTGAATCGGTATTCAAATTTTTGTTGCACCATTCATATGAAGCGGCATTTTAAATACACCACTGCATTAAAGAATGATGGACTTGATTTTGGATTCACATACACCAGTTGATCTACATCTTTCGAAAGTATTCACTTGGACAAACAAAGCCAATACAAGTAATTAAGATTATTTTCTTTTTTGTGACAAAGATTAGGAATAATATTTGCCCGAAACAGAATATATAAATTTGTTGACAGATTATTTCAGAAATGGAACTTATAATAGAAAAAAAAAATCATTGAGCGTGGTCAGTTGTTTTATTTGTTCTTTTAAAAGAGGTTGAAAACCTATTTTTGCCTTACTTAGCCAGTCCACATAGACTATAGATCTGTGCGTGGAACGCATCCAGCCAAGCAAAGGGTGACGAGTTTACAGTACTGATAACATTTACATGCCAGGACTGGGCTTTGAACCAACGACAAGTTTAGAGTCCGTCGCTAAGGCAACTAATCACTAAGGCAACGACTCAATTATCGTGATATAATAGTAGTAGAGTATAATATTAGTAGTAGTATAATAGTAGTAGTATAGTAGTATAGTAGTAGTATAGTAGTATTAGTAGTAGTATAATATTAGTAGTGAGTCATATATAATCTTTATATTTAATTCTGTAAGTGAAAATCGTTTCCATGATAGTTTAAAATATAAATTAAACTTAGCCCGAACCCAATAAATTCCGCCTTAAACAAATGTAAAAATTTTTATTGTTTCGACATGATCACCCTTGTAATCACCTGAACAAAATAATGGTGCATATTCACCATTGTTCTCCCAAGGTTACGTGTTTTCTGGATGCTCTGCTAGGTATAAACAATGATACTTGTTGCATTACACCACCATCCGTCACGCTATATGTCAGCGATAACTCGCTGTGCGGAATATTACTCTATGGAACAGTGAATATTACTCTATGGATCAGAGAATATTACTCTGTGTATGGGCTCTTCGAAATCGTCTGATCATGTTCGAACAAACTGGTCCTTGGATCGACCTTTCCTTCCTTATTGGAGTATCTGTGACAGATTTGGCAACCTATATTCTGCCTGTCTCTCAAGATGTCTGTCTAAATTCCGCGAGTCACCTGGTATTTATTTGAAGTGATTTTATTAACTGATTATTATAGATAATTAAGCCTCTGGAAGAATTCGCGTGTATTTTGCGTAACACTTGTTTTGGAGGTTGTTAACAAATTTAGGTCACTATCGTATAATTCTTTCTTAGAAGTTGATAGATTGTGGTGTCGATAGGAAAGATTATTGTGGAAAGTATAAACTGTATGGTTCTAGGATAACTTATATAGAAGTAACTTTTTCACCCGATAATTGGTTTTATAAACTCTAATACGGTTAACGGCTTACCCCCCCCCCCCGAGGAAAATTCGCGTTTCTGCCTGCTTCACCCATAAGGGTTAATGTTAACTATCAAAGCCCGTCCCTCCTCAGCGGAGATATCACAAACAGTTCATCCATACAAATTGAAAATACTGATTATTTTTTAATTATATTGAACGATTATTATTCTATACATTTATAAAAGAAAGGTGGTGTCAATCTGTCTATATGTCAACTTTTATACTTATTTTTAACGTAAAAACCACTGAACCAATCAAGCTGAAAATTTGCATGTAGTTGGATAATTGATCTGGGTTATATATAGGCCTATTCCAATCATGGCAATCATTAGGGCTCTGCCCCAGTGACCCTTACAGTTACAATGCTATTCTTATTGGTAATAGGTTTAACGGTTCAGAAACAGATGCAGTTGCAGCAGGAAGTTTAATCAGCTGTTATTTCTCGAACTATTTTGGCGAAGCACGGGTACTGGTTATAACTGAAATCGCTAGCTATTGTTTTGCTCTAAATGAGCCATAAATCGACGATGTCAGATAATCTGTTCGGAACTCGGAAAGGACTGTCTTTGAAAGTTAAAATTGGCCTTATGAGGGAAGGGCTCGTGTCTTGAGCCCACTCTTAAGGCAAATCAAGTGGTGTGGTTGATTTTCCCGCACTAAAGGACCGCGTAGAACCTCCTAAGTTCACAGTGTTGGTGGAGGTAGCGGTTTATAATGAAGTAGCAGTCGGTTGCCACGCCACCTCACTCCCTGTCTGGCCAGCCTCTAATAACACCTTGCCAATCGGTTGAGATTAATTATGCCCCGGGTTCCGCGAAAACCTCTCGACTGCCGCGAACTCTGGCGCACGCAAGGCGAACCCGAGGACCCGCGGCGGCCCAGGACTGGCTCCAGACTCCAGAGTGCCGCGGGCCGCTGGGAATATACGGCTTCTAGAAACTCGCGAATCGTCTAAAGTTAAAAAGTAGAAATGAGGTGGGCGTGACTTAAAGACGAAAAACGAGCAAAAAACGCTTGTTTCTCGCTAAATCTTATTTTTGCACTCGCTGAAGTAATAAACAGCTGGGATATTGTTGACTAGGACTAAGCTAACTGACCTAAAACTGTGAATTCACCCGAAATGGATGGAAGGGAATTTGTGTGGTTTCCAAAATAGTGTTGTAGGAAAATTTTGGAGTGTAATTCGAGTGTAAAGTGTCACTACGCTTTTAGTAAATAGATAGCTATTGTGTATTTATAATTTCTATCTATATTTTTAGCTCATAAAATAATTTACGTGGAAAATCTTTACCTGTTATTGTAACTAGAAACACGTGCGGTAAAGAGCGTCACGGCTGAAATATTTGTGGGGAAGTCATCTTCGTGACGGAATGGCAGTAGAATCAAGAAACAATCTATAAATTATATTATTGTATTGTTACACTGCGAATTATATTACGTCCGTTAAATAATTGTACTAAGTTGAATGAACGAAATTTCATTCGAATGATTTCTCAATACTAATATGGGTTTCATAATAAGTTTATAGTTATTTGTAAATTGAATTTTGAGTGTTTTCAAGTGTATGACACCTTGAATATAGTGTACATTCGATAATGGACATCATCACTTAACATTCCCCATGGTACTTAAAAAAAACTATTAACATAGAAAACTTAATTTTTTAAGTTAAACTTTGGATTGATCCTAATTCCAAAATAAACTTGATTCAAGGACGGCCACCGACCTATCACATAGTCATTTGAGAGACGTTAATTTAGCCAAATTACTCTCTAAACCCCAAATGTCTCGCAAATTGTTCCAGAAAGTAATTTATGCGCGAAACGACCTTGAGGATAACCACTTTTTCGCAAAAAGGAAGATAAATTAAGCCACTGGTGTAATTAAGGGGAATTTATATTTTGTTCCAGTTTAAAACAAACTCGACAGTCACATTATCGGTCACCTCTTCATCAAAAGAATCGTCAAGTACGAATTTGTTGACATACTTATATCTTATTGGAACTAATACCACTAAAGCCAGAAAGATGTGGGAACGAGCGAGTGCTCAATATATGACACTTTGTATCACAATGAGTTCGTTAGGTCTGGCCTTCGTTGCGTACTCAGGAGCTGGAATACCGTTCTGCTCGTTAAACCGTCAGGTTAGCCACAACATGATGACACCGTCTTGCAGGTGCCACACGAACATGGTCCAGCGAACATTATGTTTAATGCCCAACTTTGGTTATTTAATTGTAATTGGGGGACAATGCTTTGCTCGGAGAAGGTAAGCTTTTTAATAGGCTGGGCGTCATTTTCTACTATGCTCACATAATAGCGAGCAGATTTGCTTATGGCCTTTTTTATTTGTGTGTAAGGGCACTCCAGATGTTACTATAGCTTAATGTCCCTTCAGGCAGTAGTTTGATTATAGGCACATTTGATTCACTTTAGACATGACTCCTCCAATGTATTTGCAACATTCATTCATTGGTTTAGTCACTGCTCTCAGGAAACCACATGTTGATACTTAAACTATACACGAGTATACTAACTGGTTGTTAACTGAACAGCTGTTATAATTATTTTGATATTATTTGATATTCCGTACGTATTTTTTACAAAATTTGCGTTTTCCTGGGGTTGAGATTTTCACCAAGCGGTTTTTGAGGTCCAAATCCTCTATTCCTAAAGTTTAAAAAGATCCGTCCACTAGATTCCGAAATATATTTTCAAACAAACAAATAAACAGACTTTTCTCCTATTAGAGAATAAAAAAGTCCGTAAAATATTTAGTTAAGGACACAAAGAATATGTTTCCTTTAAGCGGACTTGAAATATTAAGTATCTTAAAAACAAAAAGCGGAAACCACAACAAGTATACAAATACTTTCAACACACACAAACAACAACAAAAAATCAAAAAAAGAAAAATCTCAAGTTTGAAAAAACCCATTCAAAGTCGAAACTGCGATTCAAAATTTACAAATATTTACATGTAAAACACAATGGATAGAATAGGGATCCAT
Source organism: Allygus modestus (assembly GCA_963675035.1). Taxonomy (NCBI): domain Eukaryota; kingdom Metazoa; phylum Arthropoda; class Insecta; order Hemiptera; family Cicadellidae; genus Allygus; species Allygus modestus. The sequence goes on along the minus strand of OY776114.1, from coordinate 110,278,909 downwards.
GTTTGTTTGATGCAAATACACAACGCCTCCACCTGGTGAACTGTAAACATGGGAAAATTGCACGTGTACACTTTTGTGACATTTCAGTGCTTAGTGTAGTCTTTTAAGATGTAATTTATTTATTAATAGAAATTCATAAATATAATGCTTTGTTTTTTACTTATGAATGTTTTGCCTTGTTGATACAGAGAGTTAATCTACTGTTTGTTAAATCTTTATTTATATATTTTGAGTTTTAGGTTGGTTCACCATTAAATACATGAACAGCCTTTTATCAGTTTTAAAAAGATTAACGGATGAACATTGAATAAATGAATAGAGGTTAAACAATTTAATCGATATCAAGTATTACAGAAATATGTTTCGATGAAATGTCTAATATAGTGACGGGTGAAAGCTGTATTTAGAAATATAAGTGCACACAAAAACAAGAAACCAGTTGGAAAAGAACATCTTCAGCCGCAGATAATAAGTCATGTGGTGTATGACGATACATAAAATAATCAATCTCGTGATTTATAGTTAGTAATACCGAAGATTAATAGTTGTTAGAGGAAATTGCATTACGAGCGAAATAATTGTTCTTTTCCAAAGGTGTGTTGGGGTGGGAGGGTGGGAAAGCGAAGGGGGTGAGGGTCCGCCACCGCGCGGCACGGCAATAGCGGTGTTACCCTACTGGCAGGATCGCCGCTTACTGACGTGTCGTCCGACGTGTTGACAGTAACGGGAGTGTTGGGGTCCTGGGCGAGGTAGTCCTGGTACCTGCAACCACGGCTGGGGGGTGAGAGGGGGGCAGACAATCAGGGAGGGGGCTGGGGGAGAGATGGTGAAGGAATAAAGGGGTAGGGAGAGGTGGTGACGGAATGGGCTGTATCCAAATTTACCAATAATTGAAGGATCAGGAAAAACATCAAAATTTACCAACTCCAAAACAGGTAGAAAAATCAGGCCGTCAAGACATCCAAATTCACCAACTTTTGCTTGGTCGGGTTTCTGAACTCTGGGCCTTGTGTTTGTTTTTTTTCCCGCATGAATTAGTACCCATCCAACAATCCTTCCCTTCCTGTCTAATTTAATTTTGTGGTTTTAAGATAAGAGCCTTTTTCATGAATCTGAGTTTTTATGTTTTTAGCCGGAAGTTTTGGCTTTTTGGTTCATTTAAAAGAGTAAACTTATGCCAACGTAATATTATCATACGTATAAATAGTGAACCAAACATTCTGATAAACATATTTTAATAACATTTTTGAAGAAACCTCTTTTAGTAATACACTTTAAACAGACAAGTTCCTTTCACTCTATCTAAGTTACGAAATTCATTAAAATAACTGAAAGGAATGAGACCTAAACGAAATATGCACACCTTAAACCTATTTCACCAATGAGTTTAGTTATGTGTTTGGCAGCAAGCGAATTCCCGAAATTGGTGAATTTGGAGGTTTTGTTGACCTGAATTTTCTATCTGTTTCGGGGTTGGTGAATTTGGGTGTCTTGACCGACCCTCAAACCATTGGTGAATTTGGATACGGCCTCTGAATGAGGGGGCGATGACGAAGGAATGAGGGGTAGAGAGGGATGGTGAAAGAATAAGGGGGTAGGAGAAGATGGCAAAGAAACGTGGGGTAGGGAGGGATGTCAAAGGAATGAGGGGGAAAGGAGAAGTGGCGAAGGAATGAGGGGGTAGGAAGAGACGGTGAAGGAGTGAGGGGGTAGGGAGAGACGACGAAGGAATGAGAGGGTATGGAGAGATGGCGAAGGACTGAGGGGGTAGAGAGAGACGGCGAAGGAATGAGGAGGATGGGAGAGACGGGGAAGGAGTGGGGAGATAGGGAGAGGTGGCGATGAATAAAGGGGTAGGGAGAAACGGTGAAAAAGTGATGGGGTAGCGAGAGATAGCGGAGGAATGAGGGAGCAGGGGGAAATGACGAAGGAATGAGGGGCAGGGAGAGATGACGAAGGAAAGAGGGGGCAGGGAGAGATGACGAAGGAAAGAGGGTGCAGGAAGAGATGACGAAGGAAAGAGGGGGTAGGGAGAGACGGTGAAGGAGTGATGGGGTAGGGAGAGATGGCAGAGGAATAAGGGAGTAGGGAGAGATGACGAAGGAATGAGGGGGTAGGGAGAAACGGGGAAGGAAGAATTTAAAAAAAGGAAACGTTTACGGGAATTAGGAACAGGAACGTGTTTTCGGGAATTAGGATTTATGTTTGGCGACTCAGGAACCTACATTTAACGACAAGAACCGTAATTTTTGCTAATAAAATTATGGAATGGAGAGTAAAATTAATTGGAGTGCCTAATGTAACTGCTGTTAAGGCAACAAAACATAGGTGAACTGCAAGACAGTGAACACTTGCCAGAACTATTGAAATGGCAAAACGATCTGTAAATTGCTGAGGCCAAGGAGGAAGGGAAGGAGCGAGTTTATAGTGTCTTCTTAACATTAATTTTAGGCCGAAGGCCATATTTACTTATAAAAATTATGAATACTGCTTATTCCTAACTTTGCTTCATAAAGTAAATTAAGTACAACGTATTTAGCCATAAACAGACTAGGTTTCAATCAACAGGCCCTCCTATTTCAGAATAAAAAGGGTTATTCTTCATGATTATTAAAATTATATTATTTGGTAACACGACTTATAATTTGTGTACAACGGTTATATTTTTAATTAATTAAAATTTATAAGGTTCTGAGTATATTTGGTTTAACGTTTGTCTAAATTTATGCAAAGAAGAATTTTTGGAAACAACGGAATCTTGTAAGCACCAGGATATAATGGTGGAGGAAAGTTTCTAGTTAGACACAATGCAATTTTTGATTTGGTCACAAGAAATAAAGGACCTGGGTGGTTGATGGTTTCATGTCAGAAGATGTAGATGAAAGGTAAGAGTAAATAAAATACGAAATACGAAAATTATAAGTTAAATGAAACTTGGGTCATAAAATAAGCATACACCTACTTAAATGATAACGCCACTATTATGATTCTGAACTCTGGATTTTATACTTTAAACTTAAAATTAACATTAAGTTAAAATGCTTAATAGTTTTATTGAGAAGATAAGACCCTAAAAATCCTGGTACGTAACACGAAAAATTAATAGGTAAAATTAAAAACAGATTATTAAATGTTAAATTAAATTCTTGATTCTTAAGTGATAATAAAAGTCGACTGAAGTTAAGGAAGTAGAAACGGACTGAATGTGAAAGAGAATTATTTAATCAATTTACTAAGTGTAGCTAAACGAATCAGTTGATAAAAGGAGAAATCATAGCAAAATGAAGTAGATGGTTTAAAACAAAGGATAAAGATAAGGTTTCATAGTACAGCAATATATCATAAAAATAGTAATAAATAGAAGACAATTTTGATAAACATCTCGTTGAATAGTAAAACACGTGAAATAACCTGTAGTAATAAAAGTAATTTAAATAAACAACAAATTAAATTAAGTTAAAAAAACAACAAAACTATAAAGTTGGTTGTAAGAAAAAGCTTACCTAAAAACATAATTTGATATAAATGAACTAAAATAGATTTTTTTACGATCAGTAACATAGCCCATCAAGAACAAAAGTAGAGGAGAAATACGGGTTTAACCCCAGAATCGGCGCTTTTTTCCCATGTTATTCTTATGGGGATCAGTTTTTGAGCCGACGCCCGATCCTACCCTACACAAATTTTCTTTTTGGCCCCTGCCTTATTTTCCCCCATTTAAAATTTGCATTAATTTTAATACATCCTTTGCAGAAATCCACGAGTTCAAAAATAACTCCACACTAAATAAACAACACATGTAAACAACTTAGAAGTTATTGTATAGTAGTAGCTAAAGGAGAAAGAGGCCCCACTTCCGGCGCTTTTTCCCCATGTTATTCTTATGGGGAGCCGTTTTTGAGCCGACGCCAGCTCCCGCCTATAGAGCTCCCGCCCGCAGGCCTATATTAAATATACCCTTGCCTTAAATATATTGTCCCCATCCCTCCTCTATATTTTTAAAAATTAATTTTCAAATTCAGGCTAAAAAACTATCTTTGGTGTTTACTGTCCGATTTGTCTGCAATTTGGATATGTTATTGTCCTAGGCAAGTGTTTTAATAAATTCCACTTACATTTCCCAAATTCACTATAACGGTCAAATTAAAAAATATTTTTGAAAAATACTGCCAATTGCCAACTTCTTTATTTACTGTTCGATTTGTCTTCAATTTGGATGTGTTATTGTCCTAGGCAAGTGTTTTAATAAATTCCACGTACATATCCCAAATTCACTATTACAGTCAAATTAAAAAATATTTTTGAAAAATACTGACAATTGCCACCTTCTTTATTAACTGTCTGATTTGTCTGCAATTTGGATATGTTATTGTCCTAGGCAAGTGTTTTAATAAATTTCACTTACATTTCCCAAATTCACTATAACGGTCAAATTAAAAAATATTTTTTGAAAAATACTGCCAATTGCCACCTTCTTTATTAACTGTCTGATTTGTCTTCAATTTGGATATGTTATTGTCCTAGGCAAGTTGTTTAATAAATTCCACTTACATATCCCAAATTCACTATAACGGTCAAATTAAAAATTATTTTTGAAAAATACTGCCAATTGCCAACTTCTTTATTAAATGTCCGATTTGTCTGCAATTTGGATGTGTTATTGTCCTAGGCAAGTGTTTTAATAAATTTCACTTACATATCCCAAATTCACTATTACGGTCAAATTAAAAAATATTTTTGAAAAATACTGCCAATTGCCAACTTCTTTATTTACTGTCTGATTTATTTAAAATTTGGATATGCTATTGACCTAGGCAAGTGTTTTAATCAATTTCACTTACATATCCCAAATTCACTATTACGGTCAAATTAAAAAATATTTTTGAAAAATACTGCCAATTGCCAACTTCTTTATTTACTGTCTGATTTATTTAAAATTTGGATATGCTATTGACCTAGGCAAGTGTTTTAATAAATTCCACTTACATATCCCAAATTCACTATTACGGTCAAATTAAAAAATATTTTTGAAAAATACTGCCAATTGCCAACTTCTTTATTTACTGTCCCATTTGTTTAAAACTTGGATATGTTATTGTCGTAGGCAATTGTTTTAATAAATTACACCTACATTTCCCAAATTCATTATTACAGTCAAATTAAAAAATATTTTTGAAAAATACTGCCAATTGCCAACTTCTTTATTTACTGTCCGATTTGTTTAAAATTTGGATATGTTATTGTTGTAGGCTAGTGTATATACACCATCCACATTTTACAAATATTGCGGTTAAATTTTTAAAAATTTGGATAAATACTGCCAATTGGCAACTTCTTTATGGTCTGATTTGTTTAAAATTTATATCATTATTCTAGGCTAGTGTATATGTACCATCCACATTTGACAAATTAACTATAATGGTCAAATTTAAAAAATATACTAACAATTTCAAACTTCTTTATTTATGGATATGTTATAGCTCTTATATAGGTAACAAGACCACACTACCACACGTTCCACTACCCATTTGTCTTTTTTGTTTGTTTATTTTGCTGTAATCCCAAAACTGACTGTTTATTGTCCGATTTGCCTACACTTTGGATATTGTCCTAAGCATTTATTGTCTGATTTATTTTTGGATATGTTATAGCCCCCAACTATATCTAAAATTACAATATTATTTCCACCTATAATACTGTTGTTTGTTTTGCCGCAACCTAAAAACTAACATTGGTATTTGTGTTTTTACAAAACTATATTTTGTAAATTACTACCAATAACTCCTTTATTTACTTTTCGACTTGTTATATCCCCCTATATCTAAATTTACCGTATATTTTGTCCCTTTAGTGCTGTTTTGTCGTAACCAAACTTTGGATGCAATATATTACTGGCCATTGCATAAGTAAATACCCCATTTCCAAATTCACTATTACGGTTGGATTAAAAAAAATAAATACAAGCTTATTATATACATCCAGCTGATAAGTAATATATATCCACATTTATGGTCAGAACAAATTTTGGATATGTTTTAAGCCAATGCGATAACAAAAAATAAATTTTTAAAACCCAAAACAACTAATCTTTCTTTGTGCTTGTTTGGAGTAGTCTTTATTTTATCCAACTTAATTTTGTAGTTAAAATCAAACCTCCCACATTCTAGCTCCCTTTCCAGCCAGGGAGACATAAAGGTTACGAATATTTTCAAACAATATATCTTTTTCTACCCCTATGTTGGACTTGTTTAATAGCGCACCATATTCCAAATCCTCCAGTCTACTACATTCTTTAAATTTAACATTGCCTTTAATATCTCTATGTCTTCTTGTCCATTGTTACGGAAACTTTCTATTTTTGGAATTGCCATAAAATGTTGCGGTTCCGTTAAAGCTTGCAAGTGGCTGGTAGGTAGATAAATAATGCCCAAATCACCACTGCACGGCAACACGCCTTCCCTATTCTTATTTATCTCTATAAATACAGTTTTACAGACACCTTTAACATAGTATACACCCCTCCATCCTTTTCTGCCAACACTCCCACAAACTTGTTTACTACAAACGCATACACATAATGCTCGCAGGAAGTAATCTTTTAATTTATCCTCTCTTTCCCTTCTTTAGCCAACTGTACATTCCTCTGCAACAGTATTTTCCACATATTCCAATGTCTTCTAATTCCAGTTTCCTCTCTAAGAAAGGCTTGGAAAGTGGCTCTATTTCTTTAATAGTGTATGGGTACAGTTTATTGGTCCGGCTTCTTAAAACGTAGGGAGTAAGGTTAGGACTTTCCACTAAGAGGTATAATGGAGAAAGGTGTATTTGATGTGCCCCCAGATTTGATGTAACACTTATGCTTTACACATACGGCATCCTCCTCTATTACCTCTACATAGTTGGTAAACAGTTAAAGCTAAATGCAGATAGAGCATACTTTATTAACTTTTCCCTTTGTGTACTATCTTTTGGCAGTTTTAGTTGTACTCCAGTTATCTTCCCCCAACATGCATCGTTAAACACTAAACAACAACTGTTTTGTAATTGATTGGCAACTTTCACCCACACGCAGAGGTACAGCATAGAATGGAGCATTTTGAAAGTACCGTTTGTTGTCTTCTATTAGACAAACCCTTTACCAAAACCTCCACAATAGATTGTTGCCTCTAACCTTGCCATTCTCTCTAGCTAGTTTAGACGAGAACGTTTCTTTTAGTCTCGCATCTGGACAGTTTACAAAGTTTATTATATGGTTTCCTATACTTTTAATTACTCCAGGACTTGTAATCTGGCATATAAATTTATTATATATTTTTACCCTGCTATTTACATTAAACCACGTTAACATTATCTACAATAACATTATGGGGGTCCATTCGCCCCCCTGGTAGCAAAAGTTTTCTGTAAGATATTGGCACATTTCCAGCCAAATCTGGTGTTATATCGAAATCCATAAGATAGTACATTTCTTTTTCCAGATCTTGCAGTATCTTTGGAAGATCTTCCAACAAATCCTTAATTTTAACATTTGCAAGCTCTATTTTATAGGGAATTGCTATAGGATCATCATACTTTTGTTTAATTTGGTCAATATCTTTCTTTATTATTTGTAACACACCCTCGCTTTGGGGGAATGGCAGTTTGGCCACAACACCATGTCGAGCTAAAGAGAACTTTTTAAATATTCCTCGTAAGTAGCTATTAAACGAGCCACATATTTCCTTCTTAACTTTTAAATTTATTCCGAACATCCCCATCACAATCCGCAACATTGGTTATCTAACATTATGTTATCATAAAACGCATCCGTTATAGATGTTATTTAATTTTGGTTCGCCCTCGCAATAGTTTATATTACCTATGTCTGTAAGAAGGTTATTATTACGTAGATTTTCTAATAAAAACCACATACCAAATCTTTCGTTAGTAGGTTTAATAAATGGCTAACAGAGTACATTTCTTTTATACAAAAAGTAGCGGAAACATGTAAACAGGACAGATATATAGGCATATATGTGTTGTAAATATATATTGTATATAAACATAGGCGAGCGGCAAGTGTAACATGTAAGTGGACACCCACATGCAAATATGGAATACCCACAAATTCGACTAAATAAGTTTATAGTCTCAATATAATTAACATATTAACATTAGTACCCAAATTGTCGAAATTCTATTCTTAGTCCTTGTATTAGGTTTTGTACTATTAAACCCTACATCCTGTGCAGCAGAGTAATATATGCATTTAATATGCACATTCTACAAGACCCGTACATCTGTTGTATAAGCAGCAGAATAGACGTCTCATTGTGTTGTTGTAAAGTAAAACATAAATTGTGCTGGATACAACCGGCCAGATATTAGACAGGAAATGTGTTGGAAGTGTATTGCCAAAGACAAACACCACATAGTGCAGCATGTAATCAATCCATTACCATTAGCCAGTATTGGTACAACATCCGATATATTAGCCAAACCCACAATCAAACTTGGAAAACAAACAGTAAAAGATAAATATTATAGTAACAGAAATAGTAAGAGTATAAGGACATAGTAATATTTAAAGTTTATAAAACAACACAAATGCAGAGACACAATAACACACTCCAACACATTTGGACACACCCACAGATACTGGTTTACATCCATTTAACACAACTTTACACGTTCTGTCAACCGACACAAAAATTGTTTGTAAATTGTGTAAGAAATATATGTAATATAAACAAATTTAACACAATCATAACATTGTCCACAATGTTATGATTGTGTTAAATTTGTTTATATTACATATATTTCTTACACAATTTACAAACAATTTTTGTGTCGGTTGACAGAACGTGTAAAGTTGTGTTAAATGGATGTAAACCAGTATCTGTGGGTGTGTCCAAATGTGTTGGAGTGTGTTATTGTGTCTCTGCATTTGTGTTGTTTTATAAACTTTAAATATTACTATGTCCTTATACTCTTACTATTTCTGTTACTATAATATTTATCTTTTACTGTTTGTTTTCCAAGTTTGATTGTGGGTTTGGCTAATATATCGGATGTTGTACCAATACTGGCTAATGGTAATGGATTGATTACATGCTGCACTATGTGGTGTTTGTCTTTGGCAATACACTTCCAACACATTTCCTGTCTAATATCTGGCCGGTTGTATCCAGCACAATTTATGTTTTACTTTACAACAACACAATGAGACGTCTATTCTGCTGCTTATACAACAGATGTACGGGTCTTGTAGAATGTGCATATTAAATGCATATATTACTCTGCTGCACAGGATGTAGGGTTTAATAGTACAAAACCTAATACAAGGACTAAGAATAGAATTTCGACAATTTGGGTACTAATGTTAATATGTTAATTATATTGAGACTATAAACTTATTTAGTCGAATTTGTGGGTATTCCATATTTGCATGTGGGTGTCCACTTACATGTTACACTTGCCGCTCGCCTATGTTTATATACAATATATATTTACAACACATATATGCCTATATATCTGTCCTGTTTACATGTTTCCGCTACTTTTTGTATAAAAGAAATGTACTCTGTTAGCCATTTATTAAACCTACTAACGAAAGATTTGGTATGTGGTTTTTATTAGAAAATCTACGTAATAATAACCTTCTTACAGACATAGGTAATATAAACTATTGCGAGGGCGAACCAAAATTAAATAACATCTATAACGGATGCGTTTTATGATAACATAATGTTAGATAACCAATGTTGCGGATTGTGATGGGGATGTTCGGAATAAATTTAAAAGTTAAGAAGGAAATATGTGGCTCGTTTAATAGCTACTTACGAGGAATATTTAAAAAGTTCTCTTTAGCTCGACATGGTGTTGTGGCCAAACTGCCATTCCCCCAAAGCGAGGGTGTGTTACAAATAATAAAGAAAGATATTGACCAAATTAAACAAAAGTATGATGATCCTATAGCAATTCCCTATAAAATAGAGCTTGCAAATGTTAAAATTAAGGATTTGTTGGAAGATCTTCCAAAGATACTGCAAGATCTGGAAAAAGAAATGTACTATCTTATGGATTTCGATATAACACCAGATTTGGCTGGAAATGTGCCAATATCTTACAGAAAACTTTTGCTACCAGGGGGGCGAATGGACCCCCATAATGTTATTGTAGATAATGTTAACGTGGTTTAATGTAAATAGCAGGGTAAAAATATATAATAAATTTATATGCCAGATTACAAGTCCTGGAGTAATTAAAAGTATAGGAAACCATATAATAAACTTTGTAAACTGTCCAGATGCGAGACTAAAAGAAACGTTCTCGTCTAAACTAGCTAGAGAGAATGGCAAGGTTAGAGGCAACAATCTATTGTGGAGGTTTTGGTAAAGGGTTTGTCTAATAGAAGACAACAAACGGTACTTTCAAAATGCTCCATTCTATGCTGTACCTCTGCGTGTGGGTGAAAGTTGCCAATCAATTACAAAACAGTTGTTGTTTAGTGTTTAACGATGCATGTTGGGGGAAGATAACTGGAGTACAACTAAAACTGCCAAAAGATAGTACACAAAGGGAAAAGTTAATAAAGTATGCTCTATCTGCATTTAGCTTTAACTGTTTACCAACTATGTAGAGGTAATAGAGGAGGATGCCGTATGTGTAAAGCATAAGTGTTACATCAAATCTGGGGGCACATCAAATACACCTTTCTCCATTATACCTCTTAGTGGAAAGTCCTAACCTTACTCCCTACGTTTTAAGAAGCCGGACCAATAAACTGTACCCATACACTATTAAAGAAATAGAGCCACTTTCCAAGCCTTTCTTAGAGAGGAAACTGGAATTAGAAGACATTGGAATATGTGGAAAATACTGTTGCAGAGGAATGTACAGTTGGCTAAAGAAGGGAAAGAGAGGATAAATTAAAAGATTACTTCCTGCGAGCATTATGTGTATGCGTTTGTAGTAAACAAGTTTGTGGGAGTGTTGGCAGAAAAGGATGGAGGGGTGTATACTATGTTAAAGGTGTCTGTAAAACTGTATTTATAGAGATAAATAAGAATAGGGAAGGCGTGTTGCCGTGCAGTGGTGATTTGGGCATTATTTATCTACCTACCAGCCACTTGCAAGCTTTAACGGAACCGCAACATTTTATGGCAATTCCAAAAATAGAAAGTTTCCGTAACAATGGACAAGAAGACATAGAGATATTAAAGGCAATGTTAAATTTAAAGAATGTAGTAGACTGGAGGATTTGGAATATGGTGCGCTATTAAACAAGTCCAACATAGGGGTAGAAAAAGATATATTGTTTGAAAATATTCGTAACCTTTATGTCTCCCTGGCTGGAAAGGGAGCTAGAATGTGGGAGGTTTGATTTTAACTACAAAATTAAGTTGGATAAAATAAAGACTACTCCAAACAAGCACAAAGAAAGATTAGTTGTTTTGGGTTTTAAAAATTTATTTTTTGTTATCGCATTGGCTTAAAACATATCCAAAATTTGTTCTGACCATAAATGTGGATATATATTACTTATCAGCTGGATGTATATAATAAGCTTGTATTTATTTTTTTTAATCCAACCGTAATAGTGAATTTGGAAATGGGGTATTTACTTATGCAATGGCCAGTAATATATTGCATCCAAAGTTTGGTTACGACAAAACAGCACTAAAGGGACAAAATATACGGTAAATTTAGATATAGGGGGATATAACAAGTCGAAAAGTAAATAAAGGAGTTATTGGTAGTAATTTACAAAATATAGTTTTGTAAAAACACAAATACCAATGTTAGTTTTTAGGTTGCGGCAAAACAAACAACAGTATTATAGGTGGAAATAATATTGTAATTTTAGATATAGTTGGGGGCTATAACATATCCAAAAATAAATCAGACAATAAATGCTTAGGACAATATCCAAAGTGTAGGCAAATCGGACAATAAACAGTCAGTTTTGGGATTACAGCAAAATAAACAAACAAAAAAGACAAATGGGTAGTGGAACGTGTGGTAGTGTGGTCTTGTTACCTATATAAGAGCTATAACATATCCATAAATAAAGAAGTTTGAAATTGTTAGTATATTTTTTAAATTTGACCATTATAGTTAATTTGTCAAATGTGGATGGTACATATACACTAGCCTAGAATAATGATATAAATTTTAAACAAATCAGACCATAAAGAAGTTGCCAATTGGCAGTATTTATCCAAATTTTTAAAAATTTAACCGCAATATTTGTAAAATGTGGATGGTGTATATACACTAGCCTACAACAATAACATATCCAAATTTTAAACAAATCGGACAGTAAATAAAGAAGTTGGCAATTGGCAGTATTTTTCAAAAATATTTTTTAATTTGACTGTAATAATGAATTTGGGAAATGTAGGTGTAATTTATTAAAACAATTGCCTACGACAATAACATATCCAAGTTTTAAACAAATGGGACAGTAAATAAAGAAGTTGGCAATTGGCAGTATTTTTCAAAAATATTTTTTAATTTGACCGTAATAGTGAATTTGGGATATGTAAGTGGAATTTATTAAAACACTTGCCTAGGTCAATAGCATATCCAAATTTTAAATAAATCAGACAGTAAATAAAGAAGTTGGCAATTGGCAGTATTTTTCAAAAATATTTTTTAATTTGACCGTAATAGTGAATTTGGGATATGTAAGTGAAATTGATTAAAACACTTGCCTAGGTCAATAGCATATCCAAATTTTAAATAAATCAGACAGTAAATAAAGAAGTTGGCAATTGGCAGTATTTTTCAAAAATATTTTTTAATTTGACCGTAATAGTGAATTTGGGATATGTAAGTGAAATTTATTAAAACACTTGCCTAGGACAATAACACATCCAAATTGCAGACAAATCGGACATTTAATAAAGAAGTTGGCAATTGGCAGTATTTTTCAAAAATAATTTTTAATTTGACCGTTATAGTGAATTTGGGATATGTAAGTGGAATTTATTAAACAACTTGCCTAGGACAATAACATATCCAAATTGAAGACAAATCAGACAGTTAATAAAGAAGGTGGCAATTGGCAGTATTTTTCAAAAAATATTTTTTAATTTGACCGTTATAGTGAATTTGGGAAATGTAAGTGAAATTTATTAAAACACTTGCCTAGGACAATAACATATCCAAATTGCAGACAAATCAGACAGTTAATAAAGAAGGTGGCAATTGTCAGTATTTTTCAAAAATATTTTTTAATTTGACTGTAATAGTGAATTTGGGATATGTACGTGGAATTTATTAAAACACTTGCCTAGGACAATAACACATCCAAATTGAAGACAAATCGAACAGTAAATAAAGAAGTTGGCAATTGGCAGTATTTTTCAAAAATATTTTTTAATTTGACCGTTATAGTGAATTTGGGAAATGTAAGTGGAATTTATTAAAACACTTGCCTAGGACAATAACATATCCAAATTGCAGACAAATCGGACAGTAAACACCAAAGATAGTTTTTTAGCCTGAATTTGAAAATTAATTTTTAAAAATATAGAGGAGGGATGGGGACAATATATTTAAGGCAAGGGTATATTTAATATAGGCCTGCGGGCGGGAGCTCTATAGGCGGGAGCTGGCGTCGGCTCAAAAACGGCTCCCCATAAGAATAACATGGGGAAAAAGCGCCGGAAGTGGGGCCTCTTTCTCCTTTAGCTACTACTATACAATAACTTCTAAGTTGTTTACATGTGTTGTTTATTTAGTGTGGAGTTATTTTTGAACTCGTGGATTTCTGCAAAGGATGTATTAAAATTAATGCAAATTTTAAATGGGGGAAAATAAGGCAGGGGCCAAAAAGAAAATTTGTGTAGGGTAGGATCGGGCGTCGGCTCAAAAACTGATCCCCATAAGAATAACATGGGAAAAAAGCGCCGATTCTGGGGTTAAACCCGTATTTCTCCTCTACTAACAAATGTTCAGAACAAATTAATGAACAACATCATCAACGTGTAAACAAGGTTTGGCCAATGTTTGAATGTCCAAGAGCGAACAAATGCACGTTGGTCAACAATGTTCAGACGTATAAGAAATTACCGAGTTCTGAAGCTGGTTTTCTAAGCAGATAAGAAGGTAGTCGGTTCAACAGTGGGGCTGTAACTAGGTCAGCAGTGAGACAGTAAGTATGAAGATAAACGCAGGTGTGAAGACTGAACTTACAGTAGAGTAAGTGGAACACCAACAACGCCTGAGAGTTCATACAGTCAGATTAGTATCGAACTGTTGGTAAATCTTGCTTATGTTAAACATTGCTAAGCTTTTCTTCGCTAATTTGCCTCTTTTCTGCTTGTTTATGGTCACTCCAGGTTTTATTATAACTCAGTGTTTCTTCAGGTAGTAAAATCTTTGGTTTATGGTTAATTTTAAAAATAAAATAAAATCTTTTTGACAAAAAGTAAAACCGACTCCAATTATCATTAAAACCCGCTAGAAAGTTTGAAATAAATAATTAAGTGATTCATTAAAATATACAGTACCAATTTCAGGAGTGTTGATAAATGTCTTATATCAGGGCCGGGATTTAATTAGGCCTACTTGTGTAACTGTTTATTTTTACTTGGACTTGGTACCGTTTAACAACCGATCATCAAATGGTGTATTACAAGAACGGCACCTACTTCAAATCAAAACAAACATTTATGCAAGTTGACCTACTTAATTCCCGGCCCTAGTATAAGACTATTACTATTTATTAATTTATGAAACGCTCCTGACACTGGTACCGTATATTTCAAGAAATACGTAATTATTTATTTCACACTTTTTAGCGTGTTTTAATAATTATAGGACTCGGTTTTATTTTATTTTTTTAAATAGTTTATTTAATTATTTTTAGTAACTGGGAATAATCTAAAAGTAATGCGATTTATATTTTAAGTTACATTATTATATAGACAATTTTCTCCCTGAAATCGCTACGATTTGTTGCTTTTTAAAATTCCCCATAAATCAACAATATCGGATAACCCGAGAAGGGACGGACATTGAAAGTTAACATCGGTATGTGAGGAGGAGGAAGAAACGAAAAATGTTTCATGACAGGAGCCCACTCTTTATAAACTAAGCAAATACTTCCAACTGTCAGCAACATTCTACGATCAATTGCAATAAACAAGTCCCACTTTACCACAAACCAGAGCTCTGCGCTTACCTCACGCCTTTGATTACCAGCGGTAATAACCGAGTCAACACACTGACACCCATTTCCCGACCACCCTATCAGCGGCATAAATAGTGAGCAATAGCGCAGTCGTGTCGTGTCGTGTAGTCCTTGGACACCGTGTAAATGTAGTGTAAAGACTGTGAGAACGTGCGGGCGTAGGCCATGACACCCGGTCTCGCAACACGGGGAATAACATAGCAACAAATCACGACTTGTAATTTACGGTAAAACAACTCAGAGTTTTGATTACCCCTTTCACTCTGTCAACACCCTATTACTTAGATCCTTCATTGTTGCGTAAAATATAAACATTTTGGTATAAACAATATTTTTAGTGAAATTTTTCTTTCAAAGATTGAAATGTTATTAAGAAAAATTGGTAATGTAATGTAATGTTTCTGAATTTTTCATATACAGAACTTGAGACCAGATTAAAAGAAATTTCGGGTTAGAATATGCAACTGTAACTATATTAAATATTTGGAAACAATAATTATACTTTTTATAGGTCCAATTCCCACAAAAAGTGGTGAACCAAATCATGAAAGCGAAAAAGAATAAAATATTAATTTCCCAAAGTAAATGTATGGAAAATGTACATACTTTAGCAAAAGCTATTACATTTTGGCATATTTTACCATATACATACATGACTTCATAGTTTTACAGTATCCCCTTAATAATCTAGGCACCGTTTAAATACCCTAAATGTTTCTGGAAGAGATGGAGGGCAAGTCTTTGTTAACGTACATCAAAGCTTTAAATAGTGAATATTTTTTAATTTTTTAAACTTTCACAATACACCTTTAAAAAAAATGAATGTGGTTCATATTAATAAATGCGTTGATACGTAATTAAAATTAATAGATTCGTGTAAAAAGTTGTGGTTAATGTATTGGAAATAGAAAGAGTAGTATAATAATTTATTATTAGTGAATTTCCTATGGAAAAGTGAACTATTAGCATGACCCGCACGGTGAAACTTAAGCCCGGGACCACCATAGAAGTTCCTAACGTGACCCCCTGAACACGTTGTAGGGGGTCGTTCAAAATTATATATATAGATATATATATATATATATATATATATATATATATATATATATATATATATATGTATGCACTCTAGCGGTCGCATTTTTTGTCCTATTTACTTCAAATTTGGTAGAGACGTTCCTTTCAATAATCAGTTGGACAAGTCCGTTGGGCAAAACAATCGGAAAACTCTAAACCCCCTTTTTGGGAATTATTCTTTCAAATTTCGAGTTTTTGGGCCCAAAAAGGGTCAGACAAGCCCCGGACGTAAAATTAATGCATATATTAGGATGGGAATTAGTGAAGCGAAAGTTTTAAGCCCTCTCTTGTCATTCTAGCATAAATATTTACCAAGTTGTTAAAGAAAATGTATATTGGCTAAACATAGTGTCTTATGGTTTTTTTACATTAGAAAGCATGTTATTCATTTGTTGGTGTATTTGTATCAACTCCAGCATCTTGGTGCCTACTTTAAAGCCTGACTGGACTTTCTCCTAACCTTATAATGCGCAAAATTGTATTCCTAACATTGCAGGTAAATCAAACCAGGAGCATCAGAATAGCCAAAAAATCTATATTTTCAAATTTCAATGAAATTGGAATAAATGTATGTTTTACACTGGTTTTGAGTTTTTAAAGTTTTGTATGTGGAAATTAACTTCCCTCACGTCAGCGTGCTGCGTGCGAACTCGTTGTAAGAATGATGTATTTTATATTTCGAGGGTATTCCACGATTCTTGCAACATTGAAATCTCCAGCACAATATGTGTGTGTTGAAAGCTGTATCGTGCTGGCCTATCGTGCATGCCAGTCACGCCGGCGTTTGCTGCGGATAAAGATAATTTATCGGGATATAAGCGACCATATCCTCATAAACCGTTCCTGAATAGGAGAAACCCAATAACCATCCTCCGGACCGTTGAATGAGCCAGGGTCAGTTGGCATTGTTGATAACGTACTGAAAACTTTAATGGAATGGGATGACAGATGGGAACATGACTGTGCAGATTCATCGCGTTTATTTGCAACTCCATTTGCTTGGAGATGGCTCAATCATGGTGGCGCAACGAGGAAAGGGAAGAGGAGGAAAATGAATGTGGTGAATGAGGAAAATAAGAGTGTTGATGTTGGTGGGAATCAGCACCTACGGGTGGTATGAGGTGTTTACTTTCACACCAAAATTATATCCTGGTGTAATAGTTATCACATGTATAAAGAAAATTATAATCGTAGGATACTTGCTTTTTATTGGTACACCATATGATTACTGATTATTTTCTAGCTTGAATTTCTTTTTCGTCCCTAGGTGTTGTTTATGATCACCTTACGAGTATCCTTCAAATGCATATTATTCCAAGAAGGATTAAACACACGCAGGTGTAAATATATGCAATATGTCAAAACCACTGAAGACTTTCCCATTTAACTTAATCAACCTTTAAAAACTTTCTTTTTGGTGTACATTTATGATTTTTTTGAACAAATAGAAATCGAATTCTTTTAGAACCTTGTTCAAAGTTCAAATCCCATTTTCAGGGTTCATTATTTCACAGTTTCTTTCATCGACTACTCAGTGTTGCAGATTCCTTGTCTGCTCTTACGCCCTACACTAATTAAGAGTTTCCCAATTTCAATGTTCACTCATTCTATAGATTTTTCCTGGCTTTACAATTTCCTACTCTAAATCATCCTTGTATTGTAGAGGAAAGCTTCCCTCGTACCTTCCCTACTTATATTACGCCAATATTCTTGGTGATTCATTCAATTTATGAAGACCTTTCACACTACTCTAACCAATATTCCTCTTAACCTTTTCTTACTGTTTCCCATGCTCCTCTATTGAAATTCTATACTTCTGATCACTCCTTTATGTAATTTTTCTATCTACACAACTCATTTGACAACTCCAGTATTAAAGGCACTAATCTATTAGACCAATTCACCTTCCACCTTTCTGCTTTCACCCCATTCTACTCTATCCAGGTTCCACTGATCACTCTTTGCACCTACATTTCCAATACCCATCTAGCTGGCGTCTCCACGATATCTTGTCAACGACACCACTCCTATTCTACCTTCCACCTTCTCTTACTCTACCCCAAACTCTACCCGAGCCTTACCTAGAGAGCGGGTCGACGAACAGCGCCACCATGACGCTGGCGACGAAGATGCAGGCCAGATAGATGGCACTGATGGTGAAGATCTCGGAGTCAGGTGGCCTCTGGATGTTGGCGTTTCCTCCCAGATTCGTGCAGAAGTTGGCCCCACAGTGTCGCAGGGAGGCCTCTGTGTGAAGGGTGGCATTGCCGTGCGACACTCCGCCGTGGGCTCCCGACGAGAAAACTGGGAAACATGCCAATAGAGTTAGCTACGGCTCAGTACCTAAAAACACAAAAGTGTTGACAGGATGCCAAGTTCTAAAAATATATGATATCAAAATGAATTCCAAGTCAAGTATATCATCAATGGTCTGACATTGTTTATCATTACAAATTCCTTAAAGATGTTAAAATAATAATGCTCGAAAAATTGTTGGTTATTTTTAATCTGTTCTTGACCGGCACCTAATGTATTTTTATAATACTTAATAATAATTGTTAACTATAATTTATTTATATTTTTAAATATCAAATCAAGAATTTGCATCAGTGAAACTGCTGGACTTATGTACAGATAAAAGATGTGACCTACCAATAATATACACCTTTGAGAAATAATACATAAAGACATTTGGTAAACAATCAAACCACGTTATACCCAATTTACTTTTAACGCTGACTGATTTTAGAAAACATTAAGATTTAACCCGATGTCGTTTAACCACCAAAATGGATATGATACCTACAAAGAGACAAAAGAATCTTAGACGATTTTATTTGTTGACAGGACAAAAACTAATACAATAGGGGAGCGAAGCTTGTAGGTATCATATTAATCTACATGCTAACTTCGATAACGTATTTTTAAATTAAAAAGTCAAGAATTTAGAGGATTTAAAAAAAAATTACAAGCTAACTAATTTATGCAAATTCACGTAATGGCGTCTTTATTTGTGCAGTACTGGATCCCCAGGAAATTAAATCTCTTGACCGTTTGAGTAAATTATGACTAATTGATACAATTTAAATGACTTATAATTGTGTTCAGAACTTTTAAACTCTGAAAGGCTCGTGGAAGGCGTATCAGGGACCTCAGTCATTAACAGTAGCACAATCAGTTGTCAGTCTGTCTGTAGGCGATGTCAGTCCAACAGTCGGGAATAAATGACAACCCAGGGACGGCTTATGTAACGCACATTTTGATACCTTAAGGGGCAGTACGATCGTTACGTAATGCCTGTGAGGGGGTATACTTTAGCATTACACTGCGTAGGTTCTAGAGGATATCAAAGTTTGCGCAAAAAGGGAACTTACGCCTCTTCCCAAATAAAGTTACATGATTTTGACAGTTTATTCTCCTTCCTCTCAATGGTTAACCATTCAGACAACACTAATATTTTGGTAAACTTCAGTTTTAACTTCGTGCAATTTTTACCTGTTCAAAGTAAAACCAATCTTACTAAGAAAACGGATAAAATGTCTGGCATTTTTGTGATATTCCACAAGAAGGGATGATGTTGCAAGATAGATTCGATTGAGATCTGATATTTGTGTAACAATTCTTAGCCGTAAAAAAATTGTGAAAGATCTCAACCCCCCTCTGATCTTACAGCTGTCCAGCCACGTGAAAAATCGTATACCACGAAAAATAGCACGATCCTATTGGCCCTCAGACTGTTACTGAGAGAGTAAGAAAAGAAGGAAGAATCGAACCAAGGAAGAAGAAGAAGAGGTGGAGGTGTGGATACGGAAGCTGGGTACAGCTGGGACAGTCAGAGTGGCGCTCCGAGTAACGGTAGCTGTGACATTGCCACTGGTGTCAAGGTCACCAACACGCACACGCACACACGTACACACACACATACGCGTGCACTATCACGGTTCCGCTCTAATAACGCCTGTTACGTAAACAGTGATGAGAAATGCACGTGCAAGGCCACGTTTCTTCTGATTCCATCCGATTTCCGTTAAACTATTTAAGCTGGATTTTTTATCATGGTCACTTTAAACCCTTTTTTATCATCATAGGGAATGTCAATAATAAGTATTTTTATGAAACAGGCAAAGTCAATGGGAAAAAATTGTTCATAAATCCCCGCTTAAAGTAAGCAGAACAACTGTTGCCGGATTCCTATTAGAACTTCCACTGCAGAAGCTTCGTGTGCGGAGCTCTGCCCCATTTAACTGTGTTTAGTGATAAGGCACGTCTCTTATCACTACTTCAAGGTCGAGATGTTTAATCCACAGTGTGCACGCAGAGCTAGATACCGTATTAAAGTCTTCTTTGGACATTTAAGAGTCCACATGATCACAGTAATTGACAGAAACGAGTACTGTAATTAAGCTAATTTTTGATAAAGCGAATATGTGGTAATTACGTTTTTTCTGATGATTTAAGCTCTCCTGTTGTATCCTCAGTAAGCCTAAAATATGTAACTGTATCATAAAAAATATCTGCCATGGTTACGCAAACGTTTTTCATCTATAAGACCAACTGAATACTATGGTTTGCTATAGACGGGTTTCAAGAGCTCACGGCGCGGTTTACCGCAAGGTTAGGCACTGGGCTCTCTGCTGTTCCACTTTGTTCAATGTGTAATTGCAATGTCTGTTCTCCTAATGACACGCGCCCGTTCTGTTTTACACGGTCATCATACCGATTTCACGCCTGTTTAGCATCTTTGTCATTGAGACTTTTATGGTTAAATTGCAACAACTGCGACAGACAGTGAGTCACATGGAAAAAAGTAACTTATTATAGCTCCTAATAACTTGTTTTTCTTCAAGAATGAGAAAATGTTGATAATAGTTATTCATGGAATCAAGTTAACCCATTAAATGGGCTTTAAAATATTGCGATACTTTATGAGATTGTAAATTTAGTTCTAATGAATGGTTTATTTTCCATAAAACGGAAAGGCATTAAAGTATTCAGCTTAGCATGAGGATATAAACAATATATGGTCAGTAACCTGAACGTGGAACGTTATGCGCGTAATGACTGGTTTGACCGACTAAGAGTGAGCAATTAACAGCAAAAACTGGTCCTAATTCATTAAGTACTTAGGGGGTTCTGAATTTACTAAAATTGTTTTAATAAGAATAGCAGTTAGTTTTCAAGTAGTTAACGTCCTTTAGTATTGTGATTAAATATTTATCTTATCTAAGTTCATACGTTTATGTGCAAATGTTTGCTAGACTTTAGTTAAACATTCATTAAGGTTAAATTATCATTTACCAGTAACGATTGCTATAGAATATAAACATAAAAGTCAAATTTAAGCATTGTTTAATTTTAGTGCACATTTCGCCTAAATAATTTCCTACAATATTGAAACTTGTAGATGAGTGACCACGTAAATGGGGGATCTAGTCACAAACTATTTGGTGATCTACCTGCTTCCCATTAGGCCGGTGTTAACTTCCAAAGCCCACTCCTTCTAAACAGATGATCGAATATCGTTTAGTTTTGGATAATTCTAAAGAGCAAACAAAACCTAGCGATCTCATTACCCAAAATTTCGAAATCACAAATAATAATCAATTAATAACATTAAAAAATATTAAATATTGACGATTTTTTACAGTCGTAATGTTTATGATATTAAAATTATAATTATTGAAATCGCTAGACTTTTGCTCTTTAAAATAAACCCTAAAATAATCCAGATAACTCGATGAGGAGCGTACAACTAACTTGTAAGGTTAGTTGGACGTGCTTGTCGGAGAAGCAGGTAGAACAGCTAAATGATGCGTGACTGGGGCTCAAAATTGACCAAGAGAAAATTCTGACTAGAAATTTAAAACATGGAAACACAACTCACCGAGGGAGGAGATCAAGTTGCCCCAGAGCTCAGCGGTTTGCCAGGCGAGGAAGAAGAAGCCGAAGAACCTGACGACGATGCCGTCCACGGTCTGGTCGGTGAGCTTGGCGTAGACCCCGGCCACCTGGGTGAGATAGGTGGCCTTAGCGGCCCACATGGGCGCGGCGCCCAGCCCCAGCAGCACTCCGGCGGGGACGAGGGTGTAGAACTTGGGGTAGAACTGGGAGGCGATGTAGGGCGCGTAGCACAGCAGCGAGAGGCACAGCGTCCACTTGACCGTGAGCCTCTTGATGAGGAATGTGGGGACGAAGATGCAGGAGACCACGAGTGCGGCGTAGATGGCCGACAGCGAGACGGTCCCTAGGCCCTCCTTGGCGTTGATGCTGCTCTGCAGGTTCGCCGTGCCTTGGAACGCGGTGAACTGCACCATGAAGGATAAACTGACTGCCGCCACGTTCTTGAGGATCCTCCACTTCTCTGACCTAGCCAGTTTGAACTTGCCCTTGGGCAGGTCGTCCGTGGGCATCGCCTGGGGCGGCGGCTTGCTGAAGTTGTGGCCGCCCTCGCCGTCGTCCTTGAACGCCTCGTTGGCGTACCCGCCGCCCACCGAGATGACCGCCACGTCGTTGTCATCCTTGCCGCCCTTCCCTCGACTCTTCAGCCCGCCCGACTTATCGTCACATTTTGCTACCATCTTATTGGCTTCGGAAAACTCCCAGTTGGCTGAAACAGAGATAAACACAATGTTAGTTAGGCTGTGATAAATAAGTCAAGGTTGTTTAAAAGACTGCAATATTCAATTGGAATATGTATTTGTTGTTAATTCAGTCATGAATAATGAAAAATCAAATGAATTGTTAAATGTTAAATTGGGGTGGATGCGATTGGTTGAACAATATTATAACATAGTGTCTTTCAACAGAGAAAAACTCTGCTCATACAAATTGCAACGTTAGAGTGTGATTTAATAATTTAAGTTCTTGATTTTGATCTGACGAAGCCCATTTTGGATCCTAATAAATTGGCTGAAGTATATTCCTCTTCAACTCCAACAAGTCTCCACTGTGTCACTTTGCAAAACGTGTAACCGCGAATCTGCAACACCCGTGTTTACCAACAATGGTGGGAGCGCGTGGGTGAGAACACGAGAACAGGACGCCACACGGCCTTGAGCTGTTGACCCTGAGTCTTCATTGTCGGAGCAATTAAACAGCAGAAGACAAGATGGATTGACGGAGGCCTTTGTGGCATTCATTCGACAGAGCTATGGGAAAGACGAGACAAAGAAGCACGCTGGGGTACTCCAAGTGAAGTGATTAATGAGGATAAACACGAGGTACAAAGGAAGTTCGCGAGTCACAGGTCACGAGAGGATCGTCTGCGCAGTCGCGGTTTCACCGAGGGTCACCGACTTGGCGGCGGCCTCTTGCGACAGAAGAAAGCTTTGGCACCCAATATTGGCGAGGATTTGCGCTGTTGGCCACACCTTCCTGTGTTTCGCCTTGAAGCGGCTTTCTCAATCTGACATATGGGTATTCAATTCATATCTTGACGTGAAAAGTAACCATCTTTTGCCAATCCTCGTGAGGACTAGGCAAATCCTCACCTACCAGTTGAAGTATCAAGTGAACAGATCGACGATTGAAAAAGCAAAAATCGAACACTCTGTGCATCTTTACGTTTTGGGAATTGGTAGTACTGATCAATGATTGTCTGTTCTTATTTGGGAAATAACTAGGAGTTATCTGATTGGTCGGTTTAAATCTGTTAGTTGAGAAAGGTTATTAGTTAATTTGCAAGGCGGATTTGCTATCTTTTGGCAATGTGATAGGGCTAGGGGCCAGTCAGTTCCTTAAAAATAAATGTAATGATAATTTATTCATTTTTGGATTATTGCACCTGAACTGTTAAAATAATAAATGGTTTTAAATTACATTTCCTGGTTTCAGCCGCTTAGTTGCGCCATGATCACGTAGGTGTAAATTTTTAAACTTGCATTTTTCTTTTTGCTCATCAAAATTGCTTGGGCTCTGTCTGGGATCGATCCCTTCTCGGACCTCAGTTAACGACTTGACAATAACCCGTGCCGTTGAATTTGGTAGCAGAGCATGGTTACGATCCACGGA
Organism: Allygus modestus; assembly: GCA_963675035.1. Lineage (NCBI taxonomy): Eukaryota > Metazoa > Arthropoda > Insecta > Hemiptera > Cicadellidae > Allygus > Allygus modestus. Next base: position 110,254,638 of record OY776114.1, on the reverse strand, counting down.
CCTACGGGTTATGGGCCCAGCACGCTTCCTTGCACATTCTTTATTTATAGTTGTATTAAAAATTAATAAATGAATCTTCGATGTACATTGGCACCTCCAAAAAACATCCACTATATGATCTCAACTATATACACTCCATTCGTAAGTATACTTTTTTACTTAAAATCTTATTCCGAACAACTGGTCCTAAAGCACAACTTGGCCAAAAGAAAATTGATATGCTAAAAGATGATACCAATTAGGACAATCCTCCATTCCATTGACACCGGTCCGTTACCCAAGCCACGACTGGTCCTGACTGTACCGAGCGAAGTTCTGACGTTTGAGCGGATTATACATGAAGATAAGTGGAATAGCGAGGGACAATGACAGATGAATGAGACAGCGCCAGCTGCGGCGAGTGGAGGTGATCACGTGATCACGATGCTGAAGGCCTTGGTGTATCCGCATACCGCGTGGACGGCGGCCTAGCCCTTGCTCGGGGACACGCCCTGTTCTGTTTACAAACTGGGCAGAAGCAGCTGTGGAACTTTGGATATCTTTGGGCACCTCAACAAGATTCCGAGTTGATTTATACTATCGTGTGCTACCTTACTTCCTTGCTTTACATTTGGATTTCCTTTCGGAATGTCACAAATTACGAGGTCACTTTAACAGAGTGTAACCATATGAGAAAACCTGCTCTTGGATACTTCTCAAATGCGCGTTGTATTTGGAAAGGTACCTAAAAAATCCAACTTGATTAAACCAGCGATGTAAGCTTGAAATAATACGATTCAGTTTAATTTTAGTAATGTGGTGTATCTTGATTTGGCAACATTCCTTTCTAAATTTAACTCATTCCATGTTTATAGGAAGGCAAATTTGACTAATGATCGACAACTGATGATAATTAGACGAGTGTAAATTGGTTATATAAGCACGCTTTTTAGCAAGTCAAATACGCGTCTATAAATAGTGTCACTCAGACGGCGCGGCGGTATGCACTCAATAGAGAAATCAGTAAATCTTATAACTAATATGATCGTGATTTTATACTAATCGTGATGTTGACAAACCTTTTTAGTTTGTGATACGTTCACATCAGTTATCTTCGATACAAAATTACTAAATACAGTTGTTGGTTCATTAAATTTCCTTTGAAGAGTGCACGAATGATGTACGCTGTTTTAGCAATCACTCAAACCAACTTTGATAGTATTTATTTCAATAATAAATTTAGATAATATATAAATAGTAAATTAATACTTGTATACAATTCTGTTGCCCTCTTTTTGGCGAACAAGAAAAATTGCTGATGATCAATCTTTAAACTTCTTTCGAACTCATTAATTTCTCTCCAACCAACTGGAGCTGTCGAAGAACAATCAGCCACAAGTGTTCAATCAGAACGCCACGGAGCTAATGCACACCTTCGGCAAGGTCAATGCCGAGCTCGTTGTAGACAAACGAAGTCACGTATGTATTCCTACCTGGAAAATAATCTACAAACGAGGTCTACCGCACCATAAATCACCGTAGCCTTTCACGAGCTGCAACTCCCAAGCAATGTTCCCACCCACGCTGAGAACGGAGAAGGGAGATTGCGTACGAGATGGATAAGTAGGCGTTACACCCTGAATCAGAAACTGAATGTAGACCCAGAGCTACATTAGTCATGTAGCATTGCGCAGTCTCTGATGGAGATCTGTTTCTTGATCTTGGCAAATGTCAGGATCTACCTGGGACTCCAACTCCAGAGTGGTCACGACGTGTTCGTTCTTCGACGGCCTTGGATGCATATCGAGGAGCCTTCGCAAACTGAGATACCATCTTGGACACCGTCATGTTTTCGGCAAGGATCTGCGTGTTGGAATGCAAAGTCCTTAATGATCAAGGGCAGATAATTCTGAATATCGGACAGCTAATAGAGTATTTCTTTATTTCCAACGGTTTCACCATTACAGCATTACACATAATTTTTAAATCTAAATGGGACAAGTATAAATACATTCAAAAATTGCGATTTACATGAACAATAACTAAGTAACAAACTACCACCTACCAGCAACAATCCTAGTGAAATCGCAGGGACAATTTCATCCGGTGAGACTTCGCATACTACTCGTATACTACTACTATTACTTTCATCCTGTCAGTATTCGTGAATCGTTCAATATTAAATCTTTCTGGAAATGTTTTGTTTCCGAAAATTTAACAGATAATCGATCCACGTTTTAGTGTTTCTATTTTAAAATATTAAGACTAAAAGTAGTGGCAAGCATATCTGTAGCAAGGAAACAAACATGACACTCAGATGACAACAAATATAAGACCTAGAGTAAAATCAATTATCGTGGATTAATCTATGAATCCCTTTATATTGGCAAAAAAGGTCTAAACTACCTGTACTACTATCAAGTGATCTAAGTCGGCTTGCGATGCTATCAATGTGGGGTTCATTATCAAGCCGACCGTCAAGCTATCTTCAATCCATGATGGATGGTGTCAAGATGTATAAAACACAATACAAAAAAATTCACATGGCACATATGTTATTCGTAATTTATCGTCGTGTGATTTTTTTTCGTATTCCGTTTTTTACATCTTGACACCATCCATCATGGATTGAAGATAGCTTGTTGGTCGGCTTGATAATGAATCCTACAGCGGTTCGAAACCATTGGTAGCATCGCAAACTAACTAGGTCACTTGTCAGTGGTTCACGTAGTTTAAAAATATACCTGCAATAAGTACATTCATGACTGGCGTTTTCAAATGTTATTTTAATTTATCTGATGTTACGTAAACATTTTACTAGGCCCTTAAATTTGATTTTTACTGTTAATTTGATACCGATACAACTTAACAAAATAAGAGTATAATATATTTTTTATAAGGAGTCACTTCATTAATGATATACAAATATGACCTTGGAGGTAAATTGTAGGTCGTACCAGACCTTAGTAAACAATTAATAGTCTTCATCACCGGACGTTGCCAGACGTCATTTTGGAGTATTGTACTACATGGCCAATGTTAAATTTGTGCCTAGTGAGGACGATGAAACCTTTAATTTGACACCAAAATGAATCGTATATGACGATCTGGTGAGAAGTAACGGAGGCAAAAATTTAACATTGGTCTTATGGAACACAATTATGAAATAGCGTCTGGCTATGAACTTCCGACGATGAAGACTCTTAAACAATATATTTTACCGTAATAGTTAAGTAAGGTAACAGACACCGCAATAACAGCAAAACGAAGATAATATTAAAACAGATATTATTACTATTAATATCGTCTTATAAAGATTCGTGGACTAAAATGTTTGTTTCGTAACAAATACAAAACGTAACATGTCAATGTCACTCACACGTTTCTTTATCTTTACTTTGACGCCGAAATAATAACCCGCTGACAGAACAAATTGTCACGAAACAACAACAATAACAATTACAAAACCACTACAATTATGTTGGTATCTAAAGGACATCCGTGGGCCTATCAGAGTCCGGGTCGTCTACCCCCTCGTGAGGGGGGCATGGGATCTTGTCTGGATGTGTAGGTTGCAAGAGAATCATATTTAATAATACAAAATTAGGTTTCTTTATAAGACAAGATCTAAGAAACTACTGAACCCAAACATATGCGACGTGTCAAAAAAAGAGATCGTGGTTTGAATTCTATGGAATTTGTTATAATTTACATCCGTATTTAGGGCTCTACCCCACAGGCTTTCGAAGAAAACAAACAACAAAATATTCACTTGGGTCATGAGGATCTGAGCGTGTGAACGAGTTCTGGTCTGGCTGCGTCATGATAACCAATTAATTTACATTCTCATACACCCATAAGTAAGTAAAACAATAATAAAGTACGGTATAGCAAAATGTAAGCAAAAATTACAAATCTACTTTTACTTTTACTGTAAAAAGAAACAAAAAACACGTAAATTAACCAAGCAATGTGAAATAAGAAAAACAATATCTTCAGTGAATGAGAAATTAAACGATAAATACGGGTGTATACTTAACTGTACAGTTGTTATAAATCATGTTGTAAGGATACTAATATTTTATCAAATGTCATGGATATAAGGTACTTAGGACTATTTGCCTACTAAACATGGTTGTGTTTGAATGTAGCTTATACAATTCTAACACATAAACTGAAGTTGCCAGACGCCATCTCAGAGAATTGTTTAATAAGACCAGTGTTTATTTTGTGCCTCCTTTACTCCTCACCTGATTTTAATGTAAACATTTTTCATCGTCCTCTACTGAAATATAGTAATTTAAGTTTTAGCACAAATTAATAAGAAAATGTACAGTAATACTGTTAAAAATTAAATAATTTTTTTATGAAATCATAATTTCCAAATCAGGGAAATCGAAAATGTAATTCCCTTGGACACCACTACACCTTTATTTTGACACCTAAATGAATGTTTTGTGACGACTGAGTGAGGAGAAACGAAGGCAAAAAGTTAACCTTGTGGAACACTGGAGTCTGGCAACTTCCAGTGGCTCCGGTCTACGCTACAGAAAAATCTGCGCCGCCGCGTGGAAATACATTGATAGGAAAAAAGGGCACAGGATTACTGTTTGCGGCAATGGTATTATGTTATCTACACACTATAAACGGGATTTGATAGATAGAAGAAGGTTGATTATATTCTTGGTTCTTTTTAGAATTTATAAATAATGTTTCTATCTTAAGTTGTTTTAGTTTGAAAAAGCTCATTTGAGTACATTTAAAAGGGCTTGTAAATGCAACTCAGTTAAATAAATTAAAAAATTAAAAAAGTAAATTTGCAGACATTATTGTCCTCTTTAATATTATGCTTTAAATTATTATATTAGCCTTATGGTGTCTAGCTCTTCCACGCAACCTCCCCTCAAGAGAGTGACCTGTGATCATCATACGCATCCCCACCCCTATTCCATACCCCGCCCTTACGACCTCGATCAGCAGCCTTATGGTGTCTAGCTCTCCCACGCAAGCTCCCCTCAAAAGAGTGATCATCATACGCACCCCCTCCCCTATTCCACACCCCGAGCTTACCACCTCGATCAACCCAACCAAAACTTGAACGAACTCTCGACCGATTGAGATATTCAGATTGGATTCGCAGATAGGAAGAATAACTGGAGCCGATGATCGGAATGGCATACATTAAAGTGCCCCGGGGGATGGCCACCGCTCCGCCAGGAAGTGAGAGAAAGTCCGGGCCAGTGCGAACCGGCTGGAACTGGTTGTATCCAGACGGTATCAAGGTTACAGGCTATATTTACATAATTGCGAAGTGCATACACGCGTAGTAGGGTACGGTGTTTATTGTTTATTACGGCGCGTGTCGCGTGGGCGCCGGCGTCACGTTGTCAGATGCACCCGGCCTGAGCAGACGCAGTTGCTCTCTACAGTCGTCGCGGCGCCGGCCGTTGTTCTCGTCAGTGTTACCCCTTGAGGGACGTTCATCCCATTTTAGGGATATTTTATCGACCCGTGCGACAAAATGTATGATACATTGAACGACCTTCTATTTGTGCAAACCTTACCCTTCCCCTTATTTTGTTCTTTATTCAAATTCTCAATACATTTTGCCAATCATAAACATCGTTAAATCTGTAATATTTCCAATTCATGCATCTATGTTGGTAATCCTACACCAAATCGAACTTGAATGAAGATCAGACTTCTCAGAAATAAGTTTTCTTGTTGTGGGTGCCAATGGAGTGAGTCTACAACATTTTAACTAACTGCAGAAATAGTAAGAAACCAGTAGTTTATACGATATGTGTGGTTAGATTATCTGTGCGAATATATTATAAGTGATTGATTTTTGAACAAACATTCAAATATATACCTCCCAGACACATATTTACAATATAATCTATTTATTTATTCCTAAAACTAAAGAAAACAAGGAGATCAAACAATTATACTTGGATTATAATCCAACAAATTTTAAATACACGCATAACAGCATTTATTGGTTATTTATTGGGTATTGGGGTTTTATTGGTGTATTCACCCAATGGTAAATGGGGGATTTATCATATAGCGATCAAGGGATAAAGTGGACATTTTTAACGTATACCGTGGGATATTTTTACCGCGGAGTGGAAACACAAGTCGAAAAACTTCCAGATCGCTTATAAGTAGTTATCGTACAGAGGTCTTAAAATTAACGTGCTTCGTTAGATAATTATCGTGCGTTTGTGTTCTGAGAAAAATAAGTTTTACCAACACACAGTAACCAACTTTAGCATGGCAAAAAGATTCGCCGATTAGCGTGATATTAGTTGTTCTAACTACGGTATAACATTTATTTGCATTGTACTAACTGCTATAAATTAATAAATGTTATTAAACTAAAAAAATATTTGTCTACGTTTAACAGAGCGTAATTTAAACTAATTTAATATTAAGTGGGCGCTCTACCAAAGAAACAGAGGTCAAACAACCACATAACAACAATTTTTACTTTAAACGTCAAACCCAGGTCCGAGGGAACCAAGATAACAAAGTTACCGATTGTCTTATGTAGACAGTTAAGATCTTCTTTTAAAACCAAATAAATTATCTGCGAGACTTTGAGTGGTATACTGTATTACAACATTTTTCTTCAAAGCTAACACAAATAAAAAATAGCGAAAAAACTCCATAACATGGTCAATTTGTTTCAAGTCAGCACATTAAACGAATACCCCCGTCGCAGCAAACCTGCATACTCAGCGAATTTCCAATGAATATATAACATAACACATTATAACACTTAACAGGATTCATAAGAAATGTATTCACAAACAAGCGATATTTAAAATATTAATTATCCTCCATAAGAATAACATTGGGGATGAGTACGCAGGTTTGCTGCAACAAGGCACACGAAATAATGGGTTTTGATTTAAATTAAAATTAAATGTGAAAACCCCAAAAAACACATTTTTGGGATACAAAACCCCCCAAAAACCCCCCTTCGGATGGTGCGATTCATCTGGTTTTCGAAATCGTTCAAATAAATGGTACTTTACACATTTGTACCGAATTTTATTAAGATCGGACCTTTTTTACGAGAGTTATCGTGCTTACGGACACACACACATATATATATATATATATATATAAATATATATATATATATAAATATATATATATAAATACATATATAAAAATTTGAACGAATGGTGTTTTAGGCATCTGGGGACCTCAAAATGAAAAGTTATCATGGTCTCGGGCTTAAGTCTTACCATGAGACCTACGGTAATAGCTTCTTCCCTATAGGGGAAATTCGATAAAAGGAACTCAACGTTTCCCTAAGTTGACTTATCTAGACTTTGACAAAATTGTTAACTGTGCTTAACGGGGAAGCGTAGAAGAAGCACGTAATCTTGGCGCGTAAACATAGGCTGACCTGCGTACTCTTCAACTCTCGCGTAAGAGCTTGTGTTATAACTATGTTAGGTACTAGGAAAATGCCTCGAGTAACCCCCCACCCTTTCAATTAAACTGTGTTTCGATAGTTTTGTTTAACGGTTATTTTTTGTAAACCAGCCGAAGGAAATCCAAAATTAGCTCTTGGTAGTAAGCAAATATATGCAAGCCAATTTTACACTCCGTTTACCATAGGACAATGATAATAGTTATCAAATATCAATTACATTGGACTCGACTTTGCTTTCAGTTACAATCACTCACTTATTACACCTCTTGGCATTAAATATATCTTCGACTGTGTAAGGAGATCGCAATAAGGGAGTAACTATTACAGGATAATACTGCCTGCCGCTATTTATAATTCTATACCGCAATTAATGAGTAGCTTTACGGATAAAAAGGAAAAACACAAGATAAATGCTGTTGTTGTACAAAATCCAATATGATCTCATTGCCTTGATTGGTGGTACGGCTCATTCCGATGTCCTTACAAGGTCTGTGTTTATAAATATGCAAATATTATTGATCTTAAAACAAGGACCAGTCTACACGTCTGATAATCAAGGTCATTGATGTATTCCGGTATGAAGGAAAACAGTTAACAAAACTCATAATGGCCTGTGTAAAAATGTGCATAAATACATTTTTAATAAACATTATAATTCATATACATTTTGAAATTTTGTTGCCAGAAGGTATGACGGGAAACAAATACTAGCTGTTCGTCGCGGCCCTACCAGCATAAACATTAGATTATTAACAAACGATGTTTCCTCTATATTATTATGTTTAAAAACAATCCTCACTCCACTACTTGCATTCCTTGAATTGATTTTTTCGCAAACTATGGTGTAACGTATGATTAGAACAGTATTTTTGGCCAGCTTCTGGACTTTTTCAAAATAAAAATCAACTGCACGAATTTACAACTTTAAATGTAAATTATAGCTTTGACATTCTCTTATAGTCAACACTGACCTTCCATAAAAAATCATAAAAATCCTTCGAGGGGTTAACTCAGAATCGTTGTAAAAAACAACTGTTTATTTTAATATTTAGGATCTTGGAAATAATAGACAAACAGGGCAAATAAGTGAAAAACTTATCAATATATGTGCCAACTCATATTTAGTACAACTTACATTTATTTCATCCCCAGATAGGGATTTACAACCGAATTAGATATTTAATATAACAGAAAGTAATTTAGCAAAGTGTTTAGTCTTTAAATTATACTTAAATATAAAATTTCCAACGAATTATATCTAATAAACTGTGGCGTCTTGTTCACCACGAAACCTTGGAAAACCACAGAAATTACTCGAAATGGAGCTCGACTGTGTCAATATAATCATGATAAACGCTTTCTGGAAATACAAATTGGACTCGAAATTTTAAACTTTTTAATAAAATAAACAAATATATTAAAAATTGTGGTAATATCATAAGTACATTATAAATTAAGGGGTGTTAAATTAAATTAATATTGTGAATTATTCTGTTTTACATTGTTGCAACTAGACTAATTGCAAAACACCGTCCCGAAAACACAGAAACTGCATAATTTGTCTGGGGATTTCCAGCAGGCTGAGTTTAATAACCGAGTTCCAGCAACCAATGGCTTTGTGGGGAATTCCCACTGGAGTTCCTCACATCCATAATACATATCAAGAAACATAATGTAATACATTTCCTCAGGTTTTTTATAGTTAGCTTGGTAATGTAATTGCTAAGGAAAACACTTATTTTGCTAGGCCACAAGCCTGTTCAACTATTGAAGTTCAGAGTAAATATGAATGGACAATCTCACAGGTATCTCATATTTGTAATAGTTTTTTTTCAAAGCACTCCCAATGTTGTAATCGAAACATTTACACACAAGCAATCGTAAACCTTGTAAGTCCAGCAACCATCGAAGACATTCGTTTGACAATATTAATGTTGATGTAAACATCACTGACAGGGAAAATATTATCCGTTTAACCCATAAACAAACGACTTGCACTTATTTCCTTCCGCGCACGATACTGGTGTTGGTAAACAATACCGCGCAAAAACAAAAGTGGGCCAAAGCTGCTACCTTGAGGAACCCCACCTGCCGACCCCACCCCAGTGGCATACGGACGACACGCACGAGTGGCGGAGGTGACGAAATCGAGGGAGGTAACCGATCGTGAGGTCGCTGAGGAAGCAAGGTGGAGGTTGAGGGTGCCAAGTGCCGAGGGTGAAAGTCCCCAGTCCCCAGTCCTCCACCTGTATCGTTCCACGGGCGTTACGCAAACTGATCTACGACCGGTGTTTTAGTAAATAGACCGCGAGTGGGAATGGGAGCTAGATAATTGGCCGCGAGGTTGGATCAGGGCTATTGTCTTCGAGGGTTACAGAAGGAGTCTGTGGGTAGGTCTGGAGATGCAATAGTTTACGTCGCCTCTTTATGTTAGCTGATGTGATAGGAAACACCGTGTGGTTATGTGTAAATTATAAAAGAAATAATAATGTTGGTGTATGAAAAAAGACACGTTTTTATTATAAAAACTCTACTTCTAATACGAGCTAAGAAACAAAAAAGGTCTTATTAGACTCATAATTACAACGAGTTAAATACACCTACGGTATATAACAATAATAATGTACATGTTCATACATGAGCACATTTAGGTTTCACTTGCGATTATACTTTCGATGTTATTTAAGATCACTCATTATTTTATGATCAGGCCAATATAAGTTTTCTGGCAATTATAATTATATGGTAAATTAAAATATAACGATTCTATTAGCATGAACCAGTATTTAATCTATGCAATTAAAAGTCTTGTCACGAGTATGGTTTAAAGTATGTGTTTCTACGTTTTTTCTTGAGACGGTGGAGTAAGTTAACTATGAAGTTATTGTAGAAATGATGGTTGATAATTTCGCAATTTGATAACAACATATATCTTCTCTTTTCAAATTTGTCTTTGTTTGAGAACAGTAGCCAAATAATCATTAACAACGACACCATACATATTGTCACGCTGTCCAACAGTAGCTGGGAACGAAAAGGGGTCACTATTACGTACAAAAATTGTATTTTACCGGTGGTATTGAGTAATCACAAAAATATCACTAAACAAACCAGAGAAAAGATAACTTGACGTAGCCCACAACACGTCTCTTCTTACTAAAACACTTTTCATCCTATTTTTACATTTTCAATCCTATCTAAAGCCTACCTAGCATAAAACTTATTCACAAACATTTAATAGTTTTTATATAGAAAAACGAGTAAACAAGTACGTACTAACAACACTTGAGCGGAAGAAAATTGAAATATAACATACACAAACATTATGGAAATGCTGTAGATTGAGTAAAGACAAAAGAAAAAAGTAAAGTGGGCCTAGGAAGCATCCTTGTGGTAGCCCGCAAAACTTTTTCACTTAACGTTTCTCATCTTTACATTTTTATAACACAGTAAAGTTACACAAATCCTCGGTTTTCACAGGAACAAGCTCGTACGTACCAACAACTGCGAGCGGACGGGCGAGTGCAGGGCGGGGTGCGATCCCTCCTTCTTCACCTGACGGAATGGCGGGCACTGCGGCAGACTGTATCTGTCTGGCACTGAGGTCGGCAGATAAGTCCACGGCCAGCCAGTTCCCAAGGTCAATCGCACATTTTGACACCACATTGTTGACAGTGCGTTACCGCCGAGAGTGACCCGTGATAGTAATCAGCTGATCGCGGTGTAATCAGGTGTTTCGCTTCCTGCCAGGCCGGTCGTTTCCGCGGGAAAACCGGTGGAAACCGTATGGTTTGCGAGGTATTACTGTGTTTTTTGATTATTTAGGAACCGTTGTGGATGTAGTTTACAGTATTGTGTTAAGCGTTAGACTTATGATATCCTTATTTATTGATATACTTACTATGTTGTTACTGTAGTTGTTCAATTCCCTGATCTTAAAGTCTTTTGAGGAGGGGAATGAACTGTACAGATATAAAATCCATAGCAATTTATGAATGTACTAAGTTAATTATGCTTAACAAGTGTTCGTTTAACACACCTTAAAAACAATGAAAAAACTAAAAATGAAAACATTATTATTAATAAGTACACAAATATTCACAAAAATAAATACATATACTTTTACCTCGAGAGGTTTGCAAGATTTCACTTTACAGCGGCTATATAAACCCTTTATTAGTTAAAGTTATATGTTAAATATTAATGTTAAATATTAATGAAGACAACATTGTCGTATTTTTAAATTTTTTTAGTTATACTTGCAAGCCCTTTTAAAAATACAAAGAGCTTTTTCAAACTTGAACAACTTAAGACAGAAACTTGACTTTGAACATTGAGTTAAATTTATTCTACAAAATTACGTTTTGCGTGTGCTGTTAAAATAACAATCGTACATTGAACTAAAACTCTGCGCACCTCTGACAATATTTTTTCCCTACATATTTTCACACGGTGAAGTACATTTTTCTGTGGGGTAAACCTTACAACTTAACATTATGTCCTAAAGTTAAAACATTAAACACATTTATATTTGTATCATTTCCATGTCTAGACTAACTACGTTAGTTTGTTTAATTTTTGTTTCATTTCGAAAAAAACTATATTTTTTATCTCTTTCAAATAAATGAGACATAGCCTACATTATGTCTACATTGTAAAACAAACTAATCCCATAAACACTTTAAACTATAGTAATTAATTCAAATATTCCTATATTTGAAACGAAGCATGACCATTCAATGACGGCAAAAGGTTTCAAGAGGTCTTAAGTTTGTCCTCTAAGAATATGGACATTACCCCCTAAGGTTGCAACGCATAGTAAAATCTACAGAAATGTCCACGTTTTTCTGCATTATTTCTAATTATTCTTTACACAAACCAAATTAATATATAATAACAATTTTGTTTTGCAGGAAGATAACCTGAAGTTTATTGAAAGCTTTATGATTGACAGTTAATTGTGACAAGTAAATGTTGTTTATTTGTAAGCACCTCGCTAGGATATATGAGACTATTAGGAAACAAGCCAAGCATCTGAGATATTTTGAAGTCTGTTGTTTTATCTAACATTTCATCTGAAGCAATATGTTTTCATATTGCAAACTGCCTCACAACAGTGAATAAGTGTTTTTGCATAAATGTTTTTGGAACTATTTTACATCTGTTTCCATCAAGACCACTCTTAAAAATCCCAGTTCAGATATCTTTTATGTAAAAAAATGCAGGATTTTCTTGTGGACAACATTTAGTATTCACAAAGTTCATCAATATTTTGATCCCCAATGAGTGTACTGCATTATAAAAATCCAGAAATGAAAATAAATAAAATACAGACTTTATGGTCCCATTTACCAGGAAAGTTCTTGTTATAGTTTCTAGTCTGTACTCTTGATGGAGGAACAGTTATCAGTGATATAGCTGCTGATGAGACAGAATATTTGTTTACCTCTAGGCTAAATAATGTTTAAATTATCATTAGTTACAATTAAATTATTATCTTTGTTAGATAAACATTGAACCCTTAAAGGCCAATGGGACAAGACCCTAAAGAATTTACGAATATTTTTAAAATGTTATACAGGTGGGAAGCATAACTATCGCGTCGATATGTTGTATCGATTTGGTAACTATAACGCTCTCTAATGTGGTACCGTAGATTTGTTATACAGGTGGGAAGCATAACTATCGCGTCGATATGTTGTATCGATTTGGTAACTATAACGCTCTCTAATGTGGTACCGTAGATTTGTTATACAGGTGGGAAGCATAACTATCGCGTCGATATGTTGTATCGATTTGGTAACTATAACGCTCTCTAATGTGGTACCGTAGATTTGTTATACAGGTGGGAAGCATAACTATCGCGTCGATATGTTGTATCGATTTGGTAACTATAACGCTCTCTAATGTGGTACCGTAGATTTGTTATACAGGTGGGAAGCATAACTATCGCGTCGATATGTTGTATCGATTTGGTAACTATAACGCTCTCTAATGTGGTACCGTAGATTTGTTATACAGGTGGGAAGCATAACTATCGCGTCGATATGTTGTATCGATTTGGTAACTATAACGCTCTCTAATGTGGTACCGTAGATTTGTTATACAGGTGGGAAGCATAACTATCGCGTCGATATGTTGTATCGATTTGGTAACTATAACGCTCTCTAATGTAGTACCGTAGATTTGTTATACAGGTGGGAAGCATAACTATCGCGTCGATATGTTGTATCGATTTGGTAACTATAACGCTCTCTAATGTGGTACCGTAGATTTTTTATTTTATTATATGGGATAATCAATTGCATCAAAATTATCGTTTTAAAATATAGATGCAACTCTAAGCTAGAGTATCGATAAAGCGTAAGAGTCTTGTAATTAAATTAAATTAAATTATAAGAAGGCGTAGGGCATTTTACTAGCCTAACGGTTAGCGTCTTGGTCTTCGGTTCAAGGGGTCACGGGTTCAAATCTCGGGGTTTCCCCACAAATTTGAGGGGTGTGGACCGCTTTCCCTAAAAGCTTTTGTGTACTCTATTAACAAAAATGCCGTTGCGTTGAAAAAAAACAAATACAAATTTTACAAATACATTTATATCAAACGATAAAGTCAACAGTAAAATATTTGTCTAGTGTGTTTTTGTCGCTCTAGAGTCTGGTATATTTTGTACATATCTCGCTTAATACTTCATCAAAAACAATAATGCATCATTTTGAAGATTTCCTTCACCTCTAGTGCGAAATATAAAAAAAACCATCAAAACCATAAAAATGATAGTTGCATGATACCACTGATTTTGAATACAGAATGTATAATCAATGATGATACCCACTTATTAATTCGTCATCATACTGGAGTGACATCTAACAGCGACAAGATCAACGAATTCAAAACAGATGTTTCAGTGCATTATTTGCACACAGGCAGTTCCGGTTACTCTTATGTCTAACGAAAAGATATTTTTAATCTTTCCTCGACAGTTAAGGAATAGTATATTTCATCACTAGGGCCGAAAGTGACGCTTTTCGTTACTAGCTCAAGTTTAACGACCGAGGCGAAGCCTCATATATTATATGCTTTTATATTGTTACGCCCATGTGGTGAACTACATTTTTCGTCTTACTGTACAATATATTAAGCTCAAAACTCAAAACTAATATTTTCAACTTGTTTACGTTTAAAATTTTGCTCCCAAAATGGCTTCCATCTTGTTCTTGCTAATTCAAACAAACAGCTGTTACTACAGATGTATTCAACTATTGTCTGTTACGTTTGTATTAGTGTTAGGTTAGACTAACTATAACGATAGGTATATCGAATTTTGTTGACTATCGATTGCAAGAAGGAATACTTTAGTCAACCGTTTCGAGCTGTATCAGAAATCAGACTCGTAGCGTTTCCTAGATTTAGCTGGTAATAAGCTTTCTTGAACTTCTTGGGCTTTTTGTAATATATATTTATTTCCCGTGTCACTCATCTTGTCAGACTGAAACACAACAAACATACTTGAACCGACAAAAATGCAACAATGAATTACAAACGATAAAATAATTTATTGCAACTCTCAACACAATCGATTGCTTACAATAGACGTACACAAGTTTGCAGATTCACTACATTGATGTTTATAAATGACAGAAACGGAACAGCTGATGATTTCGACACCAGCTGATTCTTTTCCGCCCTAGGACTGAATAGAAGGACTTTCGCTCCGCAAGGCATGTATTGAAAACAGCCGTTTTCCAAGCAGTATGATGAAATAGTATATCTCGCACCAAGGGCCGAAAGTGGGGTTTTGCTGGCCCGAGATCGTGTTTTATGACCGAGACGAAGTCGAGGTCATAAATCGTTCGAGGGCTAAGCAAAACCCTTTCGGAACAGGTGTAAACGCTATTTTTCACCATACTACAATTATTAACAGGTTAAATGTGATGGGTCACAAAAACACGAGCGGCCTCATGCAATCTCAGACTAAAAACAGTTAACCAATAAACAAATCATCGATAGTACAATGTTTTGAATTTTATTGTTATTTGTTCCAGTGTTTCAACCAAAGAACACAAAATAGTATGCACGAATTAACCAGGTAACGTCGTGTACGCTTGAAAACAAGTTGGCAACACTGGCTAAATAGATCAGCTGACTTTCGGCCTAGGGCGGAAAAACTCTACTTTCGGTATTCAAATGACGTTCCGAAAACATTTGATTACAGCGTAGTGTGGTGAAAAAGGGTTTACGTTACCAATGAGGAATGCAACGTAGGTTGTAGAAAGACAAATTGGATGAATCTAGTTTCCTCAAGTATGTAGCAAGGATTCCTCCTCCTGCATCTAGTTTCTAGTTCCAGTGTCGACGCAAGAACTGATGGAACAAGCGATTTATACAAAACACGTTCACCTTGATTAGTACTTGTCCTCTCAGTGAACTTCACGTGTACTTTATGGGGGATTAATTCATGTGGGCGTGAATAAGGAAAATAGCTAACAAAGTACTAAACCTTGTTTAAGTCTATTAGTCTTTATTCGATATTTAAAAATCTAGAAAATTAAAATATGTATAAAGAGTGTAATCTTGTGTCCAAGAATGTGCATAACACTAAACGATTTTAGTGTAATATTGTGAAAGTCCAATAGCCGAGTTGCTTGTTGAGCATGAGTTACCCTACACTGTTAACGCGCTTGAGGAAGACATGCGTTAGGAACATGCACAACTCTTTGTATTAAATTAAGGAAAACATAACTAGATTTTGTCTATGCTCTAAATTGGCTGAAAAAGTTACCTTGTTAAAAATACGAATCTTACCATTGATAACGCATTGTTGCTAATATTGTTTTGGTTATTTTACAAGTGATAACAGTGTTATTGCTGATAATGTTTGGGTAAATACAAGGAAGACCGGTGTGATTTTAAAAAAGAAACCAAATTAAAAGTCGGATATTATTCAAAAAAATTAACATTTTGGGTAACAGCTAACTGACTTTAAGGTTTAAATTTTCAGTTTCGAAGCTCTGTTACTAATAAAACACTTTATACTTACTGTAATAAATATTGAAGTAATTACTTGATATGAATTGTAAAACCCATTCTCTAAACTTATTCCTAATATAGCCTATGGATAAAGTTAGTATTACATTTTTCTCTCTGTCTCTTTATCTTTGTGTAAGACGCCAACGCATCTAGGGTGTATTTTAAGACGAATATGAATGAATGAGAGTAGGATGTGTCAGATGGTTGGGTCGCCTTGTTAGTGAATTTCCTATGGAAAGTGACTATTAGCATGACCTGTACGGTGAAACTTAAGCCCGGGACCACCATAGAAGTTCCTAACGTGACCCCCTGAACACATTTTGGGGATCGTTCAAAATTGTGTGTTTATATATATATATATATATATATATATATATATATATATATATGTATGTATGTATGTTTGTATGTGTGTGTTTGCACTCTAGTGGTCGCATTTTTTATCCGATTTACTTAAAATTTGGTAGGGACGTTCCTTTCTGTAATCAGTTGGACAAGTTCGTTGGGCAAAACAATCTGAAAACTCTAAACTCCTTTTTTGGGGATTAATCTTTCAAATTTAGAGATTTTGGGCTCAAAAAGGATCAGAAAAGGCCCAGATTTAAAATCAATGTATGTCAAAAGATGGAAATTAGAGAGGCAAAAGTTTTAAGCCCTCTCTCGTCATTCTAGAATAAATATTTACGGAGTTATTAAAGAAAATGTGTATCGACTAAACACAGTACGTTGTCTTATAGAGGTTTTACACTAGAAAAGCCTGTTATTCCTTTGTTAGAGTAATTTTATCATCCCCAGAAACTTCATGCCTACTTTTAAGCCTGTCTGGACCTTCTCCTAACCTAATAATGCGCAAAATTGTATTCCCAGCTTTACAAGTAAATGAAACCAGGAGCATCAGAACAGCCAAAAAATCAATGTTTTCAGATTTCAATAACAATTGGAAAAATGTATGTTTTTACACTGATTTTGAGTTTTAAAAGTGTTTATGTGGAAATTCACTTCTCTCACGTCAGCGTGCTGCGTGCGAACTCGTTATTGATTAAGACCGACTGATTTTTTATCCAGTATCATTATAATAGCTTAATGACTAATGACAGCATTCGGATTCAGTATAAACCTTATCAAAGTTGTACCTCCAAGTACAGTACTTTTATCAGCAGTAAACATTACGAAATCGATTACACAGCAAAATATTCAAGAATGGCAAAAGGCACGCCGTGGAGTTATTACTAACCAAATCCGTAGCCAATCAACAACAATTGCAAAATCGGCATGAAATTATGGTCAAGTGTGGGATGGGGGATTTCACGCCCGCCAAAACGGACTGTGAAGGCCCAAGTTGCAAAAACTGCCCCGAAATTCCTGACAGCAAACATAATTCTGTTTCTACAACCCTCACAAGCATAGAACATCCTTTAGCTGCCCCTAAGTTACTGACCCATCAACAAATGATAAACAACTGATTATGTATGTCCTGTAAATGGATTCCAGTTGCTTGTTAATTTGTTACTCTGAATACATGTTGTTTCTGAAATTATCACTAACGTTATCAGTACCTACATCACCATATCAATGTGTAAGACGCCGACTCATAAACGATCGTATAAGGCCGATATGAATGAGTCATGACTAGACTGAGTGAGTTGTGCAGCTTTATTACTGACTAGACCAACCATGTGAAGCCAATATCATTAATAGCTCAATGCCCAATGGCAGCTGGGTCCAGATCAATTATATTAAATTAACGTTTAAATTCCATTTAAAAAAAGAACGGGGTGCACTCTCCCTAGTAACAAAAATTTATGATTTTATACATATATGTGTAATTTTTATTTTACAAGTTATATATGAATGAAGTAGTTCGTTGTAAGTCTTATCGAGTGAAAAACTTTAATGTGTTAAATTAATTTGACGTATAGTTAATAAACTGTAAATCTTTAATTTAAAATACAATTTTGAGATACATTTTTGATTCCCAATCAATTATAAGGCGGCAAAAATATACATTAACGATAAATCAACCTTATAGTGGTTCTAATTTAAATATTTAGCATTATGCAAATACAAGGCTATACACGTACCCCACGTCTATTTCTCGCTTGTTTTTACTGCCGTAAATTCCACTTTTTATCGGATTAGAATCATGCAATAAAACACCTAATATACCATGTGGTTTTCCAATCTAGTTCGATAGAAGGTAAATCTGCTAAGTAATCAGTTCACTAAATTACAATAATAGATTGCCAAGAATGCATAGAATGCCTAGATAGCTAAGATACGCTTTGCATAAATGCTAATGGATTCTAAGTATCTCACTAGACGCTAACGTTTCTTCGAACTTAACGGAGAGTTGTTATTATTATTAGAAATATAGTTTGCTTATTTTTCTGATCCAAGTGAAGTTAACTACCACTTCGCTACCACTAATTTTAGTGAGTAATATTTGTAATTTGATTAAATTAAAAAAATTTTACTATTCAGGTATTTCACGGTGTAATTCTTGGTCTACAATCTGAAAAAAATATCTCCGTAAACATTTTCAGTGTTAAAAATATATAGCCGCTATTTCCTGCAGAGTAGTGAACTATAAGATACTTTATTTGGGAAATTCAATGTTTTGATTTACTCTGTGTCACCTTAAGTCATTAGTTGAAGTACTAATGATAATTATCAATGATAATGTTAGACGAATCGTAGGAAGGGGCCTACTGAAGTATTTTGAATTTATTTAGTAAGTAAATGTAATTGATAAAACTTAGTTTAATGTAAAATAATGAAGGCAAAGTCAAACAAAGTGAAACGCCAATGACGTATTCCTTACCAGATTACTCATGGGATACAGCGATTGGATTGACGTCACGAAATCCTGTATTTTGAATGAACTTGTAAAGAATAATTATTTTCCGGAGTGAGTTATAACAAAGAATTTAAAAACGCAAGTGCGAAATTAAACTGTATAAATTATTAAGAAAAAAATATAGCTGAAGAAATACAAATTACCAGACAATTTCAATTAGATTATTTGTAAAGTTTACTCAGTAAAAAATAAATCTATGCAATGGTAGTGAGAAACAAATGACATTGCAATTCATGCAATGAAATTGTAGTAAGAAATAAAACAAAAATTTTAAAAAGATAGAATTACGGAACATTAAAAAATAAAAGATATACCTTAAAACCGTTTCTCAGGCGGAAAGCCAATCCCAGGACCGTTGATCACTGCACTGGTCACAACACCCACACCTTACAGAAATCTAGAACGACGCAAACCACAAACACTGCGTGCATACCTGTTGCAACTCCCTATCGGTGCATATGTGTCAATGTCTCTCAGTCGATACGACTTTGTCACAGTGTCGAGCCTCACCACAACACCACAGCACCACAGAACCTCTGAATCACTGCACCACTGCACCAGTTCACCACGAGCACTGTTGTGGTGTCGCCCACACAATCATCGTAAACCCGACCTCGAGTGCCAGGGTAGGGCGACATTCGTAAAAGGTGAATGTTTACTATAAGACAAGGTAAGGTTAAGTCCCTGTGTAGTGATTTTATGTTTCCCAGGAGACTGTTTTACCTTCGGTGGATAGTTTGGGAAACAATAATGTTCTATGTATTACTTTACCTCCGTCTTCAGCTTTAAAACAATCCAAAAAGACATAATGTTTTAGTCCTTTTTGATTGTTTTAAATCTGAAGACGGAACCTTATTTTATTGTTTATCTGCTTTGGACGGTATTCAAGCATGAATAAATTTAAATCTACTGGAAATACGTTGAAGTAATAATCTAAATAAATACATAAGGCACTCTTCAGGCTGGTTAGTGCATTTAAATAATGTTGCGAGATAAAAATCGTGAAAGCTTTTATTTGATGTCCAGCCTAAATATTGGCACTGACTAGAGAAAAACAAGATGAAAATGCAAGTGGCCACGGAGAAGAATCCAGCGACGTCGCACGAACCGCGAGAGACTGACGGGCGTGGCAGTGAAAGCACGCACGTTGACAACGCTGGCATACCCGACAAGTCCTACTGTCTGTTCTTGAATTAGTTGGCATCAGGTAGTTCTGTTTGAAAGTTGCGCAATGTATGATTTAGCTGTTTGGGGTGGCAGATCAGCAAGGAACTTGGAGAGAGTATTAGTTTTGCAAAGGAAAATATGGCAAATTTTAGAAGTGTTTTTAAAGACTAGAGGATCTTGACAGTAACTACCATGTATTGTCAAGAAGTACTGCCCACAATTCTAGACAAGGGTACAGTTCCGCAGACATCCCTACGATATATTATGGAATGAAAATATTGATTGATTATAAATATCGATTGGAATTCGGTATTTATTATCGATCAAGTTAATCGTTATTTTCGATATTTTCAACAATATTTATACCGTATTAAATCATCTGTTTTGAAATATAATTTGTTTACTTTATTTGTTTATGTTATTTCCTTTCCTTGGTAAGTGAACTAAAATGAACTCTACAAGTGATAATTTTGGTTAACGTATGGTTAAGTATGGTTATCGTATTTCAACGGAATTCGAAGCAATATTTATAATCAATAGATAGTTTCATTCGATAATATATCGATATTTATAATCAATCGATGTTTTCATTCGATAATAATATATCGTAGGGATGTCTGCGGAACTGTACCCTTAGACAAGACCGTGACTATGACCTCCCAGCACACCGGATGAAACCTTCGAGCCAAAAATTCGCTAGTTCAAAATTGTCATAGAGCTTTGCCTGGAGAATTTAAGGAAGAACAACTGAAGAGTTGCAAAACTAATGACGGCAAAACTAATAAAAACGACATTTTATAATTTGAAAAAATTCCTTGACCCAGAACTAATATTTTTTATTTATGACTACTATTGTTACTGTTGTTTATTGTGTTCAGTGGCGTTTACTGGCGTCTAGAGTTAAAATGAGGCTGGAGGTGATGTAATGACTTTCAGTCATGCGGTGAAACAAAGAAGACATAACTTGGCTTAAGTAATTTAAGGATAAGGTTGGCGTATTTAAATTCGTGTCATCATCCCTATAACTCTCGGAAGCCACTTTGGCCTTTCTGAGATGTTAAAATTTTAATGAAACAACACTTTTGGCTATCCATAATGAGTTCAATTTTCAGTTTTAAAAATCAGGTATTCAGTTTTAAATTTGCTATTGGTATGAAAATAAAATCTAATAATATGTAACTTCCTTAGACTATATATAAACAATAAAAAAAAAACAGAGAACGAGAGGAATCACTATAAGTGTAACTTCCAAACTAAGTACAAATTTCAGAGAATGCGTCACAATATCCTAATTTTTTTTAAAAAAAAGGTTGGCAGCCTCTTGTTGCCTTACTTTGCCCGCTGCCATTTCGGTGTCCGTCGCAGTGACCACTATCCAGCGACTCATTCAATTTATACTTCTAAACAAGTTATAAAATCAATTGGTTACTTCAGCCACAATCATACAATAATATAGACATTATCAACTTTTAGCGAATTTCCCCTATAGGGAAGAAGCTATTACCGTAGGTCTCATGGTAAGACTTAAGCCCGAGACCATGATAACTTTTTGTTTTGAGGTCCCCAGATGCCAAAAACACTATTCGTTCAAATTTATATATATGTATATATATATATATATATATATATATATATATATATATATATATATATTAGTTGTAAGCATAATTTTAAAAACAGAGTACCCTTTTTGGTTTTAACATAATATGTTTTATTAGACGACTAGTTTCAAACCTTTAGGTCATAGTCATGTCTTACATTATTTTTGTAACCTCACATAGTTCAAATTGTTCAAATTATTAAATGGTAAACAAATTAAGAATCATATGTTAATAATTTGAACAATTTGAACTATGTGAGGTTACAAAAATAATGTAAGACATGACTATGACCTAAAGGTTTGAAACTAGTCGTCTAATAAAACATATTATGTTAAAACCAAAAAGGGTACTCTGTTTTTAAAATTATGCTTACAACTAACATATTAGTAGCCCTAATCACTCAGTTATTTTTAATATATATATATATATATATATATATATATATATATATATATATATGTCCGTTAACACGATAACTTGAGTAAAAAACGTCCGATTTTGATGAAATTTGGCTCAAATGTGTAAAATCACATTCATAACTTTAAGTTCGAAAACCAGAAAAATCGGACCATGGGAAGGGGGGTTTATAGGGGTTTTAAATTTTCCAAAAATCAGTTTTTTGCATTTTTCACCCTAAAATTTTTAAAAAACTTAATTTTGGTTTTGACCATGTTATAGAGCTTAAAAAAACAAATAATTTCGTATTTTGAATTATTAACCTAGGTTAAGTGGTTGCGGAGAAAATACAAAAAAACCTGCTCATAAAATCTCCCATGTTAATCTTATGGGAAAAAGGTTTTTGGCTTTTCCTCAGTTGATTTTAATGTAAACTTCACATTTGCTTTTACCAATCTGTTCAGTTCCACAAAACAATCATTTTGGTGTTTAAATTGTGATTCTACGCCCGACCGTTGCAGAGATATTTGAAGTGCTAAACACAGTACGTTGTCCAATGTTATCCTTATGGAGAATAAATAAAATTTGATATCTCGATTATTTATTAATGTATGTTGATGAAACTTGGTATGTGGCTTCAAGTAGTACTGGTATATTGATATTTGCACAAAAAATTGATTTTTTGTTGATTATTCCCGTAGCAGCAAACCTCCATACTCAGCCCCATGTTATTCTTATGGAGAATAAGTAAAATGTACTGACTCCCTTAATTATGAACATAAATTAATAAAACTTGGTATGTAGTTTCAATTGGTTGAGTTATATTAATAATTATATAAAAACCCATTTTCTGTTCCTTGTTGCAGCAAACCTGCTTTCTCAGCCCCCATGTTATTCTTATGGAGAATAACTAGAATGTCATATATCGCTTATTTATGATTGAATATCGATGAAACTTAGTATGTGGCTTCGCTTAGTTAAATTCTATTTATATTTGCATAAAAACCAATTGTTTCTTTTCCTTGTTTCAGCAAACCTACATACTCATTACCAATGTTATTCTTATGGAGAATAATTAAAATCGCTTATATGTGAATATATTTTTATGAAACTTGGTTTGCGGCTTTATGTGGAATTCAGACAAATATTATGCATTGGAAATTCGCTGAGTCCGCAGGTTTGCTGCGACGGGGGTATTTTAAATATTAAACTGGCGAGAGTTAATTACACACACATATCACAGTTCAATAATTATAAATATCATTCACTATCAATGTTTGTACGACAAGTCTATTGAATTGATATAATTACTCTGACGTCAATCCAATATTGATACAAACTTAATAACCCGAAACGGTCTTGTGTGTAATTGAAACCAGGCATTTTGTAAACATAGCTATAAAAGCCTAGTTGATAAAGTAGCTCATTCGATGTTACTTTTGCATTTAGCATAAAGTTCTAACCAGCTTGCTATGATGAGAATATGAACAATAAATCTAAATATAAGTGGCCTTAAGAAGATTCTGGTGCTGCCAAAATTCCACGACCCAAACCGGTTCATACTTTACGATCTACTTTTGGTATCACAAACTTCATAAAAAAAAAACATATAAAAAGCATTTAATTCTAAGATTCAGAACCAAATATAGAATTAAGTCCTGTAATTATGTTATTTATTATTGTCTGCATGAATGGCGAACCGAAATCAATGGCATTGCTAAAGGCCGATTAGGCCTATTTGCTTAGGCTCAGCTGACTGATTTATTGTTGAAAATAAAAGTACTGTCTGGAAAAATAATTGATGTATATATTGTACAAGGACAAACCTCGTCAGGTAGTAGTCCTTCTGGGGTCTGTAAGTTGTTTTAAACAAACTCTAAACTCGAGAGTGCCAATGTATATGATGCACAATGTAATCCTAATTCTTCACGCTGGTTTAGATCCCATCCCTCTAGAATGGTCAAAACAGTTTTCTATAAAACTAAAGTAAATTGAGTAACATAGTCTAAAAGCTAGCTGATCCAACCCAACCTAACTGGAAACCTAAACCAGGTATTTGCAGTTTGTCTAAGCTGCGCATATGCCCCTTTAAATAGCCACTAGAATGTAACCTTTGTATTAGTTTTATTTTCATTCTTATTCAAAGAAAATCATTTTGCACTCACGCGTACCTTGTGTTGCGTGTTTGTAGACAAACAACAATTAAAGAATTGTGAGATACTTTGTGAAATTTTCATTACCAACTTAAAGAGACTGTTTCCTTGGCATGAATTACTGAGCACCGTGACCAAAGAAATGTAGGTATTTACAGTAAATGTGGAATGCATACCACTATTATGTGTTAAAGTTAAGAGTAATATAACTTATTTGAACGTGATTTTCGCCTAATACGCCTTTAGATGATAATTTTAATCGATGTCTGCCGAACATGTTTCAAAGGAATTACTTATCAACTTCAGCGGCAGCATCCAATGAGGAGTAAATCCTTCGAAACACGTACTTACATTAAAATTGAATTTATAATAGCGGACAAATAAATAGCCAGTTGAGGGCGTGGTTTGCCGGGCTATCAACCCAGATCAGCCAATACGTGCTGCATTGCCAAAACTCCACGACAGCTGATCGGAATAAGATTCGGGTGATATTTTTCTATGGCAAAATGGCAACAGTGACAGCGTACAACCACGCTATTGGCTACAGCCCAACTGTCAACTTTGTCAACTTGTCCGCTGTTATAAAGGCATGTTACGTGAGCAACGCATACAAATAAGTTATATTCAAGTTGTAAATGCTGTGAGAGAACGTGTTTGTAGGACACTTATTTGGAAACTCTGCAAAATTAGGATAATCCAGACTCTGTTAGAGTTCATAATAAAGACCGATTACATGATCAGTGAATCTTAAGTAGAATCTTGACCTCCTGACCTCTTCACTTCAAACAGTCCAGTAACTCTGACCTCCTGGACAATTCAGGTCCACTCCACCGCCACTTCCTCTGGTGTCCAGCGCACGACTGACCATGTTGGGCCAGTTCTGCAGCCTTGGATTGTTGCCTGAGGACGATCGGACGATGGTCACGACTTCCAGAGGTCATCAGAGAAGGCAACAACCTTGCACAATGCAGCAGTCTCAATCTGCAGTGCAAATACCATTGGAAAGTTCACGGTGGACGGTGTCCTCAGAGGATCTGGAGAGGCAATCATAGGATTGCACAATGCTATTCTGTGGAGCAGGCTGAATTGCAGATGGAAGGTCAATGTTGCTGAACAATACTTAAGGTATGGTATATAATTAAAAAGAAAATGGACCTGTTGAAACCAGCCTAATTTAAACTAGTTATACCAAGGAATGGGTAGAACTCAAAGAGTTGATCCCAACGCCAATGTCCACAACGCAGATACAAACGTCAAATAAGGTGCTATATATTGTAAAAGTCTGGATCATAAACTCGAAAAGTTCATCTGGAGCGTTTTGAGTTATTATCAGTGTTTTTACAAGAATTAGTCGCTCTTCTTTTGGCACAATTTCAAATATTTGTTATGAAATTTTACTAATGTTAACCATTGCATATTGGCCTAATTAAATTAAGAGTAAAACAGTGTGAAACATTACATATAAAATAACGATTTTATGAGCAAAGGATTTTTAGATGCATTCGTTTAAACCCATGGCACGTTATACGAATGAATAAAAACTACTTATGTTCTGACAAATACCACTGCTGTTTTACGAAATGAGAAACTCCGTTTGACTATTTATATGCTCCTAGATTTGTTTATTTTGCACTGACTATGTTGGTAATAATCACTAATTGGAGGAAAAGACAATTCTATGTTAACAAGGGGCGTAAAATGAGACATTTGACCCAACAAATAAACTGCCGGTAACGGTCATTATGTATAAATATCTGCAACATAACCTTTTACATTTCCAACCCATCCGAAATCGTTTGATTTTCTTTGTGGGGAATACTACCAATAAACTGTACGTGACAAAGCAACGAGGGCAAGGAAATCTTTTGTATTCCTTGAAAGGCTTGGGAACGAGCCACATTTCATCAGGAAGGTCGCCGATCGTGGGTTTCGACGGTACACCAGTCGACAGTCGACACAAACCCGAGTGGCGTTGACACGCACTCCACGTGAAAACAAGAGATACAATACTTTTTGTCTAGTTTCACCTATTTGGAATAATTAATTCCTAAATGGTACATTTTGAAAGCTGCACCTGCCGTTAGAAAGCCGGTCAAGATGGATCCACGGTTCGCAACGGCAGATCGGGGGCAGGGTACAGTCACTGCAACATGAGCGATTTGCGAATATGTACAGTCCGGTCAGGGGAAAGTGAATACCACGCCCCCTCTTGCGATATTTATCACTATTTATGCTCTGACAGGTTTGGTTCAGTAATTAGACTCTAATGTTAGGATGTGTTGTGAACTGTCTAAGATTTGAAATTTTGATTGGTGTGGTAAATTTCTAGAATAGTTTTGATTTTGAGATAAATTTAGAGAATAGAGACCTTGGTTTTTAACAGCGTTACTGGTTTTATAGAAGTATTGGGGAGACCGAGTTTTACCCCTTGTAATAGACTCTTGGTGATAGACTATTTGATTAGCTTTGTGGGTGAAAAAGATGGACACTACATGAAATCTGTATTCAATGGTTCTAGTCACTGTTTTGAAGAAATCATTTGTTGGTACTTTGTGTATGTGCTACTTTGACAGTCCACTGGTTAGTTTATTCACAGATTTTATGATTCTTTTGTTTTGATTTGAAACTACATAAGCCCAATGCTAAAATTTACAATTTTCAAATGAGATTTTTAACAAAATATCAATTTTACTTGGGTTGAGGTTTTTACCAATATATGTGTTTAGATCCAAAAGCCCCAATTCCAAACATTTAACAAAATTGTTCAACTGGATTCCGTAATAAGTTTATAAACAGACATACATTGCTCCTATTAAAGTATAGGATTTAGAGACAACGTATTTTATATTTATTTTATTTAAAAAATTGTATTTGAATTGCCTTTGAAAGTTAAAATTCAAACTCTACATCCTGATTAATAACAGCTGAGCGTCCCCACTACGGGCGTAGTATCATACTACTAATAACACTTATCTAACAGCTCTTGTATACGCTCATAAATTCTGAGTACTGGATTTGAAAGGAGTTTGAAATATTTTGTAATAAATAATAAATAATGAAATTAATCAAGCTGCAAAAGTTAAGTCTGCCAACAACTCAATTTTCCCTATTTCATAATGTTATTAAGAGTAATCGAATAGGGAAACCAGCTAAATCTTTTCTCCTTTCCTCGAACAATCAATGGGGAAAATATTTTCAAGAGGATTTACAAAACCCTACAGTAAATATTAGGAAATGAAAAAGGAAGTAGAGTTAATGGTAATCTTGATAATTTAAGGTTTAATATTGATATGAATTCATATTAATTTCAGTAGGTTTATTATTAACAACGCAATAGGCCAAAGTTGATCAACGTACTAATTTTAAATAAGATCCAGATCAATAAATTGAACACAAGGAATAGTGTCATCTCATCATCCCAGTGTTTGCAAGTTTGATAGAAATCAAACACCGGGAGATGAGATTATATGCAAAATGCAAGTTAAAATGGTCTCCAGTTAATAAGTATATTATGTATCATATGTCCTAACAAGAGCTTCACTATTATCTCATTAAAGAAGATTTAAAAGGTAATTTATTAGATTTTCTCAACGATTTTTTGACGAATGATTGCCTATCGCTAAATATCTTGGAGTAAACAATTCCCAAATATTCGCAAGAGAGTTGAAAGGGGCTCCCCCATTGTGGGGGGGGGGGTCAGAAAGCAGAATCGGAGACCCCGTTATCTGCCGGTTAATTACTGGCTGTCTGAGTGGGAATGTGCAAATCACACTGGGCGATGGCAACCGGCCGCTCAGACACGATCCTCCATCCTCCATCCTCCATCCTCCATCCTCCATCCTCCATCCTCCATCCTCCATCCTCCATCCTCCATCCTCCATCCTCCACCCTCCAACCTCCATCCTCCATCCTCCATCCTCCACCCTCCATCCTCCATCCTCCATCCTCCATCATCCACCCTCCATCCTCCATCATCCATCCTCCATCATCCATCATCCACCCTCCACCCTCCATCATCCATCCTCCATCCTCCATCATCCACCCTCCACCCTCCATCCTCCACCCTCCATCCTCCATCCTCCACCCTCCAACCTCCATCCTCAATCCTCCATCATCCATCATCCACCCTCCATCCTCCATCATCCATCATCCACCCTCCACCCTCCATCCTCCATCCTCCATCCTCCTCCTTATTCTCCATCGGGAGATGCAATTCTGTTATCTACTAGAGGTGCAATCAGCTATAACGAGGATCGATTCTTTGTTTAAAATTCATCGTTGGTGACGTTGAGTTTATGTTATTTAAAAAAAATTGCAAACATTCGCCATCAGTAAGGAGAAAAAAATGTTTCACGACGTTTCGGGATCTGGAATCTGATTCCTTCTTCAGGTGAGAATAATATCAAGAATAGCAAAAATTAGTTGCAAAATCAAGGGGAAGATGAAACAAACACTAAAAAAGCTAAAACAGACAACTGTATAATCCAGATCAAACACAAAAGCTAGGCACGACACAAGGAAATAGCCTGTTTTGTTTCATTTTTGATTGACTGCTTTTACAGTTGTCTTTTTTACCTATTTACTAGTTTTTTCCACCTTTTCCTGGATTGTGCCACTATTTTTTGTGTTCTAGATATTATTCTCAGCTGAAAAACCAGTCAGACTCCAAATCCCGAAACGCCGTGAAAAGTTTTCTTATTTAGTAATGGCAAACTTGGATTACAATAATTTTGAAAATGATATACCAAGGAGTTCATGCATGACCTACTCGCGTTCTGAGTGGATGGAATTGGATCCGAGTGCGGAATTAAAATATCATCCGGGATCAATTACGTACTTAAATCCAGCTGCTTGGTGGTCAGACATGGAAGGGTTGAAGGAAGGAGGTCAGGAATCTGTCTTCTCATTCGCACATGAGTGGATTCTGTCTGGAGTTGTGCAAATATCGTGTCAAGTCAAGGCGAAATCAGATGTTCGAAACCTCAATTCAACGACACCCTGATTGCAATAGCGGTATCCTTAAGTGGTTCTTGACTTGGCCAAAATTAAAAGGTTGGTCTCGAGATTGGTAATACTCGTTGCTCGTGACGAAGAAACTGTTGGTCTTAGTAAGAAAGATGCTTTTCATTCAAAAGCTGGTCTTGATACATGCGATAGCAGTAAAGAAACCACGTTATAAAGGATGTTTCAGGTCTCTTTACCAATCATTAAGGAAATTGTTTCTCAAGTAAAAATGAACGTCTTGCGAAAATATGGTCTCTCTTGATCCATTTTCCGATTGTGTATCCGTATGATTTAAAAAAAATTCATTCCAGATTAAAACAAACAATAGATATATTTGGAACCATTTGAGATATTTACTTGAACTTTGACTCTTGGTATTCATGTTTAAGCCTAGTGTGGTATTGAGTTATTACATTTTAAGCCTTTGGCGTTTAAACTAAGCGGTCTTAAAATGTTTACGTAAACTAAAAAAAAACGGAAAATTTTAGAAATCTTGATTAAGATACATAGAATATGTACAAAATCACTAAAGTAACAGCTGAGTGTAAATACATATACACATTTGTATGTTTTTTTTAAATCTTCGCTTTTTGAAGGAATAACTCTCGTGCTACAAAATATATGCAACTCATGCAATTAGTTTAGGTGGCGGACTATAGTTATTGCAGTATGTGATTGTTATGTAGATTACTCAATATTGTAGTAGATCAAAATGTTAAATTTCGCGTAATTTCCTATCACAATGTTCTGAAGCGTTTTAATACAAGTAAATTTAAACTATGTAAATTACTTCATATAATTATATGATCAAGTAATGTGTATCGTATGCAGCGAAAAAAATTGGGTTTTGTTGTCAACTTTTTTAAAACTAGTAATGGCAAATACAATCAACTGATATCCAAACTATAATTAATTTATATTCGCCTTAAAATACGCCCAAGTTGCGTCGGTATCTGACAGAGATAATAAATAGTCTAAAATTAAATACGAACCAACTACCAAATATGTGTCCTGTGATTAGTGTTTGTAGTACATATATGAAGAAACCCAACAAAAAATAACATAAAATCCCGAATTACCTTTATCGTACAAATATTTTATTGAGTTTTGTTCGGTGATTTTAGGTCTTTAAAACTATTAGTTTTCTTACATTTTTGATATAAAATCGAAAACCAAACCTTCAAGTCGTGCCTTTGGGGGTTTCGGAATACATCTTCCTTCAGGGCTTCACTCCATGGGCTTTCAGAGTTCCAGTGGTTCCAATGTGGTTATATTTTATCTAGTCAACCAGCTGATTATAATTTAAATTTCAAAACATAATACTTCAACCCAGCTAGTTCCCGGTGCGGAGAACGGGACATCAGCTAGTATTTATGAATGGAAATATGTATAGTAAAATAAATCGTTGAACGGTGAACCAGAATCCACAGGCGACGACGCATGACGGGAGGATAGCTGGAGACACAAGGCCGTCGACTAAGACCAGACACGAGACAGGTAATTGCTGAAATCTGCACACCGTGACCAAAACCGCTCAACAGGTTCTGAGTTGAATCTTAATCAAATCTGGCCTAATCGTTGTTGATGTTTAATTACTGCTCGGCCTTCGGTCTAAATGCGAAGGGTATCCGTTACCGCCGGTGTGAGGCGTTACTCGGCGAAATTAGGAAGGAGATGTGAACAAGTTGAAGCGGTTCATTAAGAACTGTTTATTTTAGTGGGAGGGAAACTGTTATATTTCTTGAAGTGTAGAATAAGGTTAGAGTGTGGTTAGAGGAGTATTAGGCCTACATTATGTACTAGTATTTTTTTCCTAACAGTGAAAAAAAAGAAAATGTACCAACCCATATAATTTCTAAAAGAAAAATACGGGATGAGGAAATATTAGATAATTTGATTATTTATTGAATCGAGAGAGACCATATAAAGTTTTTTGTATTAATTTTGGAAGAGAATACAAAATTTTATTGAAAAATGAAGATTTAAAAAATCTCTGTTACAACCCTAAAAAATATGTTTCAATTCTAAAAAAAAATAACGTTCAATATTGGTAATTCAAGGTTAACTTCAAATTTTATTTCTAGTTGTTAATGTTTGTATTGCATCCTTTGTATTTCATGCAGCATTCTCAACAAAAAAGAAGGTTGTTTGTTAATTTTAATGAATTATATTTGTATAAGTTTTCAGTTATTAATAACTATTTAATAAAAACAATAATCATATACTACTATTGGCATACGCATTTATTGTTCATCTATACCCCACAGTTTCCTATGCCACTGTTCAAGGGTTTCGTGCGGTTTCTAATCACACTTAAACTAATGATTTATAAGTTTACCATTAATATAAGTTTTGAACATGACGATTTTGTTTGGAAGTAAATAGAAAACATTTTTTTAAACAACAACGCTAATTTTGACCAGTTTGTTTTTATATTTTATTTAGGGCGCATGGTTATATAGTGAGTACAAAAATTTATAAAAATTAAAATGATTACCAGTAGCGGTGTATACCACTTTAGCAATTTTAATTAATTACTTTAAACCTCGAAAATGTACAAAACGTCATAATATATAATATAACAGTTTATTTAACTGTTTTTTTTATTTTATTTAAAGTTTCCTTAAATTAATATCTAACATATGGTTAAAAATACCTCTATGAAGCCAGAATTTGTATAAAAAGCTACACGAATTAAATAAATAATTAGTATAAATCGCAAAAAGCCTCACAAATTTATTCTTTCCACACGCTAACGTATATAATCCCCATAGAGTAATGATAATTTAAATAGCATGTGAACAGCGGCAACAACAACGTGATCAAAGAGCGTGTTATGACGCAGACATTTGAGGTCCGTGACCCGGTAACTAAACACTTGTTCATTCGGTGGTCCGTGAGACACGAACATGCACGACACCACCCGAACATGCACGAAACCGCACGATCATGCACGACATGCCGTGCACATGCATGGAGGAATTCAACACTGTCGTGCTTGAGGTATTAATTAATACAATGGACTATCCGTCCACTAATATTCCAATGGGTGTTTTCAAATAAAAAAAACTGCTGTCTGCAACTATTTATAACTGGAGAACTTAAAATTTTAACCTACCCAACTTTTGTTACATCACAGTATAGGATATGATTACAATGGCTTTATATTTATTGCAAGACTAAATTACGTACGTATTCCGTCAATCAGCACAAAATGCGTTAATCATGTTCAGGACATGTTTCGGCGTTAATACGCCATCTTCCGCTGCTCGTTTAAAACGCAGCTGAACACGATTATCACATTTTGAGCCGTTCGACAAAATACGCTGGTAATTTAGCCTTAAAATTATTCGTTCAGCTCAGGGGCTAAAACAATGGATACAAATTATTTATATTTATGGTTACTTAATACAGTAATTTATGAAAAAAGTATGTGAAATTGTGTACTAACATGTTAATGATTTAACAAATCATTTTACAAGAACAAAAGGAATCCAAGGAAAAATATTAAATAAATAAAGATGTATTTAAAAGTACCATGTTAGAGTTTTTAAATGGTAATTAACTGTAGGAAAAATTGTATTATAATTAAATTTACCTTTCCTTTACATGTCATATTTTAAATTTGGATTATTAGTTTGTATTTGTTTATATTAAGACCAAATTTATGTATTATCTACTTACCGTTACCTGTCACATAAATATGATGTTATGCAACTGACTGAATAAACAATAGTGTAAACAATCAGCATATTTTGGGCATGTCTTGGACATCGGTTCAAGGGGTCATGGATTCTATTGTCTACTGTTTTCTCTTACTTAAGAGTTTGCCATTCTCAAGCTAGAACTTAAGAGAACCACAAATACCCCGTCACAGCAAACCTGCGTACTCAGCGAATTTCCAATGCAAAATATGTCTTAATACCACATAAAGCCGCATTCATAAAAATATATTCACAAATAAGCGATATATCAAATTTGCATTATTCTCCATAAGAATAACATGGGGGTTGAGGACACAGGTTTGCTGCTACTGGAATTATCGGAAAAATTGCGTTTTTTATGCAAATAACAATAGACCACAACCAGATGAAGCCGTATACCAAGTTTCGTTAGTATACGTTCATAAATAAGCGAGCTATAATTTTTTTCTTATTCTCCATAGGAATAGCATTGAACAACGTACTGTGTTGACCTTTTAAGATTTCACATGTAAAAACTTCAAAAAAACCATTTTTGGGGTACAAACCCCTCCAAAATACCACTTCGGATGGGTCGATCTGTCTGGTCTTCGATCTTAGAGTCATAAATAATGCTTTACACGTTTGTCCCAAATTTTATCAAAATCGGACGATTTTTTCGAGAGTTATGGCACCCACCTACACACACACACACACACACACACACACACACACACACACACACACACACACACACACACACACACACACACACACACACACACACACACACACACACACACACACACACACACACACACACACACACACACACACACACACACACACACACACACACACACACACACACACACACACACACACACACACACACACACACACACACACACACACACACACACACACACACACACACACACACACACACACACACACACACACACACACACACACACACACACACACACACACACACACACACACACACACACACACACACACACACACACACACACACACACACACACACACACACACACACACACACACACACACACACACACACACACACACACACACACACACACACACACACACACACACACACACACACACACACACACACAAACACACACACACAAACACACAAACACACAAACACACAACACACACACACACACACACACACACACACACACACACACACACACACACACACACACATATATATACAGTTTAGAACGAATGGTGTTTTGGGGTCTGGGGACCTCAAAACGAAAAGTTATCTTGGTCCCGGGCCTAGGTCTTACCATGCCGACTCCGGTAATAGCTTCTTCCCTATAGAAGAAATTCGCTAAAACATATTTTGGAATATTATTTATATCACAATTTTTTATTTTGAAATTATGCTCACTAAAATTGCTAGGTATTTGTTCTCTATGAGACATAAACCAACAATTTTGGAAAATCCGTAGAGAAGAGAAATTTGAAAGTTAGCATTAGACTAATGGGAGAACAAGAAGAAGCCGATGACTCCCCCTCATAATGTCATACAAATTGCAATACAAACGTTACAAAATATGATATCAAATTTAATATGAATTGTACACTTTGGTCTACAAATGCGCGAGGTATGCGGAGCGCTGACAATGCAGCAAGCCGTGACGGTGTGACGGTGGTCAGTGACTGATGGAGTAACACGGCTGGCGGCCATGACTGTTGAAATATCGGTCTGAACAGCCAGTAGCTGAATAGCGCGGTACCTGCAGTAAACGATCTTGACGTTACATGACGTACATGCATCTAAGCAAAACTAGAGAATACACTGTAATGTACTGGTAACTTTTGTAGGAAATCGATCGAGCCGTGTTATAGGATAATGTTGCAAAAAAACCTCACAAATGTATTCCTTCCACACAGCTAAAGTATATAATCCCCATAAAGATAACATTTTATTTGCTCAAAATTATACGCTGTCTTGTGGAGGTAATGTTTCCAATGGGTTTGTATCCCGTTTTAGAAATATTTTAACATCCCATGGGATAAAATTGGATACTTTGGACTACCTCAATTGTTACTATGTACAATTTGTTTATCAACTAAAATCTACATATTTAATTCTGTAAGCGAATCGGTCCCCACTAAATATCTCGAGCTAGGAAAAAGCTAAGTTAGGTTAAGACGATTAATTTTAAAGCTTGAGGGCCAAGGACGGTGAGAAAAATATCAGAAATGTCAAAAATTACGTGGGCTACGCCCCACTGGACTTCAAATATCCAATGATTTTCTTATGGAAATATCACTGCAGTGTTTTTATTAATAAGCAAAATGAACTAATGATCAGCTGTGATTATCCATTTACACAAAAACCATATGTTAGGGGCTTTAGTCCTTGTCAGCCACTAGTTCTTAATTAATCTGTCCCATGACAGACACTGTTAAATTACTATTTTTTGCAATATGTTAGTTGTCGGCCATTTAATTAAACGTTTAAAAAAGCCATACTTCTTAGAAAAATGTGTCTTATGATGAGTCGATGGGTGGGGTGGGTTTACAATCTTCTAATAAATATAACTTTAACTAAGAGATCGGTGGTTTCATCAGTTTGTGGATTTGGATTATTTGTACAGGTCATTTTATGAACCAATCTTAAGTGAAAAAGTATGATCCAAAAAAAGCCCAACAAATATTCTACCTAGAATTCAAATTGCTTTACAATGCATTTATTTATTTTTATTTATAACCATAGAGTAGAGGGAGATCCATCAATTATATATATATATATATATTTGTTTAAATATTAAAGAGCAATTAATTATAATACATCCAACTAATATAAGTACAAAATCATTTTAAAATACAAATCTTAAGAAGTTATTTTATAATTCATATTAGATCGAGGGAAAAGGTGGGATTTTTTTACAAATTCTGTGGGAAATGTTTTACCGTGGGTTGGTAACACTGTTGAAGGACATATTGAATGCGACCGGGAGACAGGGAAAGTAACGAGTGGGTTTATCAGAGCCCACACATCACTCGGTACTGGGTACAGAGAGATCTAGCACATGTCACGTGGTACGAGTTACAGATACTAGAGTCGTGGGAGGCGATGGAGCAGGGACAGGAGTGTCGTAATTTCCTCAGATCATAAAACAATACAATAAAGGAAATAATGTATTCTTAGTTTCGTTTGTGTTTAAGTAATTGCGTCTAATCTATTTGTTTCGTCACTAAATGCACATCGGTAAATCTTGGAGTACCTCAGGGTAACGTTCTTAGTCCAATACATTTTCTAATTTATTTACTAAAGGAATAAACAGATTTTAACGAAAAGTATACCGGTAAAACTATTACGTCTTAGGTCATGGTTTAGGTGTTATTTTAAAACCCTTAACACACCTAGTTGTACCTTTTGGGGGATGTGCGTCTAGAAATCGTCTACCTGCAGGACTCCACCCCTTGATGTTTAAAAATTCCAATGTTAATCAAAGGGTATAAATCAACTTAACTGAACATTTATCATAGGCTTTTGTTACTAATAAAAGACAGTTTGGAAGCAAGACGAGCTGCTTAGCTTGAAGTTAGCTTGTGGAATGACACAATTTAAACTAAACAAATAGAACCGTATACGAGCTTGGTAATCCCAAAGGTAAACCAATATTTGCTCGAATTCGAGCAACTGGACTCGCTTGTCAATTAATTATTGAGTAAATAAAGCTGAGAACCCAACTATAACTACCCCATGTTAATAGAGAATTCAGTTTGGTCTGTAATTTATAATATTTTAAATAAAGAAATTTATTTACTTTAGTACAATCTTTAAGTTCAAAATAAAAATTAGACGTGACAATACGAAGGAGGAAATTCAAATAAGTAAATGAAACACTTTTATGCAATTTTATTTAATTATTGCTGGAAGATGTTTAGTTTTCCAGTAAACTATGGAAGTTTTAGGCTGGACATTAGAGAAATTCGCTACAAAATAAAGTTGGCAATTAATTTGTTTTGAATTTTGTTATTACAAATCATGTGTAAAGTAACAGCTCCATGTAAATTAATAGCTACTCAAAGTGTCGACAAGAAAGACAAATTATTTTGTGGAGGGACTGACAGAATACCTTAGAACATTTAAGCATATTTCTTATTTTTTCATTTCCTTTTGTGAGTCATTATTGTGACAGCCTATACAAAGCATTAATTCATATACTGTTCTATAATGTTCAGGTCTATGTACGAAAATTGGTTTGTTCACTAAACGGAAGAATTGTAAAGAACAAAATTAAAAAGCACCTTGAAAGAAAATGAACAATTTGTTTAACTGACTTTAAAGAGTCTGCGCGTGCGAAAAAAATCAAATTAGTCCGAACTAGAAGTCAACATAACGAAACAAATAAGTCAACAGTAGAACTAAATAAGTTACCCTAAGTTAGAAGCGATGAAAGAAGGAATGTTTAGTTACTACTCATTAAACACAAGTTGCCAAGAGTGGCATTCCGCCTCTGTGTTACATCACTGTAACAGCTGCACCACCCGTAATACGTTCACAGAATCTCCCAGACATCGTAGAAGACTTGACGTCATAGGGAAATAGTTAGAACCCAGGAGTAGGTATGTTTTATGTACATATAATATTAGAGGTAAATCGCTCATGAAAAGCGTTCTAATATTTGGTATTACATAAAGTATCTATTTTGGGTTGACTCGATTATTCAAGGTGTTAACACGTTATATATATATATATATATATATATATATATATATATATATATATATATATATATAGAGAGAGAGAGAGAGAGTACCTGGGGGCCGAGCTTTGCTCTGAGGAAGGCCAGTCAGTTTGTTTAGATGACTTGGAGTAATATTTCACCACTTCCTCCTACTGATCTATATAACTACATTGTTAAGGTCACTCCAGTTGTTATTTACAGCTCAATGTCCCTTTTATTTATTTTACTACTCTATATATGTATTCTTCACTCAACAGCTTTAGTCACTGCTCTTAGGAAACCACATGTCAACTAATAAACAAAAAGGTATTACTTTGACAGTTCCCTGATGGTTTTTAACCGTATTTGATTTTTACTAGTGATGAGACCTGGCTAGAACATATTTTTATACCAGAACTTAGTTATTTCCAAAATTTGAAGGAAATCCTCCGAGCCGTTTTCGAGATAATTGTGCAACCAACCAATCAAGCAAACATTGCTCAGATAAGAGTATAGGATATATATATATATATGTGTGTATTTTTCATGAGGAAAAATTGGTTAGGACTTATGATAGCGGCAGTACGTTCACCCACCATTTCTGAGTTCGCTCAATCCATTACGTGAATATTTGAGCGTACCCCTATAATATATATATTACGTGCGTTGCTTTATATACAGACCTGAGCTATAATTTGTGATTGTTTAAGCTAATAAATGATATCCTTATATATAAAACGTGAAGCAGTTTTTTTTTAAACGCAACTCCTCCCTTATTTATTGACCAATTTTAATGTTTGAAGTGTAAAAAAATCGTCTCGGCTTTTAATTTTCGATATTTTTATTCTCAAGGGCACGGGCTGCCCTCAAAGTTCGTTTTTGCCCATAATATTAACATGGGGAATAACTGTATTTGAATTGAAGCTGTTAACACATTATGGACAGGTTATTAGCAATACCAGGTGTTACAAGTAACGAAAGTATTTATCTACATAAATAAAATAAGTTTTGTATAGCTTTGAGCAGTGAAATGTTATATGCAGCGGAGATATTTAAATTTTATTTATCTTTCTGTTTGTTTATGAACCAGGTTTGCTTTGCGTTTCACAAACAAATACTAATCCGGGTTATGCCTATTGGTCCGTCGCTGCTCCAAAGAAGATATTATTGGTACAGGTTACTCAACTTTTCACTTTATAATACACCATATTTGCTGTAATGAAGACCGAGGCACTTTTGCGTCTCGGTCCCCCAGGTGATGAAGTGCTTTAGCAAATGCATCTAACTTTTCAAATATAATATTGCACTATGATCGGGAGCGAGGCCGCAACGGGCAACTGGTACAAATTTAAAATTGTATAAGTAGCTGAAACATTATAGCATAAAAGAACATAATTTAGCTGATGGAAACTCCTCTAAGTAAAATTTGAATCCTAATTCCTGTAAATTTAGAACTATACCTCAAATGACTACAAAATATGTTTTACTGTAATCAAGATTTAAACAATATTACAAAATATTGTTGTAATGCAGCGACGGCTTGGTTCGTGAGGGTTCATTGCAAATAACACGTTCTTAGTGAGGTAATATTACCTCCATGAGATATGTCCTTTAATTTTCAACTCCATAAAGAGTATTTTTTACAGAAAAAGTATAGTTTATCAATAATACTACTAGAAATTCATGAACACCCGGACAAATTAACTCAACATTTCCAGTTATTTATAAACAATGTACTGTGTTATTTTTATTTCACCCCTCCACAATAAAAATCAACTATTTTCCACCATTAATTTAATTTAAATCGATTCATTGAAAAAAGTAATGGTATGAACGAGATAAAAACACATAATAGAAGACCGTCTTGTACAATATGGCCAAGGGCGTTGTATCGTCCACAGAGCAAGTGAAAGGATCTGCGAAGGGAGGATCACAGTCATTATCCTTACTCTGTGGACGTCCCGCGTCCTTCTGCAATTACTCTGTGTGGCTCTGATTCCGCTTCCCGGACATTCCTCACTGGTGCTGCACTTTCTCGAGAGGCAATTGTAACAAGCGTGACAGGGTAAAAAATGTTATGTATATCCGACAAAGGATAGAAAGGTATTGAGGAAACTAAGTAGATAAATTACTACTACGATTGTTATTTAAAAAAAAAAAAGTATTTCAGTTCATAAGTTATTGAATAGTTTTGATCAATAGTCACAAGACTATCCCAAAACGAAGTTGTAAAGTATTTTATGCTTAAAACTGAAAATAACTAAGTAAGATTGTAAAATTAATTATCAATAGTAAAACACATCAGCTGTGTTTGCAGGTGAGATAAAGGTGCTTGTCTCAAAAATTATATAGTTTAGTACTTACGGTATATGAAACTTATATCATAATACAGCCTCGGCTATACTTACCTAGAACAGAAAACAAATTTTTTAAACTCAAGAGATACAAACTGCTTTAAAAAAATTTCGGGGAAAAAACAATAAGCATAATCCATCAATTATACATTGTTAATAATAAAATATGTAAAATAAGTTAGTAAATATAAGTAACTAAACAGTATTCTAGATACATTGTCATACTATATAATTATCATAAATATACCACAATTGTATTTGTATCATGGTACTTTTGGGATAAATACCTTCATATTTCGATTATAATATGCTATGCGAGAACTCTCGACACAAATATACAACATCGTGTTATCAAATTCAAATTGTAAACTTGTAGACTTAAAGGGTATCATCTCTCTTTTGTACCAATGTAATCAAATAAAGAGTATTTTCAGAGTATTTCTACCGGAGGTTGCTAGACACCGTCTAACTAAACATTTTATTTATGTAAGACCAGTATGTCCAAATGAAGTAAATCGAAAATGTAACTCCTTTGAGAGCCACTAAAACTTTATTTGAACACCTAAGCGGAAGTTTTGTGACGATCGGGTGAGGAGTAACGAGACACAGTTAATATTGGCCTTAATGAGCAAAACTTCAAGATAGCGTCCTATAACTTCCGATGATGAAGAGGAATGTTGATAACTAAGCAAATGTAAGAATTTCCCAACAAATGTCCATATACGTAAGTCAATTGGAAATTTAATGTGTTAAATTTAATATATGGAACAAAACAAATTTTGGTATATATTCCTATATATAATCATTTATCATTGATGAATTGTACTGAGAGCTCTACCAACATTACAAAAAAAAACATCGTAAAACAACACTGAGTTGGCAGGACTTCTTCCTTCTTGCGCAATATTTAAATCGTCTCCGTGGGAACTTCGGTAAATGAAAGGCAATTATTCAAGCACGTGGAAGACGTGATGACGTGGTCTGAGCAGCGATTCAGTAAACTAAGATTGATCACGCGACAACAATTGTAGACAACGAAGTAATTACAGACCACATAAAGGCAAACAATATGTTCAAATCGGAGGAAGGAAATTGTTCATAGTACAAATATCCTGTCGACTGACGTCATCTGTCAATGATATAGTGGGGCTTCATGAGAAGTGGTACCTGGAATTGAATAAACGTTGAATACGATGATTTCAAAATTATTAACAGACTGGAAAATTTTAATGATAGAATAGCTCAAGTTTCAGTGACGTGACTCGGGTGAGTGAAATGGTGACAAGAGAAAGTATTAATGGTGTAAATTTCACCTTGTGAACAACATTTACTACTGTACAAGTATAACGTTTAGTAAATAAACTTTAGCAATTGATCTACAAGAGTGCTCTAACAACTTTCTCTCTGTGTTACTCAAACTTGAAACGTTATTATTAGCTTGCTAATAGTATAGATTCCTCAAACAATAGTAATCTTACGTTTCTAAGAATTATGTTTGATGGTAATTTGTCTTGGCAGCGTCATGTTGAGTATGTTAGTAAGAATATGGTTAAAGGCATATACAGGGTGAATAAAAAGTCAGTCCCCGCCCTCTATTTATTTATTTGTTAATATAAACTAATATATTTTGGGTAGTGATAGTAGCTTAAGCTGTAGTATGTTTTGACAATATTAACAATTTTGAGTGTCCCCAAAAAATAGGGGATTTTGCGGAAAACTCAAAATTAAATGTTTTTGAATGACATATGTTTTTAAAAAATATTCAAACGTAGGTAAATGGTGAAAATTAGAGACCTTTATCTATTCTCTAACCCAAATGGCAGCCAGACAAATTTCCCAAATATATATTCGAATCTGCAAGGCAAATTTTGGGGGACATTCCAAATTTTTAACAGTGTCAAAGGATAGTACACATGAAGTTAATATAACAACGCGAATGGTATCAGTTTATTTTAACCTGGTAAAAGAAAAGATAAAACCAAAAAAAATTGCCTTCCATATTTTAATACAAAATTTGTGCGGAGATTTCTTCTGGCTGCCACATTGGTTAGTGAAGAAATAGCGGTCTCTAATTTTCACCATTTATCTACTTTTTTATGGTTCTTTAAAATGAGTAGTCACTCAAAGGGGGGTTAAACTTAAACAATTTTAGTTGCCCCCTACTGCCCATAGTAGAATATTTTAGCCAATTATCACCACAACTATCAAGTTGTGTTATTGTTAAACAATTATTTAAAGTTAGTACTGCTAATGAGGCAGTAACTGAAATCAGAATAATCCACTATATTTAGGCGTTCGGCAAGTATAAATATTTTTTTAGAATCTGAAAGGCATTCCAAAAATTAAAAAAAATTCATTAGATGAAGGCACAAGTAAGGTAACTCGTTGTTACTTATGTGCTTTCCGTTACTAAACCCTCCCCCACATCAAATGTGCCTTGGTAAAAGGGTAATTATGTTCTAAAAACATACTAATTTTGAAATTAAATGAAGATTATACGTCTATGTGGTTGTGTCAACTTCAATTGAATTTGAATTATTCAATAATTTTATGATTGATTTAGCGTATGAATAAACATAAACTATCTGTATAGTTATCACAAGATCGACTCGACTACAAAATAACAAACACGCTCCGGCCACGTGAACGCCTGTCGTCAATCAGGTGCCAAATTTCACCAATGTGCCAAACTGCTCCTCAGTAATTTTGGCACATAGTTAGCGCAGTTAGCACATTGTTAGTGTAGTTAACTAACGAAGATTCTTAGTACAATTAGACCCATCAGAATAATCCCTATGTAACATTCCCGGGACTTCTACGTTGTTATGTCATCATACTTAATTAAAACACGTTTTAGTTCAATGCTAAAAGTTAGTTGTCTGTCTCATAAAAAAATCTATGAAATGTATATCGCTTTAAATACTTGATGATACCAATTATCATTTAATTATTTTTATACATTAAGTGTTGAAGATGTATCACTTATTCAAAAATGTATTTACTGTAATAACTCTTACAATGGATGTTAAATGGTTTCTTTCACTTTAATTTTGTACTATTCGCTGATAGTTTTGTTCTCGAAGCATCCTCTTGCTAGTTTCTCTGTTAGTAAATCGGACGTAAAACCAAAACTAATCTTTTTAATTTTGTATATTGCGTAAGCTAACATTATACAGCCGTGCAGTAATTATGAACAGTTTTTATAAGCATGGTATTGTTTTTACAATGTATGAAATTCTAAGTTATAATACGAACTTGCGTACAGAAAGGATATTGGAATCCAGGGGATGGATTTTACTTGAACTTTGAAAAAAGGGGTTTTGGTTCGTAACAATTATTAACTATAGGAAATGTAAAAGTTTTTTTGAAAAAATTATTTGTAAATTGAACATTTTAGTATTGAATGTATGGCTTCAAATCAAAGCCAACTACTACTGTAGTAATGACGGGTGTTCTAAAACAGTTGGTGATGAAGATCATTTCAGTAAACAAATAAACAAATATTGCTGAACGTTGCTCGGTCCCCTGGTCCTGGTACTGCTGCTAAATATACCTTATAACAATACTACACAATATGTAACCACTTACACAGTGGTTACATATGAGATAGCAAATGTCATCAAATATTTATACCATCTTGAAAGCAATAAAACTGTAAAGGGAAACATATTTTAGCAGTTGTTTTGACGTACTTAATTTAATTCTATTAAAAAGTGTTGTATTAAGGATGACTAGTGGCTTACAGCGGCTATAGCCCCTAAATCATGGTTTTTGTGTAAGTGGATAATCACAGCTGATCAGTTT
This sequence comes from Allygus modestus, assembly GCA_963675035.1. Taxonomy (NCBI): domain Eukaryota; kingdom Metazoa; phylum Arthropoda; class Insecta; order Hemiptera; family Cicadellidae; genus Allygus; species Allygus modestus. The sequence continues at coordinate 110,210,432 of OY776114.1, read as the reverse complement.
GCTTATTAATGAAAACACTGAAGTGATATTTCCATAAGAAAATCATAGGAACGTTGAAGTCCAGTGGGACGTAGCCCACGAAATCTTTGACATTTCTGATATTTTTCCCACCGTCCTCGGCCCTCAAGCTTTAAAATGAATCGTCATAACCTAACTTAACTTCTTCCTAGCTCGAGATATTGCGTGGGGACCGAGTCGCTTACAGAATTAGATAGTTACATTTCGGTACTTATTGGCAGAAATTTATTAGTTGGGAAAGATGTAATTTTATAACTGCATGTAAATAAATCAATGGGTCTCATTCAATAATTTGCTAATGTATTTTAAAATACTATAATATCACTTAAACTGAATGCTGAAAATAACAAAATTGTATACATTTTTTAACTTGTTCTTAACGATATTTAAAAAAAAACGCGTTCAAGAAATATCTGTAGTACACTGTACAATCTAAAACATAAAGGCTATTAGGTTGTAGTTGACTAACATTTATATGAGAGTGTGACTAGGTACTACAATACCCCCGTCGCAGCAAACCTGCGAACCTGCGAATTTCCAATGAATATATAACATAACACATTAAAACACTTAACAGTATTCATAAGAAATATATTCACAAACAAGCGATATTTAAAATATTAATTATTCTCTATAAGAAAAACATTGGAGATGAGTACGCAGATTTGCTGCAACAAGGAACAAAAAATAATGTGTTTTTATACAAATATCAATAGAACTCATTTAAGTAAAATCACATATAAAGTTTCATCCATATACATTCATAAATAAGCGATATGTAATATTTTTATTATTTTCCATAAGAATAACATGGGAACCAAGTACCTAGGCTTGCTGCTACGGGAACCATAGGCGAACATTTTTTGCGTGCAAACAACAATAAACCACAACCAGATGAAGCCATATACCAAATTTCGTCAGTTTATGTTCATAAATAAGCAAGATATACAATTTTTCTTTTTCTCCATCAGAATAACATTAGACAACGTACTGTGTTTAGCTCTTTCAATATCTTAGTAACCAATTGACGTAGGGCAATGATAAAAATACCAAATTGTTTTTTTATGTTGGATTCAATGGTAACAATTTTATTTTCATTTAAATAAAAATTACATGTGGAAACCCAAAAAAAAACAATTTTTGGTGTACAAAAACCCCCAATGGTAGTTCAAATAAATGGTACTTTACACATTTTTACCAAATTTCATTAAGATCGGAACTTTTTTACGAGAGTTATCGTGCTTACGGACACATATATATTTATATATATATACACATATACAAATTTGAACGAATTGTGTTTTTGCCATCTGGGGACCTCAAAATGAAAAGTTATCATGGTCTCGGGCTTAAGTCTTACCATAAGACCTACGGTAATAGCTTCTTCCCTATAGGGGAAATTCGCTAAAATATTTGAATCAACTAAAAGGTACCTTTTGTCAGGTATATAACTTATGGAGTCCATAAAATAAATGCCTGCCATCTGACCAGAAAGAATAATGACGTCCCAGGCCAAATTATTCCAGACTGGTCTGTACCAGTTGTGAGGTCAACATTGGATACAGCAAATGGAGATGTCACAGCACGTGGGTACCCATTGTGACACGTTTCACTTTCACCTTGGTCCCTCCATGTTTGTAGACAGCGGGAGTCTCAACGTCTTCCACAATGTTGTGGTCCCTAGGTCAACATGGCTACCTCATCCCGTCCCACCTTCTCCATCCCTGCTAGTACCTCTCCTTCCGTTGTCTTGCGCAAAACTCTCCCGTGGAAAACGCACCTAAGGGCTCTACCGGGGTTTCCTAAACCACCAATCTAACATCTAAGAAAGGATAATGACAGATTAAGTTTGTCAAAAAAACTTGTTTATATATACAGAAGGTTTTTAAAGCTAGACAGAATCCGCAAGAAACTTTTTCAATAGTTTATCCTTTTACATGTGTATTTTAAATTTTTCTTAAACCTATTATTCTTAGTTTTAGCGAATTTCTCCTATAGGGAAGAAGCTATTACCTTAGTTGGCATGGTAAGACCTAGGCCCGGGATCATGATAACTTTTCGTTTTGAGAACCCCAGATGCCAAAAACACCATTCGTTCACAACTGTGTATATATATACAAATGGTCCGATTGTTATGAAATTTGGTACAAAAATGTAAAGCAACATTTATGAATAAGTTCGAAAACCAGCCAGATCGCTCTATCCAAAGGGGTATCTTGGGGGGTTTTGTACCCCAAAAATGGGGTTTTTGAGTTTTTTACATAGAATATTTTTGTAAATCCAATTTTAGTTTTCACCATTAATTTCAGCTTTAATAAACAAACAATTTGGTGTTTTGACCATTGCTCTACGTCAATTGGTTACAGAAATATTGAAAGTGCTAAACACAGTACGTTGTTCAATGTTATCCTTATGGAGAAAAAGAAAAAAATGTATAGGGTCTTGCATATTTATCAACTTATCCTGTCGAAACTTGGTGTATTGCTTCATACCGATGTGGTATATTGATATTTGCACGAAAATAATTTTTTGCGGATAGTTCCTGTAGCAGCAAACCTGCGTACTCAGCCCTCATGTTATTCTTATGGAGAATATGTAAAATGTTATCTACCTTAATTATGAACATAAAATAATAAAATTAGGTATGTGGCTTCATCTAGTTATAAACAAATTTTCATAAAAACCCATTTTTTGTATACCTTGCTTCAGCAAACCTGCAACCTCACACGCAATATTATTCTTTTGGACAATAATTAAAATGTCATAAATCATTTATTTATGAATGTATATTGATGAAACTTGGTATGTGTCTTTAAGTGGTATTAGTATACATAATATATATGCATTGGAAATTCGCTGAGTACGCAGGTCTGCTCCACGCAGGGGGTATTTTTACTTTCCAAGACTAATTATATGCTTTTTCGATTTATTTTTTAGTTCAAATTGCAAGAGGGGGCTCCAGTCACACAACATTCTCGTTTATATCTGCTTCTCCTTACAGGTCAATGTTGACTCTCAAAATCCGTTCCCCTTTAACAAATTTTTCCGAAATAAATTTTACGATTTACTTTAAAGAAACATAGTTCTAAGCGATTTCAGTTTGCAGGATTCCGATATCGGATAATCCGTTGAGGAGGTACGGAATTGAAAATGTCATTGGCCTTATAGGGGAAGCAGGTAGAAACGCCAAATGGTTCATGACTGGAGCCCCCTCTTAATTTGGTTTCTGTTATTTATGCACTCGTATCGCAAGGTATAATCGAACTGCAATCTAATTACCGGTCTCCAGTGACCTCCAAACGGTGGCGCCGCTGCCCACAAAAATCACCGGCAATAAAGCCAAAACCGAGTAAATGAGGTCAAGTTAATCCAAATATAGATAAACAAAACCCAATATTCAAGGAACGTTAGGCGTTAGGCAACTTAATCGATTTCTCGGGATCGTTGCCAATGTTGAGAAATGTATCCAGTTATAACTGGATCTGTGTGTGTGTGCGCGTGTATGGGTGTGTGTTATTGTGTGCACGTATTATTCATTAGTACGTTCCTTTATTCGCGTGCCAAGTTTCCTCTTGCTTCAACCAGTATGACAAAGTTAATACAACATGCTGACAAGCTGTCTAATCCATTACTGAAGTGTTTTGATTTATTTATTTGTTCTTGTGATATTTGTATTTTGTCTCGTATATATACGTAAATTAAATTTATGTTTTCATACAATATAAACAGTCAAGTGAAATCTTGCTATGGTTACATACAATTGCTTTTATGAAAGCGGTACGAATATAATTATTACATTTTTTTAATCATGGGGAATTAAGCCCGGGAGCTTTTGAAAGAATGTAAAACATAACAGAAATAGATCTATATTGAACCATAAACAATTAAAATTACAAGAATTACGGCGAAATAATATTAGTAAAGGCTGATAATAGGCATACACGATATGCATTCAGTTAAAAAAATATCGACTACAACAAAACTATAAATGCTTTTTATTTTAAAATTCTCAATCTTACATTTACATCTTAATAGTACATACTCAAACGCTTACAAGACATCAAATACATTTTTAACACAGCAGTAATATGTAATCGTTAAGTAAATCAGGCGTTAAATTCTAAAACTCAATGGACAATTTTCGAAGGAACTGATTTAATTTAATTTTACTCCTTGTAAAATAAAACTATTTAATGATTGATTTCACTCCCATTAGCCCATTTAGCATCGCTTCGAGGATTGGCAGTTGCATACAGCTTTCCTATTACATAATGAATAGTCGTGTCGCAAAATTAATTCACTAAATAAGAAATGAACGGTTGAAACGAACAACCGAGCACGCCATTGTGGCAACCACGCATTTGCAACTCACACCACAACGCTCCACAGCAGGACATTAGGCAAGTGTTTGGTCATTAATGAAGAATGTGCTCATTGGCCAATCGTGCTACAGTTCCTGCGGCCTATCTCATATTTTTTGCTTTGTAACAATCGGTATTTGATTACTTATCTGATTATTTATGATTACTAAACCTTTGTTACACTATGGCCTTTGAAAAATACAATTTGTTACTGTTTTTATCTATACTTATTTAATAGGCGAGCAGGTTTTTTGTGACAATCACTCCTCCTAAACTACTGAACCGATTTTCATGTTTCTGGTGTCATTGGAAAATGCCTAACGTGAAGTTGTGCAGGAAACTTTTTTATAGAGAAATAATTTGTGAGTGAGGCCCTGGGGCCCCTTAAAGTTGAGTTTTTCCCCATAAGCTTAACATTGGGAAATAACTATAAGTTTTAAGCAATCAGCTGGATAGAGTAAACACAGTTAATCAGCAGACCATGTTGGCTTTGGAACGGTAACACAATATTTATACGGGAATGCCAGTATAATATTACGTTGTGATCGCGAGTGTTATTTGTTAGTCGTTTTGTTATGATATAGTGCTAGTTTAATTTTTGTTTAGGAATACAAAGTTAGCAGTAATGTAGAAACAAAGTACTTTTAATTTTTGAAATGTAGTTGCCCTGTAAAATTTACATATTGGCTGCCTGCCTTGAAACATGCGTCACAGAATATAATTGTGTTAGTTATTTTAAGTAATAAAAACCTGAGAAGGTGAACATCACTGTCAACCTAACCCGTCCGGCGAGATTTTCTGAAAAACAGTCTGGGAATTTTTTTATCTGGAAGTACAGTACTATTTTCAAATTTATTTAGTTATAGTTATATACATACTATTAGTATAACACCCCGTTGCGGAAAATCTGCCTAATCATTGAATTTCCAGTGCATACATATGTATCTCAAAACCAGATGAAGCCACAAACAAATTGTGATCAATATATGTTTATAAATAAGCAAGGTATAAAATTGTGCTTATTATCCATAACAATAACATCGAACAATGCCCTGTGATTACCACATTCAATAGATCAGTAAGAAACTGACGCAGAGCAATGATTTAAAATACTATTTTGTTCTGTTTTTAAGCATCCAATGATGCAAGCTAGAACTATAATTAACACAAAAATGATATATGAACAGTTAAAAACTAAATATTTAAACCCACTCCCCCCCATAACCCCCCTTAATATGGGGTGATCTATCTGGTTTTCGAAGTCGTTAATGCTACTTCACACATCTCTACCAAATTTCATTAAGATTACCTTTTTCAAGGGAGTTCTCAAGTTAACGGACACATATAAATAACTGCCCCAGTGACATTAAGATGTATTAACATATGTAAGGATATATATATATAAGAACTTGCACGAACTGTTGTTAGCATTTGGGGAACTCAAAATGGAAAGTTATCATGGTATTGGGCTTAGGTATTACCATATCCCCTACGGTAATAGTTTCTTCCCTACAGAGGAAACTCGGTAAAAAGACAAGAAAATGTCAATGTTTCCGGCTTTGTTGTCTTTTTAAATTGTCATCTTATGTGGAATATGTGTCTTTCTCATACTCAACTACGTCTGTTTTCTATAATATGAATTATTCTCATATTAATATCAAGTAAATACTTGTATGGCAATTCGTTGTATGAGAAGCACATTGAGATATATATAAAATCAGTTAAACAATCAGTATGTTTACTTAGTTCAGACATATAAAATCCGTAAATAGTGATTCCACTTTATATTAAGTAAGAAAGAATATGAAGTATGGTTATCGTACTTTGATCCATTTCTTTGGTTCAGCACATCAGATACATAAATCTCAACGTACCTTACAATTTAAATTTGTTAAGTTTTGGTGTTTTATTTTGAAATTTAAAATTATAAATTCGTGAAGGATAACCAATAGGAAGAATAATCAATCAGTGTAAAGGTTCCTCCAAAATCCCCAATTGATTTAAAGAGTTTAATACATTATAAACAAATTAAATTCGCAGCATTTATTTACGCAACCGCATCAGGAACAGTACCTTGAGGTCGACCACTAGTCTCCTTGCCGCCAACCCGCCAACACACCTCGTTCTGGGAATGCGGGACAGTTACGTCTGCGAACAGCTGATTGTCGATTGTTGCTCAGCTGACTCGCTTCTTCTTCTTTTCCCCAAATACACCAGCTGACCAGTTACCATTAGCAGTTAGTTACCAGTTGCGAGCTGCGTGCGATCACTGCCACGGCCAACCTCCCAATTACGTTGGTCTTCACGGTTCTGATGTAACGCTGGATTCCTTCCTTCCGCTTCCGTCGCGCGTCGGGGTTCAGGGATCATCCTGCATAATGTTCATTGTCAGGGTCACTTTTCAGTGTGGCAATAGTTAATTGGTAAGTGAAATTAACTTTTGAAACAAAACTGCCAGCAAATATATTTCTGATGACAAGTTTAAATCAAGGCTTTCTGGTTCCACTGGCAAGACCGAGTTAGCACCGGTAAATTATGGGACAAAAAACATGTTTAGGAACATATTGAATTTACGTTTGGATTAAAGATGTAAAAATTCATTTTCACACGAGCGGACGATGTTTCAACTAATAAGTGCAATCAATCTCGTACTTTGTCATGTATTTTCATGCAAATTCTTACATTTGTTCAGTTACATTAAAAAATATCATTAAATTTGTCAAGAAAACCACAACATACACGTTTTTAAACTACAAATTTACATTCTTGAACTATGTCGTTGTTTTCTCAACCAAAGAAAGGTTAAGAAAACTGTTGGTACTATAATTTAAATACGTTGACTATCAACACTACTTTCGTTCTACTATTAAGATTAGATGTAAATTTAGGTCAAACTCAAATAATAGACATTTCCTAAAATGTAATGAATTTAAACTCCCATGACACCTTATATTGAGCTACCAAATTGATTTTCGTATCATTTTAGGGGAACTTTGTGCTGTTTTTAACAAGTATATACTTTTTTAAATTTTCCCTGTAACAAGACGCAAAGGAATCGGCGCTATTTATAGATATAAAAATCCAGGGGGTGTATTTTGTTATCTCAGTCTTAAACTATTTAAGTTTAGCGGTGTGTGCTAAATGTTATTGAGTGTACGTCCCAATAGACTTGAACATTTCACCGCCTCCACTCTGGTCGTAACCCGATGGGGTCGGATATGTCCGGAGACTTGGCGGTATTAGGAGCTGCAGTGACGTCAGTCAAACTGGGCGAATGCAGAAAGAGCGAGTGACGATTGACTCTTGACTCGGAGAGATTGGCGGTACGAGTACAGAGTCATCAACACCCGCTCTAGCTTTATTATAGGGTGCAGGAAAGATGACAGCTGGACCCCAGCCAATAATAAGGCTCCACACGATCATTGTTGCCATTTTGCCATAGAAAATATCACTCGAGTGCTAGGCCGCCCAGCTAGTGCGCAGTTTGGTAATGCAGCACGTCTACTATTGGCGGGTCTTAGTCGATAGCCCTGTAAACCACGCCCTCTACTGCCTTTTCTCCTGCTCGCAGTATTAGTCGTGGTGAATACTAATACAATACCGCTGGGGTATATTAGTCCAACGATTCAATAAGAATAAATCAACTGGGCCAACACAAAATATTTTAATTTGATATTAGATTATTTACATTAAAATCGTACAGATTTAGCACAAAGACGTCCTTTATTGGAAACGAAAAAATCAAAACTTACTTTATTGGGAATTTAATTCAGTTGAGAGTTTATTATATAACAGGACTTAACCCTCGCGGATACGAAAATCAAGAAAATAAAAAATAAAAAATTATAATGCAACTTCTGAGTCGATTGTGTAGACCCTTATAGTATCTCACATATTTATTTTACGTTGGACACTAAAACTAAAACGTAAAAATGTTCAAATGCTGATAGTCGTAATCAAGAATCCTCGCTGAATATATAATTAACATATTTATTATTTACAATTGTATTCCAAATTGCCTTATAAATTCTGTTATCAAAAAACTTATAAACACCTGTTATATAATTACTGCTATTGGTATTAGGGGAAAAATAAGAGCAAATAATGATTTACATCTCAATTACCAATTTGTTCTAAAAATAATTATAACCTTATACATAACGCCCTTACAATCTAAGATGTATATCCCCAAGCATTCACCAGTAGCTTCGCACAGGGAAGCGCGCCGAGCCGAGAGGTTGACTGCCTGTAATTACCTACAAAGGGAAAATCGAAGACTTAAGCCTTAAATTTCACTTTCTATAGCCTCATTATCGTTCAAGAAACTTTCCATTCACGACTGCGGACAGTAGAGCGCGCCCGCGTGTGTGAGTGTGCGTGAGTGTGTGAGTGTGTGAGTGTGTGAGTGTGTGAGTGTGTGTGTGTGTGTGTGTGTGTGTGTGTGTGTGTGTGTCTGCCGTACACTGTTAACATGACACAGGTCAAAGGTTATCAACGCCAATTCTCTTATCACCCCCCCTCCTTCTACTCACGCTTATCCATGATGGAATTAATAAACAAAACCTTGTGCGTTGTATGGTTTCCTCACGCCTAACTCTCTCCTAATGTATTACAGTTCACAGTATGCATTTCTTTCCTACTCTTACCGTTGACCTATCTATGTTTAATTATAGTTTTTGTGTTAAGGGGCTACAGTCGTCTGTTCCTACCTGATTCTCCTATAAGAGCAATGTTATCTTTCAAAGAACGTCCCATCTCAACGGATTATCTGAAAATTGTTGATTAATGGTTTATTTTAAAGAAAAAATAATACCTATCGATTTCAGTGAGTAGAATTCCGATGTCACAAGTAGTGCAACCATAAAAACATTGTAAATCTTAATATATAAAACAAAGGGGTGTTAGTTACAAATTTTATAACTCAAGAACGGCTGAACGGATTTAAATAAAATTTTGCACACGGATAGTTCATTACCTGGATTAACACATAGGATACTTTTTACCCCGGAAAATGTGAAGAGCTCTGCCCCTTTGTCTTTTAAAGTTTAAATATTATTCCTTATGGGAACATGTGTTTATCGTTTTCTGTTTTTAATTAATAAACAGATAATGTTTTGATAAAACAGCTGTTTTTGTAAACAGTGTATTTGTCCAAACTTGGCATTTAAAAAATTACACTATCATAGTTTTCTATTAGGAGTATATCAAAACATACTTGAAAGGCATAAATATATGTTCATTATAGAAATAAAAAACCTACTTGAATGACAACTCTCATAATGGAATACAAACTATTTGAATGGCAAACCTTTTTTAGATAGGCGAATTAACGTAGCGAACGAGCTCATATTGTAAACGAACGAGTATTTGACATAAAACAAATTCAATGACATTAGGGCAGGACAACGTCTGTCGGGCCAGCTAGTACTGAATATTTTAGATCTCTGTATAAACGATTATTATATAGGCTCATTGAAATCACCAGATATTTTTTGGTTATTTAAGAAGGGCCATAAATCAACGATAAAGGATGACCCGTCGAGGAGCGGCGGCTTGGAAAGTTAACATTGGTCTTATGGGGGAAGCGGTTAGAATCGGGGGTTTAGAGACTGGAGGCCTCTTAAGATTAGCTGTGTGAATAATTATCCTGTTTTTTTTTTGTCATGACTTTACTCATAAAAAGGCATTTACAATTTTAACTGGAGGGATAAAATGTTTGATTTACTGAGTGTTGTAAAATAAAGAGAAAATTATTCAGAATAAGAAATGTTCCTGAAATTCGTATGGGACTTTCACTCGTTTTCAGTATTTCCAACAATGTTTTCGTCGATGGATAGAGTTGTTAGTGAAATTCTATAAATTCCTTATACTCCTCTGCAATGTGTAACTCTCTCAACATGTACGAAGTTGTTATTGGTTCGCATGCTAAACACCATTACAATATTTGTTTTGAACAATGGATTCAACTTAAAGGGAGTTCATTAATCCACCTTACATTATAGTCTCGTCCTTCATCAGGTTTAGGTTATCAGGTTGGTTTATATTAACTGTGGTAAATACTTTTGTAAACGTGAAAATTTAATTTATTAATTATATAAATTTCAGGCAACAAACATAAATTAAATTCTTACTTTTCGCTTTTTTCGCTCATACTTGAGCTGATCCTGTGGTGTTCGGTTATCTAAAAACCGTCAGTGAAGCTGTGTCACAAATTACCTCATTCGGGTTTTCTTTTAAAATAAAAAACAATTTAGTTTTTTAAATATAATTTTCTATATATGGTAAACATATTACTGACGTCGTGAATGTCGCCTGACCGTAATAATTAAAACAAATCCAATGCCCTTACAACTATAAGAGTTCAAACCAATAGAAGCTTCAAGGACACCATTAAAATACAGTTTTAAAAATAAAATAGTTGCTTACAGGGGCTATGGCCCCTAACATATGGCTTTTGTGTAAGTGGATAATCCCAGCTGATCATTAGTTCATTTTGATTATTAATAAAAACACTGTAGTGATATTTCCATAAGAAAATTAATTGGATCTTTGAAGTCCAGTGGGGGTAGCCCACGTTATTTTTTGAAATTTCTGATATTCTTCCCACCGTCCTTGGCCCTCAAGCTTTAAAATGAATCGTCATAACCTAACTTCTTCTTAGCTCGAGATATTTCGTGGGGACCGATTCGCTTACGGAATTAAATATACAGATTAATTAGATTGATATTGCATTTAAGTCATTCGTACTATATGTTCATGTAGATAATGTGACATATTTAATGCTTCAAGGTCAAGCTCCTTCTGATTTAAAACTTACTATAGTGGTTTTTCAATGCTAATATATTATGTCAAATTAACTACTACATTCATCTAATAACATTAATTCTTATAAGGTTAAACCTTTTCGAGACAGTACAATATTTCATGAAAAGGGTACTATAAATTTGTATTTTATTATTATATACACTATATTGTTTACCTACTTAATACTTTAAGATTAGAATATAAATTTTAACGTTCAAACATGATCAAAATGTACTTTGATATTAATTAACCCTTTCTAATTTGCCGGTGACCTTAAACCGGTTCAGCGAACACACGGGACACCGTGCCCCCTCCCCCTCTCCACCGTGCCCCCTCCCCCACGATCCAGTATACCATATTTGGTGACATTAAACAGAACTGAAGCAGCACTGTGTCAATGTTCCTAACTAAATAAACACCTTACAATACTAAAGCTTTTCTGAAACCTATGAAACAATTGTCTATTTTTATATAATAAAGGTAATAGGGAAAAGATTTGAGCCCAGTAAAAAATATGTTTTCCTACAGTTACCTAACAATGTACATGTTCTCTCACTGATTTGAGAAAGCAAAGTGGCCAATTCGCTCATCAGTGAGACAATGTTAACATTGTCTCACTCTAATTACTTTGTCTCACTCCAGATTTGCAACGTGAAGGCACGAAATAGTGAGCGCGTAACATGCAGACAAGGTCGTATGCGCGCGAAATACGTTGGCAGCACTGGCTGTAAATCAGCTGGTCAGCTGTTGTACTGTTGTATTTGTCACAACACTTCCGGTCACGGAAGAAGCCACCATTTAATTGATTTGCCATTTGTAAACATTGAAGGTGGTTTTGCTGTCGCAAAATGGACGTTAATGACGATTTTAGTAATAATAGTTCACCAGAAGAATCTTGTACTCCAGAAGAATTAAAAAATGTGGCGAGGAATGTGTCTCTAAATCTTCTTCCAGAGAAATCAAAACATAAATATGAAAAAAGGAAAAATATGTTACGTTTCTTTACCAATTTGTTTGTTTTATGGTAACTGTAGGAAAAATATAATGTGCAACTCGAGTGCAAAGTGCAATCGCCTCACTCGAGAAACCATTCCTCACTCGCCTACGGCTCGTGAGTAAGGATTTCTCTCAATTGCTCACTTTGCTCACTAGTTGCACAAATAACTATTGTCTAATTAACATCAATAGATGAATGGACTTTGTAATTGGTTTGTAGCTGTAATGTATGTAGCATTATCAAAATTAATCAAATAAAAAATAAACAAAATAATTTTACTTAGATTTTATAATACTAAGTTTAGGAGAAGGTATAATAGTTTTATTTTAGGTAATTTTAAAGTTATTTTGATTTAAAGTCTTGCATTTCCTTAGGAGATACTTTGGCAGAAAAATTATGATTTTCGGAACAAGTAGACAAAGTTGAGATAAATTTGAAATAAAAATATACAATTTAAATATATAAAACACATATACACACATTTTTTGTAATTTTCCTTCAGGAGTACAACTGGTAAATCTAAAAAAAAGCTAATCAAGAAGTTGTTTTCTGCTAGGTTAAAACATTATGTAGATTAAACAAGTAAAATAAATAGGAAAACAGTATGACATATATGAAAGATTGATTAATATACATAAAATCGATAAATTAAATCTTCAGATCCGAACATAATTTTTAATATTTTCACACCATAGTCAGTTCAGGTTTAACATAATCAAAATATGAATAACAATTAGAGACTTTCAATAGAAGTTAAAACCGCAGTGGTCCAAACATTACAAAATACGAATCATTTATTTTATTTATTTATTCTTCTGCCACACTGAAGTACATGAGTACGTTATTACGATACTACTATTGATTTCTTTGTTTCGTAGCAACAGTAACTCAAACATATGGAGACTCCTTGATCGGAACTGCAGGTCTTGTAGTCAACTCAAAAATGGAATTTGATTTAGGAATTTTCAAATACTTTTTTTTAATAGAGTCGTTTTTTGGTATGACAACAGTAAACGCAAAATCTCTCGAACAATGTAGAATAAAAGTGGTCTACTGCTGATCATACTAATTTTCACATACGAGTATCTTGTATATACTGTGAATCAATTGAATAGCGACCACCCGGAAGGGTTAACTTCCAACACGACTCGGTTGGCTATATCCTTGTTCTTCGTCTGGGTCTGTGCAGATGCGATCTGCGACTGGAAGCAGAAGGCGTCGGTCGCGCTGCAAATGCAAGCTATCGATCAGCAATCTGAATCCAAAGGTGATTTATTCGACAAACTCAGATCATGTATAGGCCTCTCGATTTTCACTGCTGATTTAACTGCCAGAGTATTAATGACGTTCGAAAACATGCTAACGTACCAGGCCAAATACCTACCTGTTACCGTGTGGTTCACAACGCCTTACTCACTCGGACTTGTGTTTCTTCAGAGCGTTGAACTGATCATCTTCATGACCAAGTTCGCGACCCTCCAAGAGAACATATCGAGGGACATGGTCAGCACGGTGGAACCACTACGAGGACAACAAAGACGACGGGCAACAAGAATAAATCGAAATGATGAAACCACAAATCAGATTTCCAAACTCAGACGTTGCATCCGTCTTCAGAACTCACACTGTACAACACGCAGCCTGTTATACAGCGCAAGTCTCGGTTGATGATGATGTTCATGAGGCTTTACACAGAGGTAATGGCAATATTGGCGGTGACGTTGTTCGGCAACATTTGGGTCACTGTAGCGTTTCTGCTCACAAGCTTTGTAATATTTGTAGTGATGATAATAGCCAGTGAACGAGTCTACGCCACTTCCAAAGACACCAGGCAGCAGTTGGCCACCACGCTTTCCAAGAGCAACAGCAAATCTCAACGGAAGATCTTGAAACACCAGATGCTGGCCAACATACACCGCTCCTCCAGCCTCTCCTGTCGTCTGTTCAACCTCGAGTACGGTTTGATAGGGGATGTCTTGGAGAACACCGTCTTGGTCTTCACAACAATAATCGGCTTTCCGAAGTAAGTCGAGTCAGTTTAAGACATTTCTTATTATTGCTGAACACATATAAATGTGCAGTACGGTGAAATATCAAAATGACATCGAAATCTAAAAGAAAGTCTGAAAAAGGTTGAACAATTTGCATTTCCGTTTTAGAAATGTTTGTAAAAGTTTCGATTTTAAAGTTTCTCAATGTAAGATTTATAATGTAAATCACACATAAAAATAACTAGCATTGTAGCTTTTGTTGTGGCTCTGTTTAACGTTTTATCTGTAGTTGTATCTGTGTATAACGTTGTATCTTGTAGCTGTATTTGTATATAACGTAGTAGGGTATGGCTGTATCTGTGTATAACTTTGTAGGGTGTAGTGGTATATACGTGTTTAACGTTGTATGTTGTGGCTATATCTGTGTATAACGTTGTAGGACTAGCTGTACCTGTGTATTATCAAGTAATCAAGTATTTATTCGTCAATAAATAACATCATTACAGTGTTTTGGAATGTAGTTTTCTTTGTGTATAACGTTGTAGGATGTAGCTGTAGCTGTGTAAACATTGTTAGGTGTAGCTGTATCTGTGTTCAACGTTGTGTAACGTTGTAGGGTTTAAATGTATCTGTGTATCACGTTGTGGGGTGTAGCCGTATCTGTGTATCCCGTTGTAGGGTGTAGCTGTATCTGTGTTCAACGTTGTATAACGTTGTAGGGTTTAAATGTATCTGTGTATCACGTTGTGGGGTGTAGCCGTATCTGTGTATCCCGTTGTAGGGTGTAGCTGTATCTGTGTTCAACGTTGTATAACGTTGTAGGGTTTAAATGTATCTGTGTATCCCACTGTAGGGTGTAGCTGTATCTGTGTTCAACGTTGTATAACGTTGTAGGGTTTAAATGTATCTGTGTATCACGTTGTAGGGTGTAGCTGTATCTGTGTTCAACGTTGTATAACGTTGTAGGGTTTAGATGTATCTGTGTATCACGTTGTAGGGTGTAGCTGTATCTGTGTTCAACGTTGTATAACGTTGTAGGGTTTAAATGTATCTGTGTATCACGTTGTAGGGTGTAGCTGTATCTGTGTTCAACGTTGTATAACGTTGTAGGGTTTAAATGTATCTGTGTATCACGTTGTGGGGTGTAGCCGTATCTGTGTATCCCGTTGTAGGGTGTAGCTGTATCTGTGTTCAACGTTGTATAACGTTGTAGGGTTTAAATGTATCTGTGTATCCCACTGTAGGGTGTAGCTGTATCTGTGTTCAACGTTGTATAACGTTGTAGGGTTTAGATGTATCTGTGTATCACGTTGTAGGGTGTAGCTGTATCTGTGTTCAACGTTGTATAACGTTGTAGGGTTTAAATGTATCTGTGTATCACGTTGTAGGGTGTAGCTGTATCTGTGTTCAACGTTGTATAACGTTGTAGGGTTTAAATGTATCTGTGTATCACGTTGTAGGGTGTAGCTGTATCTGTGTTCAACGTTGTATAACGTTGTAGGGTTTAAATGTATCTGTGTATCCCACTGTAGGGTGTAGCTGTATCTGTGTTCAACGTTGTATAACGTTGTAGGGTTTAAATGTATCTGTGTATCACGTTGTAGGGTGTAGCTGTATCTGTGTTCAACGTTGTATAACGTTGTAGGGTTTAAATGTATCTGTGTATCCCACTGTAGGGTGTAGCTGTATCTGTGTTCAACGTTGTATAACGTTGTAGGGTTTAAATGTATCTGTGTATCACGTTGTAGGGTGTAGCTGTATCTGTGTTCAACGTTGTATAACGTTGTAGGGTTTAAATGTATCTGTGTATCACGTTGTGGGGTGTAGCCGTATCTGTGTATCCCGTTGTAGGGTGTAGCTGTATCTGTGTTCAACGTTGTATAACGTTGTAGGGTTTAAATGTATCTGTGTATCCCACTGTAGGGTGTAGCTGTATCTGTGTTCAACGTTGTATAACGTTGTAGGGTTTAAATGTATCTGTGTATCACGTTGTAGGGTGTAGCTGTATCTGTGTTCAACGTTGTATAACGTTGTAGGGTTTAGATGTATCTGTGTATCACGTTGTAGGGTGTAGCTGTATCTGTGTTCAACTTTGTATAACGTTGTAGGGTTTAAATGTATCTGTGTATCACGTTGTAGGGTGTAGCCGTATCTGTGTATAACGTTGATGGACGTAGCTGTATCTGTGTATTGTCAAGTAATCAAGTATTTATTCGTCATTCAATAACATCATTATAAAGTTATGGGATGTAGCTGTATCAGTGTAAAACGTAGCAAAGTGTATCCGTGTGTAAGTGGAGTATCCCTGTATAATGTTGTATGACGTAGCTGTATATGCGTATTATCAAGTAATCAAGTATCTACTCGTCATATAATAACAAAATTATAATGCTGTGGGATGTAGCTCTTGCTGTGTATATTTTGTTGGGTGTAACTGTATCTGAGTATAACGTCGTAGATCATATCTTTATCTGTGTATAACATCGTAGATCATATCTGTATCAGTGTATAACGTCGTAGATCATATCTGTATCTGTGTATAACATTGTAGATCATATCTGTATCTGTGTATAACGTCGTAGATCATATCTGTATCTGTGTATAACGTCGTAGATCATATCTGTATCTGTGTATAACGTCGTAGATCATATCTGTATCTGTGTATAACGTCGTAGGACGTATCTTTATCCGCGTACAGCATTGTAGGAGGTAGCTGTGGCTGTGTAAAGGTTGTTGTGTTTATTTGGTTCTTTGTTTAAAGTAGTAGGAAGGAGCTGTATTTGTGTATAATTTTGTGGGGTTTACCTTCATAAGTGTTTAATTTTGTAAGGTGCAGCTGTATCTGGTATAACGTAGTAAGGTGCAGTTGTAGCTGTAGCTGTGAAAATCGTTTTAGCTGAAGCTGATATCTGGGTCGAACATATAATTAAGTGGTTTAGATACAGCTGATAACTGGGTTTTATATATACATACATATATATATTTAAATGTCTTTATGGTTTTGGATATTGGTCTGAAATATTAGTGGTCCCACGTTAAAAACATTGTCACGTAGTTAGTGTTGTAATTTAATTGTATCATACTTTACAAAATTGCCTTTAAAGATATAATTTATATAAAGAATATCCAATTTAATGTACACCTACTGATATTGTGTCAGTATAATAAGTGGGAACAGTCATGTATGCAATTTATTTAAAAATTGATGTGAACCTCTTCAATTATATTTACTTAAATTTATTGGATGATTTTGAAAATTTGTATTTAAAATGAAAATAAACCAAGAGTGTTAGAGCTGAATGCTACACTATATTCATAACTATAACCTCTTGGTAGTTTTATATAGTTGTAATTTAAAACCTTATAGTATTTCCTCGTCTAAAATGTTAAATTACAACAATTACAAAATGACTAACTTGATTTGTTTTATTGAAGACTAGCTGCCATCGTACCCGGTTTCACCCGGGGATACAACAGTTATGTGTGCTGCATTCTGTGGTTAGCCCGTGGAACTACTACGAATCAAGATCAGCTGTTTGTATTTTCATCAGCTAAAAAAAATTAATGTACATAAAGAATACAGTGAACTTTGAACCCCCTTGGAGCAAAGTCCTATAGAATTTTCAAAACGAAAATAAGCCTATGTTTTTATTTGATATATAAGGAAAATTCCTGTAAATTTTTATGCCAATCGGTTCAGTAGTTTTTGATTGATTGAAGAACAAAAAGCAGACAGTCAGACACACACCATCCCATTTTTGAATATTAGTAAGGATAAAGTAAATTAGTCATGCATTAAAAATACATTTTTAACGATATTTTAGCAGCTATCAAACATAGTTTTAGGAGTGTGTCGATTTATTTTTAGATAGTTTATGTTGATCACCTTGAAACCGTTCTGACCCTTGAGGGTCTTCTGAAAATATGGAAACAATCTATAAATGTTTTGGGGTATTTCGAATCTATACTTGGGATGATAGATATACATTTCAAAAAATAAAAAGCCTTATTCAATCCAATCTGACTATCACTGTTATGCAAACAAAATCATTCCAGCAGTTCTAAATAAATTAACTATCGCGTTCTGATGGTAAAAATTAAATCGTACAGCAGTTAGCGTACTTTCTCTTTCGATTAAAGAAATATCTTAAGAAGAATGCGTAAACAATCGATAAACAAAACTTCACCTATGAAAACAAATGGAAACGTAAGATAACATACCGTATAGAAAATCTCTCTATATAAAAATCTATGTTTGTTTGGTTATTCTTTACACGCGAGTGTAGCTGTATTTGTGTATAACGTGTTAGGGTGTAGCTGTATTTGAGTATAACGTTGTAGGGTATAGCTTTATTTGAGAATAACGTTGTAGGGTATAGCTTTATTTGAGAATAACGTTGTAGGGTGTAGCTGTATTTGTGTATAACGTTGTAGGGTATAGCTTTAATTGAGAATAACGTTGCAGGGTGTAGCTGTATTTGAGTATAACGTTGTAGGGTATAGCTTTATTTGAGAATAATGTTGTAGGGTGTAGTTGTATTTGAGTATAACGTTGTAGGGTATAGCTTTATTTGAGAATAACGTTGTAGGGTGTAGCCTATTTGTGTATAACGTTGTAGGGTGTAGCTGTATTTGAGTATAACGTTGTAGGGTGTAGCTGTATTGGGTATAACGTTGTAGGGTGGAGCTGTATTTTAGTATAATGTTGCAGGGTGTAGCTGTATTTGTGTATAACGTTGTAGGGTGTAGCTGTATCTGTAAATAGTGTTGTAGGGTGTAGCTGTATCTATAAATAGCGTTGTAGGGTGTATCTGTATCCGTGTATAATGTCGTAGGGTGTAACTGTATCTTTGTACAATGTTGCAGGGTGTAGCTGTATTTGAGTATAACGTTGTAGGGTGTATCTGTATTTAAATATAATTTTGCAGGATATAGTTGTATTTGTGAATAGTTGTAGTTTTATTTGTGTAATGTTTTTATTTGACTATCAATGTTATAAAAATAAAATAATTCCAGCAATAGAAATTGTGTTTAGCATACGCGTTCTAAAAAATTAACTATCACGTTTCTGATGGTAACAATAATTAAATCGTAAAGCAGTCAGCGTACCTTTTCTCCCAACTTAAGCAAATAACTTAAAAAGAATGCGTAAACAATTGATGAACAAAACTTTTTAAGAAAAAAATGTAAGATAACAAGCCGTATGGGACATCACTCTATATAAAAAATCAATGTTTGTTTGTCTGTTCGTTTATCCTGTATGCGCTTCTATAGCACTTATCTGATTGTGATGAAAGTTTGCTTTGCCATTCAGGTTAACCCTAAGAAGGTTTCTAGACACTAATAAAACTCCTAGGCCTTTAGGGCTTCGCCCTATTGGACTTTGGAATTATCATTGTTAACCTTTTAGAGTAAGGATTTCATTTAAGTTTTCATGGTAACAATATTTTTAACAATGGGAAAAGAAATGGGAATCAGTGGTAGTCAAGAAAAATCACGCGAACGAAGGAGTGCCGGGTACCAGCTAGTGTTGCTATAAACGTAAATAATTTTGGTGTAAACGTATATTTACAATAAACAAATAAAAACCTAAACACTTAAGTGACAAAATATAAATTTTTACAAGTATTTAAAATCTGTATATATAATTCTGTAAGCGAAATTTTTAAGCCAAAATTTTGGAAGTTTGGTAAATCGCAAGATGATGGGAGAAGGCTCAAATACAGTTCATAAACTTTAGGACTTGGGAAAAAATAGCAGTATTTCCAAAATGTTACCAGCATACGGGGAATAACGTAAAACATCCACCATAAGAAAAGCATGGGGATTTAAAACATCTGCTTTGTTAACATTTATATATGTATGCACACTCTGTTTACGAACTGAAATGTGTTCCTAATTAGATGTTTTACTTTCCTCAGCTTAAAAAGAGTAACAAATGGATGAGGCAGAGATTTGGAGCGAAGTTAGGGGCTATGGCCCCTTCAAGCCAATATTAAATAAATAATAATGTAAATACTTCAGTGACAAAATATAAACTTTTACATTGTTTACATTGTTAGTGAATTTCCTTTGGAAAGTGAACTATTAGCATGACCGGCACGGTGAAACTTAAGCCCGGGACCACCATAGAAGTTCCTAACGTGACCCCCTGAACAGGTTTTGGGGGGTCGTTCAAAATGTTATATATATATATATATATATATATATATATATATATATATAGACATATATATATATATATGTGTATGCACTCTAGCGGTCGCATTTTTTGTCCGATTTACTTCAAATTTGGTAGGGACGTTCCTTTCTATAATCTGTTGGACAAGTTCGTTGGGAAAAACAATCGGAAAACTCTAAACCCATTTTTTGGGGATTAATCTTTCAAATTTCGAGTTTTTGGGCCCAAAAAGGGTCAGAAAAGCCCCGGATGTAAAATTAATACATGTTAAAAGATGGGAATTAGAGAGGCGAAAGTTTTAAGCTCTCTCTCGTCATTCTAGCATAAATATTTACTGAGTTATTAAAGAAAATGTGTATCGGCTATACACAGTACGTTGACTTATGGGGGTTTTACACTAGAAAAGCCTGTTATTCCTTTGTTAGAGTACTTTTATTATCCTCAGAAACCTCACGCCTACTTTCAAGCCTGTCTGGACCTCTCCTAACCTTATAATGCGCAAAATTGTATTCCCAGCTTTGCAAGTAAATGAAACCAGGAGTATCAGAACAGCCAAAAAATCAATGTTTTCAGATTTCAATAAAAATTGGAAAAATGTATGTTTTTACACTGATTTTGAGTTTTAAAAGTTTTTATGTGGAAATTCACTTCCCTCACGTCAGCGTGCTGCGTGCGAACTCGTTTGTTATTGAAGCTATTGTTGTTGTACGGGGGAAGTGCTGTTATTTAAAAACAACTATGATATACGTTCGCTTTAGTTTATAAGACATATTAAAAGCTGCAATCGATCAATAAGTAGGGAACCGAACTGTTGCATCTCGACACTAGACCGGTTGCTGGAAACCCCATAAAATAGCGCAACATTGAAGCCGTAAATTGTTATTGTGGTTTTATTAGCTAAAAATTTCAGACTAAAAGTAGTTTCGCTCGTTTTTACCCGTGAAAATTTAATAGTCCTTTTTCCTCACAAAGGTTAACTTAACAAATGTTTGCTACGTGCAGTTTAAATTGATATAAGCTATTTAAGTTTATAAGCTATTAAATTTATTGATTAGGTGGGCTAAATGAGCGAAAAATACAAACATAGCTTTGGTTAAATAATTTAAAAAAGAAATATTGCACTAGGAAAAATTGTTATTGACAGTTGGATTGTTGGTTATTGTTGATGTTGGATCAGTTTTTAAATTTGAAAGTAGTATTTGGTTTCAAAACGGAGATATAAAGCTTAATTTGGACAAAATACTACGAAATATAGTAATACTGTTAGTGGCATGAACCTCGTATTTAATCAGACTTTATTTATACCATAACTTAAATTATTGCAAAGAAAAGTCTAGTGATTTTCCACCAAAATAATTAATTTTATTGAACACATTTATTGATATAACTAGTAATAATTGGTCATAACAAATAAAAGGAAACTGTTTTTATTGAGAAGCCTAAAATATAATTCCTGTTTTTGTTTACTTGTTCATAGTAACCAAAATAACAAAATATTTAAATATCTGTCAGCTGATAATTTGATGAACAAATTATATTTAAACAAATAAAAACTTTTAGTCTCTGACCACAACAGACTAAATAATTAGCAATTAAAAGAAAATAGATAAATATTCATTGCTACTAATAAACTGACCGATCTATCAACTAAACTCTGATAGTTGATGGAATTTTGTATTTTTTGATAGGAATTTAAGTAAATTTGAAATGTTTGCTACTTTATTACAGCACTTTTTTTATTTAAAGAGTTAAAGAGGACAGAGTTTCCAAATTACAGAATCTTGCTTTTATTGCAATATACACAACTGCGATATCACCCTATAAACCAAATTGTTCATTATTGACATATGATTTTGTACCAGAGACAAAAACGATGAATCGCATATATATCACGTATATATTAGATCAATAAATTAATTACTTTGCTATTGTTAAGTTGAAATTAAATACATTTTTAAAACTTGTAAGTTTTGGTTATTTAACTATCTTACTATGCAAAACAAACATAACTCGTATGTGAATTATAAGTATATGAATATAAGTGATGACGGGTCGCAAAGAATCTACCAATGGTTCGCACAGATGCAAAAGATTTACGCGTATTATCTTAACACAACTATACAAAAAATGCCACATTTGATAACATTTTGCGGGTAAAAAACGACCAACTTAACATCAATTAATCTAAAGAAGGTAAGTTTGCTGTCGGTCTTATAGAAAAAAAAGAAAAACACATTAATGCGTAGATAAAATGTCATTATGTTGGAGTAGTTTTCTTAGTATTAAGCGTATACCGTGAGCAGTATACAGGAAATACATCTCTCAATACTACAAAAATCATCACACACTTTATGTGTATGACTAAATGTCATATACTGAACTCAAATAACTCCGAGCAATATTTTATACAATACATATTTTACTGTAGACAAAATCGACCAAAAACCTAATTTTTTGGTTTAACAAAAACAAAGTAAACACCTTTATTATTTAGAATTAATTATTTTATAATCACGGAGAAAATGATTTATTATAACCTGTTTTTCAAAACAAACGTTCCGATTAAACAAAAGAAGTTAAAGAAAGAGTTGCAGGATATTACCTATAAGATTCTCTACATAAACAAATTTTCAGGGAATTAAAAAAAACATAATTCGCAATATATTTTTAAAAATAAACCCTTACAGTCAAAAATATGTTATAAATTTTGTAACTGTGAAAAAAATTTCACTTATACAAATTTTCCGACAGAAAAATCTGACTTACAAGCTACAAACAAATTTTCTGTTTACACAATACAAAATTGCTCCTTACATTTACACTAGGAACGATTTATGCCAATAAAATTTAAATAAATGCTTAATATAAATAAAGCGGACTTACTGGTGGATTATGGGTAAACGAGTGATGATGATGATTGTAGTAGTACTAGTACAGAGGATGGTCACAACACACACACGCCACCTATCTACCGCGCGTTGATGTTCCCGGCCGAGATGCCGTCCCGTACTGCGGCCTCTGGCAGCCACTGGGGCCGCCTCCCACCGCCGCACCTACAGGTCCTAGGTCCTGCCCCACGGTCCTGCACAACGTCCTGCAGGAGGGACAGGACTGCGGTAGATACGGGGGACCTAGCAGAAACTATGCAAACACCATCAGTTGTCTTCCAGACATCAATACTCAACAAATTCCTTTTTCACCATCCTAAGACTGATGAGGACTGGAAATGTACTTGGAGTGAACATGAGCACGTTCAAGAAAAATGCATCTGCTCTTGTCTTAAGTGGGCTTAGTTAAATGTATGGGTTTTCTTGTCAATGCCATTGAATGTTTCTAGGGTTGCCATATCACCGGATTCCCCCGTAGATTACCTGATTTTGAGGGTAAAATATAGCTCCGGGGAATTTCCGTAAAAAATTGAAAATCTCTTTTTGAACATTTTTCCAAAAATGCGTGGAATAACGCCATTTTGTGTTGAAATCCTATTGTGAACGAAAATGTATTTGCAGTTGCAACTTTATCGTCATGCAACGATTGCCGAAGCTAAATCCTGTCTCCCTGTAACTCTAACCTCTGTTATTTGTTACTATTCGGCTTATTTTCGGCGGGAAATATCGTAACTTTCATATATATTCGCCATTATCGAACGCTGAAAATCAGCATGAACATGTATGGCTCTCTGCAGTTTAGTAAATTATAAATCTGAAAAGTAGGTAGCCTATATTGTTTTAGGCTATACTGTATATTTTAGTGTATATACTTTTTTATAGTTTTTGTATGATTTACGATTGAAATCAAACAAAAATAATAATAAATACATTTTCCTACAAAGTTTACTTTGATCTTCAATTACTTTTTTATATCTCCCACTAAGTTTGGGAACTGTAGGCATATAAAATTAGCTAGTACTTTGATTTTATAATTGATTTCACTATGCTAACAAATCATTAAAAAGCTTTTTTTAATACATGATATTCAACATTTTTCCGGAGGGGTGGGGGGGTCACCTCCGGGGTTATTACAAAATCTCCTCTTTTTCAGGGGTCGGCAATTGAAATCTACTCTTTTTCCCACACTAAAATATGGTAACCCTTATGTTTCTGGGGTCTGATTAGTATCATTGTTGCAGATGTATCGTATTAGGACAACTGTTACACTTGTAATTTGATTAACTTTAGCATTTAGTATAATTGATGTTACTTCTGATGAATACTATTTCCACTTCACTCCTTTCTAACTGTTGTGATGATCTAGTTAGTGGTTACCGTTACTGTATGTTCACTATTATTGTGGGACAAACTCAACCGCATGTTTAGAAATGATAAGGTTCATATATGCATTATATAATTTATTGTGGTTCATACTTTTTTTAAATTTATTAATTTATAATGCAATGTTAATTATGCTGCATATTTATTCTATTTTAACTCTCTCTCTCTCTCTCTCTCTCTCTCTCTCTCTCTCTATATATATATATATATATATATATATATATATATATATATATATATAGAAAAAATATTGTTTTCGCCAAAATGTTCGAATTAGGGTTATCGGTTGAAATATTCGGTTTGGTGGTCCATGAACCCAACAAACTTTTTATTTGAGGATGATATTTAGGTAGAATCCTACCAAAAATGATGGGAACAAAAGTAACATCCGTAGCTCTTTTTTTGAACTTTTTTATTCCGTACATATTTCTGGTACAAATGTATAATTAATATGTAGACTAACATAATGTAACCTGTCCCAATTAATAAGTGATGCGAATCTGATTTTATTCTAGTCCTTCTGGTAATATTTTTATCGATTCCCACAAGTTTGAATTATATCCGCTTTTAATTATATAATTATAACTGTTGTAAGATAATACCAACTTAAAAATAATGTTAAAAGAGTGTTGTTTTTGCAAAAATTTGATATTTTGATGCGCTCTGAATAAAAAAGTGGGATTTGTGGTAATGTCCGTCTGTTGTCTTATAGATTATTCCATATTTAGAGACCACTCAATGGCCCGATTTTGATAAACATAGGTAATAATCCTCAGTATATCCAGGTGTTTATTATTTTTATTTTTCGGAATCTTCGATGATGTATTGTAGTTTTCCTCCCAAAACCGCTAAAACATAAAAACTAAATTTCTCCAAAACGGATCTCTAACGATTTTATTTAAAATTGTGCGCTTTACATTCCTAACACAATTACACCACACGCGTTTCTGGAAACTATAGGTTCAGAAATAATAGAGCTTAAATGGTCAAAATATTCATCAATTTTCATAAAATTATAAATTTTAATTCAAATTTAATTATCAGCTTTACTTTACGGCTAATGGTTTCGGAGAAAATTCGGCTAAACGCAGTTATTGGGAATATACAATTCATAATTTCTCTCTTACTAACTGAATAATTTAACTATACTTGGAATGCAGGTTAAGTTCACATTGAATATTAGAGGATATTCGGAATATGTTTCCACCTAACCATCGGGGAATCTGACTGGTTTTCAAACTTAAAGTAATTCATTTTGCTTTACATGTTTGTACTAAATTTAATTACAATCGGATCATTTTTACGACAGTTATCATACCCAGAAACACGACAAAAATTAAATTTCTGTTTCCCATATAAACATATAGACATAGAAGATGTTAGCAAATAGTAATCCCATTAATGCAGTTACATTTGTGTTTTCGAAAAAAAAACTATTTTATATGTTATATCTCTAGATAAAAACAAATCAGTTACAATCAACAATTTATATGTGTTATTTATAAATGACGTATTTTATTGTAGTGAAGAGTACGATGCAGTCTTAGTTTTATTGGGCATCACTCACCATTGTCGTGACTCTAAATGAAGCCGTCGTCATAGATATTAACATATACACAAAAACATTGTTTCACCAGTAGCCTGCTTAGAAAAACCGCTTTATTTGTTAAATAATATTATTTAAATAAACAGCTGTTCTAATACACATTTATACTGTCACTGTCATACTGTCACTATGCTGATTACCTTTTATTTTTTAATTATTTTACAGAATTTCACTTTGCATGGGAGTTGAGGAGCATTCCTTGAGGAGTTTATTATTAATCACTATAAACTAATATAAAAATAATAATCATTTTCCGGTTATGTCAATAAAAACACTAACTATAACTTACGTTCAAGATTGTTGACTGATAGCTGTGATGGTCTCCTACCTGGAACAGAGAATGTTGTTTTTAGTTAACTGCAATTACTCACAAGCAAAGTTAATTATAGCGAATACTTAGCAAATAAATATAGCGAAACAACTAATCTTGATATTCATTTATAATAAAGCATCTAAGCAAGATATTGAATTTTCCAGTTTTATATTTATCCTTTATACCATCAGTATTGGATTTCCTAGTGGAACAAAATTACAGTAAACAAGTGGTAACAGCAAACATAAATAATTTATTTCTTGAAACTTATTTTAATATATGAATTACTTTATATTTACTATTTGCAGAATATATATTATGGTAGCATTTAGATGACATTTCATTTTATATTTTAGGCTTATAAATTATTATTTTAGAAATTTTTACCACACATTTTGGAGGCATTAACGTATTATTTGTATTATTTGTTACTCACAGTAGTTTTAGTGGGGAAATCCCACTCTTCCTCCCAGGGATAGGTGGTATGACAAAAATAAGCATCACGGCAACGGAAAAATGAGAAACGAGTTCGCACGCAGCACGCTGATGTGAGGGTAGTGAATTTCCACATAACAAACTTTTGAAACTCAAAATCAGTGTTAAACCATACATTTATTCCCAATTTATTGAAATCTGAAACCTTTGATTTTTTGGCTGTTCTGATGCTCTTGGTTTCATTTACCTGCAATACTGGGAATACAATTTTGCGCAATATAGGTTAGGAGAAGATCCATTCAGACTTGAAAGTAGGCGTGAGGTTGCTGGGGATGATAAAAGTCCACCAAAAAATTAATAACAGGCTTTTGCAATATAAAACCCCCATAAGACAACGTACTGTGTTTGGTCGATACAAACCTTCTTTAATAACTTGGTAAACATTTATGCTAGAATGACGAGAGAGGGCTTAAAGGTTTTGCCTAACTAATTCCCATCTTTTCCTATGCATTAATTTTATATTTGGGGCTTTTCTTGTCCGACTGATTATAGAAAGGAACATCCCTACTGAATTTGAAGTAAATCGGACAAAAAAGCGACCAACAGAGTGCAAACACACACGCACGCACACACACACACACACACACACACACACACACACACACACACACACACACACACACACACACACACACACACACACACACACACACATGTATATATATAATTTTTAACGACCCCCCAAAGCGTGTTCAGAGGGTCACGTTAAGAACTTCTATGGTGGTCCCGGGCTTAGGTTTCACCGTGTGGGTCATGCTAATAGTTCACTTCCCGTAGGAAATTCACTAATAAAACATATTGGTGATAAATGTGTCTTAAGTATTTACAGAACAGATAATTGAGGAAATAACGCATGGGGTCCCACTATTCGTTGAATACTGTAGTATGAGTCACGATCATCCCTTAGATAGTGATCCTGGGGTTGATTGAGTAATGTCTGTGGTGCATAATATTAGGCCAATAGAACCTCAAATCCATAGTTTATACGATGAGCCATGAAGTTTTTGGCCATCTAGACTTTTTCAGCGGGAACAGCCTACAAGCTTTTAAGACAAGCTTTAGCCTTGCGAATCCTCTCAACTGCTATCCCTTAACTCCCCATTCAGTCACACCTTCAATAATGTACCTTGAAATTGTCCTCCCTTTCTTATTAACTAAAACAATTTTCCACTGCATGTATAAAATCAAATTCGCCTTAAGCTTCACATCACCTGTTTTGTGCTTGATTTTTGAAAACAATTTCTAGCATGAACCAAAAATTATTGTTCTGCATTTTTAACAATTTTGTGCATGTTTATATTGCCATAGTATTAACAGAATATATTTAGATAGTATAGGTACGTTGACCCCAATTAAAGGAATGAACAAACTGATTCAAAAACACTTTTAGCCTCATTACAATATCAGAGTGGCTATAGTAAAAGTATTAATAATATCACAAATGTGTATTCTTCTTTAAAAATAAAGTGAAAGCGATCCCAATACAGGATTTCATCCTATGGGATGCTTATTTATTATTAAACCCAGTTTGATTAATTTTAAGAAATATTGAATTGTTGTATTGTTTGCTTATTTAATTGTACTTATTTAATAATACTTCCTTACTTACTGACTTACTTACGTTGTCTATTGTATTATGTTTTGAACTAATAAATTGTGTGTTTTGTATATACAAATTGTGTTCGTGTCTGACAAAATAAATATAGTTGAGCTGACTGTAATTCTTAACTAGGAATTTCAAATTAAACTGTAATGAAAATAAAATAAAATATATTTGCTCATCGGAATCAGCAGACATCCGTATTCCCTTTTCGTCTGCTGCGTTGCTATAAAAAAAGAATTTGACCTCTTTATTTTTTTAATTAGTGAATTAAATGTATTGTAAATTAAGCTTTGTAATCTACTAAGGTTTTACCATCGGTGGTAATAGCTTTTTAAGTGAAAATTAAAACTGTATCTGAAAGAAGTTTAAAACAAACACACACACTCTCTCTCTCTCTCTCATGAAGACAAATGAGCACTTTGAGTTTGCTCATTACAAAGACCTGAAAAATCTCTGAATGAGAGTAGATTAGAGATAATAAGAGAAATAACTTACAACAGATTTTTTTAATACTCTGACAGATGATTAGTAAAACTTCGTATATTTTTTAGAGAGTTTAATAAAATGTTGAGAGTTCGAATGAACAATCACATTGAAGCTTGTAGTTACTCGATATTTACCGATTTACTCATATTTGGTATATAAAATACCCCTGTCGTAGCAAACCTGCGTACTCAGAGAATTTCCAATGAATAATATATGCCTTAATACCACATAAAGCTCTATACCAAGTTTCATTAAAATGTATTCACAAATAAGCGATACAATTTTAATTATTCCCCAAAAGAATAACATTGGGGATGAGTACGTAGTTTTGCTGAAACAAGGAACACAAACAATTGGTGTTTATGCAAATATAAATATAATTAAAGTAGGTGAAGCCACATACCAAGTTTCGTCAATATTCATTCATAAAAATAAGCGATATATGTTTAACATTTTAATTATTCTCCATAAGAATAACAGGGAGTCTGAGTAAGCAGGTATGCTGCAACAAGGAACACAAAATATGGGTTTTAATGTAAATATCATTATTACTCAACTAGGTGAAGCCACATACCAAGTTTCATCAGTACACATTCATAAATTAGCGATACATACCATTTTGATTATTCTCCATAAGAATAACAAGGGGGATGGTAAGCAGGTTTGCTGCAAAAAGGAGAACAAAATAATGGGTTTTTATGCAAATATCAATAGAGCTTGTCTAAGTGAAGTTACATACCAAGTTGCATCCATATACATTCATAAAAAAGAGATATATAAAATTTTAATTATTCTCCATAATAATAACATGGGGACCGAGTACCTAGGTTTGCTGCTACGGGATCCCTAGGCGAAAAATTGTTTGTTGTGCAAACAACAATAAACCACAACCAGATGAAGCCATATACCAAGTTTTGTCAGTTTATGTTCATAAATAAGCAAGATATAAAATTTTTCTTTTTCTCCATAAGAATAACATTAGACAACGTACTGTATTTAGCACTTTCAATATCTCATTAACCAATTGACTTAGAGCAATGATAAAAATACCAAATTATTTGTTTTTAAGACGAATTCAATCGTAAAACTAAAATTGTATTAAAATATACATTACATGTGAAAACCCCAAAAAACACATTTTTGGGTTACAAAACCCCCCATAACCCCCTTTGGATGGTGCGATTTGTCTGGTTTTCGAACTCGTTCAAATAAATGGCATTTAACACATTTGTGCCAAATTTAATTAAGATTAAACATTTTTTTAACGAGAGTTATCGTGCTTACGGACACATATATATATAAATATATATATATATTATATATATAAATATATACATACAAATTTGACCGAATGGTGTTTTTGGCATCTGGGGACCTCGAAATGAAAAGTTATCATGGTCTTGGGCTTAAGTCTTGCCATGCCAACTACGGTAATAGCTTCTTTCCTATAGGGGAAATTCGCTAAACGAAAGAAAAATCAGTCGATTGCGTTGCATAAAATTATATGATTTTCTATATTTTATTCGAACAAAAGTTTTACATAACGGTACTGGAGGCAGAGGTATGACACGATAATTACCAACTTGGAGTTGACACAATAGACCCAAGGGAGTTATAGACTAGGGTTGTTTAATCTTTGAACCAAAATACCGCCTTAAGCATAGTTCCACTAACCAAAGATCCTTAGAACTATTTTTCAAACAAAAATATTTTGAAACTACATACCTGAGAATCACTTTTTAGGTTATTACACAATTTTTCACTGAACTTCTTGAATACCAGAGAGGGAAAATTACATGTTTTATAAATTTATCTATTAAAATAAATAGAATAAACCGTACGTAAATTAAATCCTATTTTTTCTAGAAAGAAAGAATGAGACTTTTTTTAAACACTTCCTATTTTATTAATAGTTGAATTTTACTGAATACACATAAAAAAAAACTAAAAAATAACCTATTATATTTATAGTTTATGTTTTTGGTATTTCGAGGAGAAACAACAACATCCTGCTGAATTTTTACAACTGCTACGTGCGTGAGGAAGAAGAAAATTCACCTTTTTAGCAGAGTTACAGACATATTTTTCTAAATTTATTACCTTCTTAAAAAAAAACTATTTGCATTTATTTCATCAAAAAATACACAATTACACATTTACAATTTCGGACATTTTCCTTTTCAAGCTTCGTACGAAGCGGAAGTGGTAAAAAAATACAAACTGTCCGTATAAAATAGTCTTATTCTAACCCTAATTATAGCATAATCTACCAGGCTCCAACGTTGCGCCCGGATGACGACAACGTATTCACTACTTGACGGTAAAGAGTACGAAATGCTTTTCTAATCTAGAATCAAGTTTCAATAAATAAATAGATTCACTTAAAAGTAAACATTAATTTAGTACTGAAACTGTAACTCATCTGACGAAGCCACGTAGTCGTTTAAACAGTCTTTCCTGTAGCGCCTTCATTGCCGCAGATGCAATTATGATGCAGCACTCCTTTCACTGCGCCTTGAAAGATTTCAGGAAGGCATCTTATTTTTTCGTTAAAATACAATTTACCTTTGTAATTTGCGTTAGGATTGTCTAAACTTGTTTATTTTCTCTTATGTATTGTACGTCTTATGCAAGGTAAACAATTAAAAAATATAATTTTTATAATGTTTGTAATTATTTGCTCACTCCTTTATTTTCTAGAGCACAATTACTATGTTATAATCGGACACACAGTTTGTTTTGTTATTTTAGTCTGGTCTGCTTTAGTAAAAAATCTGTGTTGCCGCGTGATACACTGTTAATTGCAATATTAATGATTCAAATGTTAAATAAAATACACTTTTTAAATATATAAAAGGATCGTTGCACAGGTCCACTAAATTTAAGTTCACATATTTGATAGTTATGTTGTCAACACACTCTAAATGGCAATTGATAAAACAAATTTAACGCTTCACTTGGTATTTGTTACTTGAAAATAATGTTACTGTCTTAAGCTGTTGTAGTTTTTAAACGCTTTTTTATATTTTTAAAAGGACTTGTAAATGTAACTCTATTAAAAAAAAACTACAGTCTTACATAATTTGTTCCTATTTAATATGGGGTTTAAGTATGGGTTGTGTAGCCGCTGTAAAGTGAAATCCTGCAAACCCTTGCCAGGCCGGAGCTCTAAACGCGATGTTCGGAAGATATTATGGACTGTGAAATGTAGTATAACAATTCCAATAAAATCTACATTGGAAATATTTTTCTTTGTGGCAATAGATGAGTTTTTTTCTAAGAAGAGATGTTATACATAATGTACTTCAATTCATATTTTAAAATATTTTACCATTGACAGCAGGTATAATAATTTTACTAAGTTATTTTTGCCTAACAGAACATAATATTTGTCGAATTTAGTTGGTTGGTTACGGTGAAATTGCAGCTGGAATGCCAAGTTGATAAATTTACACAGCAATTTATAATTTTTTGTTTTCTGTAGACTAATAGATTACCTTTTAAAAAATCTGAACATATTTTGTAGTAAAATTAAATGACTTAGATTACATCAGTTGCTTAGCAAATTCAATTACTGCAAATTAAAACGCTGCTTTAAAAGCTTAAAATATTTTTATTTCTATGTTGATAATGTGTCGCTTTAAAACATAGGTACACTCAATAATAAAAACGATTTTCTTCATTCGTTTGGTATGAAATCAGAATTAATTAAGCTTTTAGAAGGTTCAACAACGTCCCAATCAATTAGTTTAGATTGTTGACAAGGCATACGATTGTACCAGCTGGATACAATACAGGTACATAAAACATATATATATATATATATATATATATATATATATATATGTATAAAACGGTTAAAAATGTAGATAATTCAACATATTACCTAATCCCTTGTTATGATTTCAACACCTGTCCCCATCTCTATGATGGCGTCCTGCGACGCGATCATGTAAACAAACACCACTATTATCATTGTAAACAAATATTAATATAATTATGCATAGATTTGAGAAAATAATATTTTTATATGAGGTACTTCTCTTTTATATTTTAAAACTTGATCTTTTATAATATTAATACTAATTAATGAAATGGTAAAAATGTTAGTTATTAAATTGACAAAATGGATTAATATTTGATAAAACACTAAAAGATAACAAATCTAAAACACCAGCTATGATGAAAATGTGTAATAACATGTCATGACTGTATTTCGAGAAAGACAAAACAGAGCTTTAAGATAGGCCTAATAGCGGAGATAATCAACACATCATTTATATGAATACGTTTTCATTTGTCAGGAAATAAGAAGTGTGATTTACATAATCAATTTCACTCATAATTTAGATACTAGTTCTTAAATATTTTGTTGTTTGTTATTTTAAAATGTTTCTAGAATTTTATTTACAGTTTGTGTGTTACATAGCGCTGTCCCTCTCCTCTCCCCGAATAACGCAGAGTAACCTAAGCCGTTCCACCTTCATCCTTTAAGTGCGTCACATAAATGTCCACAATTATCAGTAACAATTAGCTCCTATTTAAAAATGACTAAACAACTGTAGTCACTCGTTTCAATCACTTTCTTGACAGAATGACTTAAACATCGTCTACTCGAAAATTTTCTTTATGCGCACGCGCCCGACCCCACACTGCCCGAGCTGTGACGGAAACATCCGAACCCACCCGAGGTAGAACGCATGCGCGGTCAGCTTAGTCAGCTGATTGTCTCGTATTGTTGCATTCGTTGATTGCAGCGCATTCGCAACAGAACCAATGTCCGTAGAGATAACATACTTCGTTCTCCAGGTCTGCTCAGTCGATATATTAAGAGGTTTCCAGTTAACTGGAAAATACCTCGTAAAAAGCGCTGTACGTTATCACCAATCCAACTTGCAGTATTGCTGGAAACACAATATTTATCATAGCCGTACCTCTATTTTTTCCCCTCTTAATTTTAAGTTAGAAATAAACGTTTTTTAACTGCTTATAAACTTCATACAGTAAACTTTTATTACATTAAAAGTTGTTTTATTCATTATAGATACCCACACACGTAAATTCAAAAGTGTTTGAACATATTTAAAATTAAAATCTACCTAAATCTCAATTTTCTGAGTTACGTTTTATTTCAATATATATTATTAAAGAAATATAGGCCAACTAGAACACAATAACCAGTCAATACGATTTTATACGATGGTTGTAGTTTTACTTTCAACGCAGTTTATTGTATTTATACTTTTTAATCAAGCGTCTTCATTACAGAAGAAGACAGAAGACATTTGAGATCTTAGATGTTTGGCCGGCAAAGAAAATTTTACTTTCACTAATCACAACTTCTACCCTGATTTAAAGCAAAGTGAAAAGAGTACTTCCGCACTTTTCGGTATTGCCACTCTTAAGGTAATATCGCTATTGGTATGTGACAATATTTAAAATCGTAAAGTATAGTATATTTCGTCACAAGTCCGGAAAGTGGCCGTTACCGGTGCACGATCGTGTTTCGATTAAGCACCGGTATAGGACTTCGGACGAGTTATGAACAGTACTTTTCATCATATCACCTTTTAATAAATATACAGGTTGGCTAAAAATAAACTTGGGCCTGCACCCCTCTTAACTTGATATTTTTTGATATATTTGAACTTTTTCCAGCTATTAAGTACAAACAAAAGTAACTTTTACAGTAGCCTATAGGCTAATAAACTAACAACATCAGAGGAATGTTATTGTTTCATTTGTTTATGGTGCTAGAAACAGTCAGAAAATTAAAAAATATATATAATGTGATATATACAGGGTGAATCTCGTAAGTTGTCCAGTATTGATTTCAGACAAACCGTTGGTCCTACGATGATGAAATAAAATTATTTCCCACTAAACCAACCCCAAGGAATAACGTAAAAATATTTTTAACGATTTTTAAATACAGGGTGTACCAGAAACTGAGGGTCACTAGTCCGAATCTACGAAATATCAAATACAAACGTATATCATGTTATACATCAAATTAAAGCTCTTTTCAATCCAAACCATTTGGCGGAATCGGATTTTGATTATTATTGATTCATTTCAAAATGGCGGCTGTTTTTGTGAAAAAATTAGTATTTTTTTGAATACCCTGTATTTTTCTTAAAAATGCAGAAATCTTGATTCTGATTCAAATATCGCATTCCTTATGAGCTAAGCTTTATTTTGATATGCAACACTTCAATATTATCTCAAAAACAAAAAGTTTCAAAAATATCAGTTTTTGAAAATATGTACATAGCCAAAACTCAAAAATTTCAAATAGCAACATATGTCAAATAGCATATCATTTTAAAGGTATTGCAATTCTAAGAAACTTTCAAATTTAAACCTTATGCGTATCTATTTTGGCTTTCGAGTTATCAACAAAAAACATGTTTTTCCACATTAAAACGCATGTTATTTGTTAAACATTGTGGTAAGAACTATGGTCCAGCCTTTACCACCATGTTTAACAAATAACACGCGTTTTAATGTGGAAAAACATGTTTTTTGTTGATAACTCGAAAACCAAAATAGATACGCATAAGGTTTAAATTTGAAAGTTTCTTAGAATTGCAATACCTTTAAAATGATATGCTATTTGACATATGGTGCTATTTGAAATTTTTGAGTTTTGGCTATGTACATATTTTCAAAAACTGATATTTTTGAAACTTTTTGTTTTTGAGATAATATTGAAGTGTTGCATATCAAAATAAAGCTTAGCTCATAAGGAATGCGATATTTGAATCAGAATCAAGATTTCTGCATTTTTAAGAAAAATACAGGGTATTCAAAAAAATACTAATTTTTTCACAAAAACAGCCGCCATTTTGAAATGAATCAATAATAATCAAAATCCGATTCCGCCAAATGGTTTGGATTGAAAAGAGCTTTAATTTGATGTATAACATGATATACGTTTGTATTTGATATTTCGTAGATTCGGACTAGTGACCCTCAGTTTCTGGTACACCCTGTATTTAAAAATCGTTAAAAATATTTTTACGTTATTCCTTGGGGTTGGTTTAGTGGGAAATAATTTTATTTCATCATCGTAGGACCAACGGTTTGTCTGAAATCAATACTGGACAACTTACGAGATTCACCCTGTATATATATATATATATATATATATATATATAATTAATCTTATGGTTATGTATTGCTCTGACCCCCATATAATCTATATAACTGGAACTCTGCTGTAAATACAACAGCAGCGCTCGTGGTGACAACTCTTGGAATCTTCTTACCCGGCCTAGTCCTTTTTGGAGTTCAACCCGATCTGTTTACCCGGCCTATCGGGAATCGATTGGTTTCAATCACAGGTGATAGTACTATAAACAGGCTAGTTTATTGCGTGGGTATGATGATAAATATTTTTTTGCATGATTTTATAAAGAGGTAAAATTGTAATTACGTTTTTCTGTAGATACAACCTTTTTTACCATAAAATTTGAACAATGTTGTTTAAAAAATTGAAAATACTCAAGAACACTTTTTCTTTAATTAATAAGTAACAGCTTAGTTTAAATTTGATATAATTATGTGGCTTCTAAGATATTTTAAACTAGGACCAACTATTTTGGTTAGCAATAATTTTGATTGATATTGATAATTCACATAGCCTAAACCTATGACTTGTTCTAAATGGTTATTGAATCTAAAATTTTGATTATTTACCTCACTTAAATGTTTAAATTTAGATTTATCGGACTAATCAACTATAACAGATAATTTGTATACATTATTCTCATAATGGTTGTGGGTTGTGGGTAAAATGGGGTATTTTAGGCCCAACCGGGGAATATTCACTAGGATATGATTGGCAACACTGCGAAGGGCATTTAACGAGTCTAACGTCTAAAGACCAACGACTCAATTGCGCTACCTCGCTGGCCGCGCTGATTCATCACAACTATTTACTATGAATAGATTTCTAGATCACATGATCAAATGACCATTTAACGAATATGGTATAGTGAGTTTCCGTGTTCATTATAAGTGCCAAAGTTGAAGTTTTGTTACTGCATCTTGCATCGCACAATGATAATCCTCTCCTATTACATGAATATAAAATAGATCTTAGGTTTTGTATGGCAATTATTTATTTTATCAAGCGATGTATCTCTTAAGGTTATGTATCCATATTGCTCTGACCCCCATATAATCTAGATAACTGAAACTGCACTGTGTTTGATAGTAAATGGATTAAGCCCCTGGCCCACTGTATTGTGTACAAATTATATAACTATTAACGAAACAAATCCTATAATATTTTTTAAGACAGATGATATTTGACTCTTTAAAAGTCAGGGTCGAAAAGTATTTCTATTTTCTTTCATATGATCATAGCAGGTTCTTTTTGAAATTTTTAAAAATATAATTATGTTTGTGGCAACTACGTACCGCACTTTAATTATGGTTCTGTAAATTAAACACTTGTTTGTTAAAAACTGAATTTATTGTCACTTGTTAAGTTAAAATGTGAAATAATATCTAAAACTGGATAAATGGATAAACTGGACGTTAATAATTGAATCTAATCTTAATGAAATGTACCTAGTCAAAGAAATGAATCTAGTCTAAAAATGAATCGAATCTCGTGAGTCTCCAAGGGTCACTCGGTTGACGTTAGCCGGACGACTGAAGGGTTGAGGGGTTAAGGCCTCCAACACCCCCGTAATCTACGTCAACATAGTTTCTTTCCAAAAAAAACACGTAATTTGAACAATCAATAGAGCAGGAAAATATTTTCCTTATCTTTAATCAAAATATTTAAGAATAGTTATTCATAAAATACAGAACAGTTGTATTTTTACATTTTAATCCCAAGCACATCTTATGGTCAAGACTGTAGAGGGAGGGTTGACCGTGAGGCTACAATCAGACAATCCAAGAACAATTCTAAGTTATGAGGCTAATTCACACCACCCTACAAGGCGTCATACAAGGCGGCAAGGTTGGACCACTCCTGCTGTGGGGCATTAGTGGCGAATATGGCATAATAGTGAAATATCGGAGCTGGATAGAATAAAAACGGCAAGGCCACCTGTATTAAATATTCAGTGCAAAAAACACACTATTTATATTTAACGGTAAAGGTTGGGTTGTTTTTTAAACTATTCAGGCGATTAATGTTACTTTTAGCTTGATTGAAGCGATAGCAGTAATGTTGAGTTTAAGAAAATAATACGCCCCGTTAGTTTCTAAAATTCGTTTATGTTATAAAAGTTAACATACTGTAGCCTGTAATTTAATTCAGAACTTCAGATAAAAGGAAACGAGTTCGCACACGTGCTGACGTGAGGGAAGTGAATTTACACATAACAACTTTTAAAACTAAAAATCAGTGTAAATCATACATTTATTCAAATTTTTATTGAAATGTGAAAACAATGATTTGTTGGCTGTTCTGATGCTCCTGGTTTCATTTACCTGCAAAGCTGGGAATACAATTTTGCGCATTATAATGTTAGGAGAAGGCCAGACAGGCTTGAAAGGAGGCTTAAGGTTGCTGGGGATGATAAAAGTACACCTACAAATGAATAACATGCATTTATAATGTGAAACCCCCATAAGACAACGTACTGTGTTTACTCGAAACACATTTTCTTTAA
This sequence comes from Allygus modestus, assembly GCA_963675035.1. Classification (NCBI taxonomy): domain Eukaryota; kingdom Metazoa; phylum Arthropoda; class Insecta; order Hemiptera; family Cicadellidae; genus Allygus; species Allygus modestus. The sequence continues at coordinate 110,171,668 of OY776114.1, read as the reverse complement.
TAACTCGGTAAATATGTATGCTAGAATGACGAGAGAGGGCTCACAACTTTCGCCTTACTAATTCCCACCTTTTTACATTCATTAATTTTACATATGGGGCTTTTATGACCCGTTTTGGGCCCAAAAACTCGAAATTTGAAAGATTAATCCCCAAAAAAGGGGTTTAGAGTTTTCCGATTGTTTTGCCCAACGAACTTGTCCAACTGATTACAGAAAGAAATGCAAACACACACACACACACACACACACACACACACACACACACACACACACACACACACACACACACACACACACACACACACACACACACATATATATATATATATATATATAATGTCTATAGTAGTTCTTCTTAAAAATATGTCTATAAAGACACCTGAAGGCTTATATACATTTAAGAAATTAACACCATTTTGTTGCAATATTTCAAGATATTCTCTTTATCAAGCACAAAAAATGAATGACAAACAAAAACAACAGATCATATGTTATTTACACATTTGGTTAAGATCAGATGATGTGGAATAAAACTATTTTGATACTGTAGAAAGAATAAGGAACCAAAAATTATCAAATTAACGATAGTTTATTTATATATATAGTTCGGATGACAGGACATCGGTTTTCTGTAAACCATAAAGACAAACACAAGCCGGTGGCCTTACACGCTGTTCAACATAATGCCGAGTTTGAAGATTGTTTCCATCTTAAAGCTATACACAAAATCCAAAGTGTCATGAATTAAATGACATGAATTTGAGAACAGTCGACTTGGCTCACCAGTTAGTTTTAAGAACGAAACAACCTCATGGACTCAACATTCGTTAATTTGATAATTTTTGGTTCCTTATTCTTTCTACAGTATCAAAATAGTTTTATTCTACATCATCTGATCTTAACCAAATGTGTAAATAACATATGATCTGTTGTTTTTGTTTGTCATTCATTTTTTGTGCTTGATAAAGAGAATATCTCGAAATATTGCAACAAAATGGTGTTAATTTCTTAAATGTATATATGTATATATATATACACACACACACATATATATATATACATATACAATTTTGAACGATCCCCCAAAACGTGTTCAGGGGGTCACGTTAGGAACTTTTATGGTGGTCCCGGGCTTAAGTTTCACCGTGCGGGTCATGCTAATAGTTCACTTTCCAAAGGAAATTCACTAATAAAGGGACATAAGGAGATAAGAATTATACATATTATACTGATTCCAAGCGCGCTATAGGAGTATTTGCTCCTTGTAAATTGTTGGTTTGTTTTGAGTACGTTTGTGCATGAAATAATTAAATGCTAGATTGAAAACTTACTATCTTAATAGTTGTATTTATTATAATTATGAGCATATCAAATTGCTAGTATTCCAGAAAATAATAATTTTGGATTACCCAGTTCTGAATACAACGCTACTAAAAGAATAGTTCACTAATAGAATAGTTCACTAATAGAATGGTTCACTAATAGAATAGTTCAATAATAGAATGGTTCACTAATAGAATAGTTCACTAATAGATATAGTTCAGTTCGTTTACATCGTGATGCTGTTCCAGAAGTTAGATTGAAATAGTTGTTCTTGCATCTGTACTGTTTTGTTTACGATTAGATGTCCAGTTAAATGGATTTATATTCTTCCATAGGAACGTTGGAACTTTGAAATCTCAGGGGGCAAAGCCCTGAATGTGGATGTTTTTCACGCCTCCAAAAAGCACATCTATATGTTAAGGACTATCAAATATTACACAAACAATGATTTAAGACCTGTAGTTTAGTCGATAGCCTGGTAAATAAATCTGTTCATTCTGTTAATAAATGTATATTAATGTATATAAAATATAAAATTATTGTATCACAGTGTTTGTAACAAAACTCATCCGAAAAGGCTTGACCGATTCTTATTAAATTTTGTGTGTATATTCGGTAGGTCTGAGAATAGGACGTAAACCTTTTTTTCGATAGGCGAGTGAGCGAAGCGAACGAGCTCATATTGAAAACGAACGAGTATTTTACATAAAACAAATTTGATGACATTATGACAGGCCAACGTCTGTCGGGCCAACTAGTATTTGTATATATTTAAATTATCCTATGTCTTTGTCTTTTTAATAGATTCACCCCATAGTTTAACTAGCCTTTAGTTAGGTGGATTTGTTGAATTAAGAATGACAAACAAAATATAATTTGGAAAGAGTTGGAGAACAGTCGGACTAACTTTGTTACTAAAAATAATCATCAGATAAATCAGTTGTAAAACCTCATAAATAATTCAAGTGATAAAAAATGTAGACTGGTTGTTATAATTAATTAACTATTGGTGTGTTAAACAATAAGACATCCAAGGTAACAGGTAACAAGTACGAATTAAGATATTATATAATACTGATAATTTCAAACTACTGTCCCACACAGATTAATTTTCTTACTTTCATATACTCTTTCAAGTTTAATTTTACCATCCTAAGAATATAAAAATTTATGAAATGATGTCCCTAAAAATATCTTTTATCCTTAAAAATACCACAATCCCGTGCAATACTGTCACAGAAATGAACTACCAAAGTAGTGACAATCGGATGAGGTATGCTGAAACATCTAGTTGGCAAAGAAGAATCAAAAAGCAGAAAACAAGACGTCACATAATTTTATGGAACGTAAATATACAAACTTAGGCAAATAGTAAAGAATGAAGTTGCAACATAAAATCTAATCTGCATATGTATAGCAGCAGTTAGATGCGGATTATGCATCCGCATTCACATCTAGTCAGTGCATCTTGAAACTGGCTTAGCTACTTGAAGTTCACGATTTGTTTTACATTTAAATACACTCAAGGTAAAATCTGTTCTAAGAATATGTTTTCCTAGAAGCAGTCAGGTTTACAATTTCATCATACTGGCATAACATTGAATTGTAGCCATACCATAAGTCTAAGATATTTCTATGGTTTTTATGCACAGTTAATCGGATAGTTCTAGCCCTTTTTTAAATAATGCATGATGAATTTAAGGAATGTATTTAGACAAGAAACCAAAATAATTTTCACTTAAACAAATTAAACATATGCAATTCCATCCCCTAATAGGTGATGTACAATCACAATATTTTTTGGGGAAACTGTATTGTGTTCAAACACCAACGTGCTTTCAGTTTAACTACATTTTGTTATATTTTTGTCTATAACACTATCACCGCTTAGTTGTCCATTTTTCAGATGCATTTTCCTTCTTCTCAGGTTTTCACGGTTTACCTATGTATTATAACTTGAAGGAATTCGCTAAACGGGGACTAACACATAAAACTAACTGACAGTTACAATAATGGTTTTAGGGTAATAAAAGCCCTAAAATGCATCTTTAACATTGTATCTATTTAAAAGAAACTTGCACCTAGAATAAAAAAACATAAAAAACTAGTACAACTCCTAGTAAAAACCGCTAAATTTTAATTTCGTTTGGTCTGTTAATGACGTCAATATCAAGACCTGCCCCCCCCCCCCTGCGAGGGGTCCTACTCAGTACAATGCAGACCCGTTTCTTATTTATTTATATTTATTTGTTTTAGACAGTATAATTATATAACAGTAGTCGTCTTATTTTAAATCTCATTAGTAAATTACAATCCTTATTTTTTTGATAATTTTATAACTCAAATAATTTTGATCGTTAGAAATACATCTTTGGTTAAAATACATGGTCAACCAAACAACATCATTTAAAGTTATATCAAAGAAAAAAATCCTTTAAATAAATAAATAGGTAATTTCAATACATTCTAATTTAATTACTGCAAAATTAATTCTGCAGCCATCCGTAAACTTAACTACTTTTTCAGATTATGCATGTCATAAAATCATGATTAGTCTAAGAAAAGGTTGTGAAATACTAAACGCTAATTATTATATAAAAAAAACATAATGGTTTTAAATCGGCAAGATCATCTATTAAATTTAAAATGTTTAAATAAAATTCCCCATTTAAGGCTAAAAATCACATTTAAGTCATATTTTTATCTATGTATTTAAGTAAATAAAACAAGTACGCGATACCGATAAAATTTCTTGTTAAACACAAATGCATATTGTGTTGTCTTTCCAGCATTTTGCGTATTAATATTTAGTTTATACCGTAGGCGAATGAACAAAGTGTGATCACTGAGTTTATTGCATCGAAAGCTGTTTCACAATGAAATCAAATTGAAAATTACCGCTCTGTTATTCTTATGGTTAAAAACATAATTTTGTCCTTCCGAATATAAGTATCAAAAATCTAAATATACCTTACAAAACTACGGATTGGGGCTATTATTTTTATATCTCAATCGTCAAAATCTAAAACGGGGAGTTCTACTTACGAAAATCAGTTTAGATTTTTTATAAATATGGACTATGGACATAATATATTTGAATTATTGTATGCTTTACTAGCTGTTCCTGCACGCTTCGCCCCGCAAATAATTTATAATACCCCCGTAGCAGCAAACCTGCGTACTCAGCAAATTTCCAATGCATATGTATGTATCTTAATACGACATAAAGCCACATACCAAGTTTCATCAACATATGTTCATAAATAAACGATTTATGACATTTTAATTATTCTCCATAAGAACAACCTCCAGATGGCGGCTGAGTATGCAGGGTTGCTGAAGCAAGGAACACAAAAAATGGGGTTTTATACAAATATTAATACAACTCAAGAAGGTAAAGCCACATACCAAATTTTATTAATTCATGTTCATAATTAAGGGAGATAACACTTACTTATTCTCCATAAGAATAACATGGGAGCTAAGTACGCAGGTTTGCTGCTACGGGAACCATCAGCCAAAAAAAATTTTGTCATTGCAAATATCAATAGACCACAACGATATGAAGCAATATACCAAATTTCATCGGGATAAGTTGATAAATAAGGAAGATATACAGTTTTTCTTATTCTCCATAAGAATAACATTGGACAACGTACTGTGTTTATCACTTTCAATATCTCTGTAACCATTTGACGTAGAGCAATGATCAAAACACCAAATTGTGCGTCTTTTTAATCTGATTCCAATAGAAAAAAGTAACATTTGACAGTAGGGGGCAAAGACCGATTCAGAACCAGCAAAGGCGCGGTGTGGACGCGTGGACGCGAGGACGCCCCCCCCCCCCACCGGTGCCCCCCCCCCGTGCCCCCCCCCCCGGTGCCCCCCCCCCGGTGCCCCCCCCCCCGGTGCCCCCCCCCCCCGGTGCCCCCCCCCCCCCCGGCCGCCAGCAGCACTTTTCGTGATGACCTTGAACATGAGGAAAAAACTTTCGAAAATTAATAATTAGCCTATTTATCCACCGATTCCCACGGGACTTTTTCCAGAGTGTAGGCCTATCCCCAGGGAAGCGAATGACGTAAGAACCCCATAGATCCACCATTAAACAAGGCCGCTATTAATTTAAAACCGCGTTTTCCTTATGGGATCTCAGCTGTTTACCGACCGATTTTGACGAAACCTCACCACATGTCGGGCCGTGACCTAAGAAAACCATCGCTTAAAGAAAATTGAAAATCCACTGTTAAACGGGCCCGCTATTAATTTTCAAACGCGTTTTCCTCATGGGATCTCGGCTGCTTGCCGACCGAATTTGATGTGACTTCGTTACACGTTGTATGCCGGCTTGGCTAAACCAACCTGCGAGTGGCTCCGCGATGTCACGTGTCGAGGCGCGTGCCAGGGCCTACGTGACTGTCCCAGCCTGTTTACTCATTAGCGGCCTTCAAGACCCCTCCGTTCTAGAAGGTTCCGGCAAGTGCGTCGCATGAGGCCTCCTCCTGACTGGAGTGCTATGTATGAGCATGTCATGTGTCGAAGCGCGTTCCAGGGCCTACGTGACTGTCCCAGCCTGTTTACTCATTAGCGACCTTCAAGACCCCTCCGTTCTAGAAGGTTCCTGCAAGTGCGTCGCATGAGGCCTCCTGACTGGAGTGCTCCCCGTTAGCGAAAGTCCACCTCTCACGTTTCTGGAAGCTTCTAGAAGGTTCGCTGAAGCGTGCAACCTGAGTATAAAACCGAGGCAGAGCCGCGCGACCTCAGTGTTGTTCGAGACGTCACCATGAACGGAAACGGAGTCAGCGCAACCGAAGTGGACCAAACGATCCGCTCCTTCCTAGAGGAGCTGAACGCAATGAACGATGAGAACCCCAACGCACCGCCAGTTCAGCAGGGATGTGCGTCAAAGAAGAAAAAGCTCGATGGGTGGACTGTAAAGAGGAAGGAAGTGCCTATCGATTCCCCGGCACTGTGCTGGTCCGCTGGCGGATATCAGTACACTGTGAAGAACCCTACTAACAGCGGTAACGTACTGTTGAAGATGAATGTGTTCAAAGGAGGTCGCCCTACGTTCAGCTGCGGCTTGTACTTGGACGAGGAGCGAAACGATGAAATCTGCATATGTCTAGAGGACCTGCTATCCAGATTGCAAAACCTATGGCTGGCAAATAGCGAGACGGGAGAGTCAAGATACGACGGGATCACTAGGACCGCTACTCCTCTACCCACTTGGCGAAAGACCGATTGCATCATCTCAGGGAAAACCAAGAGGAGCGCGCACTCCAAGCGCGCTACTCAGTAAACGAGAGAGCGTGGAAAATTCCACTAAGCAGTTAATAACCGAGACGCTTCTAGAACAATCCACTTGTTTATGCAGTAAAGCTTTCCATTACGTCAGCCTTCCTGGAATTGAGCGTGGAAACTTCCACTAAGCAGTTGATAACCGAGACGCTTCTAGAACAATCCACTTGTTTACGCAGTAAAGCTTTCCATTACATCACCCTTCCTGGAATTGAGCGATTAACTATGCCATCATGTTGTTGATACGCGTGAGTCGGCACGTAGACACCGCCAATAAAAGGCGACTCGGTGGCGAGAGCCGGTCATTCTGCATCCAGCCGCTGCGCCATGCTCAACACGGACCAGAAGATGGACCTCAGGACAGCCCTCAATAGCTGCAAGGCCGCGGGTTACACTCGCATCGCGGATCTGCGGGACAACGCGGTGTACCCGATTCGCTCATTCGAGCGGGTAGATACACCGTACGGCGAGGCGGTGATGGCCACCTTGGAGGGTCTCGTCGGCGACGACCCGATCCGGATCTACATGCCTCGACGGTTCCTCACGGTCCTGGACGACAACGCCATCTCCCAGTACAACGTTGGCGTGGGGCCGAGGACGAGCCTTGTAAAGAGGAGCGGCCCTCCTGGCAGCAAATCTCCTTTCTTGGAATTTGTATAAAATAAACGGTATTTCCTATTCCCTTATTTCCTTCCAAAATTGAAAAAATAAAATCAAATAAAAAAGAGCAAGAAAAGAACCTTTAGTTACAAGAGCCGAGGTGGCGGTGCACGGCGGTCAGTAGACGCCATGGACTTGAGGTGGAAACACCCGTTCACCGCCATCGTGGCCGGGCCTTCGGGCAGCGGCAAGTCGCACTTCGTGGCTCGCTTCATAGAGCACGCCGACCGCATGTGCGATACGCGGTTCGCCCGCATCACTTGGCACTATGGCAGCGGTGGCGGCAAGAGCCGTGCGGACTCTGCCGTGCGCTACGTAGCCGGCTTGCCGGACCTGGACGACTATGACGGTAGCGAGCCCACCCTGGTCATCGTCGATGACATGATGCGCGAGGCCGGCCCCGGCGTGGCGGACCTGTTCACCAAGGGCTCGCACCACCGCAACATGAGCGTGTTCTTCATCACGCAAAACCTGTTTCACCAGGGCAGGGGCCAGCGCGACATATCGCTGAACGCCCACTACATAGTGTGTTTCAAGAATCCCAGGGACCGCGCTCAGATCAAACACCTCGCCCGTCAAGTATACCCGGAGAACCCCAAATTTGTGGAGGAGGCTTACGCGGACGCCACGCGTGATCCGCACGCCTATCTACTCATAGACTTGAAACAGTCCACGCCTGAAGAGATGCGCGTACGTTCAACCATTTTCCCAGACGATCCGGTGAACTACGTGTACCTGCCCAAGAAGAAGTGATAAATAGGCCGAGCGCGCGCCAGCGTCAGTCATCATGTCACACCGCGTGAAGAAGGACGCGGCGCTGCTGAGGGCCCTAATACACGCTACGCCCAAAGAACGCAAGGCCCTGTTAAAAGCGTGCGACAAGAGTCGCATCAAGTCGTTGTGCGAGTGCGCGTATAACGTGCTACGCGGAAACGTACCGCTTTCTCCCTGCCTCAAACGCAAATTGAGCAAACACAAACAGGCGCTCAGACGGCTGGTGAAACGCGGCGAGGGTTGGACCAAGAAGCGACACTACCTCGTCCAACGGGGCGGAGGGATCCTCCTACCTCTGCTGTTGAACGCTGTTCTGCCCGTTCTAGCGCAGAAGCTAATCGGACATGGAGTACGCTAGGAAAATGGTGGTTGTACCGCAGGAGCTCATCGAGAGATTGCGAGAAGGACCGGGACCAGGGCCGGAGCCAAGAGGAGGAGCAGGTAGCGCCAATAAGCCAGCCAGCCTGGACGCTGAGATGCATCGCATATTGAGCGACAAGCGGCTGGACGATACGGAGAAATGGAAACAATATCAGCAGGTGTTACAGCGGTTCCTGCACTTTTCCGCGGCTAAACGTCAACCCATAGGTCTGTCAATCATCGAGGGTGAGGAGAGGGAGGAGGAAGCGGCGGGAGGTCCGAGTCAGATGAAGCGCGAGTCTAGCGCCTCGGCGGAGGAGGACATTGTGGAATCGTTCTCAAAAATCTACAGGTCGGTGGCGCGCAACTTGTTGCGATTCATGACCCGTCAAGGCAGCCCCATCTCCTGGGACGCCAGTGGGGCGGTGTACGTGGACAAGGTGAAGATCCCCGATTCCAATATAGTGGACATCGCGCACAGCATAGTGAGAGCGCGAAGGGCGGACCGATTGCCTACCGGCTGGCATCAAGTGATGGCCGCCTTGAAGGACATGAACGTGCCCAAAGAATACGTGAGCAATCCCACGGCGTTGCGTTACTTAGGCGTGGGACTGGACTCGGCATCGAGCCCCTGGGGAGACACGACGGCTTCCTCAACACCCCTCTCACCGAGGTTGACGCCAATGCTAGACCGCTTGAGACCGCGGCCCCCAGCGGCCAGGAGAAGGATAATAACCGAGGAACCCGACCAGGAATCGTCATTGGACAACTGGGAGCTGTTCACACTGTAATGGAGAAGCTGTACTACGACCCGAGCCAGCCCGGTTCCCTCGGCGGGGTGGCCGCCCTGGCCAGAGCCGCGCGCCTACCGAAACGTCGGGTAGCCGACTGGCTGCGCGCCCAGGACACCTACACGCTGCACAAGCCTGCGCGCAAGCGGTTTCCCCGCAACCGCTACGCCGTGTTCGGGCCCCGGGAGCTGTGGCAGGCGGACCTGAACGACATGCGCGGCCTGAGCCGGTACAACGACGGAGTCAACTACCTGCTGACTGTGATAGACGTATTCAGTAAGCGGCTGTTCGCGGTACCGCTGAAGAGGAAAAGCGGGCCTGAGGTGGCTGCTGCGTTCGAGAGGATATTCGCTGAGGCGACTCCCCGCTGCCTACAGACCGACAAGGGGACGGAGTTCACCGGGGCCGCGACCAAGCGAGTGTTCAAGAGTCACGGTGTCAACTACTTCACCACGCAGAACCCCGACGTGAAGGCGGCGGTGGTGGAGCGAGTCAACCGCACGCTCAAGACCCGCATGTGGCGCTACCTGACCTACAAGAACACGTATCGCTACGTGGACGTGTTGGACAGGCTTGTGGACGCCTACAACCGCAGTCCGCACAAGAGCCTGGGTGGCCTACGACCCGTGGACGCGGACAGCGGCGATGGAAAAACGGTGTACAAGGTTTGGCGTCACATGTATGGAAAGGCGATCCGACGACACAAGCCCAGGTTCGAGCCGGGCGACACGGTGCGCATAGCCAAGGAGAAGGGCACGTTCGCTAAAGGTTACGAGACCAACTGGAGTAAGGAGCTGTTCGTGGTGGACCACGTATACGGGTCGCATCCTCTACCATTGTACGTGCTGCGAGACCTGAACGGGACGCCGCTGGAAGGGCGCTTCTACGAGCACGAGATGCAAAAGGTAACGATCGCCCCGGACCGCCTGTATCAAATAGATAAAATACTGGACACTAAAGGGCGAGGCTCCAGTAAGCGCTACCTAGTCAAGTGGGCCGGTTACGGAGAGGACTTCAATTCGTGGGTACCCGCAGCGGACGTGCAACAGCTGCGATGACGAGGCACGACCAGTTTTACCTGACGTTGCCCAGTAACAGTTCAATGAATTACTATCCCAACAACATGGTGACAAACTACACGACCCATCTACCCTCGACCGTTGATCTGTCAGACGGCGAGTGGGAGGTCGCTCTGGCGGAGGCGCACTACCCCTTCTCTTTTCTGACCGTCGGTGAGGGAACCTACATCAAACTAGTGCTGGGAATGAGGGACTCGAAAGGCGGGTTGGCCGTGGTGGACAAGTTGTTAATCAAAGTGGAGCCGGGCAATTACAGTAGTACCGAGGAACTCGTGCACGCAATCAACAACCACCCTCAAATGAAGAGTAACCTGTGCGCCTTCTCGTATGACGAGAGGTCCTCCAAGGTGGAATTGATGTCGACGTCTTCAGCCGTTCAGAGCCTCAAACTGAGCCCCGGTTTGGCGCTACAGTTTGGCTACGAGGTGGATACGGATATCGTCAAGCGTCACAGGTCCGTGAGGCCGGCTAACCTCTTCGCCGGTCTGCCATCACACATGTACGTGTATTGCGACCTGGTGGAACCCCAACTGGTGGGTGACGCTGTGGCGCCACTACTGAAGATCCTCAACATCGACATCAGGAATTACACGTACGGTGCCAACACGACAGTGTATATAATAGACCCGCACTACGTGCCGGTGATTAAAACCTCATTCGAGAGCGTGGAAATCGATTTAAGGGACAACCAAGGGCGACACTTGCCATTCCACTTCGGGACTACGTGCATGAAGCTTCATTTCAGGAAAGAGAGGCAGCGGCAATGAATCCGAACGATCCCTATCTGGCGTATTACCGCCACCAGCAGGCGGGCCATGGCGTATCCTCCGTATTCAGAGGAGCCGCTTTCCAACGCGGACACGGCATCGGCAGTTTCCTAGGCGGGCTGATGCGGACAGTGGTCCCGTTGATCAGATCCGGCGCATCGGCGCTGGGCAAGGAGGCGCTGAGGTCCGGTGTGGGCTTCTTGGGCGACGTGGCGGCGGGCACAGCCGACCCCCGAGTCGCGGCCAACGCCCGGCTCAGACAGTTTACCGGGTCGCTGAAACGCAGGGCTGATGAAAAACTGGATCGCGTGCTGAGCGGTGGTGGCGCCTATAAGAGGAGGCGTGTACAGCAGGTTACTCCTCAGTCTCTGGCGAAACTCCTCGGAGCGAGGAAGAAGAGCGCTGCCCCCAAGAGGAAGCCCGCAAAACGTGTCGCTAAGAAGAGGAGAAGCAAGAAGAGCAAGAGTACCATGAAGGACATTTTTGGATAATGGCGTTTCTACATCAGAAGTCGTGCGAGTGTGTCAAGACCGAGTTGGACCTGTTCTCGCTACCGCCCACGCAGACCAGTATAGAGAGCGGTAAATGGGTACAGTACAAGCCCATCTCCTCCCTGACAGACGACTCGCCCGTGGAGTTCATAGTTCCGGGTCACGGGGACGAGTACACGGATCTGTCACAGACGCTACTGCATGTGAAGGCTACCATTAGAACGGCTAGCGGAGGCGCTGTAACGGGTGATCAAGCGATAAAAGAGGTGGGTCCGATTAACAACTGGCTGCACTCGCTGTTCAGTCAAGTGGACCTGTACCTGAACAACAAACTGGTGTCTCCTCAGAACAACACGTACGCCTATCGCGCCTACCTGGAGAACCTGTTGTCCTATGGCGGTGATGCCAAGACATCGCACCTCACCGCGGAGTTGTTCTACGAGGACTATGCCGGGTACATGGACAATACTGAGGAGGATAATGCCGGGCTCAAGAACCGGAGGGAGTTTGTCAAGGCCAGCCGGTACGCGGACATGGTCGGACATCTGCACGTCGACCTGTGCAATCAGGAGAAGTTCATGTTAAACGGCGTGGAGATGCGCTTTCGCCTGATCAGGTCAAAGAACTCATTCTCCATCATGTCTAAAACCGTGACAGACTACAAAGTGGACATCGCCGAAGTCAACCTGTTCATGCGCCGCTGTAAGATCAACCCGAGCGTGCTGTTGGCTCACAGCAGGACGCTGGAGTCGGGTACAGCCAAATATCCCATTACGCGCGTGGAAGTCAAATCCTTCACGCTACCCTCCGGTATCAGCAGCAAGACTCTGGACAGTGTGTTTCTGGGACAACTGCCGAAACGCGTTATAGTTGGCCTGGTCAGCAATCAGGCGTTCAACGGGGACTACAAGAAGAACCCGTTCAACTTCACCCACAGCCACGTGAACTTCTTCGCGCTGTACATAGACGGTGAGCAAGTGCCATGTAAGCCGCTTCAACCGGATTACACGTTCGGTAAGGAGTTGTGCGTGCTCGCCTACCACACGCTGTACACCGGCACCGGCATCAATTTCTCAGACTGCGGTAACGAAGTCAGTCGCAACGAATACCCCTACGGATACTGCCTGATGGCGTTTGATCTGACGCCCGATATGGCGGCCTCTCAATCCAGCCACTGGAACCTGGTGCGCAACGGTAACCTGCGCATAGAGATTGGGTTCTCCGAAGCTTTGGCGGAGGCGTTCAACTGCATAGTGTACGCCGAGTTGGACAACGTCGTGGAGGTGGACCGTCATCGCAACGTCACAGTCGACTTTGGCGGGTAAACGAGTTGCCGCGCGCTCAAGGTCACCGCGCGCGCGCACCGTTAGGTTTTGGCGGGTAAACGAGTTGCCGCGCGCTCAAGGTCACCGCGGACCGTTAGGTGATGGCGGCGCGCGCACCCAAGGTTAACCCGCTAGGCGCGCTCCCGCCAGCGCTCAGTCGAGTTCAGTCAGCCGTACGGGATGGACGTGCCGCCACCGATCTACATCGAGCCGCCGCCAGCGCGCTGTCATCACGGAAGCGTGGTGATGGATATGCAGTGTTTTAAAGACAGTGATAATGACTTTCTACTGAAAGAGGTTTGCGTGGTGGACGTGACTACCGGCACGCTGCTCCTACATCACATCGCCCGCCCGCCCTTCAGTAAGGACCTCCTGACTTCCGAGAAACAGCGCGAGAGCGTCTGGGTCACTCGCCACTGCCACGGCTTGGAGTGGGACCAGGGGGACATCGCGTACGTCGCCCTGCTGGACAAGCTGCGCTTCTGCCTCATCCACCGTCCCCTGGTCTACGTCAAAGGATCGCAGAAGAGGGACTTTGTACAACGCCACCTCATAACCGAGCCCGCCGCCACCACCGCTCAGGACATGGAGGATCTGGGCTGCGGGTCGCTCAACGGTCCGCCCACCTACCGGACCCTGCGCTGTCGCCACCATAAGAGCTCCCACAACCGTTGCGCCCTTCATAACTGCATAGTATTGCGAGACTGGCTCGTGGCTAACGACAGTCCAGACCCGTCCACCTCGAGCTGCCTGTGCTGCTTCCGCCCACGATGAATACCGTCCAGATCAGAGAATGCCTGGCGAAGATCCCCGGACTGAGGAACGTCGCGGTCTACGCCTCTGACCAACTACCGGACGCGCCAGTCAAGCCTCTGACCGCCATCGTGTCCAACACGGTAGTACACACCGAGGGAGGCGAACACTGGGTGGCGTTTTACTGCTCGGAAGAGGACAGACTCGAGTACCTGGACAGCTACGGGAGGCCGCCATACCAGACCGACTTTCAAAGGTTCCTGAGGCGCAATCCTCATCACCGCCACTACGTCTACAACAGGTATCGGCTCCAGGGCTACGATACTTCTGTTTGCGGCTACTACTGCCTCACTTACCTGTACTGCCGGGCTGTTCTCCGCACGTCACTCAGCGACTACGTCCAGCTCTTCGACTTCACCGCTCCCGCTGTCAACGACGCTCTGGTCCGCAGGCTCTTCCACTCCATATTCGCTTAAAATTAGTTTGTAAGGTTTTTGTAGTATGTAACCTTATTACTGTACAATACATGCCTCATAATGATAAAGCTTGTGTTTTCATTTCTCCTTTCTCCTTACTAAATTTTAAAAATAAATTAGCAAAACTGAGGCAGCGGGGCTGGACCTCAGGTTTATATACCAGCGGCGCGTGTCACTGGCTGAGCCCCCGCCAAGCGGCAGTGAAGGCCGCCAAAGAGGGCGCGCCACAAGACCCCTCGGGCATCAGCAAACCACTTAGCAACTCAAGGGTGCAACCTCGAGCGTCAGCAAGCCGCTGAGCAATTCAAGGGTGCAACCTCGAGCGTCAGCAGACCGCTGAGTAATTCCTTCCTGGGCAACTCCTTCAGGGCCGTCCCCCGACACGCGCCGCCAACCGCTCCCGGTTGGCGGGGGCTTTTTAAGCTGCACGGCTCGGGCCAAACGGCCCATAACGCCTTTCTCACACACTTTAAGCCTAACGGCTTTTGAGTGAGCAAAGGGGAGGAAATAAACAACTCGGGTTAATGCTGTACATAAAGCTATTATATTTTCTTACAAATACTATTTACAATTTTTCTTAAAATTAATATTTAAAACTAAACCGGGAATTCTTCTTCCTCGTCTTCGTCCTGCCCCTCCTCCTCCTCCTCACCGTCCACCTCCATCCGCTGAGGTCGATCTCCTCCTCTCCTGGCTGGCGGTAGTGGCGGGACGTCCTTGTGTCCCCACGGCAGAGTGTGGATGCCGTCGGGGAGGACGCACCGCTTGTCGTCAGTCGGGCTGAGGCTCAGCTTGTCCACTTCCACGGTGTAGACCCGGTGCAAGTGAGACTGGAAGCGGACGTTGGTGGTGCGCTTTTGGACCCCGTCAAACAGGCACTCTCTGTAGTCGTCGGGGGTGAGGACGTTCTTGACAACGCCCTTCGCCACCCCCTTGGCTCGCTTGAGAGCCTTGCTGCCGCCTGTCGCCGCGTCCTCGATGTCCATAAAGTACAGCTTGGACCGCAGGCCGAGGTACTCGAATAAGGACAGGCCGTTGCACTCGTCCTTAAACTTTCCAATGACCTTAGCGTTGACGGGGCTGTAGCAGGGGTGGGACCTCGGATATCCGCTGGTGTCGAAATCGTCCAGGTGTTCCTTCATCTCTGCGTAGACGTCCTGGGACACGATGTCAAAGACGAAGCTGTCCGTGTCCATGTAGTCCACGGTGAGGCGGTCACCGTAGCGCTCCTTCATCTTGCGCAGGAACTCGTACATGAGCCACTTGCTCAGCTCCAGGACTGTCATGCCTACGTAGACGGGCTTGTCCAACACGATGTTGACCTTGGACAGATGCACCAGGGCTACGTCCTCCGTGTAGTACGTCCGGTCCAGGAAGTTGGATCTGGCGACGTACTTGGAAAACTTCTCCGGGGTGCACACCAGCTTCACGTTGAGGCGCTTCCGTACATTCTCGATGGTCTTGCCGAAGACCGCGTTGTTCATGAGCTTGAAGAAGTCCTGTTCGAACTTCGTCCTGGCCCTCTTCCGCAGCTCCGTGTTCATCAGGATGTACGGTTCCAACCACCGCGACTGGCGAAACGAGATCGCCCGATGCACCGCGACCAGCTCCAATCCGTTTTGCAGCGCCTGCTGCAAGACCCTGTAGTGACAGATGTAGTGCGTCTTGTCGTCCAGGGTCGTCAACAGTTTGGGGAACTTCCCTGTTGGCGGGCGCTTCGTCTCGCAGCAGTAGGGAAGGTCCTTGTGCAGGTCGTGTAGGCGCGCGGGGTAGTGGAGGTCCACCTCCAAGATGTAGCCTCGATCGGCCTCCGCGTCCAGCGCCGCGACGTCCAACGCCTGGATTTCCTCTCGGCTGAGCCACTCGAAGTCTCCGGTCGGCAGGCGCTGGGACATGGCCCAGCCGTAGAGGTTGTTGGCGTCCAGGTACAGGAGGAAGCGCGTGGGCTCGTCCGGGCGGTAGTCCGGGCACCTGTCGTGGTTGGCCTTGGCGTAGCGGGTGATGGCCTGTGAGATCCCTCCCCGGATCCCCTGCTCCACGAACAGGTACATGTCAAAGTCCTGCAGCGTGTCCAGCTCCACACCGCAGGTCTTGAGCATCACGTCCCAGGCGTAGGACGGCAGGGTGTAGTAGTGGGCGGGGTCCAGCCCGTACTCTGCCAGCGAGGTGTCGCGGAACTGCTCAAAGACATCGGTGAGTAGGGCGATGTCGCATCGCAGGTACTTGTCCGCGTAGTCCTTGAGGTGCTGACACTCAAAGGCTCGCCACACGTTGAGGGCGTGCTCGTACTCCTCGTCCTTGATGTCCTCCAGGATCATGGAGTTCCTGAACGCCTCCTTGGGCGGTAGCTCCCTGGTCCTGTACAGTGTGTCGTAGGACGTCACGAAGTCGTAGGGGAACACGCCCTTCCTGCGCACCAGGTCGAACAGCCGGTCGTCAGGGAAGCGCTTCCTCGTCTCACGCATCCTGTCCGTGGGGAGTCCCGCCGCCAGGTTGGCCAGGCTCATGGACAGGAACCTGTAGGTGTCCAGGAAGCGCACCGCGAAACTGCTCTGTCGTTGGTTGTCCCCAGGCTGGCCAAAGTGGAATCGCTTGGTAAAAGCGATGTACCGCTCCTCCGTGTGGGCCAACACGTCCACGTCGCCGGGGTCGATGGCCAGCTCGCGCACTACGAAGTGGGCGTCGTAGTTGGACAGGTTGTGGAAGTAGCAGTTGATGTGTCGCTGCTCCCGGTACCTGAGGTTGCACGAGCGGTGGGCGGCTCCTCGGAACTCGTAGGGCGGGGCGTGATTGTGGTCCCGCACCTTGACGTCCTGGTCCGTGAACTCCTTCCCGCAGAGGTAGCAGTGAGTCGCTGCCAGGTACTCGTCCATCTCCTGCCGGGTCAGAGAAGGGTGCAGAGCTCTCATGCTGAATAGGAACTCCCACAGCGCCAACACGTCCGTCTTGAGCCTCTCCATGAAGACCTTGGACGCGTCAGCCCCGAAGTAGACGCGGGGCTCGAACTCCTCCAGGCCGAGCGAGTCCACGATCTGGTAAGCGAAGGCGTACGGGACGTGCAGTTGCAGGGGCCTCGTGCCGGGCGGCGCTTCCGCAGGGTCAGCGGCGACGGGCTGCAGAGCACACTCAAAGTCGGCGTAGACGCAAAAGCGCTCGCGCCGAGTGTACTCGGGGTGGGTGAAGCGGATCTGCTGCTTCTTCGGCAAGTCCAAGCGGAGGGGAGCCTTGGCGGTGCAGTATCGCATGTGCTCCTCCAGACGCTCGGCACCGGACAGCTGCAGCTTGTTGGGCCGGTTGTCGAAGTAGGCGAAGCATCGCTTACACACGTGGATGGCGTGGCCGTAAGACGTCAGCTGGTGTCGCACTAGCCTACTCATGTTTGTGATGTAGGCGTAGTGACTGTCCCCGCCGGTGGTCACGTACAGCAAGTCCCGGTGATCCTCCAACTCCCGCTTGCAGATCTTCAGCGGGAACACGCGGTCCTGGAACTTTGACGATCCGTCGGGGCGTCTCCCCACCATGGCGCGCTCGATCCCGTACACATTGACGCTGATGGCGTTCCTCCTCTCGAAGACCTTGATGTCCTTCACAGCCACGGGAAAGCGTAGGCCGACCCAGTCGTAGCGTGCCATGACGTCCGGTGTGTACGATGCGGGCCTCTCCGGGTGTTGCGCGACGAACTTGGCCAGGACGGCATACGCGAAACACATGTCATCGACGTTTTGCACGTTGATAACGGCGTGCGTGTCGCAGATGGTCCTGGGAAGCTGGACGAACCGAGCTCCGCGTTCTCCCAACGGGGTGTAGAGGTTGACGCGGATCTCCAGGTCGCGTATCCGGAGATAGCTCCACCCGCTGCCCACTAGCAGGCACTGCTCCTTCTCTTCCTCCAACTTGTGGAAGGACGCTGACAGGAAGTCCTCCAAGTTGGACGCGGCGGTGAGAGGCACGTTCTTCGTCTTGAAGGCCCGCAGACAGGTGGCTCCGTGAACGTTGGCGAATTCACATTCCAGGAACATGTTGACCTTGATGTTAGGGTGTCGAGTCCTGACGTCGGCCAACAGTTCCAGGACGCTGTCGAACAGCAGCACCAGCGCGTCCTCCACGGTCAAGAAGTCCTCCATGGGCCGGGACAGGCCGAAGGTCAGGAGGCGTCCGCGGAACCCTCGTTGAATGGTGCGGAACGTGGGTAGTCCGCCACCACCCACCATCCCATCAGGTGCCGTGCTTGGTCCGGGCTGGGGCTCGCGGCTAGGTCCGGGCTGGGGCTCGCGGCTGGGTCCGGGCTGAGGCTCGCGGCTGGATCCGGGCTGGGGCTCGCGGCTGGGCCGGGGCTCGGGTGACAGAACGGGCAGGCGCGGCATCTCGTCCACAACGAGGTTCCTCACGACGGGGCAGTTGTGGGCCTCGTGCTGGTCCCGGTTGTAGCGCCGGGTGAAGCCTCGGTCGCAGTAGGCGCACGTGAACCTCATGCCGCGGTGGACGCTCTCCATGTGCCGCTGGAGGTACGCTGCCCTGCGGAAAAGGGCGCCGCAATCGGGACAGCGGACCTCGTTGGCGTGCACCAGCTGCACGTGACGCCGGAGCAGGTCCCCGCGGGAGAATCGCCGCCCGCACGCGTCGCACTCGGGCCGTGGGTCTCTGAAGGGTGGCGTTGCGGAGGAGGAGGAGGAAGTTGAAGCAGACGGGCTCGCACCGTGGACCGCTTCCATATGGTGGCGAAGATCCTCGGGACCCGCCAGGGCGACGGAGCACAACGGGCACGGATGGCCTGCGAACAGGAAAAACAAGTCCTATTAGTGACCCCGATAAACACGAAGGTGAGGAACTGACAACCTCTTCCTCATCTCAATCGCCAGTTTGAGCCTGGTAAAAACAAGGGTGAGGAATTGTATAGAGGCTTGGCGACCTCTTCCTCATCTCAATCGCCAGTTTGAGCCCAGTAATACAAGGTGAGGAACTGAACAGAGGCTGACAGCCCCTTGTTTACTACTTAAATCTGTTTACTCGGCTAAAGCCGTTTACTCTCTCGAAAACAAGTCATTAGTACTGGTTTCTTGTTTAATGTAAAAACCGTGCCTAGCGCTTGATCGTGAGGAACTGCATAGAGGACTGGCGACCTCTTCCTCATCTCAATCGCCAGTTTGAGCCCAGTAATACAAGGGTGAGGAATTGCATAGAGGCCTGACGACCTCTTCCTCATCTCGAACGCCAGTTTGAGCCCAGTAATACAAGGGTGAGGAACTGAACAGAAGCTGGCAGCCCCTTGTTTACTACTTGAATCTATTTACTCAGCTAAAGCCGTTTACTCTCTCTCAAAAACAAGTCATTAGTACTGACGGTTTCTTGTTTAATGTAAAAACCGTACCTGGCGCTTGGTCGTGAGGAGTGGGAGGATGAACTGCTGTGAGGTGGCGTCGCAGGCTGTCGCTTCGCCCGAAGCGTCTCCCGCAGACGTTGCAGTCGAAATGGCGGTCCCTGTGAGCAGCTGCCATGTGGCGAGCCAGGTTTCCAGCGAAGACGCGACCGCAGACCTCACACATACGAGGAACAGCCATCTGCAACATCGGGTATCTATACTCTCCACCCACCACAAAGGCTTGGAAAGCAAAAACCTAATTTTATTTCCCTCAAAAAATTTTAGAAGAGTGGAAATGAATCTATTTTTAAATTTTTAAAGTTTGATTCATTAATTTTAATCGTTATAAAACATAACTGTTCTAAGGTCATTACAAATCCACTCGTCTCCATCTGAAAAGAAACAACGACAAGGCTCAGTGTACTGGGATATGTAAAAGTTTAAATATTAATGTTAGATAATTATTTCGCTCAAACATTTAACGAATCGTTTTCCCTAAAACATAATGCAAATTATTCAACTTCTATTAATGGGCCAGACCTCTCTTTATACATTATGACTTCAAAATTGCTGAACGATCATACCTTAAATGAGAATCTTATTATAAAGGGAAATGTAATAGTCTTCCACACTACAACTTATAAGAGCTACATATACTTACGTTTAAAAAATCTCGGAATATGGTTCAGTAAAGACTAGCACAGCACTGAAGTAGAACATCTACATACACTGAGCTCCAAACACAAACTGAATGAAGGAAGCAATGACAATCACTGAAGTAACATAGCTACGTACCGTACAGTAAGCGGTGAAAGTAGTAAACAATTCTCGGAACCGCTAATGAGTATCAGGCTGGGAGAGTCACGTAGGCCCTAGCACGCGCTTCGCCACGTGACATGCTCATACATAGCACTCCAGTCAGGAGGAGGCCTCATGCGACGCACTTGTCGGAACCTTCTAGAACGGAGGGGTCTTGAAGGCCACTAATGAGTAAACAGGCTGGGACAGTCACGTAGGCCCTAGCACGCGCCTCGACACGTGACTCCACGGAGCCACTCGCAGTTTGGTTTAGCCAAGCCGGCATACAACGTGTAACGAAGTCACATCAAATTCGGTCGGCAAGCAGCCGAGATCCCATGAGGAAAACGCGTTTGAAAATTAATAGCGGGCCCGTTTAACAGTGGATTTTCAATTTTCTTTAAGCGATGGTTTTCTTAGGTCACGGCCCGACATGTGGTGAGGTTTCGTCAAAATCGGTCGGTAAACAGCTGAGATCCCATAAGGAAAACGCGGTTTTAAATTAATAGCGGCCTTGTTTAATGGTGGATCTATGGGGTTCTTACGTCATTCGCTTCCCTGGGGATAGGCCTACACTCTGGAAAAAGTCCCGTGGGAATCGGTGGATAAATAGGCTAATTATTAATTTTCGAAAGTTTTTTCCTCATGTTCAAGGTCATCACGAAAAGTGCTGCTGGCGGCCGGGGGGGGGGGGGGCACAGGGGGGGGGGCGCACGGGGGGGGGGGCACCGGGGGGGGGGGGGCACCGGGGGGGGGGGGCACCGGGGGGGGGGCACCGGGGGGGGGGAGCACCCGGGGGGGGGGGGGGACGTCCTCGCGTCCACGCGTCCACACCGCGCCTTTGCTGGTTCTGAATCGGTCTTTGCCCCCTACTTTTGACTTTTTCAAAAATGATATGTAAAAAACTCAAAACCCATTTTTGGGGTACAAAACCCCCCCAAAATACCCCTTCGGGTACGTCGATCTGTCTGGTTTTCAAACTTAAAGTCATAAATTCTGCTTTACACGTTTATACCAAATTTCATCAAAATCGGATAATTTTTACGAGAGTTATCGTGCTCACGGACATATATATATATATATATATATATATATACATTTTCGAACGAATGATGTTTTTGGGGTCTGGGTACCTCAAAACGAAAAGTTATCATGGTCCCGGGCCTAGGTCTTACCATGCCGACTACGGTAATAGCTTCTTCCCTATAGGGGAAATTCGCTAAAAACTATGACAGATGTGTGTGCTGCATTCTGTGGTTAGCCCGTGGAACTACCACGAATCAAGATCGCGAGGCTGTATTTTCATTACCTCAAACAACAATGAATGTCCATAATAAATACATGGGAACTTTGTCCGGATCTCTGTCGGAGACCTAAGGTCAGATCAGGATGAAAACCATTTAGTTTTCCTATTTCATGCCTAAAGAATCAGTGTACAAAATTTCAGCTCTCTACCTACATGGGAAGATGGAGAGTTAGTGTTGAGTGAGTCAGTCAGTCAGTGAGTCAGTTAGCCAGGGCTTTGCCTTTTATAGATATAGATATGCGGACAAGTTTACACAAAACTAAGTCGAGAGTAAAAATTAGATCGATTTTTAAATATCATGGCTGAATTCATAACCCCATGACCCCACAAACGATAATAGTATAGGGATAGTAAAACAACTACACAGTTACAACAAATCCCACTCCACCCTCAATATTAAGTATTTTATTTTTTATATTAGGAAAAAGAACAAACTACAATTTCAAACCAAACGTAGTTTTAGTGGTATATAACACAGGTAATGTTACTGACGAATGCGATAAAATAACAATAATTAGTTTTGGAACGTCTGATCTCAATGATAATTTGACCTAAGCTTATTCAGTGTTCACTAGCTATGGTTACAATATATTGTAACAGCCGTGAAATGTTTTTGGAGGTTTTGGAGCCCGTTTAATATTTATGAGTACAAATTACCATTTGCTACGTTGAAACGAATCCCTAATTAAAAGTAAAACTTGCACATTTCCATAACAGTACCTGCCTAACTTGGCTTGGAGGTTAGCTAACTGAGCATGTACAACCGTGCAGAGAGAGGTCCGACTCCTAGCTTCTTAAGTAATTCAAAACTGTATTGACTGACGTATAAATGCATTTGTAGACAACTCATAAAAGTGACTTTAAAAATTATAATTGGCTACACCAAAAATAACACCTTCATCCACAATGAATGCTGCTGCAACAAAGGATAATAGCCAATTGTATCATATGTTATTTAATAGATTTGCAACTGATTACAACTAAATTTACTTTTCTTTAAGATATTAGGATACAAATGATGTTTTAATTAAATGAATCTTACTTGTCGTTACTTTCCATCCTCACGTGAAAATATCTCACATAAAAACGACCTTTCATGTAGGTGAATTGTTTGATGCCGAGAGGTTGTTGGGAGGGGAGGAGATTAAGATGGAGGTGGGGGAAGGGGAGGGGAAGGTGGTATTGTGTGGCGTCAAGCTGGGTTATTCGTGGGAGGGAGGGTCAGGGCCAGCTTTTCATAACACACAAATTTGGAGTTTATAGACATATTTTTAAGATGGGGCTCCAGTTATTTGTTTCCTCCTGCATCTTCCAGGACCAAAACTTATGGGACTTTTAAATCTCGTCCCTACTCAACGGATAGGGCTGCGAAATCGTTGACTTTTGGCTCATTTCATAGAGAAACAAATACCTAGTGATTTCAGTGAATAGAATTTTAATATCACAAATAATAATCGTTAAATGATGTTCCAAAATATTCCATATTAGCGGTTTTTAATATCACAAATAATAATCGTTAAATGATGTTCCAAAATATTCCATATTAGCGGTTTTTAATATCACAAATAATAATCGTTAAATGATGTTCCAAAATATTCCATATTAGCGGTTTTTAATATCACAAATAATAATCGTTAAATGATGTTCCAAAATATTCCATATTAGCGGTTTTTAATATCACAAATAATAATCGTTAAATGATGTTCCAAAATATTCCATATTAGCGGTTTTTAATATCACAAATAATAATCGTTAAATGATGTTCCAAAATATTCCATATTAGCGGTTTTTAATATCACAAATAATAATCGTTAAATGATGTTCCAAAATATTCCATATTAGCGGTTTTTTGGGTTGAATATTTGTATGATATCAATGAAATCCCTGAAATGGCTAGGTATATATTTTTTGTATTTGAGCCATTAAACCATTATTTCGAATAATTAGTTAAGAGGGGCGGGAATTGAAAGATAACATTGCCCTAATGGGAGAAGCAGGTATAAATCGAAATGTTAAGTGACTGGAGCCCCCTCTTAAAACATGATATCGTTAAAAACCGATATTCACAGATTTAATTTAAAACATAAAATATACCTCTCTAATTCTTCCATACTGTTTGTAAAAATGAAAAAAGCTTATATACTACGGCACTTACTATATAAAAATACACAATACTGTGATATAATACCCCCTTCGCAGCAAACCTGCGTACTCAGCGAATTTCCAATGCAAAATATATGACTTAATACCACATAAAGCCGCATAGGTACCAAGTTTCATAAAAATACATTCACAAATAAGTGATACATCAAATTTTAATTATTCTCTATAAGATTAACACTGGGGATGAGTACGCAGGTTTGCTGCAACAAGGAACAAAAAATATGGGGTTTCATGTAAATATAAATATTACTTAACTAGGTGAAGCCACATACCAAGTTTCATCAATATAAATCCATAAATAAGCGTTAAATACCATTTTGATAAGAATAACATGGGAGATGAGTCCGCAGGTTTTATGCAACAAGGAACACAAAAAATGGGCGTTTATAGAAATATCAATAGAACTCAACTAGGTGAACCTACAAACCAAGTTTTATTAATTTATGTTCATAAATTAAGGGATACATTACATTTTACTTATCCTCCATGAAAATAACATGGGGGCCGGGGACGCAGGTTTGCTGCTTTGGGAACTATCGATACAAATTGTGTTTTTTTGCAAATAACAATAGATCACAGCCAGATGAAGCCGTTTAACAATTTTCGTTAGTATACGTTCGTAAACAAGCTAGCTATAATGTTTTTCTTATTTTCCATAAGAATAGCATTGGACAACGTACTGTGGTTAGCACTTTCAATATCTCTGTAACCAATTGACGTAGAGAAATTATCAAAAGATGAAATTATGTGTTTTTTTAAGCTGAATCCAATGGTGAAAACTAAAATTTGACTTTTTACAATCTTTGTAAAAATTCAAAAAACCCATTTTTGGGGTACAAAATCCCCCCAAAATACCACTTCGTATGGGTCGATCTGTCTGGTTTTCGAACTTAGTCATAAATAATGCTTTACACGTTTGTACCAAATTTGATCAAAATCGGACCATTTTTACGAAAGTTATCGCACCCACGGACACACACACACACACATATATATATATATATATATATATATATACTGTATATATATATATACTTATATATATACAGTTTCAAATGAATGCTGTTTTTGGGGTCTGGGGACCTCTAAACGAAAAGTTATCATGGTCCCGGGCCTAGGTCTTACCATGCCGACTACGGTAATAGCTTCTTTTCTATAGGGGAAATTCGATAAAAATTGTTATATACTATCTTACATCTTATTACTGTTATATTCTCCTTTATCTCAAACTTATTTGATTATTGTTTTCACAGTTCTAGAGATTTTTTTAAGGGTTTGCTATAACATTTTTAAGAACAATTATTTTTGAAAAATTCTGTAAAACTACAATGGCACTTAAATCCTGAAAACCCTATACACAGTCTACTGATATTTGAAATATTTTAGCGGTTTTAAGTTTACTATAATTACGTCACGTAACTCAAGAGTCACCGTGCGTTATATAGCGTGGAGAGAGAAGGGGTTTAATATAATTTCGAGTGCATGTTATATAAATTGTTTTTTATTCCTCTAAATCAAGGGAAACCATTTACTAAAATATTACTAAAGTAAACGTTAAACTTATTACCACAAATTTCCCAAATTATCTGACGGAATATTTCCACAGGCGAATACAAGTGGCATGACAGTGAGTCAGAGTGGAGGTAGATCATATCACAAGCATAAAGTTATATTACCGTGACCAAGACAACATGCATGCTTTGACCTTGTAAGCAACCCGAATGAGCGGTGACATCGCTCCACATTGCTAGTTACTTCACTGTTAGAAAACTCATGTTTATTATACTTTAGCAAGACATTTGTTTAATTTTTCCATCGAAATTTCGGAAATAATTTTTTTTGTAAATTATTATCGAACGCATCTAATTATACGGTAGAGTCTCACGGCGTTCACGGTAATAACGAAATAACTTGCAAGGAAATAATACCCCCGTCGCAGCAAACCTGCGTACTCAGCGAATTTCCAATACATATATATGTGACTCACTACTACATGGAGCTACTTACCAAGTTTCACAAAAATACATCCATAAATAAGTGATATATAGCATTTTATTTATTCTCCATAAGAATAACATTAGGGTTGAGGACGCAGGTTTGCTGCAACAAGGAAGTTAAGTAATATGTTTATTTGCAATTATCAATACAACTGAACCAGATGAAGCTAGATACCAAGTTCTCTTAATGTAGGTTCATAATTAAGGGAGATATACAACTTTACTTATTCTCCTTATGAATACCATGGGGGCCGAGTATGCAGGTTTGCTGCTACGGGGACTATCAACAAAAAATTTATTTGTTGTGCTAATATTATACCACAACTAGCTGAAGCCACATACCAAGTTTCATCAATATACATTCATAAATAATCGAGATATAGAATTTTATTTATTCTCCATAAGGATAACATTGGACAACGTACTATGTTTAGTACTTTGAATATCTCTGCAACGGTTGGACGTAGAACAACGATTAAAACACCAAAATGTTTGTTTTGTTGAGCTAAACACATTAATAAACAGAAATGTGAAGTTTTTAGTAAAACTATCAGAGAAAAATCTAAAAATCTTTTTTCCAAAAGTTTAACATGGGACACGTTTTTTTGGATTTTCTCCGCAACCACTTAACCTAGGTTAATGATTCAAAATACTAAATTATTTGTTTATTTAAGCTCTATAAAATGGCTATAGCCAAAATTGAGCGTTTTTAACATTTTGGGGTCAAATTTGCAAAAAACCGATTTTTGGAAAATTGTAAACCCTCATAAAACCCCCTTCCCACAGTGCGATCAATCTGGTTTTCGAGCATAAAGTCATAAATGCTACTTTCCACATTTGTGCCAAATTTCATCAAAATCAGGTGTTTCTTTCAAAAGTTATCGCGGTAACGGACACATATATATAAATTTGAACGAATAGTGTTTTTGGCATCTGGGGACCTCAAAACGAAAAGTTATCATGGTCTCGGGCTTAAGTCTTACTATGCCACCTACGGTAATAGCTTCTTCCCTATAGGAGAAATTCGCTAAAACGCAAAAAAGTATGAAGAATAATTTTGTTGTACTAATACTTTTTACGAATTTTGATAAATATCCAATAACACATGCCTTAATCGTTTGTTTATAAATGTCTTAAAATACGATTTTTAAGATAATATTGACATAATGAATTAGAATGAAAGGAAATATGAAATTGTTTAAGATGGTAGTTTATTTTAATATTAAATGGGATATAGCATTTAGTCTCATAAACCTACAGGGTTTACAAGATAAACCGTATTAATATTATAAGGAATGAAACGTATTCTTAGAATTTTGTCCGATGTACAGACCAAACTCATGTATTTTTCATAATTCCATGAGCGTTAAAAGCAAAAAAAATCATTTGCTGCTAAAAACCTTTACAATCTCATTGTTTGACGTGATTTAAATGTAAACCGATTTTACTCAAAACGCTCAAGCTGACAGTGATGTAATTCGCACAGTAAAACAAACAGGACGTAATAGGGAAAAACAACACTGAGGAAGAATTGTTGTCAGTACAAAGGTCAGTTGAGGTAAACAATTACAGGGTTATTAACATAATCACATGCCTATGACAATTATAGGTATATACAGTATTATATAGTATATACAGTGTATACACTATATACAGTATTTCCCTTTGTAAATATCCTAAGTTCAGTGAAAAGGCTAATGGTAGAAGTAGCCCATCGTCATGTAACGTTCATGAAAATTTTATCTTTGTTAAATTCATAAATCCAATCGTTTAATGTCTTAAAATATTTTATGATTTTGATTTTGATGATGTCATGTAGGATTGCAATTGTATTTCTTTTAAAGCGTGTTGTCAACTATTAAGACTTGTAAAGAGTGAAGTAAAGTAATTCTGTGGCAAAATGTCTTTAGAAACTGAGGAACATCAAGGAAAACCAAATGGTAATATAAATAAAAATTACATGAAATGTAAGGATATCCATTAAAAATTAAAATTACCACGTTGACGGACAATGGACGCAAATTTGCGCTTCTTCACGTTATGGACTCGACCTTAAAATCCCGTGACAGTTTGAAGAGGTTCGGACGCCTCGACCAATTTGTTCCTTCCGGTAACAGAACATCCGCAAACCCGGCCTTGGTAGGCGGCGAAGCGTGGAGACTGTAAACAACGCGTGCGAGAGAGAGAGAAGGAGGGGGGTGAGTCAGCTGGTATGTATAACGAGGAGAGAGGTGGAACCACTGGGTAATGAATTAGCTTCCTTTTGGTGGTGCAGATCGTCTTCGCCTGGAAAACCTCGTTTGTTGAAAAATTGACGTGTGACTTAAGAATATCCCGTTCTAAAATGGAGTTTGATTGATTTGAAATAAGTACCTGGGTAGCTTTGCTTGGGGGAAGGCCAGTCAGTTTGTTTAGATGACTGATAATCTAAACAAATAGGGGGGGTCTCTTCCCCCTACTGATAATCAGATTTGTAAACTCATTTGCCTCTTTTCTACATTTTTAAGGTCACTCTAGTTGTTATTTATATCTCAATCAATGTCCCTTTGATTTATTTTACTACTCTATATACGTAATATTCACTCAAATATTTTAATCTCTGCTCTCAGGAAACCACATGTTAATAGTTATAAACAACTTGAGTATTACTTTGACAGTTCCCTGGTTGATTATGAACAGCTGTTATAATTCTTTTGTTTTATTTGAAACTCAATAAGTCCTATGTTAATTTTTTTAACTTTTCATTTTAGTTTTTTTACATTATTTGATTTTTCCTGGGGATGAGGCCTGTCTAGAATTTATTTTTATCCTAGAAATTAGTTATTTCGAACATTTGAAGGAAATCGTTGGACCCGTTTTTGAGATCATTGTTGCAAGCAAGCAATCATACAATCAAACCTTACTCATATTAGAGTCTAGGATTGTAGCTAAGGCTCAAGCAGCACAAGATGTATAAATTCTGCTATAAATCGAGTTGAAGAGAGGCCCAATCAGCTGGTAACCAGAAACGAGAAAGAAAAGTGCTTACAAGTCTTTGTCTTCACCTTCGAAAACCATTCGATAATCACATCTGAGCTTGGAGCATATGGTCAACTCGTTTAGACGTAGACGTGTTGCACACAAACAGCGAGATAGACTCGAAGACGAAATGCTAGACTGTAGGATTACAACAGGGATATGAATGAAGGAAGAAATTTACTTTTAAACAACTTAAACCTTAAGCAAATAAAAAGAAACAAGATCAACTTGAGGTCGATTTACAAGTTCACGTGTTATTAATAAGGCGTACAAAATTTGTTTATAGCGAGAAGGATTTGAGCTAGTCACGAAATATCTGCTTATCCCTATGAAGCATCCCTTAACTCCTCACGGATTATCCGAAATAATTGAATTAGACTCATTTGATGGAAGAATAACTATTTAGTGACCCCAGCTGGCAGACATTTTCTGTAAAAATGTTATAGAAAAAACATTGAGATGATGATGTTATACGATGATCAACTTACTGGTTTCACTAGGGATTTGTTTGTCCTTTGAAAATTCCTATTTCAATAAATCAGCTCGTACGTTCCAGATTTTTGGAAGTCCGGGTTCCAAGTGCTCCGGATTCAAATCACAAATCTCAGCAAGATCTTGTAACTCATTTAGTTTCGTTGAAGAGCTTTGTCTTTCAAGTAAGGTGTAAATTGTCTTGTATATCATTCTTATGGACATTAATATTTAATGAATCGTTTGAGCTGAAGTATGGTCATAAGATGGCTGTTACACTAGCTGGCACACACTTGCTCACGATCTAAAAATTCCTTTTGGGCTTCACCTCACTGGCTATTAGTTCGACTTTTAATCATATTGACACTGGTATTTACTGAAACGTTTTAGCTGACATTTGGTAGAAAGCTGTTACACTAAAGGATATTCACGATCTAAATATCATTTAGGGCTCCGCCTTACTGGGCTTAAAAGTTTCCATGTTATTCTAATGGACATTGGTATTTCCTGAACCGATTGGGCTGATTTTGGTAGGACGATAGCTGTTACACTAATGGAAACAAAACATAAACACTAATGGCAGATTTATAGACTTTCTCTCGATCTAAAATTCCTTTAGGGCTTCGCCTCATTGACTTTAAAAGTTATCGTGATAATCATATGGACACTGGTAATAAATAACTGAACCGGTTTAGCTGACATTTTGTGGGACGATAGCTTTTACATTAAAATCATATATAGCTATAGCTACTCTCGTTGGCTACTCACGATGTAAAAAATCATTTAGGGCTCCACTCCACTGGCTTTTAAAGTTATAAAGTTAATCCTATGGGTATTAGTATTGAACGAACTGTTTTAGCTGATAGCGGTGTGTTCGCCTTGTCATGGAGTTGACCCTCTATAATGCTACGTTGGGCTACAGTTTAGAATTAAGTTACCGTTGTACTATTATAAAATTAAAGCTAAACAAACCTCAGATCCAATTTTTTGTCAGGATTGTCGAAAGGTTCAAAACATCCTGAGAATTAAGTGAAACTAGGTTTCAGCCAGCTACAACTGGTAAAGAGTAATCTGTTTGTAATCCAAATACCTTATTTGGATTTAAGTGGAATGACGGGCAGTAACTTGGGATAAAAAGTAGTTAACATTTATAGCCCTTTGTCCGGGTGAGTCATTCACTGAACTAAAGATGCTGTGACGTCACAGACCATTAGAACCGTACTGGACCTCGATAGCAGTGATTTTGGTAATACTTGAAATCCTGAATCTTAATGTGATTCGAGTTAAGTCGACACACTTGGCTCTATTTGACAGACTTGGCCTTTGGGCTATTAATTAATGATCCTGGCTAAAGAATCAGCCGGTCTTGGTCAGTAGCAAGGTGCACAAGGAATCTCACCCATTATATACCTTGGCCACTCATCATTCATTAATTTCCGCCTTAAAATACGCCATGGTCGCGTCGGCGTCTTACAGAGATATTAAGATATTAAGTTATCTGTGTTAAGTTTACTGAATAGGGCTACTAAAATAAATATAATAATTATAATTGTAAAATCTGTGCACCCTTGGTGTTTTAATGTAATTTATTGTAGACTTACATGTTTTGATTCAATAAGGTAAATTCCAAAGTCAAAAATATCTAACCTAAAAAAGAACCAAAGCTACTCAGTTTTTACTATGATAATTATAATATAAACAAGGCATTAAGATTATTTGTTTTGAATTACTATTTTTTAACTGGATCAAGGTCAAAGACCTCAAAGGATTATTAGAATTGTTAAATACGTGAGAATAGAGGCTATTTCATTGTAATTCAATATTCATGTAATTTGGATTACAATCTTCATTGAGTTTAATTAATACCAATGATTAATGCTACATTTTCACCTGGGTTTCGCACATTTGTATTTACACTCTATGCCTTTAAAATATTCAAAATAAGGTTTGGTAAAATCACACTTTTGATCGATTACAACCTCATGCCTCGCTCTCTTGCTTCATTTTTTCCTTTAAGCTTCCGGAAAATATTGTTTGAGTATTTATTTCCTGCAGATAATACACTCAAAACTTTGACGATGGTTTGTACATTTTTATGAAGATAACATTTTACAACCTACTCATTGGAAATTAATTAATTTCTGCATAAATACATTGAAAATACATATATTTTATACATATTTTTGTTGTATGGGTGTTGCTTAAACACCCATAACACAACTATAACTAGGTATACAATGCAGTTGTCTGCTTGCAGTATTGAGCGGAGCGAGTATTTATTTAATCAATAATTTTCAGAAATGTATCGACAAACAAACCACTAAATTAAACAAAACAACAATTTCACAGAAAACTACTGTATTTACAAACAGCTGATAGTAACAGTCTGCATTTAAATTTGATCCATATAACAGCTGTATAATCAACACACAGTAAACAAACCAAATAAAATATTTCTCCTATTAAAATAATATGGTAACTTTAAAGGGCCGTAGGGCAGAACCCTTATGTCCGATTTGGACCATTTCAGATTTATACCTTCCCATAGATGGTTACTATGACCGAGCAAAATTTCGTGAGGATCACTCCAGCCGTTCAGGAGGAGTACGTGTAAACAAAAAACCAGAGTGTAGTATAGGAGCTCCGCTCAATAAAAGGTAAGAATAGTGTTGAAATACGTCTTTTAAAAACCACAGTCAAACAAAAACCAAATAAAAAATTTGTTTTTATACAGATCCTGGAAATACAGAAAAACGGAATTTCACTATAACTTTTCCACCTAACAACAAGTTTCTGTGAGTTTACAAGTCAGACGAGTAAAACCACCTATCGCATTATCAAACAATAGCCTAATATCGTATGTATTTGCACAGTTATCAGTTATGTCACAACTTTGCGTTTGGAAAAAGTTTGTAATCGGCCTGTATTGTTGCCAAGCGGCTCGAACACCTGCGGAGATCTCATTTGCTACAGCTGTGCTCACACATACATTGTGCTACAACACCGCTAGTAATGAGACGTCTGCATCTGCAAGCGCCGTACACCGCCGTGATTCATTCTGAGCTGTGTCGAAGAAAACAATAAAATACCCCCGTCACAGCAAACCAGCATACTCAGCGAATTTCCAATGGAGATATATCACATAAAGCCACTTACCAAGTTTCATAAAAATATATTCACAACTTAGCGATATGTGCAATTTTAATTATTCTTCATAAGAATAACATTGGGGCTGAGTACGCAGGTTTGATGCAACAAGGAACACAAAAAATGGGTTTTTACGCTAATATCAATAGAACTTAACTAGGTGAAGTCGTATACAGTTTTTATTCATTTATGTTCATAATTAAGAGAGACAAACTATTTAATTATTCTCCATAAGATTAACATGGGGGGTGAGTACGCAGGTTTGCTGCTAGGGAAGCCTTTGTAAAAAAAATTTTTTTTGAGCAAATTTCAATAGACCACAACCACATGAAGCCGTATACCAAGTTTCGTTAGTATAAGTTCATAAATAAGCGAGATATAAAATTGGTCTTTTCCTCCATAAGAATAACATTAGACAACGTACTGTGTTTAGTATATTCAATATCTCGGTAACCAATTAACGTAGAGGAATGGTCAAAACACATAACTGTGTGTTTTTTAAGCTGAATCTAATGGTAAAAACTTATATTTGACTATTTAAAAAATTATATGTTAAAAGTTCAAAAAACCCATTTTTGGGGTACAAAACCCCTAAAATACCTCTTCGGATGGAGCGATATGGCTGGTTTTCGAACTTAAAGTCATAAATGTTGCTTTACACGTTTATAACAAATTTCATCAAAATCGGATGATTTTTACGAGAGTTATCGTGCTCACGGACACACACAAACACACAAACACACATATATATAGTTTCGAACGAATGGTGTTGTTGGGGTCTAGGGACCTCAAAACGAACAGTTATCATGGTCCCGGGCCTAGGTCTTACCATGCCGACTACGATAATAGCTTCTTCCCTATAGGGGAAATTCGTTAAAAGTAGATTGTTTGTGATACTAAACAAGGCCTTAGGGTAAAGAAAGAGAATTTGTATGGGATGTAAACACTTCAAAATATATTTTTTCCTACAACCGCGTACCTACATCCTACATCGTAAATCAGCTGTTTTCTGTTTAACGAGCGAAAAAGTCTTTTTCGCTCGCTGCGGCCTACTTTTCCGCTCGCTGAAGTAATATAGTAGCCGACCGATTGTTGCTTTGGATAAAGCTAACTGACTGGATTTCTATAACCTCAATTTCGCGATTCAGGCATGGATGATGATGAACTATGGATGCAAGTGAACTTTTGGCATGGATGATGATGAACTATGGATGCAAGTGAACTTTTGTATGTTGTGTGGTAATTCGAGTGTAACATGAGGAAAATGATCACGATGCTCCGCATGCGTCGCAGACACGTACAGTTTTCCTCGAGTGGAAAGACCTACTTTACGCTATTATACATAAAAGTATTGGAATACATAAATACACTGCTATACACTGTACTCACATAAAATACGGTAAAAATATATAAAGTATGATACAAGTAAATTTATTTCGACCAGTCACATCGATCATCAGGCCCAATAAGAAAACGGGAAATAATGGACAAAGTGAAGTTAAATTAATTTCAGATCAAGCTTTGTAAATAGGCAGTTATTAATTGGTCAGCTTATAGGGATTTCATTTCAATGCAATGTTACTAGAATGTTTGTTCTTGAGGGTATTTACGTCAGTGGCATGTTTACGTTAAGGAACAAACAGCACTAACCCTTGTCTTCTTACTGTCTCAGGTTAAACTGTTCTCGTAGAAAAAAACAGGTTGATTCACTGTTGTTAATAAATCTCATGAGATATTATGGTAATTAATAGCCTAACCTTGCCCAGTTAAAACAATCCTCACTCAACTGACCAGTGAGACGCGAAACATCCTCCACAATCACACCCAAAAATAACTCTCAGGACGATGACGTCATTTCAAAATGAAATATAAAATAAAGAGCGGGCCAGCGCGCCATAACACCGCAACCTGCAATTACCGGGAGTCAGGACCAGGAACTGTCGGGTGCCGGGGGGGGGGGGGTGAGGCGGGGGAGGTCGGGATGAAGATGTCCTTCGTCCTTGGCCAGGAATCCGGGTGTCCTTGTTTATCCTGCCCGGGGCGGGGGGGGGAGAACCGTGACGTCAGCAGAGGAATGAGATTGGAGCCGAGGAGAGAGAAATGTCCAAATTTGTGTCTTCATTCTAGAAGTTTACCCTAGGGACAGGGGTTATTCTCGAATTCCACACGCCTTTGTGATGAAATACTATCCTATACTCTAATGTCTAATACAATAGTATAGATACTATACTTATACTTATACTACTTTGTTTGGCTGGTTGCTTGCATGCAACTATCTCAGAAACGGCTCCAACGATTTCCTTCAAATGTTGAAAATTTCTAATCTATGGGATAAAAATAAGTTCTAGACAGGTCTAATCCCCAGGAAAAATCAAAGAATGTTAAAAAACGAATATGAAAAGTGAACAAAATTGACAACGGGTTTATGGCGTAATTAAAACAAAAGAATCATAAATAAAGTCAATCAGTGACCTGTCAAAGTAATACTAACTGTAGTTCAAATATTAACATGTGATTTCCAGAGAGCAGCGACTAAAACTATTGAATGAAGATTGCATATAGACTGCCAACTGTCACGTCATATTCAAAGTGAATAAACGGGACATTGAGCTATAATAACAACTGGAGTGACCTTCAACATGCAAATAAGAGGCTCGTTAGTATGGAGGGGGGCGTGGAAAAGAACAAACTGACTGGCCTTCCCCGAGCAAAGCTCGGCCTCAGGTACCACTAGTAAATACGCAGATGCAAATTAGTGATTAAATTTGAACTAGTTAGTAATTACTAGTATTAACTATTAATACTATTAAAACTACTATTCTCTAAGAGGGGGCTCCAGCCTCGCAACATTTGCCTTTCTTCCTACATCCCTCAAAACGCCAATGCCAAATT
The DNA here is from genome assembly GCA_963675035.1 of Allygus modestus. Lineage (NCBI taxonomy): Eukaryota > Metazoa > Arthropoda > Insecta > Hemiptera > Cicadellidae > Allygus > Allygus modestus. Next base: position 110,136,420 of record OY776114.1, on the reverse strand, counting down.
TCAAAGCCCGTCCTTCCTCAATTGATTACCTGATAGTGTTGATTTATAACTATATTTAAATAACACAAATAATGACCTAGCGATTTTAGAGAACAAATTTCAATAACCTAACTAATAATTGTTCAATACAAGTCTAAAATATTAAATATGTTCTATCTCATTATGAGTGAACTATTTGGGATATCAAAATTCTGCTCACTGAAATGAAAAGTATAGCTATGCCCTTAAAATAAGAACAACTAGCTGATGTACCCGTTCTTCGCACAGGGGTTTTCTTTACCCGTTCTTTAGTCAATGCAATTTGCAATTTAGCTAGCTTGAAACAGCTGTTCTTGCTTCTGCTCTTTAAGCTGTCAAATATAAGTGTCCTCAGCTGTTCGCATTACAGATTCTGAATGTTTACTTTCTTCTGAAATGTAAAAATTGAAACTTAAGACGTTCACGGGGCGTAGCCCGAGGGGACTTTAAGGAAGTGAATAGGCCTATGTGTTGCATGGGTTCAAGATTTGTGTAAAGTTTCAGCATATTCGGTTCAGTAATTTTTGCGTTCACCCGGAACATCAGACAGACAGACAGACAGGCAGACAGACAGAGGACAGACAGACAGATAGATAGACAGACAGACAGACAGAAACCACCTCTTCTTTATAATATTATAGATAAATCAACGATTTTGGACAATCCATTCAGAAGGGAGGGCATTTGAAAGGTAATGTTGGGGCAAAATGGGAGAAACTTTTTTTAATTTACACGTTTCAATTTTTCCAATCCTTTTAAAAATAAAAGGAAAAATGCAAGTATTTTAATACATAAATATAAAATCAAATAATACGGTAGGCTAATAATTTAGTAGTTACATAACACTCAATGTTATTTTAACTAGCACTTATTTTTAGGTTGAGTCTAATTTAACACTTCTTTCTGGTTAAGATCTTCACTGAACACATACGATCTAAATCAAACGTATAAAATAATATTACTAGAACCAAAAAATCTATAAACTACAGTGAACTTAAAAAAATTGAAACCTTAATGAAGGAGTAATAGATTACAACCAACTAACTACTGTAACAAGGAACGAGGCTAAGATTTGTATCTACGATGGAAAAATAACATTCACTAAAAGAATACTGCATTTCCTCTATATTGAAATAATTGCATACAATTACTAAACAAAATTCTCATGTAGACATTTGTATTCGATGTGAGAAACAGGTTTGTTCAGTTGTATTTTAACAATAAAGTTTCCTTTGAAAAGCTGGGATTTTGTTGACGAAACCTTTTTGCATCACACTTACACAACATCTTACAATGACTTAAAAATTCAAAAAATTCAACTTTACATAACATATTATCTACGACCCTCTTTCTTCGGCCTATTGGTTTGTTTCATTTTTTGTTTTGTTTTTGTTTAACGCGAATTGATGGGAAAATCTTCGACTGATAAAAAATTAAGGTTTTAAAACTATCACCAGTGGCTTACAAAGGCTATATCCCCTAACATATGGTTTTTGTGTAAGTGGATAATCACAGCTGTTCATTTTTCTTATTAATAATATACCCCCGTAGCAGCAAACCTGCGTACTCAGCGAATTTCCAATGCATATATTTGTATCTTAACACCACATTAAGCCACATACCAAGTTTCATCAATATACATTCATAAATAAACGATTTATGACATTTTAATTATTCTCCATAAGAATAACATGGCGGCTGAGTATGCAGGTTTGCTGAAGCAAGGAACACCAAAAATGGGGTTTTATACAAATATAAATATAACTCATGTAGGTAAAGCCACATACCAAATTTCATTAATTTATTTTCATAATTAAGGGAGATAACACGTTACTTATTCTCCATAAGAATAACATGGGGCTGAGTACGCAGGTTTGCTGCTACGGGAGTCTTTGGAAAAAAAAAATTTTTTTAGCAAATATCAATGGTCCACAACCAGATGAAGCCGTATACCAAGTTTCGTCAGTATACGTTCATAAATAAGTGAGATATAAAATAGTTCTTTTCCTCCATAAGAATAACATTAGACAACGTACTGTGTTTAGCACTTTCAATATCTCGGTAACCAATTAACGTAGAGAAATGATCAAAATACCGAATTGTGTGCTTTTTTTAAGCTGAATCCAATGGAAAACACTAAAATTTGACTATTTCCAAATTTACGTGTAAAAAATTCGAAAAACCCATTTTTGGAGTACAAACCCCCCCCCCCCCCCGGCAAAATACCCCTTCGGATAGAGCGATCTGGCTGGTTTTCGAACTTAAAGTCATAAATGTTACTTTACACGTTTATACCAAATTTCATCAAAATCGGATAATTTTTACGAGAGTTATCGTGCTCACGGACACATATATATATATATATATATATATATATATATATATATATATATATACAGTTTCGATCGAATGGTGTTTTTGGGGTCTGGGGACCTCAAAACGAAAAGTTATCATGGTCCCGGGCCTAGGTCTTACCATGCCGACTACGGTAATAGCTTCTTCCCTATAGGGGAACTTCGCTAAAAACACTGTATTGATAATTCCATAAGAAAATCATTGGATCTTCGAAGTCCAGTGGAGCGTAGACCATGTAATTTTTGACATTTATGATATTTTTCCCACCGTCCTTGGCCCTCAAGCATTAAAATGAATCGTCATATCCTAACTTGACTTCTTCCTAGCTCGAGATATTTCGTGGGGACAAATTCTCTTACGGAATTAAATATATATATGTTAGGTAAGCTCATGTTGCGTAAAATATCTCAGGTAACGAAACATTTTTCATAACTAATTTATGTTTTTTTACACTAATTATTTATTATAATTATGTTACGTTAATTATTCGCGATAATTTTATTGATAACTATTTCTATAGGAGCAATAAATTTTAAATTTTAATCATTAATGACTCATTTAATTCAATCGAATAAAATTTGTGTCTGTAGTTTTTATAGTGTATCACTGTACAATTGTAATTTTCAATTGGAAAGATTAACAATATTAAAATAAAGTGGCGATTTCTGAGCAGATGCTACGACGAGATATGAATGAAAATTATATGGATGAGAATTCGGAAGGATTAAAATGTCTTAACATGAAATACGTGTCGGTGACTTCTACTTTACTAAAAGCCCTAATGGTAACTGTAAACCCTCAAACTATAAATTTGTGTTTTTTAAACAAGCTTATCTTATGAGTTCCTTACTGTTATAAATTAAAATACCCCCGTAGCAGCAAACCTGCGTACTCAGCGAATTTCCAATGCATATATATGTATCTTAATACCCCATAAAGCCACATACCAAGTTTCATCAGTATACATTCATAAATAAACGATTTATGACATTTTAATTATTCTCCATAAGAATAACATGGCAGCTGAGTATGCAGGTTTGCTGAAGCAAGGAAGACAAAAAATTGGGTTTTATACAAATATCAATATAACTCATGTAGGTAAAGCCACATACCAAATTTCATTAATTTATTTTCATAATGAAGGCAGATAACACGTTACTTATTCTTCATAAGAATAACATGGGGCTGAGTATGCAGGTTTGCTGCTACGGGAGCCTTGGGTAAAAAAATTTTTTTGAGCAAATATCAATAGTCCACAACTAGATGAAGCCGTATACCAAGTTTCATCAGTGTACGTTCATAAATAAGCGAGATATAAAATTTTTCTTTTCCTCCATAAGAATAACATTAGACAACGTACTGTGTTTAGCACTTTCAATATCTCAGTAACCAATTGACGTAGAGAAATGATCAAAATACCAAATTGTGTGTTTTTCTAAGCTGAATCAAATGGAGAAAAATAAAATTTGACTATTTCCAAAATTATATGTAAAAGATTCGAAAAACCCATTTTTGGGGTACAAAACCCCCCCAAAATACCCCTTCGGATCGAGCGATCTGGCTGGTTTTTGAACTTAAAGTCATAAATGTTGCTTTACACGTTTATACAAAATTTCATCAAAATCGGATAATTTTTACGAGAGTTATCGTGCTCACGGACACACACACATATATATATGTATATATATACAGTTTCGAACGAATGGTGTTTTTGGGGTCTGGGGACCTCAAAACGAAAAGTTATCATGGTCCCGGGCCTAGGTCTTACCATGCCGACTACGGTAATAGCTTCTTCCCTATAGGGGAAATTCGCTAACAAAAAGCATATATGGTCAACGTTTTTCAATGAACTGCAATCTTAAGCATTCATTTAATAATAAACCAATAGTTTACTGCAATGTTTATTTCAACCACAATGTGTGATGCATGCCCATTAAGTTACACCTGTAGTTTCTTCCAAAATGTTCATGAGCAAAATCAACTAGCTTAATACATCTGGGGTGAAATGTTAAGCTTTACTGGAGGATATTTTTGTAACACACGCCACAGAGATCGTTTCCAGAAAATATAAAATCAAAAATATGTTTGAGATAACAATTTTATTTTAAAAGAAAACATTTCTGTTTTCATAGTGTTACATATTCATTAACGTTTTCAATTATTAGTGAATTTCCTATGGAAAAGTGAACTGTTAGCATGACCCGCACGGTGAAACTTAAGCCCGGGAACACCATAGAAGTTCCTAACGTGACCCCCTGAACACGTTTTGAGGGATCGTTCAAAATGTTTTATTATATATATATATATATATATATATATATATATATATGTGTGTGTGTGTGTGTGTGTGTGTGTGTGTGTGTGTGTTTGTGTATGCACTCTAGCGGTCGCATTTTTTGTCCCATTTACTTAAAATTTGGTAGGGATGTTCTTTTCTATAATCAGTTGGACAAGTTCGTTGGGCAAGACAATCGGAAAACTCTAACCCCTTTTTTTCGGGATTATTCTTTCAAATTTCGAGTTTTTGGGCCCAAAAAGGGTCAGAAAAGCACCGTATGTAAAATAATACATGAAAAACGATGGTAATTAGTGAGGAGAAAGTTTTAAGCCCTCTCTCGTCATTCTAGCATACTTATTTACCGAGTTATTAAAGAAAATGTGTTTAGACTAAACACAGTACGTTGTCTTAGGGGGTTTTACACTAGAAAAGCCTGCTGTTCCTTTGTTAGAGTACTTTTATCATCCCCAGCAACCTCACGCCTACTTTCAAGCCTGTCTGGACCTTCTCCTAACATTATAATGCGCAAAATGGTATTCCCAGCTTTGCAGGTAAATGAAACCAGGAACATCAGAACTGCCAAAAAATCAATGTTTTCGGATTTCAATAAAATTGGAATAAATGTATTTTTACACTGGTTTTGGGTTTTAAAATTTTTGTATATGGAAATTTTCTTCCCTCATGTCAGCGTGCTGCGTGCGAACTCGATTAATCTTAAAAACACTTTAAGTAGAATAATTTAAGAACACGTTTGGTTGTTTTTCTTATGGATAACGGTTCGTGCATAAATTGCAGATTACATCCATGATTACATCATTTTATAGTCTGAGGCGAGTTCGCCTTGCCTTGACAGCGATAGAGGAAAAATGGCGGTCCCGATGTAGGATTCCCTTTTTCTTGTAAATTAAAACTTGTGCTTGTACAATCTATAAGCGTTAAACTTGTAAGTTATTTTTTTATCGATAACATTGATCACCTGGTGTTGCTAATTGCGCCTGCTTTGTCAGTCTGTCATGTAACAATATTAATTGGATCGTTAATTTTAAAGCTAACCCAAAGTCAGTTCGGCCTATATTAAATGCATAATCTCATTCTACAAGGACTCTTCACAGCACCGTCAGAGATTACTACACCTCGTAGAGTTAATTGGTTGCACTACAATAAGCTCTTTAATCCAAGCCAAAAATAGAATAGAAACCGTCCTAAATAACTTTTGTATTGACTAACACTTTCTCTTATTCGAAGGAAAATTTACTTTTCTCAAGAATTACACAATGTTTCAACAAAATTAAACCTAAACAGTTAACCTGTAGAATGACTTCTTTCTATTCAATAAGACATTTGTGAAAACTAAAAATTATTTAACATTTACTCGTATGTCTGCAGGTTTTATAACAGGTCCATAATTTATAACTTGTTAAAACAGTACTTTTGTCTACTTAAATTGAGTATCTGAAGATTTAGGAGCTATGCTCAAAATTATATATAGCCGGGGGGGGGGGGGGCGAGCTTTGCTCAAAGGGAAATCACAACTGGTACTTTATCAAGTGAGAATTATTGTGACAGCTCACTGGTAGCACAGACAAAGGAATCTATAGATTCATTTCTCTGTGCTGGTAGTTTTGTATTAGCTCTTATAATTATTTTGTCATGTTTTAAAATTCATAGACCGAATGTTAACTTTTTACATTTTCAATTAGATATTCCAGCAACATTTAATTTTTCCTGGGGTTATGATTCTACCAATTTTACGCCCAAAACATGTTGTAAAAGTTTGCTTAACCACTCATTGTGATTTTGAGGTCCATTTTGCACTCAGGTTGCCCGTTTTAGAGTATGATTTAATGATTATAGTATTTAGAATCACAGACTAATCATCGTCAGCAAGTTTATTCTTTCGTAACATATTTATCAGTGAATAAAATGGAAGGAAATCTTCAAGCAGGCATACAAGAAAAATCAACTTTCACGAAAATTATAGTTTAAATAAGATGACACTCTCTACCAACCGTAAGCTAAAACCACTTTCGCTTTTACGTAACCTAAAAAATTATTAAGTAAATTAACCATTTCGTTCAGTAAATTGCGTTGCCAAGAAAATTACTGAATCAATATTAAAACTGATAACTTGAGATAACGAAGAAAACTTATCGCTCGATGTCCCTTACATTTCTCTACAAAGGGAAGAAGTATGAGAACTCGGGAAATCAGTTATTGAGTATTTTGTGATCGAATTTACTCCGAAATGATGTTCATTAGCAGAGTAAATAGCGTGTCGAGTTATGGTGGAAACACTTGCCTGATTAATTTGATCAGTCGTTTTACAAGTGCTCGTTTACTCTTGGAACTGTAGAAAATTCCAAAGCTAGTTAGTTAACTGTGAACCTAAAATGTTTTAAGTAAAAATTCAAAAATACAAAGAGAGTTTTTGTACTTAACTTCAGAAAAATGTTCGAACACACATGTAATATCTACGTAAACATCGTCTACTTACTGCTACCGGAGGCGATAGACCCCCTGGGTTTTTTTGGGAAGAGGGAAGTATCCTGGAATAAAAACGGGGCCGAACATCTTCGGCTGTGGCCCGTGTAAAGCCCATCGACTGCCATCGCAACTGTTCACTACGACTACAACTAGCACCGCACCAAGCCCAAGACGCACGACGACTGTATCTTCGCGCGCGGCAGCCGTTGCTGTTGACTACTGCTTACAGTACTGCTCGGTTGAGGTTAGGTTAGGTTTATCAAACTCATCTCCCGCGGCTAGGCACCGAGCACTGATCATCTGCCTGTACATCTGTGCGCTTTGCTGTGCACACTAGCACACTTGCGAGCGATGTGTGTCATGGCGACATCGACGCTATGATCTGGTTATGTTTACAGCCAGGTCGGTCAGGGGGTTTAATTTAGGAAACCATTGGAATTGAGAATAAACCTCGGCGAATAAATTGTAAAACAAAAATCGTTAGGCTTCAGTGGTTTGGATTGATTTAACAAGTACTACTACTATGTTTATTTTAATTTATTTTTATACTCTACTATAAGAAACGGTTATTTAGTTGTCTCTGAAATGTACCGTGCACAATTAAGAACAATATTTAAGGAATAAAGGAAAATGTCCTATTATTTATATATCCATAGATGGATAAATTAAAATGTTATCTATTAAGAAGTTATGTTATTTATGTTAAATAAAGTGCTGTAAAACAATTTGTCTTGAAAATAAATTTTTAAACGTTTTACTCAGATGAATTCAAATCATAATTTTACAAAAGGTAACCACCAAGTTCAATACCTTCTCTTGAAGCATATTTACTGTTGTTTCAAGCCTTATAGTGAAAACCTACTTTATACCAATGTTCAGCTATAAAGTTTAATAAAGAAATTATTACCAACGCTGAACGTACATTATAGAAATAAACACATACTAGTAAACCTGTCGCGGCTTGGCTCGCGATCATCATGTATAAATATTGTGTTACCGTTCCAAAGCCAACATGGCCTGCTGATTAACTGTGTTTACTCTATCCAGCTCATTGCTTAAAACTTATAGTTATTTCCCAACGTTACGCTTATGGGAAAACCTCAACTTTAAAGGGCCCCAGGGCCTCACTCAAAAATTATTTCTCTATAAAAAAGGTTTCCTGCACAACTTCACGTTAGGCTCTTTCCAATGACACCAAAAACATGAAAATCGGTTCAGCAGTTAAGGAGGAGTGATTGTCACAAAAAACCTGTTCGCCTAATAAATAAGTATAGATTAGAATTATCTTCGTTATTTTTAAAATCATCATATTTAAAGTTTCTGTCCAGCCGGTTTCTAATCATTTTATCTGTAGAGGAAGCTAAGTTTGCAGACGAGTTATTGCTGTAAGGGCTGCCCAGTGCCCAGCGGCGGCAAAAGTGTGCCAGAAGTACGTGGGGCGTCTTTAAAATTGCTGCTTTGGACGACGTGACTCTTAGTTATCACGTATTTTATTTTTAACGCAATGTAGTGAGTGCGGGCGAAGCCGCGACTGGCAACGGCTAGTAATTAAATAATTAATACGTACTGCGATTGACAAAATGTAGCACAACTGCAAGAACATCTGTTCTTTCTTTTTTTGCATAAATAAAAATACTACTTTAATTGAAACACAGAAGTACAACAATGAGGAGTATTTGTGATTCAAAAGCATGAGAAGAATAACTAAACTTACAAGTAACATATAAATTCAATTAAATTTGAGTCTGACACGTGGTATCAGTATATTGTGCTATAAGTTGTTTCAGTATGAATTTCAGGACTTCCAAGAAAGAACGTGAAGAAAATATTATCGGTCTACCCATGCTTGAATGTATGGACCAATCAAAAATTTGAAGGCATAAGAAATTCAAGACGAATTGTAATTATTATTTAATAACGTAACCCACATATATTTGACAATTCTGAGTAGTTTCGTGAATGTATTTTGTACTAAACTTATTTTATGCTTCATTCTTCCGAAAATAATAATCAAAGAGTATAATTTTCACTGTAAAGAAAGCCGTAAACATGAGTTTAAACTCCTAGACACAGGCTGCATTCTGAGGTGCACGTTTGCGTTCTCGGTTAAGAACGTACTTTTTAAGTATTCCCTTACATCGCTCGCTCATCAATTAATCACTTGATTAAATCAAATAAACTCCGTTACATCAAAATAGAAACTTTGAAGACCATATAACGTTCGTGGTTAACTAATAGTTACCAAATACCAAAAGTAACCAATAACCAAAAGCATAACCAATAATATAATAAACAAATAAAGAAACTCAAAATCTGAAATGTAGAACACCTGTTTTAGTTTTCATCTGATCCAGTAAATTTTATACACACAAGATTAATATGGGAAGTTTAGTGGCCACAGGGGGAAACCCTAAAGGAATTTTAAAACGTAAATATGTTACTTTAGGATATTAGCTATTTTCCTACCTATCAGCTCAATCGGCTTTGTAGTTCATCTGTGATTGAGCCAAAAACAAACTCACAAAATTTATAATAAACTTTATAATATTAGTGTGATATGACACATATGCGTTTACTTGCACAATAACAACACCTTTAAACGATCTGTAGGGTAGAGTCCAGATGGATCTAAATTGTAAGGCGATTTGTCGAATCTACACATCGTCCTCTTTTAATTAACACGACAATAATACATATCGGTAAAGTAGATTTTTAGGTTTCGCTTTTGCAAAAAAGTCTGCTTATGGATTGAGTTTAATAATGAAACGCCAAATGAAGTAAACCAAGATAAGATTAATTTTACTCAATTACCATACAACACTACAAAGAAAAACACAATTTAAAATAAATATAAATTATTGGACTTTTAAATGAATGAAGAGGGACAATAACAACATTTAATGAATAATTTAGGATACAACGTAATGTTGATAAAAAAAATATATCTAATTTCACTTTTGGCGATGACAAAAACTGCACGAATAAAAAAATCATCTATACAATAAGTAAGTTCAAATAGTAAAATATTCTTTGTGTGAGCAGCTTGCACAGAGCAAGAAGGAAAGCAGTATTTATAATTTGTACAGTAAGTAAATCATTACTAAGATTATATATAACTAGGAGCCTGTCGCGGCTTCGCCCGCGATCACAACGTAATATTATACTGACATTCCCGTATAAATATTGTATTACCGTTCCAAAGCCAACATGGCCTGCTGATTAACTGTGTTTACTCTATCCAGCTGATTGCTTAACACTTATAGTTATTTCCCAATGTTAAGCTTATGGGAAAAAACTCAACTTTCAGGGTCCCTAAGGCCTCACTCACAAATTATTTCTCTATAAAAATGTTTCCTGCACAACTTCTCGTTAGGCTCTTTCCAATGACACCAAAAATATGAAAATCGGTTCAGTAGTTTGGGAGGAGTGATTGTCACAAAAAGCCTGCTCGCCTATTAAATAAGTATAGATTTAAAAATACCTATATATAACAAAATAATATACAACGAATAGCGTGTTTTCCAGTAGTTGAGACGGAGAAGATTGGATCGTAACTTTTTAATTGCTTTGTGTTTAATTCCCTACAAGCCAATTGAAAGACTGTACAAAAGGCATTTCAGTGCTCTCGAAGTACCAGCATGAAGCTCGAATAGAAGCTGTTATCAGCTCTGTGTACTTTCGTTATCAGTTCGTGCATGTCATTAACAGCTACTACATGTGCCGTTGAGGCAGCCAACTGATCTACTCTTGTGTACAAACTTTACCACGATCATCAGTATACCACGATCAGAGTTGTTTGTTAAATAACACTGGTGCGATGACCAGCTGTGCTTCAAAATTACCCAAAGTTCCTCGAGTGAATTCGTTTCGTTCAATAGCCCCTTTATAATGGTGTAGAGCGAATTAATTAAATTCGTCGACCTTCGCCTGAGCCAATTCACAATTTATTCACCTCTCTTTATTTGGGAATACGTTTATTTGCTCTAAATTTTATGATGCCACCCGAGAACTCCCTTTGTTGATCAACGTATGAACGAGTAAGAAGGCTTAAATTAAAAGCTCTAATAAATTACATAGGAATTATTAAATCATAAGTATTAAGTGTCATTAAGTGTAGTAAATCATAAAAATCATTGGAAGTGTCAAAAATTGTACTTGGAAAGTTGTAAAATCTTCATTTACTGTTTATGCTAAGAAAAATAAATCAGTAGGAAAGTATAAACACATGACAGTGTGTATAAATCACATTATAAATAATTACAGCTGACTTGATTTTTTGTCGTATTTTAAGATCACATTTAAGGAAAAAGTACCTGGGGGCCGAGCTTTGCTCGGGGGAAGGCCAGTAAGTTTTTTTAGATGACTTGGAGCATATTTCACCACTTCTCCCTACTGATAATCAGATTTGTAAAACTCATTTGCCTCTTTTCTAAATTTATAAGGTCACTGCAGTTTTTATTTATAGCTCAATGCCCTTTTAATTATTTTACTACTCTAATCTTCACCCAAATCTTTTAATCTCTGCTCTCAGGAAACCACATGTTAATATTCATAAACAACATGAGTATTACTTTGACAGTTCCCTGGTTGATTATGAACAGCTGTTAAAATTCTTTTGTTTTGATTTGAAACTCCATAAGCCAAATGTTAATTTTGTTAACTTTTTATTTTAGTTTTTTACATTATTTGATTTTTCCTGGGGATGAGTCCTGTCTAGAACTTATTTTTATCCCAGAAATTAGTTATTTCGAACATTTGAAGGAGATCGTTCGAGCCGTTTTTGAAATCAGTGTCGCAAGCAAGCAAGCATACAAGCAAACCTTACTCATATAAAGTATAGGATAAGGATAAAAGCCAAAATCGGGCTCTGTGTTGATCTTCCCCATCTAATTTCCCATAAATGTTTCAAGTTTCAGCCTTTTATGACGTACAGCTTCTGAAAGTGCGAAAATACAGAAATTCACCTACTTTTCCCTTATTCTTCCCTTACGCAATAATATTTTAAGAAATTTTTAAGTTTCACATCTCACGATTGGTGTTTTTCTGTATTCCAGATCTGAAACTGTTCTACTTCCCATGTAACAGACACAGACACTTCATTAATTCCCCACACGCAATGGAACTCTTTGTTAATGCGCACTTGTCGGGTCGTGGTTTTACATATTTATCTATGATATTTAACCTTGTGCATACGGAATGAAGTGATTAAAAACTGAAAGGAAATCTTAGAATAAACTCATTGTAATGCAAATATCAAACTAACAGTTCTTTTAAAACGAGATTGATTATTTTTTAGCAAGCTAAAAATTAATAGAGGTACGGTACATTGCATATAGGTTAAACATCATATACCCACATATATCTAAGTACCGTACATCTATCATGCAGATTATATAACCAACTGTAGTACGATTTTATTTTGACCCAATTTGACTTTATAAACATGCGCTGCGACCTACTTGACGCGGCCTTCAGTGTTATGCATAATAAAAATAACTTTGAAGAAAACTTGGAAACGTCTGAGACTTTCGAAAGCGGTCTTAAACTAAGCGATGACAGGCCGGTTAAACTGGTTCCCCGTCATCTTGGAATTGCGTAATGTAATGTCGAATAATTCGAGAAAACACGAGTTTTTGCGTTCCAACTATGTTAATTTGTTTTATAAAAACCGATAATAAAAATCATATTATTAAAAAGGGCAGTTTTTGTGTACAGGATACTAGCACGACTATCATGTTTTAAATCACGGTTTATGTGTCATCCTATACTCTAATATGAGTAAGGTGCTTGCTAATTGCTTGCGTGCTTGCTTGCTTGATTGCGACTCTGATCTCAAAAACGGCTCCAACGGTTTCTTTCAGAAGTTGTAAAAACTAATTTCTGAATTAAAAAAAGAATAAATAATGCATATAGATTGGACATGTTGTTTACCCACGAAATGAATCAAATAGCACACCATGGTATGACTCGGCCTCTACAGTAATAATTTCTTAAATAAAATAAACTCACTATCACCAATAATTAATTTTAAACAAATACGGAGACCATTGAACGCTGTAAATAAACAGTGGGCTACTGTTCGCTTCGCTCGAAACTAGCGATCTGGCCGCTCGCTCGTATATCGTAGTGAAATATGACAATGTCAGTTTGACGAGACGTGTGCCACTGTTCCCATGAAGTTTTGCATAATCATAAACAGTAGCTATAATAGGTTCCATAAAAATCTATAAAACTAGACTCACTGTGATGTTTGAAGTAGATATATTTTAATATTTCATAACTTACTAGTGTGGAGCTAGGAAGAAAATGTATTTTGTATTAATTTGTTAGCTTAATAGGAAAGTCATTTAGGTCAGATCAAGCATTTGATAATTTCCTTTAGATCTTGTTACAATAAAGAAAAAACTATTTCAATCCTATACTCTAATATGAATAAGGTTTGCTTGCTTGCTTGCTTGCGACACTGATCTCAAAAACGGCTCCAACGATTTCCTTCAAATGTTCGAAACAACTAACTTCTGGGATAAAAATAAGTTCTAGACAGGCCTCATCCCCAGGAAAAATCAAATAATGTAAAAAAACTAAAACGAAAATTTAAAAAAATTAACATTGGTCTTATGGAGTTTCAAATCAAAACAAAAGAATTGTAACAGCTGTTCATAATCAAGCAGGGAACTGTCAAAGTAATACTCATGTTGTTTATGTTTATTAACATGTGGTTTCCTGAGAGCAGAAATTAAAAGATTTGAGTAAAGATTACATATATAGAGTAGTAAAAAAAATCAAAGGGACATTTAGCTATTAATAACAACTGGAGGGACCTTAAAAATGTAGAAGAGGCAAATCAGTTATACAAATCTGATTATCAGTAGGGGGAAGTGGTGAAATATTACTCCGAGTCATCTAAACAAACTGACTAGCCTTCCCCGGAGCAAAGCTCGGCCCCCAGGTACTATATTATAATATTGATAAACATAAATTTATATGACAAATCACATCATAAATGAATTTTACACGTGAGAGTCGCTTTTCCATTATGCTATCTATCCTCGGGGTCATGCGGGTGCTTCTAGACATATTTTCTGACTGGTTGTCAAGATCGACAAGTTTTGTGCTTTCTTCTGATCCTTCTTCTGTTAGTGGCAGCTGGATTTCGGCAGAGGGTTTCCACTATGTTTCATCCTTCATCCTCTTCCAGCACATATTTTTGTAACCCTACCTCTACTTTTGTACTTATTTCAATGACAAAAACCATCTCCTTCTCCTCTGGCTCTTTATCTCCTCTTTTATTAGTGGCTGCTGGATTTCGGCAGAGGGTTGCCGCAGTGTTTCACCCTTCATCCTCTTCCAGCACCTCTATGTTTCAACTCCACTCCCTATTTGAGAACCACTCTCCAGTAGTCTGTGACAGCCACCTCCTCCTCCTTCTCTGACGCGTTGTCAGATGCTGCCAATCTCTCCGACACTGATGTACACCAGAATTTTCTAAAGTAAATTTCTCTAGAATCGTCGAACGATTCGGCGCGGCGCTCCCGGGGCTCTCCCCAGACTCTGCCTCTCGACCCGACGGACGCTTCTTTCACGCACCTTAACCGCAGCTCCACCCAGAACCAATGCTACCACCAAAACTTGTGGTTACTAATAAACTGTATGGTGAATAAGAGAGATGAAATTGTATATATTGTAAGCTAAAGACAAATTCATCCAAATCGTTTCCTAGGTTTTTCAGAATTACGTAATAATCGTTACCACGGAAATTATTTTTATTGCAGTTGATTTTTAAGAATTAATTTAAAGTTCCAAGTAAATTAAAATCTTAAATTTTGTAGGTATATAAAACCAATTATCTAAAGTAGTATCTAAAATTAATTTTCTTACTGTTATCGCATAAATCGAAAGCTCTTACCCTTTAGATGTGCCTTTTACGGTTTTGAAAGACATCCACCTTCAGGGCTCCGCCCCATGAGCTTTTAGATTTCCAATGCTAATCTTATGGAATTATATTTAAAATGGTCAAACAGCTGATAATAATGTAAATTTTTGAAATATCCAGATTCTATACTAGATTTCCGTGCAGAGAACGGGTCATCAGCTACAAATCTCGTATCTACATTGTGACTTAAGTTATTAATTGTATTACTCCAAAGTTTGTGTTAACTCAACTTCTTAGATATTTTAAAAATATTTAGATTTCAAATAATCCAAAAACAACCATATTATCAGCTCATTTTTTCGTTTTTATATAATTTTGTTTTGATACAAAAATATGAATCGGTAAAGTGGATGTATATTGTATAGCTATGGGTAAGCTAGTAAAGTATGACTGCCCTTCTACAGTTTGGTCAGTGTCAGACGGCGGCGTGTAAAGGATTATATAGCAACCCTTCGCCCTCGCACGCGAAGAAACAGATCGCAGGTTAATAACTGGGTCACTACCTGTCACCATGTCCCTGACTTATAGCGAGCCGCCTAGTGTGCTACTAGTATTTGTTATAGATTTTGTAATCGTTTTGTTGCAATTATACTATCGCAATTTAAAATTTCAAGAACATTGGGTCTAAACTTGACCGCGAATGAAGAAATAAAACATGTTTGAAATGACGTAGCTCGAATGTGAAGGAATAAAACATGTTTGAAATGACGTAGCTCGAATGTGAAGAAATAAAACATGTTTGAAATGACGTAGCTCGAATGTGAAGAAATAAAACATGTTTGAAATGACGTAGCTCGAATGTGAAGAAATAAAACATGTTTGAAATGACGTAGCTCGAATGTGAAGAAATAAAACATGTTTGAAATGACGTAGCTCGAATGTGAAGAAATAAAACATGTTTGAAATGACGTAGCTCGAATGTGAAGAAATAAAACATGTTTGAAATGACGTAGCTCGAATGTGAAGAAATAAAACATGTTTGAAATGACGTAGCTCGAATGTGAAGAAATAAAACATGTTTGAAATGACGTAGCTCGAATGTATCTTTTTCCTTTTAGATAAGAGGTTTTCAAAAATTTTTTTACCTATAACACATGAATGTGGTAAAAAGAGAAAATTATTCATTATTAAAATAAGTTCTTTATTTTTTCGGAAATTTTAGGCCTCAAAATCTGTGTAGGTTTGGAGTCAGTCAAAAGCTCTTACTCTTTAGATGTGCCTTTTAGAGTTTCAAAATCCACCTTCACGGCTCCCCCGGCGGGTTTTTAAGGTTCCTATGCTAATATTTTTGAATTGTTTTAGTTATTTAACTGATTATGATGTAAACATACCATAGCATAATCGGAACAAAATAGTATAAATAAATATTTCAAAAACTAGTCATAGTATACTAGGTGACTTGCTACGAGGGTTGAAGAGATCTCCCAACCAACGGAGGCCTGGCGGTTCGTCCCTGCGCGTATGAGAGATAAGGGTCTGCAAATCCGATACAAGCATCCCTAAATTCCCTAAATGGACCCCGGTGTGTCAATCCATCATCTTAGCGTACCCTAAATTGAGGAACCCTAGTATGAACGATCAAAATAGACTGAATTGTGCCATAATTTGCCGTATAGTACGACCTACTTACAACAGTTCTACAGCAAAAGCGTAAATATATTTTGCACTTTTGTATGACGTTTCCTTTTAGGATGAAAATGTAAAACCTAAAAAGTGCTTTTGGGTTCCTCCCATTGTTCAACCTCAGTTATAAAATAACAGGAGTGTCTTGGTTATATTTTTCAAACTTAGTTAACTTTGGTTAACTTTCCATTTGTTTTATCAATGCATATGATGCATTACATCAATTGAGAAATGATTTCTTGAGGTATTACCAGTGTGTGAACGGAAGAAATATTCACGCAAGACTGCATGTGATTAGTTCCAGACGATGGGAAGTGTTACAAAACTTCTCTTAATGTCTCTATTATTTTGCTAGGCTAAGCTCGTGGTCCATTTTTTTAACATAAAACGAGTTCGCACGCAGCACGCTGACGTGAGGGAAGTGAATTTCCACTTAAAAACTTTTAAAACTCAAAATCAGTGTCAAAATGTACATTTATTCAAATTTTTATTAAAATCTGAAAACAGTGATTTTTTGGCTGTTCTGATGATCCTGGTTTCATTTACCTGCAAAGCTGGGAGTACTATTTTGTGCATTATAATGTTAGGAGAAGGTCCAGACAGGCTTGAAAGTAGGCGTGTGGTTGCTGGGGATGATAAAAGTACTCTAATAAAGGAATAACAGGCTTTTCTAGTGTAAAACCCCCATAAGACAACGTACTGTGTTTAGTCGAAACACATTTTCTTTAATAACTCGGTAAATATTTATGCTAGAATGACGAGAGAGGGCTTAAAACTTTTGCCTCACTAATTCCTATCTTTGTACATGAATTAAATTTACATACGGGGCTTTTCTAACCCTTTTTAGGCCCAAAAACACAAAATTTGAAAGATTAATCCCCAAAAAAGGGGTTTAGAGTTTTCCGATTGTTTTGCCCAACGAACTTGTCCAACTGATTACAGAAAGGAATGTCCCTACCAAATTTTAAGTTAATCGGACAAAAAATGCGACCGCTAGAGTGCAAACACATATTTATTTATACATATATATATACATATGTGTATATATATGTCTATATATATATATAAAATTTTGAACGACCCCCCAAAACGTGTTCAGGGGGTCACGTTAGGAACTTCTATGGTGGTCCCGGGCTTAAGTTTCACCGTGCGGGTCATGCTAATAGTTCACTTTCCAAAGGAAATTCACTAATAATTTGTTTGGCACCTCACTAGCCTACAGGTTAGCGTCTTGGATTTCGGTGTAAGAGGTCACGGGTTCGATTCCCGGGGGTGCCACTGGCGTGAACAAGTAAAACAAGAATACGAAATTGTTACGAAATAACCAAATCTGTGTGAGAAAACAAATTAAAAAACCACCTTAGGTATGTACAATTTTAAATCATATACTCTAATACAAACAATGTATGTTTGTTTTAAAAGAACTATCTTGGAATCCAGCGGAACAATGTTGTTAAAACTTTGGAATTAGTGGTTTTTGTACCTGAAAAATAGATTGTTAAAAGTATATTGTCTGGAAATTCATATTTTATTAAGAATCCCATTTGGAAATCTGAAATTTTAACATTGGACTCAAAGAGTTTTAAATCAAACTAAAAGAATCATAGCCGCTGTGAATAAATTAACCAGTGAACTGACAAAGTAGTACATACATATGGTAAAGTATCAAAAAAGTTCTTGAAAACAATTACTAGAACCACTGAATAAAGATTGCTTATAGATTGGACATATTTTTCACCCACGAAACGACTCTAATATCACCGAGTTATTGTTATTTTTATTGCTGCGTGAGGAAACCCCAGCTTAGCTGTAGGTACGTCTTCCACAAGCGGGACTTTGGCGCAGGTTACCGGAAGGATAGGATATAGCGGGAAACGAAAGAGTGGGATGGGAGAGACAGCTAAAGTGACCTTTCAGAGGTCCAACTCCCGTGCTTCTGTGACAGCTGTGAATAGGCTCAAACAGGGGGACCTGCTCTGCCCTCCAACTGACCAACTCAACTGACAGGGTATCCATGAACAATGTGCCGCGTCATGTCACCATCATACTTATCGCCCTTTGCGCCAACCCTTAATTAGCTTGCTTCAGCAGACAGCTGACCCGGAAGTAGCGTGACGTCACCGTGTAGCCTCTTCCGCCAGCAAGAGGGTCAGCGTCTGTCTTGGACATCGAGCTCCGGTACTAGACACACCCTCTTATTAGTCATCGGAGCAGATCGTCTGGAAGTATCCCCTTGACGATGTCTAGATAAGTACTATTAGTAAGGGGAGGGAAGCTAGGGCGAGTCAGGCAATGTAGAATTAATATAAGTAGGAAATAATAGTTTCAGGCATGTGATACTAACAATATTCTCGTGGCGTGGGCTACCCACGCCACGCTACACGATTCACTACATTAATAAAATAGTTATCCATAGTTATTGTTATTTAGTTTTTATCGGTATGTTTTTGTGGAGGAAATTCATTAGGTTTAAGGCTATTAGGGTTAGCCTCAGATCAAATAAGTAGTTGAAGGAATTTGGTACTTCGCCAGCTGCACTAGTACAAGATGATTAAATTAACTCATTAAAGCTGGCTATGGCAAGGCAATAAATCTGGCAGATCGATCGGGCTCTGGGTAATTCACTCTTCCAATAATAGTCCAGCACGCTTTCCAAGTTGTAGATCCATGGTAGCAGAGAATCAAGGCAATGCTTCCGTCCCCTCAGGTTCAATAGTTTATTTCAATTAGCCCTAACACAGGAAATAGTAATACAATAGCATCAATATATTATTATTCCCCCAATGCATAAGTTAGCATAACTCCCTTCAAATCGCTACAGAATAGTAGCATACCTCCTTTAATCGTTTCAACACCAGCCATGGACCACATCCTCAGGTCGCGGACCAAACCCGGGCATTCCCTCCCAAGCCATTGCAAATGGAGGGACCAAAGGTGAAAGGGAAGCTTGACATAATGGACAGCCAAAAGACTTTCAATATGTAATGGAAAACTTCACCTGCTGTACCCAATGTCAGCATCGAAACTGATCACGGCTCGGTCTTCACGATGCTTTAATTTTAAAATATAAAATCTAGAAAGGTTTGTAAGCAAGGTGAGACGTGGCAGTGATGTATATGTGAGCAGATCCCAACAACATGTGACCCTACACAAACATGTCGTCGGCCTCGCAGGGGGAAACATTTGAATTGTGATAACACGGTATCAGCTTACGTAACGAAATTAGCTGCGCCGTCGCGAGAGGAAAAGGTCGGTACAAGTGAGAATTGTGTTAAGGGGTTGGATGCTACATGTTAGAACTGGGAGCTTAGGAGGCCTCAGCACTACTGTAGGGAGCAGGAAAGATGACAGATGAGATCCAGCCAATAAAACAGCTTCTAGCTGGCCACTGTTGCCATTTTTCTAAAAACCTACATTAATCGATTGTTATTTTGATTAGCTGGTGTTCCGTTTGGTAATGCAGTACGTCTAGGATTTTTTGAGTGTATCTACGCCAGTGGAATTTTTTAACGTGTTGGCAGGGAATGGTCCAAACCCTGGTCTTGTAACTATCTAAGGTGACCTGTTTTTAGGATTGGCTGGATCTTGGTTGAGAGTTCTGGAAGCCACGCCCTCACCTGTCTACTCTCTTGCTCACGGGACTAGGCACTTATCCCTTCGGAATAGTGTACAGCCACTAGACTAGAGGGAAGTCTGCCGGGATTTAAAGGCAGAAGAGGGACAGCAAGACACCTCAAAAGCGAAAGAGAATGATTCCTCAACCCTAGGTAGATTCGCTCTCTAACCTGGTTGATCTATTGAGTACATCAGGGGGGACCTTCACAACCAAGGAGTCTTCTAAGCCTATTTGGCTTTCGGAATCCATTAGAGGGTACTTCCCCTTGGACGGTTCACCCCCATGAGGGGTATCATAAAGGGGGTTCTAAAGGGGGAGAGGGCCTGAAGGGGTTTACAGTTCAGAGAGACTTATGTGTAGAAGCTGCAAATCTGGGGTTTTGTGAAATCTTTGAAAAATATAAAAGTATGAATTTTTTATGAATATTAACTAGAGCGTTGCCTTTTGTCAAATATAAGGATCTGGCCAACTATAATGAAAAATTGGATTCGAGGATTGATTGGATTGAAAGTAAAAGCACGGTGCAGAGCAGGATCCGTACGATTCATAAGGATAATTAGATGGTGAACACATACACATACTGAACTAAGTATGAAAAATAACTTTATTTTTTGCAGTTTTTTTAATTTAAAAATTATTTTGCTGACTTAAATTACTGTTTCTATAAAAGCTCTAAATTTTACAAAAAAATAAAATTTATTTATAACTCACTTCAAAACATAAAAAGGAAACGACACGATTAGTAATTCTCTTGTGAACCATTTTTGCTGTGATATCATTTTTTATGACCATAAAACATTCGTACACATCGTTGGTGTGATTGTAATAATAATTATACAATTTTCTACCCTCCGCAAAAACTTAAAAAATCACCACAATTCAAAACGTTTCGGTTCTATTTGTTTTAAACTGGATATTTAAAAATCGCATTAGAGAAAAAGTAAAATGATGGTTTTCGTGGATTTTGTCTCCACTCTTCCCGCGTCTGGGTTATAAGATCGATTTGCATACACGTTGTGTGTTGAGCAATTTAATTTTAATCAAGGTTTCATGAAGGGGTCTAAATCAATTTAGTTGTTTCAGTAATTCGGAAAGTTTCAGTAATTCGGGTCTTCTTCTGTAAAGATTTGCAGTTATTTATAGTTTTGAAAACTTTGTGATCTACAAAATAACACTGGAACTTAATTGTATGAACTGCCAGAAAGCATGTCTTTGTACCTGAAGATAAGCATACACGTGTGCATTTATTTGTATGTACACTTTGGAAATTGCCTTTAAGCTAAGATGAAGCTTAAAAACAAACTAAAGTTATTTACCTTAAAGGTAATGAAAATTACTTTTTCATGATGCATACGTGTGTTACGTCACTCGATAATATTGTTGTGCTTCAAAAACATGTTTGGCAAACACACTGTGTTCGCGAATTACTGTATTAAGCTGGGTACAAATTTTTCCCGCCTATAAGAAAACCTATTTCATGTGTTTTGATAACCCTTGGGCTGAACTAATTTATTTGGTTTTCCATGATATGATTTATTTAGTCAACGATAAATATATGATTAAACAATATTAAAATGTTATACAAACTTTAATTAAGAATTCCGATAATTATCTAGAACAACTATCATTGGATTTTGAACATTTTTCACAGAAAAGCCTTCCATAATAGTATAATGAATATAAAAACAAAAGCACAATATGATGTTGTTCAACTTAACAAAATATTTGCAACACTAAGGAAATTCAAAATACGTTTTAATTTTAAGTCAGTCAATAAACGGCAATTAATTGTAATATATTATTGGGAAAGAGCTGTAAAATACGATTAACAACAATTTTATTATTGAAATATAATCCTTTGATAATCAACCGTCAATTAATCAATTTTTGCACAGTTTAATTCAAATTCTTATTTACTAATTACAGGATATTGAATCTGTTTTCAAACAACATAGTATAATGGGAAGTTCTACAAAATACCAAATTTCGCCATAAAGTAGGTTATTTTAAAGAGCTGAAACCGAAACTAATTTGTTTCTTTTGCTAGTAGAAGACGACGTACTGTACTGAAGTTCCCTATCGCAAAACAAATAGTGGAGTTAGTGTCCTTATCTCAAAGACATTCGCTGCTGCGCGGTCATAAATCAACATAAACATTATCATGTAGGCCTACTTGAACATCACTTTTAATCATTGTTCTGTCAAAGGCATGTCTCAATTGTCTTTAATGTTTGCCGATTTTAACAACAACGGTCGTCTTTTCACTAATTACAAAATAATATATACAAATTCGATAACATTATCAATTTCTTTTAAAAGATGGCAGACTCAATCACAAATACACGCAACAGTTTCAAATATATAAACACACCACAACAAATATCTTGTAAATGATAGCAAACTTAATCACAAATACACGCAATAGTTTCAAATATATAAACACACCACAACAAATATCTTGTAAATGATAGCAAACTTAATCACAAATACACGCAATAGTTTCAAATATATAAACACACCACAACAAATATCTTGTAAATGATATCAAACTTAATGACAAATACACGCAATAGTTTCAAATATATAAACACACCACAACAAATATCTTATAAATGATAGCAAACTTAATCACAAATACACGCAATAGTTTCAATCAAATATATGCACACCACAACAATAGTTAGTTAAATAGTAAAATACCCCCGTCGCAGCAAACCTGCGTACTCAGCGAATTTCCAATGAATATATATATGTCTTAGTGATACATTAAGTCTCTTACCAGAATTCATAAGAAATATTCATAAATAAGCGATACTTAAAATATTCATTATTCTCCATAATAATAACATTAGGGATGAATACGCAGGTTTGCTGCAACAAGGAACACAAAATAATGGGTTTTTATGCAAATATCAATAGAACTCATCTATGTGAAGTCACATACCAAGTTTCATCCATATAAATTCATAAATTAGCGATATATAACATTTTTATTATTCTCCATAAGAATAACATGGGGACCGAGTACCTAGGTTTGCTGCTAAGGGAACCACAGGCGAAAAATTGGTTTTTTGTTCAAACAACAACAAACCACAACTAAATGAAGTGATATACCAAGTTTCGTCAGTTTATGTTCATAAATAACGGAGATATAACATTTTTCTTTTTCTCCATAAGAATAACATTGGACAACGTACTGTGTTTAGCACTTTCAATATCTCAGTAACCAATTGACGTAGAGCAATAATCAACATAACAAATTGTTGGTTTTTTAAGCTGAATTCAATGGTATAGATTAAAATTTGATTAAAATAACAATTACGTGTTACAACTCCAAAAAACCCATTTTTGGGGTACAAAACCCCTCAAAAACCCCCATTCCGATGGTGCGATTTGTCTGGTTTTCGAACTCGTTCAAACAAATGGTACTTTACATATTTTTACCAAATTTTATTAAGATCGGACTTTTTTTACGAGAGTTATCGTGTTGACGGACACATACATACATATATATATATATATATATATATATATATATATATATATATATATATATATATATATAATTTGAACGAATGGTGTTTTTGGCATCTGAGGACCTCAAAACGAAAAGTTATCATGGTCTCGGGCTTAAGTCTTACCATGAGACCTACTACGGTAATAGCTTCTCCCTATAAGGGAAATTCGCTAAAACCTAACAATTTAACTGGTTTTAATTAACGATAGTTTATTATGAGATATAAATAATGGAGGCAGTACACGAATAAGGAAAAAAGCAGCGTTGTTAAGATGCAAATAAAAACTTTTAGGAGGTTATCAGCATCTTTGCGTCATACTTTGCCCGCCCACATACACTGTAGATATGTGCGAGGAACGTCTCCAGTAAAGCAAGGAGTGTGCCCTTACAGTATGAGCAGAACAGTGCTGATAACATTCACTGATCAAGACTGGGATTCGAACCCACGACAGAGTCGCTCTCATTACGCCGAACTCCGTAGCTTTGACCACTACGACAACGACTCATCACTCTTTTTGTAATTGAGCTGGGGAAAGTATTTACTTACTGTATTTCATTCTGTATTAGTGAATTTCCTATGGAAAGTTAACTATTAGCATGACCCGCACGGTGAAACTTTACTCCGGGACCACCATAGAAGTTCCTAACGTGACCCCCTGAACACATTTTGGGGTGTCGTTCAGCTGAGTAACTAAATAAAGTATTACTCCATAAGTTAACATTGAAACTTTGAGATCTCGTGGGGCAAAGCCTTGTAGTTGAGAGTTTATGGAAACCCCAAAAGACACATTTGGTTAAGAGCTTTCTTTGATACCAAATATGTATATTTAATAGTTTTAGGGGTTGAAAATCGCCGAACAAAAATGAAGAAATTCTTTTAATAAGATATATATCAAAGTATTATAAAGCGACTGCTATTGACACCATGGTAATTTGTGGTTGATTTATTCAAGTTTTTCTGTCTTCTCTTTGTTATTAGAAAGTTATTTAAGTGTGTTTTATACTCGACTAAATACAATACATACTTTTACGGTGATAATAACAACAGCACTTCAACTTTAATTAGTTCCAGTCAGTTAATAGCGTCTATCAGTTTTATCTCAAACGTACTTTCAAATTAGTTCAGTAATCGAAGAGAAGATGTTATTAAAATCACAAATTGAATTGGATTTTTTTAGATAAAAGGAACTAATTACTTCTGAAGTTCTTAATAACATATTTGTATTATTTATCAAAAATGTTAAATATTATAAAAATAACTTGCTTGATATGTTTATTCATCTATATTTCAAACGGGACCATGATATATTTTAACTTTGTAATATTTGTTATGCAAAATGCACACCTTAATGACATCTATCGAATTAGTTTTAGTACATATAACTTTTGCTATGTAATAAAATGAAACATAACAAAGTTTGAAGTAGTGCTCTAGATTATTTAAGTGAATCTAGAGTTCAGAAGATTAATAATATTACAAGAATTTTAAGAAGTCACAATTGGGAATTAAAACTGGATGAAGCGAGGTTTGTTTTTTTTATACATTTTATGACCAAATTACTCTTGACATCAAAAATTCAGTTTAGCCAATAAATCCTTCTTATTTAAAATTTACCTGCTAAAATTTAGAAAAATGTTTTGCACCTGCAACAACAAATTGCTTTATTTTTCTATATTAAAAAAGGTGATTTTAGGTTATGAAGACAAAAACAGTTTTGTAAATATAGAACAAAGTATACACAATTCATTAGTTTCTGTTATCCATATTAAATATACACTCCACTCACGCAATTCATAGTACATTTTGTATTTTTAGGAATAATTATTAATTTAGTGACCAATTAGGAAATGGAACGTCACTGTTGCTAGGGAGTAATGGTTTCGAGCTGATTAAATAAAATTGTTCAACCCTCCCTCACCACTCCCCCCCAACATTGTCCTGTTTAATTAATAGTAAATACTTGTTTATTCCGCAGTGGCACGGTATATTTTATACTTGGGCTTATAAATAAATTATTGGCCTATTTATTCGGCCGGGTTGGCAGACTCACCCGTGCTACGGGTGAGTAAGAAAATTGTAAAGATTTCATGCAAGTTAAAAACAGTCACATTTACTTTATGGAATATATTTGAATACCAAGCGGTATTTTAATGGCTCACTTTTAAATTTACTTGCATGGAGGAAATATTCGACATAAATATTCATTGGCGATTTTGTTTAAATTTTAAGGCATAGAGTATATACTCGAATCCAAGTTCACCGTGCAGTATGGAGCACACCACCAAGGCCGACTCTACTGTCGGCCTTGACCCCACCCATAATTTTAAACGGTAGTTGTATAGGTAATAGCATAGATTAAACGTATTCTTAATCTATGGTAATAACCACTATGAAAACATTAACTTGAG
Organism: Allygus modestus; assembly: GCA_963675035.1. NCBI lineage: Eukaryota > Metazoa > Arthropoda > Insecta > Hemiptera > Cicadellidae > Allygus > Allygus modestus. Next base: position 110,110,187 of record OY776114.1, on the reverse strand, counting down.
CGCCTTCACGCGGGCCGCCGGGACAGTTGAGGCAACCCGCATGACACTCACATTGAAATTTACCTAGCTCACGTCCAAAATATAGGTTTATTCTCATTAGTAAATTTCCTTTGGAAAGTGAACTATTAGCATGACCCGCACGGTGAATCTTAAACCCGGGACCGCAATAGAAGTTCCTAATGTGACCCCCCGAATACGTATGTGTGTGTGTGTGTGTGTGTGTGTGTGTGTGTGTGTGTGTGTGTGTGTGTGTGTGTGTGTGTGTGAGTGAGTGTGTGTGTGTGTGTGTGTTTGCACTCTAGCAGTCGCATTTTTTGTCCGATTTATACATTTTGGTAAGGACGTTCCTTTCTATAATTAGTTGGACAAGTTCGTTGGGCAAAACAATCGGAAAACTCAAACCCCCTTTTTTGGGGAATAATCGTTCAAATTTCGGGTCTTTGGGCCCAAAAAGGGTCATAAAAGCCCCGGATGTACAATTAATGCATTTAAAAATATGGGCTTAGTGAGGCGAAAGTGTTAAGCCCTTTCTCGTCATTCTATCACAAATATTTACCGAGTTATTAAAGAAAACGTGTATCGACCAACCACAGTTCGTTGTCTTACGTTATGTCTTTCGTTGTATAGTGTTTTACATGAAAAAGCCTGTTATTCATTGTAGGTGTACTTTTATCATCCCCAGAAACCTCACGCCTGCTTTCAAGCCTGACTGGACCTTCTCCTAACCTTATAATGCGCAAAATTGAATTCCCAGCATTGCAAGTAAATGGAACCAGGAGTATCAGAGCAGCCAAAAAGTCAAAGTTTTCAGATTTCAATAAAAATGGAAATAAAAGTATGTTTTTACACTGAATTTGAGTTTTAACAGGTTTTTATTTGGTAATTCTCTTCCCTCACTGAGCGTGCTGCATGCAAAGTCGGTTTAGCGAATTTCCCCCGGGAATTTCAAGGATTTTATTTGAAACTGGGAAATGAATTTTCAAATCATGTATATGAAGTTTGAAGTTTATTATTTTTTAAATTATTTCTTTCTACATGGATTTAAGCATCAAAAATTATTTATTTTGCATACTTTAACTCGTAACGTAATTATACAGTTTAGAATTTTGGGAAAATTCTGTGGCGAGTAAAACCGTATTTAAAATTCATAAAAGTATAATAAGAGTTATGTTCAAAAAGTCCTCCTAGACACTGAAAACTATTTGTTAAACAACTAAATAAATTACCTCTGACTTCACTGTGTATTTATAGAAACAATGTAATTGGTTTTATAAATAATTTCAACATAAATAACACAAATTGTTATACGTTTAATATTAAATTTCATTTGACAAATTATCATCAACCTATCAATCGTATAAGACTTTTTCTTGAGTAGCATAATACGTCTTGTACCATCTGTTTTAGTGAATTTCCTATGGAAAGTGAACTATTAGCATGACTCGCACGGTGAGACTTAAGCCCGGGACCACCATAGAAGTTCCTAAAGTGAACATCTGAACACGTTTTGAGGGGTCTCTAAAAACGTTATATATATATATATATATTTATTTATTTATATATATTTATATAAAGTGTTTAGAGACTTCTCAAAACGTGTTCAGGGGGAAATGTGTGTTCGCACTCTAGCGGTTGCAATTTCTGTCCGATTTACTTCACATTTGGTAGAGACATTCCTTTTTATAATCAGTTGGGCAAGTTCGTTGTGCAAAACAATCGGAAAACTCTAAACCCCTTTTTTGGGGATTTTAATTTTTCAAATTTTGAGTTTTTAGGCTCAAAAAGTCAGAAAATCCCCAAATGTACACTTATTGCACATTAACTTATTGTGCGTAATTTTAAGCCCTCCCTCATCATTCTAGCACAAGTACTTACCAAGTTATTAAAAAAAATGTTAATTGTCAAAATACAGTACGTTGTCTTATGGGGATTTTACACTGGAAAAGGCTGTTTGTCATATTTTAATATAGTTTTATTACCCTCCATACCCCTATACCAACTTTCTATCCCGCCAATACCTCCTAATTTTATAATGTACAACTTTGGCATCCTATTAGTGAATTGAATATAACCAGGAGCATCAAAACAGCCAGAATAAAGGGTTTAAACTAACACTGGTTACATTTTTTTGAAAATGTAACCAGTGTTGGTTTAAACCCTTTATTTGATCTTTTTATGGTTTTAATGCGGAAATTCACTTCCCTTACGACAGCGTGATGCTATCTCGATTATATTTACTCTCTTGTTTTTAAGCACAGCATAAGTTTAAATATTTGTTTTGTGTTGTGCAGTTAATTTTATCCTGTTAACCTTTTTTCAAAATTTTGTATAAGTTTGAAATTATTTACCAGGATTAGAATAAAAACTATTGAAATTTATAAAATAAAGATATTACACCTATTTATTAATATTAATAGTAATAATTATTATTATTACATTAAAAATTACGAAGTACATTAAAAGGGAACATTTTTATTCTGTTGCAGAGTTTATAAATTGTACATATAATTAATAATCTGTGAAATTGAAAAATAAGTAAATATATTTAAAAAATTATTATGTTTCAATATTATCATTATTAGTCTTAGATTGATTATAGTAGGGATTTATATGTTGAGGTTATTTTGTATTGTAAATTGTAAACTATTGTGCCACAAGGTTTTATGTAACAACAATTTATATTGCCATGCAAGCATTCTCTTAAACTGATAAGTCGACCGTAACATTAGGGGTAAATGTTTCGGTTGTTTTGAATGGTACGATAAGCCTTGAGTAATAAATTACACGTCTCTGAGCGTCAAAGACGCAACAAAATAAGGAAAATAATTGGATTATTCCAAATCACGATCTCAGAGAGTCTTCACAGTTCAAGGATGGTGTTCACGTAGTCTGCGCCTGCTTATTCGAAGACGGCTTCCCGCCAAACACGGCTGAGTGAGGTAGGTGCTCATCACAACGTAATGACCTCTTGGTTATTTATCCTACACTCTAATATGAGTAAGGTTTGCTTGCTTGCTTGCTTGTAACTCTGATCTCAAAAACAGCACCAACGATTCCCTTCAAATGTTGGAAATAACTAATTTTTTGGATAAAAATAAGTTCTAGACAGGTCTCATTCCCAGGAAATATCAAATAATGTAAAAAAACGAAAATGAAAAGTAAAAAAAAAATCGTTTGGCTTATGGAGTTTAAAATAAAAACAAAAGAATTGTATCAGCTGTTCATAATCAACCAGATAACTGTCAAAGTAATACTCATGTTGTTTATGATTATTAACATGTGTTTTCCTGAGAGCAGAGATTAAAAGATTTGAGTGAAATTACATGTATAGAGTAGTAAAATAAATCAAAGGGACATTGAGCTATAAATAACAACATTGAGCTATTAAGTTATACAAATATGATTATCTGTAGGGGGAAGTGGTGAGGTATTACTCCAAGCCATCTAAACAAACTGACTAGCCTTCCCAAGCAACGCTCGGCCCCCAGGTACTCTAAGCAATTAGATTAAGAGGGGGCACCAGTCCTCTGATTCTTCTTTTTTCGTTTAGTTAAAAAGCTGATTATAATTTAAACATATCAATACGTCTGGCTCTATGCCAATAGATAATCGACTATATGGGAAAACCATAACACAAACCTCAACTCATTTTCTGATAAAAGACTTTGGTAATCCTACTAATATTATAATGTAAAAAGTTTGTAAAAGTAATGTATTGATATGTGTAGTTCCATAACGCATAAACTAGTGGACCGATTAAAATGTTGCATGAACATAACTTATATATTACATTAACATATACTGTAAACCTGATAATGTCCACTTCCAACCATAGGGCACTCCACGGGTCCTGTATGTTGTAATACAAATCCTATTGGGGAATATAATTTATAAAATTACTGAATGTTTTTGTCAGTTAGGGCAAGGGAAGTCATTTGGTAAAAGTAAACACAGATTTGATAGTGCTGGTCAGGTTAGTATTTATGTGTTTTAATCTGTCGCGAGCGAATCCGCGGGTAACAGCTAGTCCTAAATTAATACCAATCAAACAATGACAATCAAACACCTGAATAAAACATGTGATTTGTTCAAGACAGGTTAAAGTTATTAAGACATTTAGGACGACAAACCAATCAGCTATGAAACCCGAAAAGTGCACTTTATTAGACGGTGTTTAATTTTCCTAATTAGTAAAACGAAGATCTTAGGATGATTTAGGTTTTAATTTCAGGTCTACAAGTAATCACATCTTAACAATACAGTTGCGAATATCCCTTTCTTTATTCATCCACTCGACTACTGCAGTTTCAAGAACGCGATAACATTTTAATCCTCCCTCATTAAGAGATACAGGCACGTACCTTCCGTATAGTATCGTTATCATAATTAGGCAGCAGGCTTACAGAACTGACTCACCATGCGAGTAGTGGTTATCACTGGTATATGGTGGTACTACTGTGTCCTGTGCAGTCACTCCCGTAAGGTTGGCGAGACTGTGCCGGTGTAGCGTGCTGTGCCACCCCGCCCCGCCACCCGGCTCAGATGTATTTAAGGTCATGTCACGCACTATCAACGATCTAATGTGGGTTGGGTTGGGTTAGGTGTGGAAATCTTCGGCAGTAGTAACCTTGGTATGGGAGTATTAGCGAGGGACTGAGTCTGTAGCCTGTCATGATTTGGGCGAAATTCACTAGTAGTTGAAATATTTAATTAGAATTGTTAAATCTTTGCATCCTTCTAGTTTTTTAGCGAATTTCCCCTATAGGGAAGAAGCTATTACCGTAGGTCTCATGGTAAGACTTAAGCCCGAGACCATGATAACTTTTCATTTTGAGGTTCCCAGATGCCAAACACACCATTCGTTCAAATTTGTATATATATATATATATATATATATGTGTGTGTGTGTGTGTGTGTGTGTGTGTGTGTGTGTGTGTGTGTGTGTGTGTGTGTGTGTGTGTGTGTGTGTGTGTGTGTGTGTGTGTGTGTGTGTGTGTGTCCGTAAGCACGATATCTCCCGTAAAAAAGGTCCGATCATAATTAAATTTGGTACAAATGTGTCAAGTACCATTTATTTGAACGAGTTCGAAAACCAGATGAATCGCACCATTCGAAGGGGGTTTTGGGGGGGTCTTGTACCCCAGAAAATGTGTTTTTTGGTGTTTTCACATGTAACTTTTATTTAAATCAAATTTTAATTTATACCATTAAATCCAGCTTGAAATAACAAACAATTTGGTATTTTGATCATTGCTCTACGTCAATTGGTTACCGAGATATTGAAAGTGCTAAACACAGTACGTTGTCTAATGTTATTTTTATGGAGAAAAATACAAATTGTATATCTATAGGCAACAGACAATAGACAATAGACAAATCTTTATTGTACATAACTCCTGAGAAACATTACATAAGTAATTTTTAAGCAGGTACATGGTCAAGTTTGTTTAATATTAACTTAGCCTAACACATTCAAATTCCCTACCTCAAGCTTTCCTACCTTATATAAAATGTATACATAAACCATGTATAAATCATACGCTAAATTGTATCTATAAAAAACTCATCAACTCTATAATAAGCTTTATGGCTCAATGTCTCTTTCAGTTTAGATGTAAAATTTGTTATTGCTAAGCTTTTGAATGATTCAGGTATATGATTATACATTTTTAATCCCGTATAAAGTGGTCCAGTTTCAAATTTTTTATGACTATGATTTGGATATCAAAAAATATTATTATTTCTAGTATGATAGCTGTGATTTATGTTGTATTTTTCAAAAACAGATGATTTTGTATGAACAAATTTTGCTAGCTCAAGAATGTAAAGAGAAGGTAATGTTAGAATACAATATTTTTTTAAATAAGGCTTACAACTAGTTCTTGGTTTTAAGTGGAAAATTGTCCTAAGAATGAACTTTTGACACACGAACACTCTCCCGGCTTCTACAGAGTTACCCCATAACGTAACTGCATAAGCCAACAGCGAGTGGACATATGCATAATAGACAGTTAAGCAGACTTCTATAGATGTGACTTTAGTTAATATACTAATTGCATACCTTGTTGAACTTAATTTCTTACTTAAAAAATGTATGAACATAAACTGACGAAGTGGTTATGACATAAACCTTACTTATTTATGAACATAAACTGACGAAATTTGGGATATGGCTTCATCTGGTTGTGGTTTATTGTTGTTCGAACAAAAAACTATTTTTTGCCTATGGTCCTGTAGCAGCAAACCTAGGTACTTGGTCCCCATATTATTCTTATGGAAAATACTTAAAATGTTACATATTGCTTATTTATGAATGTATATGGATGAAACTTGGTATGTGACTTCACTAAGATGAGTTCTATTGATATTTGCATAAAAACCTATTATTTTGTGTGCCTTGTTGCAGCAAACCTGCGTACTCATCTCCAATGTTATTCTCATGGAGAATAATTAATAATTTAAATATCGCTTGTTTGTGAATATATTTATTATGAATCCTGTTAAGTGTTTTAATATGTTATGTTATACATTCATTGGAAATTCGCTGAGTATGCAGGTTTGCTGCGACCGGGGTGTTTTAAAGTAGTACTAGGGGGACCGAGCTATGCTTGATGATATTTGATTAGTTTCGTGGGTGAAAATATATCTACATGCAATCTTTATTCAATTGTTCCAGTCACTGTTTTCAATAAATCGCTTGTAGATACTTTACCATGTGTAAGTGTTACGCAGACATCTCACTGGTTACGTATTCACTAGTGTTATTATTATTTTTTTATTTGAAACTCCATAATCTCAATGTTTACATTTCAAACTTTCGAATGAGTTTTTTTTTTTTTTAAAAAACATGAATTTACCTGGAGCTTTTAGGCACAAATGCTCCTAATTCCAGAGTTGAAGCAAAATCCTTTCACTGGATTATAAGATAAATTTTACAAACAAACCGACATTGCTCGTGTTACGGTATAGGATAAAACCAATAAAAACCCTATTTGAAGATAATCAATGGGCATTGGTCGAGGTTTTTACTAATTATTCTTATGATAGATTTGCAGTAAATTTATTTTCTTGTGGCTATCCCACAAAACCAGCGTTTCAATTGAGTAAATGGAAAAAACCCAAATACCAAATACCAAATTGTCAGATTTGTTATTGTATTATTGTATGTCAGAGGGTGGTGCAAGATTCAAGGGTTCAAATGCCGCTCCTCTACCGACCATAAGATTTTTAGATTTTTAACTTTAGAATAGTAAAAGAAACAATACAAATAAATCCACTTCATTTTCAAGCTTAGTATAAGGATTAATCGTACAATAGACAAAAAACAAAGGTTAGAGTTTAGAGATGATTTTTTTCAAGAAAATAATATTTTGCACCTTTTTAACTAATCAACCAAGATCATTAAAGTTACAGTTGTACTACTAGACCAGCGCAGCTATTAACTTAATCACTGTGTAAGGCGCCGACGCAACTAGGGCGTATTTTAAGGTGAATATGAGTGAACTATGAGTCTAGAATGGGCGAAGTGTTACGGATTAAGACTTGTTACTGACTAAGACCGACTGATTCCTCAGCCAGGATCAACAAATAATAGCTCAGTTACCAATGACAGCTGGATCTAGAATCGAACCATCAAAAAATCTTCTCAGGATTTTACTAAGGATCGACCTATGATTATGAAGCGAGCACGCTAACCGCTGTGCTACCCATATTCATGGGGTTATTGAAAGATATTGCATTATTTTTCACAATAGTGGTAAATAAGGTAAAGCGTGAAAATAAATACCCCCGTATCAGCAAACCTGCGTACTCAGCGAATTTCCAACGCATATGTATGTATCTTAATACCACATAAAGCCACATACCAAGTTTCATCAATATACATTCATAAATAAATGATTTATGACATTTTAATTATTCTCCATTAGAATAACATGGCGGCTGATTATGCACGTTTGCTGAAGCAAGTAAAAAAAAGTTGGGGGTTAATACAAATATCAATATAACTAAACTAGGTAAAGCCACATACCAAATTTTATTAATTTATGTTCATAATTAAGGGAGATAACACGTTACTTATTCTCCATAAGAATAACATGGGGGCTGAGTACGCAGATTTGCTGCTACGGGAACTATCGTCCAAAATTTGTTTTTCGTGCAAATATCAATAGACCACAACGGCATGAAGCAATATACCAAGTTTCATCAGGATAAGTTGATAAATAAGCAAGATATACAATTTTTCTTATTCTCCATAAGAATAACATTGGAAAACGTGCTGTGTTTAGCACTTTCATTATCTATGTAACCATTTGACGTACAGCAAAGATCAAAACACCAGATTGTGCGAATTTTTAAGCTGATTCTAATGAAAAAAAATTAAAATTGGACTTTTTCAAAAATTAAATGTAAACAACTCAAAAAACCCATTTTTGGGGGACAAACCCCCCCCCAAAAAAATATCCCTTCGGATGGGTCGATCTGTCTAGTTTTCGAACTTAAAGTCATAAATGCTGCTTTACTCGTTTATACCAAATTTCGTCAAAATCGGATTATTTTTATGAGAGTTATTGCGCTCACGGACATATATAAATATATATATACATACAGTTTTGAACGAATGGTGTTTTTGGCATCTGGGGACCTCAAAACGAAAAGTTATCATGGTCCCGGGCCCAGGTCTTACCATGCCGACTAAGGTAATAGCTTCTTCCCTATACGGGAAATTCGCTAAAAGGACCCTCACACATTGGGTGGTGATAATAGTTAACTCTTATATTACCAGCGTGTTTGTTAGATAATTTATATTGTAAAAGTGCGTATAATTATTGGTACTAAAATGTTCAATTGCCTGGTTTTTTTTTGTTTCATGAAAAATTTATGTATCAAAAACGGGTTAAAAGATCGATTTCAAATTTTTTACGTATCTTACCTCGGTCAAGTAACTAAAAACGAACTGTATAGTAAAACAGTATGTAGTTGCAGTAGTCTGCAGTAGTTGGTAGCTATATTAAAACAGTATGTAGTTGCAGTAGTCTGCAGTAGTTGGTAACTATAGTAAAACAGGTAGTTGCAGTAGTCTGCAGTAGTTGGTAACTGTAGTAAAACAGGTAGTTGCAGTAGTCTGCAGTAGTTGGTGGCTATAGTAAAACAGTATGTAGTTGCAGTAGTCTGCAGTAGTTGGTAACTGTAGTAAAACAGTATATAGTTGCAGTAGTCTGCAGTAGTTGGTAGCTATAGTAAACCAGTATGTGGTTGCAGTATCCTGCAGTGGTTGGTAACTATAGTAAAACAGGTAGTTGCAGTAGTCTGCAGTAGTTGGTGGCTATAGTAAAACAGTATGTAGTTGCAGTAGTCTGCAGTAGTTGGTAGCTATAGTAAAACAGTATGTAGTTGCAGTAGTCTGCAGTAGTTGGTAGCTATAGTAAACCAGTATGTGGTTGCAGTATCCTGCAGTAGTTGATAGCTATAGTAAAACGGTATGTATTTGTAGTAGTCTGTAGTAGTTGGTAGCTATAGTAAAACGGTATGTAGTTGCAGTAGTCTGCAGTAGTTGGTAGCTATATTAAAACAGTATGTGGTTGCAGTATCCTGCAGTAGTTGGTAGCTATAGTAAAACAGTATGTAGTTGCAGTAGTCTGCAGTAGTTGGTAGCTATAGTAAAACAATATGTAGTTGTAATAGTCTGCAGTAATTGGTAGCTATAGTTGGTAGCTATAGTTAAGTGGTAAGTTTAACTTAATAACCAAAATGGCAATTATTTTAGTTTGTAAATAGAAATAACTAAATACCCCCGTCCCAGCAAACCTGCCAACTCAGCGAATTTCTAATGAATATTGGTCTTAATATCACAATAAGCCACTGACCAGAATTCATGAGAAATATATTCTCAAATAAGCGATGTATAAAATATTAATTATTCTTCATAAGAATAACACTGGGGATGAGTACGCAGGTTTGCTGCAACAAGGAACACAATAATGGGTTGTTATGGTAATATCAATAGGACTTATCTGGGTGAAGTTACATTCCAAGTTTCATCCATACACATTCATAAATAAGTGATAAATAAAATTTGTATTAATCTCCATAAAAATAACATGGGGACCAAGTACCCAGGTTTTCTGCTACGGGAACCATAGGCGAAAAATTTCTTGTTGTGCAAACAACAATAAAACACTACCAGATGAAGCCACATACCAAGTTTCGTCAGTGTATGTTCATAAATAAGCGAGATATAAAATATTTATTTTTCTCCATAAGAATAACATTAGACAACGTACCGTGTTTAGCACTTTCGATATCTCAGTAACCAATTGGCGTAGAGCAATAATCAAAACACCAAATTGTTTTTTTTTTAACTGAATGTAATGGTGAAAACTAAATTTTGACTTAAATAAGAATTACAAGTGAAAACCACAAAAAACCCTATTTTTGGGGGACAAAACCCCCACAAACCCACCTTCGTATGGTGTCTGGGTTTTTAACTCTTTCGAATAATGGTACTTTACACATTTGTACCAAATTTAATTAAGATCGGACCTTTTTTCCGAGAGTTATCGTGCTTACGGACACATAAATAAATATATATATATAAACATATATACAAATTTGAACGAGTGGTGTTTTTGGCATCTGGGGACCTCAAAACAAAAAGTTATCATGGTCTCGGGCTTAAGACTTACCATGAGACCTACGGTAATAGCTTCTTTCCTATAGGATAAATTCACTAATACCCGTTAAACCTTTTCAAAAACTTCAAAAGTGCTTTTTACCGTAGGTGGCATGGTAAAACTTAAGCCCAAGAATTTTTATTTTGAGTACCCCAGATGCCAAAAACACCATTCGTTCAAATTTGTATATATGTATATATATGCGTGTCCGTAAGCACGATAACTCTCGTAAAAAAGGTCCGATCTTAATGAAATTTGGCTCAAATGTGTAAAGTACCGTGTATTTGAACGAGCTCGAAAACCAGACGAATCTCACCATCCGAAGAGGGTTTTGTACCCCAAAAATGTTTTTTTTAATTTTTTCACATGTAATGTTTATTTAAATGAAATTTTAATTTTCACCATTGAATTCAGTTTAAAAAACAAACAATTTGATATTTAAACTATTGCTCTACGTCGATTGGTTACTGAGATATTGAAAGTGGTAAACACAGTACGTTGTCTAATGTTATTCTTATATCTTGCTTATTTATAATCATAAACTGACAAAACTTGGTATATTGCTTCATCTGGTTGTTGTTTATTGTTGTTTGCACAAAAAAAAACAATTGTTCGCCTATGGTTCCCGTAGCAGGAAACTTAGATACTCGGTCCCCATGTTATTCTTATGGAGAATAATTAAAATGTTATATATCGCTTATTTATAAATGAATATGGATGAACTTGGTATGTGACTTCATTTACATAAGTTTTATTGATATTTTTATAAAAACCCATTATCTTTTGTTCCTTGAAGCAAGCAAACATGCGTACTCATCCCCAATGTTATTCTTATGGAGAATAATTCATATTTTAAATATCGCTTATTCGTGAACGTATTTCTTATGAATCTCAGTAAGTGGTTTAATGTGTTATTAAGACATATGTATTCATTGGAAATTCGCTGAGTACGCAGGTTTGCTGCGAAGGTGTATTTACCAGTTTAATTCTCTTCGAATGGTATAACTGTCAGAACTCTCTGGCAAAGAACAAGAATATTACATCCCCTTTTATTACGCAATGTGGCATACCACAGGCTACGTATCATGTACAGTATTCTATGCAACTGAGTAATAATAATAAATCTAAATATATAAAAGAGGAAGTATGTATATATATATATATATATATATATATATATATATATATATGTAGCCTATGGACTCAAAACCTTTTGACAGACTGTAATGAAACTTTCAGGCATTATTAAGCATTATTCAAGGATGGTTTGTGTGAAGTTTGGTGAAAATCTGTCCAAAGGGCTCCGACCCAGAGGGCATACAAGAGAGCAGTGTCAGGTTTTAGAAATTTAGTGTTTACAAAATTAACAGCTGTAATTAAAAAAAAACTTAATTTTGGCGCAGCAACGCGCGCCGGGAAACTGCTAGTTCATAATAACCTTTTTGAACAACAGGTTTGTCGGTTACTTGACTAGTGGAAATTAAAAGGGCTAAAATAATTCTCTTTTCAAGATTTGTATCAACATTTACGGTTTTAAGTAACTCTATTAAAAAAATTAATGTATCCACCATTTTGTAACGGACTGCTTGATTATTTTCTTATTGTATATTGATCAAATACAAAGCCGTACAAAATTTTAAATCAATTGGGAACTGTTTAAAAAAAAATATATTACTTAGTGAAAAAATACAAATTAGGGTCTTCACCCTCACCTCTTTTACATTCCGCATGCATGATGTCATAGCTTCCATCCCTTTTCTCAGCGTCAAACGCACTTCTTCCCTCACAACTGTGACACGGCCGTAGACGAATCACATAAACCAACTCTTGAGACAATCGCATCGTATTAAAACTCAATACATTTCAAAATAACCGAATAAAACTACTTTCGTGATAGTTGAAAATAAAACAAACAAACCAAAAAAGATGATTTCAGTCCTCTAACCACAGCCTAACTATAAATGAGAGAGAACACCTTGGCGAGAAAATGTAACTGTAAATAACCATATTGACATTTGTGATTTACTGATAGCGGAAACTACTTGTATCATTCCATTCCCTGTTGAATGCACAGCATAGCGAACTGGGGCAAAAAGAAACGTTAACATGTTTTACAGATTTTTAAAATTTGGTATATGGGTTCCTATAATATATCACTGAGATATTTTGACCACTGATTTTGAATTCCAGTTCAAAAGTACGGAAATGGCGTTGGTATATTGTACATGGAATGGTTTAAAAGGTTAAATTCCAGATGGATATTAATTTAAAACACTATTTTCCAGAGGACTAGCTCTTTACCCCTGTTTAGGACCCTTTAAGATTCAGATGAATATATTAGCGGATACGAAAAATCTTTACCGATTTACATCACATCAATTACCTTAGTTTTTACACAAGACTGCCTAGAAACAAACCGATACTGCCTAAATAATTTAGTGGCTGATTTCTTCCTCACTTCAGTCTCGAAGTTTTTATAATTTCAATGGATTGTTATAGTTAATGGGGGCCGATCTTTGCACGGAGAATAATCTCATGTTGGTACTTTACCATGAGGCTGTTAATTTGACAACTCACTGGTTGTTTTGATCAACTGATATGATTTTTCAGTTGAGTTATATAGACAATTTTACTTTAATTTTCCTGGAGATAAGGAATGTCCAATCAATTTCAAAGGCCCTTAATATTTTGAAGGTTGAAGAAATATGCTTCCGTGAGATTCCAGGATTCATTTTGCATACCAAACACACAGGTATCTGGTCATCTAGAGTTATTTTGGCCAGTTGTTTCTTTTCCAAGTTTATACTGAGTGTTTTACAAATGGTTAAAGGAATCATTATTTAGTTTAAAGCACTATTTTCCAGATTACTTACCAAACTCTGTACCCCTATTGAAGAGTAGACGCCAATCTGAGGCAGAATAATATATTGGGATAACTTCTAGCGATTTCTTTAAGATAAATTTCTTTAGTTTTGACAGAAAATCGGCCAATAACCCGATTATACAGTTTATCTATAATTTCTACGTGTTATTTTACTACTACTAGTATTTATTCTATTTACTGAAAAGTTGAAAATATTTCTTTGTTAAAGCAGTGTCAAAAAGCACTCAATCATATTGAGTGGAATGTTACATTTGAATTGGCTTGATTATAAAAAAATGCTGAAAACAAAATATACTTCTAAAATGCACATTATTTTATAATTATAGAATAAAAACATACAATATTTATTTGTAACCAGCCAGTTTATTTGTAAATATTTTTCATGCGAAATCTAGCGGAATTTTCTTAAGACTTCATTTATTTTTAGCCATAAGAATTACTAATAAAATAATTGACGCTACCTTAGACTTAAAGGTCACAATAACTCCCATAAGATGTACTTCTATTTCCATTATTGTAAGTAGACTACCGGTGAAACAACTGTTCCTTAAAAGGTTTATGTGTTATATGAAAGTTCTTAACGTCTTAGATTTATCAGCAGCTCTTGATATTTACGAAACACCAAACATAAGCAAGAAAAGCTGTTTCAAACTAACTTCTAGAATGTCATCACAATTTAAACTAATAGATTCGTACTCAAACCGGATAATCCTGAAAGAAAATTATTTGCTCGAATTCGAGCAACTGGATTCGATTATACTTGATTAGTAATATAATCTTAACGGCTTTGTTTTCTAAAAACTTTACCCGTTTAAATGAGATTGCAAGTAACAAATAACAACGGGTTTTCCGTTGTTTACTTAAGAATTGCTATGCTTTGACAAGCCCATGAGGTTTCCCAAGGGTTTACCTAATGTTCCAATCTTGTCTACGTTACGTCAGGGCGGAACCTACCGATTGTTCACGAAACTATTCGAATTAATGACAATAATTAAATATCTAGATTAATTAATTAAATTAAATTCGGTATTATCAAGTCCGATACTAAATTTCTGGTTCATAATTTATGAGGAAGCTTGCATTTTTATTAACTTCAATCGTCAAATTCAAAATTATTAGGTTTCAGATCTTTAAGTAGTCGTCTAAGGATAAAAAAAAGATTTCCACATCACATTCGTAACACAAGCAGGACTTTTTTCATCAAACCCTTGAAATCATCAAGATATAATGTGTTCTTTTCAAAATTTAACTTTAAACACCAACATTTAAATTACATTAATTGGATTTTAGTTTTTAATTTGTTGTAAAAAAACATGAGAACTTCTTAGACACTCTTCAATGGTGTTATACTACCTTAAAAGTTGAAATAAAATGCTGTATGTAATTTATTTTATTGTTTATTACACGAATAACCCTCAAAACATTGTTTGTTTATCTAAACCCTGCTTGTAATATAAATACTCCCGTAGCAGCAAACCTGCATACTCAGCGAATTTCCAATGCATATTAATTTATCTTAATACACCATAAAGCAACATACCAAGCTTCATCAATATACATTCATAAATAAACGATTTATGACATTTTAATTATTCTCCATAAGATTAACATGGCGGATGAGTATGCAGGATTGCTGAAATAAGGAACACTAAAAATGGGCTTTTATACAAATATCAATATAACTCAACTAGGTAAAGCCACATACCAAGTTCTATTAATTTATGTTCATAATTAAAGGAGATAACACGTTAATTATTCTCCATAAGAATAACATGGGGCTGAGTATGCAGGTTTGCTGCTACGGGGACTATCGGCCAAAAAATGGGTTTTTGTGCAAATATCAATATACCACAATGAAATGAAGCAATATACCAAGTTTCGTCAGGATAAGTTGATAAATAAGCGAGATATACAATTTTTCTTATCCTCCATAAGAATAACATTGGACAACGTACTGTGTTTAGCACTTTCTATATCTCAGTAACCAATTGACGTAGAGCAATGATTAAAACATCAAATTGTGCGTCTTTTTAAGCTGATTCCAATGAGGAAAAATAAAATTTTACTTTTTCAAAAATTGTATGTAAAAAACCCAAAAAACCCATTTTTGGGGTACAAAACCCCCCCAAAATACCCTTTCGGATAAGTCGATCTGTCTGGTTTTCGAACTTAAAGTCATAAATGCTGCTTTACACGTTTTTTCCAAATTTCATCAAAATCGGACCTTTTTTACGAGAGTTATCGCACCCACGGACACACACACATATATATATATATATATATATATATATATACAGTTTCGAACGAATGGTGTTTTTGGGGTCTGAGGACCTCAAAACGAAAAGTTATCATGGTCCCGGGTCTTACCATGCCGACTACGGTAATAGCTTCTTCCCTATAGGGGAAATTCGCTAAAAGGGTATGAGTAGGATCTATAGTGAAAACAAACTGACTGATTACTGATTACTGTATGTTACATTGATAAATGTTGTCTTTCAGTAAGATGTCCCTCATTGACATATATCTGCTAAATTTCGATAAACTGTATACAAAACAAATTATACCTTATCTTTGTTTAAAATTCATATGGTGATGATGAGTTTATCACTGATTAGTAAAAAAAGGTTTCACGAAGTTTCGGGATCTGCAATCTAATCCCGTCTTCAGGTGAGAAAAAATACCTAAACAAAATTACACAAAATATTAGTGGCACAATCCATAAAAAGCTGGAAAAACTCGAAAAAGCCAAAGCCTACTATGTTTTAGGTTATTTTTTCTCAACTGAAGATGGGATCAGATTCCAGATCCCGAATCACTGTGGAACCTGTTTTACTGATCAGTGATGGAAAACGTTTGGAATAGTTTCATAAATAATAATATATCTTATAGTTAATCAATATCGAACCCAATTAAAATAACGCAATCAACTCACCTTCTTCCACTTTCGACTGAAAAACGTACCCCATCGAAAATCACGGCCCAGTTCATAGCACTCTCGGCATACTAAGGCTGCGTCATGAATGTAAACACCATAAAGAAGCGGTTATCGCTTCGCAGACCTGTGATAACAGACCCTTGGTTCTCCGAAAATCTTATGGGCTTAAACCTCTCAGAACTTGATTAATAAGTAGATTATATAAAATATGTAATTAAAACAATTCTAATTATAAAGTTGAACTATCGAATTAAAATTTTGTTGACAAGTTGTGGTTGTTTTTTTCTATTGTTAAGTTTTTTTCTTGGTAGCAATACTGTTTTGAAAATTACGAATAGTTTGTGAAACATCGCCACTACATCTCACATTATGGATGTCTATTACATAACTTCTCCAGTTGATCTATATTATTAAAATAATCTATTGAAATTTCTTCGACGCTTTTCGTACACCAAAAATATTATTTTATACGACTTTTGTATTAATCGAATGGTCTAAATTTCTAGATGTGTCTTTTGGGGCAATCGCACCCTTTTCCACCTTTTTCCAAACACCGAAAATTCTATTTTATAGCATTTCGCTTAAATTTACTACACAGCTTTGGAAAATTGATAAGATATTCATTGGATTGGAAATATTGATAAGTTATAATGCAACCGTGCTTTCCTTCAAGAACAAGTTTTTTTAGCATACATTAACTCATATTCCCACCCTTTCGAAACCGTCTTAAGGTAAAAAGGGACTCCCTTCTTCGGTCAGCTTCTTTTTCGCCGTTGTCTCCTCAAGGACAATTCTAGGACAATATTTTCCATAAAACCGATTATCTCTGCTGCCTCCATGGAAGCCAAGGCACGGCCCATCGGTAGCGTGACGGTCACCAGGCGTTACGTCACGCATTTACGTTTCGTTCTTTTAGACTAAAATCACTTGCATAAAGCAGCAGTGACGTCGGCAGGTAAAACAAAAGTGACCTTGACGTCCGCCGGTCTGGCTGACCGCGCGCTGTAGGCCTAATGGGCGAAGCGAATGTCAAAGCTGAGCTTTGATTATAATATTGTTCAACATTTGGTTTGGATATTGGTATTTATGAACCTCTTCCTATAATAATTAAGTTAAATAACTTCATAACTCTAAAAAACACAAGGAGATATAGTTGTAAGACAAAACAATTGCATTTAATCATAAAACCCAAACTCACCATCGCATGTTTTAGAATTGTATCAACACTTCAGGAATCGCACCGGAGGCCAAAGGCCCATGAGGTTACAATCACTGCTGCATTATTCATTCATTTCTCGATCATCAGGGGTGCCAACTGATGTTCGATTTTCACGCGGGAAGGTTGGCACATCATTGAGTCCCGGCCAAAAGCACGCCTTGCATACAACGCGAGTGATTACTCTATTACCCTTGTAACAGTAGTTGTTAACACAGCGGAAATGTTCGAGTTAGATTTTATGTTGCAAATCTCTCAAGCAAACTTTTATGTTGCAGTTATTGTTAAGCAAAGTTAAGAGATAAGTTAGATATCTAGAGATCTATCGTTTAGAGATTTTAATCATAGGTTGGTTTTATAGAGAATATGGTAATAAGGGCAGCTCACTGGCGTATTGACGCTAAACGGTTTGGCAACGGTTACCGTCTTGGACTTCGGTTCAAGTGGTCACGGGGTCAAATTCCGGGGCGACCACAAATAATTGATGGGTTTGAGCCATCTTCCCTCAAAGCGTTTGTGTGCTCTATCACCAAAAACGCCGCTGGCGTTGAAATACAAAAAAGAAGATTCGACGGTCGCGCACTATTTTAGGAAATCTGTTCCATTTCAGCTAACAAGCTTGTAGAAAGTCTAAAGAAACAAACACTCGTCACAGAAAACCTGACTACTTAATGTATTTGATATGACAATCGATCTACAAATTAATTACACCACCTAGCTCAAATGTTTCCACATTTTTCCAACTCAGTAGTAAATTTTCATACTAATTTCAAGTTTAGCTATATTAAACAAAATTTGCTTCGAAAGTAGAGTTGTACATAAATCTAGACCAAATTCGGCTAGTTACAGATACAATGGTCAATTCGTAGCTAGTAAGTATTTCAGTAGGCCTACGTAAGATTTGCTGTACTCAATATTTTCCCGGTATCTTATGTTATAGGTTTTTGTTTTAAAGTTCCATTCATTCAGCCCAAGCAGTACAAAACAGTTATTCATCCCGTTCATAAGCATCTTAGGTTTAACCTTATTCTACAACGTAATAAATGATATAACTCATTCTTTTTTACAAGAAAATAATCCACACTCAATAAATAAACCCTTAAAAATTCCACAAACTGAATCTAAAACTGTATTTATTTACATTTGTCAATCGGCTATCCTACTAATATTATAAATGTGAAAGTTTGGAAGTATGTTTGTTTGGATGGATGTTTGTAGTTCCATCACGCAAAAACTACTGGACCTATTAAGCTGAAATGTTTCATGAACATAACTTACATATCACTATTGACTATAAATAATGAAATATGCTTATCATCGCCATTGTAAAATCCGTCCCTAGCTTTGTGTGTGCCTATAAGTTAATGTAAATAACTAAAATAAATAGGTAACAGCAGCACATTCTGTTGGAATCAAACTACGTCCACTTCAAATTCTGGCTAACACCAAGTGGAACAGCTGACAGCTGAATTACTTGGATGGGATGTCTCCTTTAGTATAAATAGTCAATGATATCACATTAACCCTGATATACCTGATAATGTCCACATCAAACCTTAGGGCTCCACCCCACCCCGTAAGTTCAAATGCAAATCTTACGAGAGGATATAATTTATTTATAAAATACCAGCCTAGTTAACATATTTGTTAGTTACTATAGAATAAATTACATGGTAAAACGTAAGATAGTGCTTGTTGGGTTAATATTTTTAATGTATTTAAAATGTTCGCGAACGAAGCCGCGGATAACAGCTTGTTACTTAATAATGGAAAAATAAAATGTCCAGCTTAGGTAGTGAGTGAAAGTTATCACGGAACCTTTTACAAATTCAATTTTCGTTGTACAAAAAAATCTCAATAAAAGCCAATTTATTACTCAATTCTTCCAATTGTCCTCGTCATCTTGCCTCTCCATAAGTTGAGCCGTTACTCAAGGGGACAGCAATTGCCAATTCATCCCCACCGTTGCCAAGGAGCCAAGTCGGAACCCGCCACGTCATTGTTGGTAATGGCACGATCATATCTTATGTAAATATGCTCATTGGCAAGTTGACTGGCACTTTAACGGTGTAGACGGACTCTCATTTGCAACTGACCGATTTGGGTTGGAAATAATTCCTTAAATACTGTTATGAAAACGAAACACATCCTAATACACTGAGGTAGGAAACCTCCTTAAGAGATGACTTGAGAGATGAAGAAATTCACATAGAGGTAGAATAAAATGTATGGTAACTTTTCTTCTAATGACTAGAAAGTCATTGAACACAACTGAAAATCCGTCCTTTAGTAAGATCGTTCTCATTGACAAAACATAAAGAATGTTTAGAATATCCTGCTACATTATTAGCGAATTTCCCCTATAGGGAAGAAGCTATTACCGTAGTCGGCATGGTAAGACCTAGGCCCGGGACCATGATAACTTTTCGTTTTAAGGTCCCCAGATGCCAAAAACACCATTCGTTCAAAACTGTATTTATATATACATATGTGTGTATATATATATATATATATGTGTGTGTGTGTGTGTGTGTGTGTGTGTGTGTGTGTGTGTGTGCGTGAGCACGATAACTCTCGTAAAAATAGTCCGATTTTGACCATTTGGTATAAACATGTAAAGCAGCATTTATGACTTTAAGTTTGAAAACCAGGCAGATCGACTTATCCAAAGGGGGGGGGTTTGTACCCCAAAAATGATTTTTTTTTTAGTTTTTTACATATCATTTTTGAAAAAGTTAAATTTTAGTTTTTTCCAATTGAATCAGCTTAAAAATACGCACAATTTGGTGTTTTGATCATTGCTCTACGTCAAATAGTTACAGAGATATTGAAAGTGCTAATCACAGTACGTTGTCCAATGTTATTCTTATGGAGAATAAGAAAAATGGTATATATTGCTTATTTATCAACTTATCCTGATGAAACTTGGTATATATCGCTTATTTATCAACTTATCCTGATGAAACTTGGTATATTGCTTCATATCATTTTGGTCTACTGATACTTGCACTAAAAAATATTTTTTGGCTGATAGTTCCCGTAGCAGCAAACCTGCTTACTCAGCTCCCATGTTATTCTTAAGGAGAATAAATAAAGTGTTATCTCCCTTAATTATGAACATAAATTAATAAAATTTGTTATGTGGCTTTACCTCATTGAGTTATATTGATATTTGTATAAAACCCCATTTTTTGTGTTCCTTGCTTCAGCAACCCTGCATACTCAGCCGCCATGTTATTCTTATGGAGAATACTTAGTGTCATAAATCGTTTATTTATAAATGTATATTGATGAAACTTGGTATGTGTCTTTATGTGGTATTAAGATACATATACCGTATATGCATTGGAAATTCGCTGAGTACGCAGGTTTGCTGCTACGAGCGTATTTATAGACGTTACGATCGTAATATTTGCAACACTTATTATCATTAAATGTCTCTGTGATAACACATGTCTGTAGCTATTCGTTAATTCTTACATTATATATGCTTACTTATGCGTTACGTTAGTACAGACATGTTATCTTATGCGTCATAATGATGTATGATCAGATTCTAATACTACTCAAAAGTTAATTCTATCAAACAAATCAAATGATAAGTTTTAAATTAAATTAACTCTACGGAGATGACTTGATTGCCAGTTAGTCAACAGAGGGTTGAAGGTAAGGTTACCCCCACCACAAGATAGTCAACAGAGGGTTGAGGGTAAGGTTACCCCCACCACAATCCATCCTTCAGTGTGCCACTGGACAATGTGGTATTATGTTCTTATTGAAAGATTTGATCACTGATCGCTAAACCTAATTACATTTAATTGACATCTTGGTAGGCTGTGTCAATACACAGTATGTACAGTGAAATAAGATTAACTTTCCAATATTATTTACTCGCTGGCCAACAAGAAATCGCCTCACAGTCCAGTATATGCTTTCCCACAGACATAACGCCAAAATACCCCGGTCGCAGCAAACCTGCATACCCAGCGAATTTCCAATGAATATATAACATAACACATTAAAACACTTAACAGGATTCATAATAAATATATTCACAAACAAGCGATATTTAAAATATTAATTATTCTCCATAAGAATAACAATAGGGATGAGTACGCAGGTTTGCTGCAACAAGAAACCCAAAATAATGCTTTTTTATGCAAATATCAATAGAAATATTCTTAGTGAAATCACATACCAAGTTTCAACCATATACATTCATAAATAAGCGATATATAACATTTTAATTATTTTCCATAAGAATAACATCGGGACCAAGTACCTAGGTTTGCTGCTAAGGGAACCATAGGCGAAAAATGTTTTTTGTGCAAACAACATTGAACCACAACCAGATGAAGCTATATACCAAATTTCGTCAGTTTATGTTCATAAATAAGCGAGATATACAATTTTTATTTTTCTCCATAAGAATAACATTAGACAACGTACTGTGTTTAGCACTTTCAATATCTCAGTGAACAATTTATGTAGAGCAATGATCAAAATACCAAATTGTTTGTTTTTTATGCTGGGTTCAATGGTGAAAATTAAAATTTGATTTAAATAAAAAAATACATGTGGAAACCCAAAAAAAATTACACATTTGTACCAAATTTCATTAAGATCGGATCCTTTTTACGGGAGTTATCGTGCTTACGAACACACACACACACACACACACACACACACACACACACACACACACACACACACACACACATATATATATATATATATACATACATGTATAAACATTTGAACGAATGGTGTTTTTGGCATCTGGAGACCTCAAAACAAAAAGTTATCATGGTCTCGGGCTTAAGTCTTTCCTTGACACCTACGGTAATAGCTCCTTCCCTATAGGGGGAATTCTCTAAAAGAAGAAGCATATTTTCACCATTCAAAATATTAAATTGCAATGTTTCTCCAATTATCAAAAGCTTTTTCCCCACGTAAAACATAATTTTGTTTCCCCAGAACTGTCCAAGGCCTATTAGACGGAAGTGGTTTTACATTATCTGCCGCAAATCTTCCCATTGTTCCAAGAGTATTACGCGTCCAATGCTATCGCAGTAAACTGTTCCGAAAAATATCCAATCCTACCGGGTAGCATGGTGAGACAAGCGAAGGTCTCAGCTGTTATCTAAGCTACAAGAGCTGATTCAGAAGCCGCTGATAACAGCGTGGATGGGTAATTTGTTGTGTTTTATCGTCCACGACTTTCCGTCAGTTTAATACCGCTTCTGAGTCATTCTTAGGCAAATGCGGTAATGAATTCGTTATGCACGTTTAATGTTGAAGATAAGATATAGATGTAGATGAGATAAGACCTTGTGTAGATAAGAAAGCTACAGGTGGAGTTGGATTATTAATCAAGTATCCATTTACTTTACATTTATTGCGTGTCGTGTGGGCGGTAAATAAAGATACCTGGAATGGTGTTGAGGTAAGTAAAATGTATATTAGAGGGGCTACAAACACCTGATTCTCCCACAAGACACAAATGTTTTTTCCTATTTTGAAAAAAAGTTTCAAAAAGTAAAACATCAAAATAACAACACATACACAGATCCACATAAACATTTAAACATAAATTACTTGTTGCGTGTTGTGCAAAACGAAACACAAAAAGTAATTCATCTTTAAATCTTTGTAGGCTATGTGTTGTTATTTTAATATTTTAATTTTCGACAACTATTTTTTCAAAACGGAGGAAATAAATTTGTCTTGTCCTGATGACAAAAAATGTAATGAAAGATACGTAAGTGTTGATAACGGGCTAGGAGTGCGTTCAAGTGACGTGCATGTTTGTTCAGTAACTTTGTTCAGTACAAGCTTTATAATCTATAGTTCGCCATACAGATGCTGACAAAAATCCTGACAAATGTTATGAAGGTTGATCCTGCATCCAGTTGCCATTGGTTATTGGGCTATCAATTAATGATGCTAGCTAATTAATCAGTCGGTCTTAGTTATTTACAAGTCTACACATGGCATCTCACCCATTATACTACACTCATTCATTCATATTCGCCAAAACACGCCCTAGTTTCGTCGGCGTCTTACTCACTGATTACGAAATTTGTTTCTTTCATAGTCATCACATTGTGAGCAGGTTGTCCCTATCAGGTGTTAAAACTAGGTTCCTACCCTACGCCGCCCAGTGTGGTCCTACGGTCCTACATCAACACGCGCAACCGCAACCGCACCGCAATCGCAACCGCACCCCCCGCCGCGCCATCTACCGCCCACTCGCCGCAACCGGTTCCCTCGTCTGTCGGTTGTGCGTTATGCGCGTCTGGTACCCTCAGGTCAAGGTCAAGGTCAAGGGGTAGATGTGCGCAGAACACCGCATCAATGCGAATGACGTCGGTTCAATGTTATTTACTATTTAGTGAAAATTTTTCTTCTTTACAGAGAAGACTATTTTTTTCCTAAGGAGTGTGCTACCCTCATTAAACACTTCACGTTTCTACGCTTCCCCCATAACGTCAAAGTTAACCTTCAATTCCCATCCCTCCTCAACGGATTATCCGATATTGTTGATTGACGGATCATTAGTGAATTTCCTTTGGAAAGTGAACTATTAGCATGACCCGCAAACTTAAGCCCGGGACCACCATGGAAGTTCCTAACGTGACCCCCTGAACACGTTTTGGGGGGTTGTTCAAAATTGTAAATATATGTATTATATATATGTATATATATATATATGTATTATGTATATGTATATATATCGAATATATATATATGTGTGTGTTTGCACTCTAGCGGTCGCATTTCTTTTTCGATTAACTTAAAATTTTGTAGGGGCATTCCTTTCTGTAATCAGTTGGACAAGTTCGTTGGGCAAAAGAATCGTAAAACTCCAAACCCCTTTTTTGGGGATTAATCTTCCAAATTTTGAGTTTTTGGGCCCATAAAGGATTTCAAAAGACCCGAATGTAAAATTAATGCATGTAAAAAGATGGGAATTAGTAAGACGAAAATTTTAAGCCCTCTCTCGTCATTCTAGCATAAATATTTACCGAGTTATTAAAGAAAATGTGTATCGACTAAACACAGTACGTTGTCTTATGGGGGTTTTACACTAGAAAAGCCTGCTACTCCTTTGTTAGAGTGCTTTTATCATCCCCAGCAACCTCACGCCTACTTTCAAGCCTGACTGGACCTTCTCCTAACATTAAAATGCGCAAAATTGTATTCCCAGCTTTGCAGGTAGCCTAAATGAAACCAGGAGCATCAGAACAGCCAAAAAATCAATGTTTTCAGATTTCAATAAAAACTGGAATGCAAGTATGTTTTTACACTAATTTTAAGTTTTAAAAGTTGTTATGTGGAAATTCACTTCCCTCACGTCAGCGTGCTGTGTTCGAACTCGTTTTAAAGAGAAAGGACCTAGTGATTTCAGTAATCATAAATTAACATATTAGAAACTTACTATTTATTGGTAGAAGTAGCCTATGGGTGTCAAATTTCTAATTTTTGCGATACCGGTTTCAGATTAATGACAATCCATCTTCACACGCAATTTACCTAACCTAGTACTTATATTCTGAAGCAAACTTTCGTGGTTTTTGGGATGTAAAAATGTTTCACATAAAACAAAACGCACACAAACTATATTTGCAACATTAACACCGAACCGGCAGGCCTGCGCGTACATTTCACTTTTGTATTAATTAGTCCGATCTCTACGAAACCTGTAGATCTACTCAATATAATGCACTAGGTTAGGAAGATTGCGACCGAAGAGGGATTGTCATTATTCTGAAACCGGTCTCGCAAAAATCAGAAATTTGACACCTATAGGCTATTTATACCACTAAATGGTAAGTTTCTAATCTATTCAAAAGGTTTCATGGCTTCAGAAAATAAAAATAAACATAATAGGCTAATCGTAAAAAATATCCTAAGTATTCAATACTTACGGATTTTTATAGGTAATCAAAATCAAAATTCTGCTCACTAAAATCGTTAGGTATTCTTTTGCTCTTTAAAATTAACAATTTACAGGGAGGGAGGGACGGACTTTGAAGTTAAAATTTGTCTTAAGAGTAGCAGCTAGAAGCTGACAACTGGAGTACCCTCTTAAGAGGGTTAAATGTCTAAGGCAGGTATAATCTGTTTAAAAATAAGGTTATTATCCGATTTTATAAACACTGCAATTATGTTATGCAAACCATATGAACCTAACATTACACTAAGACGGTTTTTTTGTAAGATTGTAGAGTAAAAATAAAGATGCCCAAATAATTTTAGTAATACTATATCTACCCAGAACTTACTTAGCATAAGCAGTACATACCACTTTATACCTAAACAAATTGTTGAGCTGTATTTATACTAATAATATACAAACATTATATCAGTTTTATACTGATAATGTAAATGTTATATTTAGCATATACATATTTTCAAACTCACTCATTGGTTCATAAATCATATTTTTATCATTCTGCACGAAATCCACCTGATTTTTGTTCTCTAAATAGTACGCAAAACGTCAAATTTTAGTCCTAGGACCTAATAAATCAGCTGTGATCTTTTTAAGTCCTAGGACGTAAAAATTCATCTGTTTGCTAAATATTATTACTGTTTCATGATCTATACATGATAGAAGCGTTCCTTACAACACGTATAAAAATACATAAAAAAATATATGTTTGTAAATAACAGAAATGTAAACACTGTATATTACTTACTTTGTAAACATAACATCAAAAATAAAACTTTATAGTTAACATTTTCAGCGATTGAAAGTCTAATTCCGCATTATGATAAAAAACGTTGTTATCACTCGGAGCAAAAAGAGCCACTTTTGCTCCTAGTGATGAAAACTACTAAATTAATTATTTACTTTTACGAGTATTTACAATTAATAAAATGTAAATAATTCGCTGTTCAAACTGTTCCCTAAGAACTAAACATGATGCACAAACTGCCTAAAAATACAAAAAATAAACACCCAAATAATAAACCCAAAAATCGCGTACAAACCATCCAATAATGTTGTTGCAAATAGCATGTCTGCTACAATCTGTTGTGAGCACGTACGCAGTTGAAAATAGACTTCTTTGGCAGGTTCAAGGCTAATTTATAGTGAACGTGAGCAATTGCTGCATCACGATTCAGGCGTGTGTGGCGTTTTGTTTATCCTTATTCTGCTTGAAACTTCTGGCGAGTTTGGAATATAAGACACATAACTTAATCCCACAGCGCCTCATAAAATCTAACTTCTGTATGTTTATCTTTTAATAACTTTACCAATCACCAACAAATAAATGTTCAAAACTGAGAGAAGCTTTAATGATTTTCAAATAACAAGTCATTAAGGGGGGCTTCAATAATTTTTTTCTCTCATAAGACCAATGTTAATTTTCAAATCTCGCCACTTTTCAACTATAACAGCGGCCAAATAAACTGACAGTTGGGCTGTAGCCAATAGCATAGATGAACGCTGTCACTGTTGCCAATTTTCCATATAAAAAAATATCACTCGAATGTTATTCCGATCAGTTGGTGTGGAGTGTTGGCAATGCAGCACGTCTACTATTGGCTGATCTCGGTTGACAGCCCGGTAAACCAAGCCCTCAACTATCAGCTGGTGTGGAGTGTTGGCAATGCAGCACGTCTACTATTGGCTGATCTCGGTTGATAGCCCGGTAAACCAAGCCCTCAACTATCAGCTGGTGTGGAGTGTTGGCAATGCAGCACGTCTACTATTGGCTGATCTCGGTTGATAGCCCGGTAAACCAAGCCCTCAACTATCAGCTGGTGTGGAGTGTTGGCAATGCATCACGTCTACTATTGGCTGATCTCGGTTGATAGCCCGGTAAACCAAGCCCTCAACTATCAGCTGGTGTGGAGTGTTGGCAATGCAGCACGTCTACTATTGGCTGATCTCGGTTGATAGCCCGGTAAACCAAGCCCTCAACTATCAGCTGGTGTGGAGTGTTGGCAATGCAGCACGTCTACTATTGGCTGATCTCGGTTGATAGCCCGGTAAACCAAGCCCTCAACTATCAGCTGGTGTGGAGTGTTGGCAATGCAGCACGTCTACTATTGGCTGATCTCGGTTGATAGCCCGGTAAACCAAGCCCTCAACTATCAGCTGGTGTGGAGTGTTGGCAATGCAGCACGTCTACTATTGGCTGATCTCGGTTGATAGCCCGGTAAACCAAGCCCTCAACTATCAGCTGGTGTGGAGTGTTGGCAATGCAGCACGTCTACTATTGGCTAATCTCGGTTGATAGCCCAGTAAACCAAGCCCTCAACTATCAGCTGGTGTGGAGTGTTGGCAATGCAGCACGTCTACTATTGGCTGATCTCGGTTGATAGCCCGGTAAACCAAGCCCTCAACTATCAGCTGGTGTGGAGTGTTGGCAATGCAGCACGTCTACTATTGGCTAATCTCGGTTGATAGCCCGGTAAACCAAGCCCTCAACTATCAGCTGGTGTGGAGTGTTGGCAATGCAGCACGTCTACTATTGGCTGATCTCGGTTGATAGCCCGGTAAACCAAGCCCTCAACTATCAGCTGGTGTGGAGTGTTGGCAATGCAGCACGTCTACTATTGGCTGATCTCGGTTGATAGCCCGGTAAACCAAGCCCTCAACTATCAGCTGGTGTGGAGTGTTGGCAATGCAGCACGTCTACTATTGGCTGATCTCGGTTGATAGCCCGGTAAACCAAGCCCTCAACTATCAGCTGGTGTGGAGTGTTGGCAATGCAGCACGTCTACTATTGGCTGATCTCGGTTGATAGCCCGGTAAACCAAGCCCTCAACTATCAGCTGGTGTGGAGTGTTGGCAATGCAGCACGTCTACTATTGGCTGATCTCGGTTGATAGCCCGGTAAACCAAGCCCTCAACTATCAGCTGGTGTGGAGTGTTGGCAATGCAGCACGTCTACTATTGGCTGATCTCGGTTGAAAGCCCGGTAAACCAAGCCCTCAACTATCAGCTGGTGTGGAGTGTTGGCAATGCAGCACGTCTACTATAGGCTAATCTCGGTTGATAGCCCGGTAAACCAAGCGCTCAACTATCAGCTGGTGAGGAGTGTTGGCAATGCAGCACGTCTACTATTGGCTGATCTCGGTTGATAGCCCGGTAAACCAAGCCCTCAACTATCAGCTGGTGTGGAGTGTTGGCAATGCAGCACGTCTACTATTGGCTGATCTCGGTTGATAGCCCGGTAAACCAAGCCCTCAACTATCAGCTGGTGTGGAGTGTTGGCAATGCAGCACGTCTACTATTGGCTGATCTCGGTTGATAGCCCGGTAAACCAAGCCCTCAACTATCAGCTGGTGTGGAGTGTTGGCAATGCAGCACGTCTACTATTGGCTGATCTCGGTTGATAGCCCGGTAATCCAAGCCCTCAACTATCAGCTGGTGTGGAGTGTTGGCAATGCAGCACGTCTACTATTGGCTAATCTCGGTTGATAGCCCGGTAAACCAAGCCCTCAACTATCAGCTGGTGAGGAGTGTTGGCAATGCAGCACGTCTACTATTGGCTGATCTCGGTTGATAGCCCGGTAAACCAAGCCCTCAACTATCAGCTGGTGTGGAGTGTTGGCAATGCAGCACGTCTACTATTGGCTGATCTCGGTTGATAGCCCGGTAAACCAAGCCCTCAACTATGAATTTATTTAGCCGCTATCATAATTACTCGCAATTTTGTTTCATGGCTTATTTTATAGAGTAACAAAATTCCTTGCGATTTCAGTGAACATAAATTTCATCCCAAAAATGTTAACCTATAATAAAAATGCAAGTACTATTATATATATTTTGGAATGCCATTGAACAATTATTATTTTTGAAATAAAAATTAATTTTGCTCACTGAAATTGCTAGGTGTTTGTTTCCTATTCAAGATGAGTTATTAAAAAAGGACTACAAATAATCCGTGGAGGAGGAACGGGATTTGAGAGCTATCACTGTTCTTACGGAAGAAGTACTGTATGTAGAAACTCGAAATATTAGGTGACTTGTAATGTAAATATCTCCATCATGGTAGAATGGGAGCGTGGAAGCCATAAGCGTAATCCCTAAGATTACCTTTAATGGTAACACAAACTTATTTATACGGAAATGAAAGTATGAGTAACAAATAATACTCCCGTAGCAGCAAACCTGCGTACTAAGTGAATTTTCAATGCATATATATGTATCTTAATACCACATAAAGCCACATACCAAGTTTCACAATCATAAATAAACGATTTATGACATTTTAATTACTCTCCATAAGAATAACATGGCGGCTGAGAAAGCAGATTTGCTGAAACACGGAACACAAAAAATGAGTTTTTATAAAAATACGAATATAACCCAACTAGGTGAAGCCACATACCAGGTTTTATTGATTTATGTTCATAATTAAGGGAGACATAATATTTTACTTTTTATTTATAAGAATAACGCAGGTTTGCTGCAACGGGAAATATCGGCAAACAAATTTTGTTGTTGTTGTTATGCTAATGACAATATTCCACAACCAGATGAAGCCATATACCAAGTTTGGTCGGTATACGTACATAAATAAGCGAGATATAAAATTATTCTTATTCTCCATAACAATAACATTGGACAACGTACTGTGTTTAGCACTTTTAATATATTCGTAAGCAATTGACGTACAGCAAAAACACCAAATTGTTTGTTTTTTAAGCTGAATCCAATGGTAAAAAATAAAATTTGTCTTTTTCAAAAATGATATGTACAAAATTCAAAATACCCCCGTAGCAGCAAACCTGCGTACTTAGCGAATTTCCAAGGCATATATATTTATCTTAATACCACATAAAGCTACATACCAAGTTTCATCAATATACATTCATAAATAAACAATTTATGACATTTTAATTATTCTCCATAAGAATAACATGGCGGCAGAGTATGCAGGTTTGCTGAAGCAAGGAACAAAAAAAATGGGGTATTATGCTAATATCAATATGACTCAACTAGGTGAAGTCACATACCAAATTTCATTAATTTATTTTCATAATTAAGGGAGATAACACGTTACTTATTCTCCATAAGAATAACATGGGGCTGAGTACGCAGGTTTGCTACTACGGGAGCCTTGGGTAAAAAATTGTTTTTTTGAGCAAATATCAATGGTCCACAACCAGATGAAGCCGTATACCAAGTTTCGTCAGTATACGTTCATAAATAAGCGAGATATAAAATTTGTATTTTCCTCCATAAGAATAACATTAGACAACGTACTGTGTTTAGCACTTTCAATATCTCGGTAACCAATTGACGTAGAGGCATGATCAAAATACCAAATTGTGTGTTTTTTTAAGCTGAATCCAATGGGGAAAATAAAATTTGACTATTTACAAAATTATATGTAAAAAATTCGAAAAACCCATTTTTGGGGTACAAAACCCCCCCAAAATACCCCTTTGGATAGAGCGATCTGGCTGGTTTTCGAACTTAAAGTCATAAATGTTGCTTTACACGTTTATACCAAATTTCATCAAAATCGGATAATTTTTACGAGAGTTATCGTGCTCACGGACACATATATATATATATATGACTGCATATATAAGTAGGGTAGAATGGAGTCTCCGACCCCAGGAGGAGTCAGGAGGAGCACCCCCCCCCCCCGAGCCCCCCCCCCCTCGCGAATTTTTTTTTGCGAATTTTTTTTTTTGCGAATTTTTTTTTTTGCGAATTTTTTTTTTTTTGCGAATATTAACCTAACCTAACCTAACCTAACCTAACCTAACCTAACCTAACCTAACCTAACCTAACCTAACCTAACCTAACGTAACCTAACCTAACCTAACCTAACCTAACGTAACATAACCTAACCTAACCTAACCCATCCTAACCTAACCTCGGATCAGATTTCTGATTGCAGATTCTTGTTCGTCTAGTCAAGCCGAGAAATTTGAGTACCCACAAAGTACATTTGGACGATGTAGGGGGGGGGGGGCTATCTCGGTTACCATAAGTCGGATTTGAATTCTGATTGCAGATTCTTGTTCGTCTAGTCGAGCCGAGAAATTTGCATACCCACAATGTACATTTGGACGATGTAGGGGGGGGGGGCTATCTCGGTTACCATAAGTCGGATTTGAATTCTGATTGCAGATTCTTGTTCGTCTAGTCAAGCCGAGAAATTTGAGTACCCACAAAGTACATTTGGACGATGTAGGGGGGGGGCTATCTCGGTTACCATAAGTCGGATTTGAATTCTGATTGCAGATTCTTGTTCGTCTAGTCGAGCCGAGAAATTTGCATACCCACAATGTACATTTGGACGATGTAGGGGGGGGGGGCGGGCTATATCGGTTACCATAAGTCGGATTTGAATTCTGATTGCAGATTCTTGTTCGTCTAGTCGAGCCGAGTCATTTGAGTACCCACATCGTACACTTTGGATGATGTTTACAAAAAAGGGGCCCGCACCACACTTTTGACCTTTTTTTTTTTTGCATTTTTGGAATCTCCTCGTCAAGCCGAGTATTCTCAGTACCCACATGACATACTTTGGATAATTAATACAAGAGTTGAACAGGGTAACGCTACAACCAACAGAGCTAGCCCATCAGCGCTTGCGGTCAATTGAACTACCAGTGAATGCAAATTTTGAGGAGAATATAATTGCAATGCTATGAACATATACTGCAAAGGGGGGTGTATCGATACACCCCCCTTCAAGTACTCTGCACCGAGGCAGCTGTTCGCACAACCGACTGACGCGTCCAGTCTACTGTCTGGGAATGCGGATGTTGTAATTTGATACCTCGACTGGAGGGTGCAGGTGTTCACACAAAAAACCGACAAGTCGAGACCTGTCTGGGAATGCGGATGCTGTAATTTGATACCCCGACGGGAGGGCGACGCGACCCTTCCAGGAACCCATTATAGACCACCTGCGTCGAATTCCGAGCAATAAATCACCAGTTGTCAAACACCCACAGTATCATTCTTGTTTTAGGCTTCAACAATTCCTGACGTATGGGGGAGCGAAAATCTCCCCCTAACCCATTATGTGTTAGGGGGAGCGAAAATCTCCCCCTAGTAATTAAATCAACAGAACACCAGTTGTCACGGTCTCATTCTTGTTCTAGTCTTCAACAATTCCTGACGTATGGGGGAGCGAAAATCTCCCCCCTAAGCCATTATGTGTTAGGGGGAGCAAAAATCTCCCCCTAAGCGGTGCGGGGCGCGACACGCCACAGTCTCTTGATAGACTTCTTCGAAGACGGACGTCTACATTAATTCGATAACAATGTCGTTTATTCATCAGAAATCGTGTGAATGTGTGAAGACTGAACTGGACTTGTTTTCGTTACCGCCTACGCAGACCAGCATCGAGAGCGGTAAATGGGTTCAATACAAACCGATCTCATCGCTGACGGACGATTCGCCAATAGAGTTTGTAATACCCGGTCACGGTGACGAGTACACGGACCTGACACAAACGTTATTACACGTGAAAGCCGCTATTGTGAAACAGGACGACACTAAAGCGGACGGTGGGCAACCTGCTAAAGAGGTTGGCCCGGTGAACAATTGGCTCCACTCGATATTCAGTCAAGTGGATCTCTATCTCAATCATAAACTGGTGTCACCACAAAACAACACGTACGCTTACCGTGCCTACTTGGAAAACCTATTGAACTACGGATGTAGTGCGAAGAATTCGCACCTGACTAGCGAGCTGTTTTTTGAAGATTCGGCCGGACAAATGGACGATTGTGACGAATTGAACGAGGGATTGAAAAAGCGTCGCGATCACACGAAAGAAAGCGATGTTTGCGATATGGTCGGTCGATTGCACATCGATCTGTGCAATCAGAACAAATTCATGTTGAACG
The DNA here is from genome assembly GCA_963675035.1 of Allygus modestus. Classification (NCBI taxonomy): domain Eukaryota; kingdom Metazoa; phylum Arthropoda; class Insecta; order Hemiptera; family Cicadellidae; genus Allygus; species Allygus modestus. The sequence continues at coordinate 110,076,633 of OY776114.1, read as the reverse complement.
GTGTCGAGATGCGATTGCAACTTAACAGATCCAGAAACTCGTTTTGTATAATGTCCAAAACGCTAACTACCTACAAGGTGACAATTAAAGAGATTAGTCTTTTCGTACGTCGATGTAAGATCAATCCGAGCGTATTGTTGGCGCACAGCAAAACTCTCGAGACCGGCACGGCCAAGTATCCGATCACGCGTGTAGAAGTGAAATCCTTCACACTACCCTCCGGTATAATGAGTAAAGCTTTAGACAGCGCATTTCTCGGTCAGTTACCGAAACGTGTGATAATTGGACTGGTCAGTAATCTTGCGTTCAACGGAGATTTCAAGAAGAATCCCTACAACTTTCAACACTACGATATGAATTATCTCGCATTGTACGTGGACGGTGAACAAGTACCGGCCAAACCGTTACAGCCTGTTTACACATTGAACAGTGAGACATATATACTCTCTTATTACACATTGGTCACTGGCACCGGAATCCAGTTCTCCGACGCAGGTAATGAGATCAAGAGAGGTGACTATCCGTACGGTAATTGTCTTATGGCGTTCGACTTGACACCGGACATGTCCGCGGCTGAGTCGAGTCACTGGAATCTCCTGCGCAACGGTAATCTACGTATCGAAATCGGATTCTCCAAAGCGTTGTCCGAGACCGTCAACTGTATAGTGTACGCCGAACTGGACAACGTCATCGAGATCGATCGTCACCGTAACGTAACAGTTGACTTCAGCGGGTGAATAAAAGCGAACGCCAAACAGAAATATTGTCTGACAGCGAGTGCATACAGTTTACTTCAAGGGTGAGCAGACGCACCACCAGTCAGTAGTACGGTTGAAGTCACACAGTAAGGACGTGAACATGGACGCTTACGCTTCTGCGGACGACTATATCAAATCGTTTATTCAGGAGATTGAGGTTATAAACAATAATGCTAGTGATCAGACGTTGGCATCACCTCAGTCGTCATTTGTAAAACCGACCACTGCCTGCAAGAGACGAAGGAGGCCAACTCCCATCGAAGTGGAAACCAAGAAACCAGGATGGGTACCAAAACCAACAGATGATTCTCCCATAGTGTCATGGATGGACGATGGGAACACGTTTGCTGTTCAAAACCCGGGAAACAAAGGACAAATTTTATTGAAAATGGAAATGTACGATGGTACAGATATGGTGTTCATGTGTGGTTTATTTTTGGACAAAGATGGTGAAATGCACCAAAGTGTTAAACAAGTAGTTGATAAAGTGGAAAACATGTGGATCTATAAATCAACAGGAGTACCGAAAATTACAGGCTTAACTCAAACTGTTACACAACGCAGTGCAGTTTCGCAGCCAACGCCTAAGAAGCGAGCTGTGAGGAAGAAACAACGAGTGGCGCCGGCATTCAACTAGAGCATCCGCATTCCCAGACAGGTCTCGACGCGTCGGTTTTTTGTGTGAACACCTGCGCCCGACCCTTCGGACCACCCACGTAGAAGAAAATGGCGGCGAGGGTTTATAAGGCGGGGCCCCGCCCGATTGAGCATCATTTGCCACCAGACCACCACCTCACATAGACCTACTCCAACTACTACTAGAGATGTCAAACAGCAGCAGCACTTTCAAGCTAGTTTCCGGGCGTGAACGGCACTGCAACAACCGCGGACCTGAGAGCTACCCTCAACAACTGCAAGTCTGACTCTCCGCTCTACACCAGGATAGCCGATCTCCGAGAGGAATGCGGCTATCTCATCACTGCGATGGAGCGAGCCACTACACCCTTTGGCGAGACAATCATCGTGATCCTGGAGGGGCAGGTCGGGGATGACTTCTTTCTGCGAGTCTACCTGCCTAGGCGCTTCAACGAGGTCCTGAGCAACACCGACATCGAGCGCTACAACAGCGGGTTTGGAGAACGCCTTCGCTTGGTGAAGCGCAGCCCTAGGGGTTCCAATAGCAGATTCACACCGTTGGAGTTTATGTAAAGCAAGACTTGAAGATTATGTTAATACCTTTGTAAATTAGTTTTCGTAGTCAATACTTATAGTCACGTTCAGAACATAACCACTGTGTTATTTATTTCACTTAACCCCAAAAATGTCCTTTGGTAGTAAGTTTAAGAGTGTGAGTATGGTAACTGTGAGGTGTTTAGTAGCTCAGTAGTAATCATGGGCTAGATGTGGAAACATCCGTTCTCAGCCATTGTGGCGGGGCCTTCGGGTTGTGGCAAGTCTCAGTTTGTGTCAAAGTTTATAAAACACATTACAGAAATGTGTGACACGCCATTTACCAGTATAAACTGGCATTATGGTAGTGGTGGTGGTGATGGTGGTGACCCGAAAAATGTCACCATTAACCACGTAGAAGGTCTACCAAACTTGGAGGATTTTTCTGGTAACGAGCCGATACTTGTGATTATAGACGATATGATGCGTGAGGCCGACAACCGTGTCGTGGATCTTTTCACAAAAGGTTGCCATCATCGCAACATTAGTGTGTTTTTCATTACACAAAATTTGTTTCATCAAGGACGCGGGCAGAGGGACATCTCACTTAATGCGCATTACATTGTGTGTTTTAAGAATCCTAGAGATAGAGTTCAGATTAGGTACTTGGCCAGACAAATATATCCAGACAGCCCGAAATTCATCGAGGAGGCGTACGCTGACGCTACTAGGAATCCACACGGCTACCTACTGATAGACTTGAAACAATCAACAGACGAAAATATGCGAATACGAAGTTGCATATTTCCAGACGATTCTACCAACTATGCGTACTTGCCAAAGAAAAGGTAATTTCGCCATCAGTAGTAATCATGTCGTGCTTGCGGAAGGACGCAGCTCTGCTTACGGCTTTCATACACGCAACACCCAAGGAGCGGAAGGCACTGTTAAAGGTGTGTGACAAGAGCCGCATTCGCTCAGTGTGTGAGTGCGCATACAACGTGTTGCGAGGTAACGTTCCTCTGGCGAAGAAGAGTAAAAGTCAGCTAAGCAAACACAAGGCGACGCTACGTAGATTGGTGAAACGCGGCGAAGGCTGGTCAAAGAAACGAAAGTATCTCATACAAAAAGGCGGTGGAATCTTTATACCATTACTTTTGAGCGCAGTACTACAAGCAGCACTGAGTAGATAAAAATGGCTGGCATCAACAATCAGTTCTATTTGACACTGCCCAGCAACAGTTCGATGCAGTATTATCCGAAAAATACAGTTGCAAATTATATAACACATTTGCCGAGAGCTATTCAACTGGACGCTGGCGACTGGGAAATTGCACTTGTGGAAGCGCACTATCCAATGACATTTCTATCTGTCGGTAATGACGAAACAATTGACATTTGCATACAACCGAAAGAGGAAGCAAAAGTGAACATAGAAGCGTTGGCGCGGGTTATGGACAGCACTGCCGATGTAACACCGGTAGTGTCTGCTACTCCAAAACAAAACCACAGAATTAAATTGAAGACTGGTGATTACGCAAATATTCAAGAATTGTGTGATCATATCAATTCACAAGAACTAGCGATTACTTTTGGTGTAAAGTTCACCGTTGAAAACTCATACAACAAATTCATTGAAGTATCGATGGGAACTGATGTTGGAAAAATTACATTAAGTCCAACGTTAGCGCTTCAATTGGGGTTCGATCCGAATGAATTGACGCTGGAAGGTGATGCAGTTAACAAAAGCATCCGTTCGCCCAACATTCGTCTTGGCTTACCGTCACACATGTACGTGTATTGTGATTTAGTCGAGCCGCAGATGGTCGGCGATACAGTCGCACCGTTATTGAAAATTGTCAATATATCCACGTCTACTTATGTATACGGATTGCATAAATCAACATCATTCATCGATCCGCACTATGTGCCTGTTATGAATAGATCTTTTGACAGTGTGGAAATTGACTTAAGAGATAACATTGGTAATCATTTGCCATTCCACTTTGGAACGTCGTGCGTGAAGTTACACTTTAGAAAAGTAGCTAGTTATTAGTGCAAATATGGAACATGCAAAGAAGATGGTAGTTGTGCCGCAAGAGTTGATTGATCGACTGCAATCAAATGCTACGGATAACAGACCGACTAATCTATCCAGTGAAAACAGCCTCGACGCGGAGATGCAACAAATATTGAATAACAAACGTATGGACGATAGTGAAAAGTGGAAATTGTACAAACAAGCGTTACATCGCTTCTTGCATATTGCAGAGAATAGACGCCAACCGATTAGCATACCAATCGTGGAGACGGGTGGGATTGAACATAGTCAACGATCGCACCCCGCTGCGGAAGGTGGTCCAGTGGAAGAGATTGTGGAAACGTTTTCCAAAACTTACAGATCTGATGCCCGCAATCTTTTACGTTTCATGAAACGTGACGGCAGCTTAATCAGTTGGGACAGTGGCTATTCAGTGTACATCAACGGTGTAAAAATTCCAGACTCAAATCTAGTGGATATCTTAAATTGCATAGTAAAGGTGCGTATGCGTGATTACATACCGCCAGGATGGCGGGAAGTGCTCAAGGCATTGAAAGCGATGAACGTGCCAAAGGACTATATGAATAATCTAAGAGCACTAAAGGAAATAAATGCCGAATATCGATCATCATTCACAGGAGGAGAAGGATCAGACGATGACGTGGAAGACACATCAACTGAATCAATACTGAGAACACCGCTAGTAAATCGGCTTCGATCGGCAAGAGGAAAACGTGTAACATCTACACCGACAGGGCAGTTTGATCTTCTAACTAGAAACAAGCCGTCGTCAAATTTGGACAAGTGGGAAACGTACACAGGATAGGTTTTCAGTATTATGGAGCGTTTGTATTACGATCCGATCGAACCTTCGTCGTATGGTGGTGTAGCTCCTTTAGCGCGAGCTGCAAAACCAGTTTCAAAACGCAAAGTGATTGAATGGTTACAAACACAGGACACTTACACATTGCACAAACCAGCACGCAAGCGTTTCCCGCGCAATCCTTACATAGTGTATGGTCCATTTGAATTGTGGCAAGCGGACTTGAACGATATGCGTGGTCTTAGTAAACACAACGACGGCGTCAACTACCTACTGACTGTAATAGACGTGTTTAGCAAACACCTGTATGTGCGAACGTTGAGGCGGAAAGAAGGAGCTGAAGTGGCCAACGCTTTCGAGGAGATATTTGCCGAAGCGACCGACACACCTCGCTGTTTACAAACTGACAAAGGTACTGAATTCACCGGTGCCAAGACGAAAAGGTTATTCAAACAATACGGAATCATCTATGTCACTACACAAAACCCAGATGTTAAAGCGGCCGTAGTGGAACGCGTGAATCGCACTTTGAAAACACGCATGTGGCGATATTTGACTTACAAAAACACATATCGTTATGTAGATGCGTTGGACAAACTGGTTAGTGCATACAACAACAGCGCTCACAAGAGTCTAGGCAACAGAATACGACCAGTCGATGTGACTGTTGACAACAAGCGAATATTGCATCAGGTATGGCGTCGCATGTTCGGTAAGATACCGCGTCGTGTTAAGGCAAAACTGACAGTTGGCACCACAGTGCGCATATCTAAGGAGAAGGGTACATTCGCAAAAGGTTACGAGACTAATTGGAGTAAAGAAGTGTTTGTGGTGCGTCGTGTAAACACATTGATGCCTCTGCCAATGTACACTTTGGCGGATCTCAACGGTGAACAAGTGACTGGTCAGTTTTACGAATACGAATTACAAAAAGTGACAATATACAACGACCATCTGTTCAAGATTGCTGAAATACTAGACGCTAAGGGTCGCGGTCGCAGTAAGCGTTATTTCGTCAAGTGGGCAGGTTACGGAGACGAGTTCAATTCTTGGGTAGGAGCGCAAGATTTGCAAAATGCCTAATAGCAACCAGTTCTATTTGACATTGCCCAGCAACAGCTCAAAGGATTATTTTCCAAAAAACACAGTGTCCAAGTACACTACACATCTGCCGAGACAAATTCGATTAGAAGGCGATGGCGAGTGGGAGATGGCTTTGGTCGAAGCGCATTATCCATGCTCCTTTATGACTGTGGACGAGGAATCGTGTATTTGGCTCGACTATAAACTCGTTCTGCCGAGTATTCCCGTCACACTCAGTGTCGAGCACATTATGCTAAAGATGAATCCCGGCTATTACAAGAACATAACCGATTTATTGAAAATGATCAATAAAGCGAAGGATGTCACCCAGTACTTGTACTTTGAGTATGACAAAGAGCAGGACAGAGTCAAGATCACGACAATGGTGGACGGTATAAGCAAAGTGCATTTCACCGAAGCGCTGTCTCTCCAGTTGGGTTTCGATCCGTACGAGAACGTTTTGACAAATGACCTCACAGCGATATGGCCACCAAATCTGACTATGGGACTGCCGACACACTTGTACGTGTATTGTGATCTGATTGAACCGCAGCTGATTGGCGACACTACAGCGCCACTTTTGAAGATTATCAACATTGACAGAGATAACTACACACACGGCGCGCATAAGACTGTGCATTTCATCAGTCCTCATTATGCGCCAGTTATGAAAGGAACATTTGAAACGATCGATATTGACCTAAGGGATCACGCTAGTAAAAAAGCGTCATTCCTCTTTGGGACGTCGTACGTGAAGCTTCATTTCAAAAGAGTAGCTCAGCAATTATGAATACAAACGATCCCTACTTGGCTTACTACCGCCGCCAACAATTGCAGCAGACCGGCGGCAGTATCGATAGGGTATTTCGCGGTGCACCCTACCAGCGCGGACATGGAATTGGCAGTTTCCTAGGCGGTATGTTCCGCACCATCACACCGCTACTCAAGTCGGGAGCCTCTGCTGTGGCCAAAGAGGCGTTGAAATCCGGTGTTGGATTCTTGGGCGACATGGCCATGCACCAGCGGGATCCCAAAGAAGCCGCTAGAGATCATTTCAGCCAGTTTACAGACTCGCTAAAACGCAGGGCAGACGGCAAACTTCAACGTGTGCTAAGTGGCGGCGGCGGCTCTCGCGCGAAACACCGTCGCGTAACGCGAAAGAATACCACGAAACACCGACGCGCTACTCCTGCGCGAAAGACTAACGCGAGACTCTCGCGTAAGAGGAACGCGAAGCGCGCCATGTTCGGCGGCCGTCGTGTCACACCGCAGTCTTTGACGAAACTCCTTCGAGGAAGGTCGTCGTCATCCAAGAGCAGCAGCAAGAAGAGAAGGACAGTTAGGAAGAAGACGAGGAAGACGAGGAAAGCAGTGAGGAGAACTTCCGTACGTGATATATTCAATTAACACACACGCTAGCAATGTCGTTTCTACATCAAAAGTCGTGTGAATGCGTCAAGACGGAATTGGACTTATTCTCCCTACCGCCGACGCAGACCAGTATCGAGAGCGGCAAATGGATTCAGTACAAACCAATCTCCACACTGACTGATGATTCGCCCATCGAGTTTGTTGTGCCCGGCAACGGCGAAGAATACACCGATCTTTCGCAAACAATGTTGGAAGTTACAGCGTCTATTGTCAAGTCGACAGGAGCGGCAATCGCAGATGCCGATGAATCGAACAAAATTGGCCCAGTCAACAATTGGCTGCACACGTTATTCAGTCAAGTCGATATGAGTATGAATCAGAAACTGGTCACACCACAAAACAACACTTATGCATATCGAGCGTATATTGAAACATTGCTGAATTACGGCTATGATGCTAGGAAATCACATTTAACATGTGGATTGTGGAACGCGGACGATGCCGGCCACATGGACAATACTCTGGACGATAACGATGGACTAAAGGCGAGACGAAAAATGACAAATAAAAGTCGTGAAATCGATATGCTCGGTCGCCTACATGTGGACATGTGTAATCAGAACAAGTTCCTGTTGAACGGTGTGGAACTGCGTTTTAAACTGATCCGATCAAAAGATTCCTTCTCCATTATGTCGGATGATGGTGACTACAAGGTGCACATTGTTGATGCGAATCTCTGGATACGAAGGTGTAAAGTTAGCCCCACTGTACTGTTGGCGCACAGCAAGACGCTTCAGACCGGCACAGCTAAATACCCAATCACCAGAGTGGAATTGAAAACATTCACACTACCGTTTGGAGTGAGGAGCAAAACTTTGGACAATGTGTTTCTAGGTCAAGTGCCGAAACGAATCATTGTCGGACTGGTCACCAACGCCGCTTATAATGGCGATTTAAAAAAGAATCCATTTAACTTTCAAAATTTCAAAACCAACTACTTCTCGCTGTACGTGGACGGTGAACAAGTGCCATCCAAACCGCTACAACCACACTACGAAACCGGCAAGGGAAAATACGTGATGGCGTATCACAGTCTGTTTTCAGGCTCCGGCATACACTTTAGCGATGCTGGTAATCTCATAAATAGAGACGATTACGACGATGGATACTGTCTGATGGCATTCGATCTAACACCTGATATGTCAGCAAGCGACACGACTCATTGGAACCTAGTGCGCAACGGCAGTGTGCGTATGGAGATTGCTTTCGACACGGGGCTCACAGAGACTGTCAACTGTCTGGTATACGCAGAGTTTGACAACGTCATAGAAATCGATCGTCACCGCAACGTGTCTGCGGACTTTGGTGGTTAGATCGTCGGCGGCGGCGTCCTCCTCCTCAGTCTACAACCAACATTCGCACAAGATGGATCGTTTATGCAGAGTACCGCGTAAAAATTCCGCATCTCCAATTATTGTAGATTTTCAATGTTTCAAGGACAACGCAAATGACTACATTCTGAAGGAAGTGTGCGTCTTGGAATTGGTCAGTGGAACACTGCTAATGCATCATATCGCCAAATCACCATTCAGTCGAGATTTCCTATCACAAGAGAAACTGCGTGAAAGCTATTGGCTCACAAAACACTGTCACGGATTGGAATGGGACCAAGGTGATATCTGGTATCATGTGCTAGAGGAAAAGTTACGTGCATGTATCGCCAAACGACCGATTGTCTACGTCAAAGGTGCTGAGAAAAAAGAGTTTGTACGATACAATTTCATCACGGATCACTGTACTACTAATGTCATGGATATCAACGATATTGGCTGCGGATCACTATCGTCAATCAACAGTCTACTATCAACAAACGCAGTGCGATGTCACCACCACAGAACAGCTCACACACGATGCGCTCTAGCCAATTGCATCACATTACGCAGTTGGTTACAACTAAGTACAAATATCGCTGACGCTGATGATTACGCTGACGATGGTGAGAGTGATACCAGTTCCTGCTTTTGTTTTGCTACTAGCACTACTACTCCTACTACTGACTGTGGCGTCGACACAGTAGAATGAATACCTTAGAGATACAAAAGTGTATGGCTAAACTGCCCGTACAGAACGTTGGTGTCTACGCTGCGGATCAATTGCCCCATTACATTTCACCATCTACTGCTATGATTGTGAACACTGATCCACACAATGAAGACGGCACTCACTGGGTCGCTTTCTACCTTAACAAAGGAGGAGGAATAATTGAATTCTTTGACAGCTACGGTCAACCGCCACATCTTCAATTCTACCAAGGATTCCTGAGACGCAACGCTCGTCGCTACCTGTACAACGAGCATCGCCTTCAAAGTGACAACACTCTGGTCTGCGGTCAATACTGCCTTGTATTCCTGTACTGCCGCACCCACTACGGCATGAAGATGAAGGACTTTGTGCAGCTCTTTGAACACTCTTCTGTCGGCCACAACGATGCACTGATCAGAAGACTCTTTGCACAAATGTATACCAATTGAGTTTTGAAATTTTGCATTTTTCTCAATAAACTAGTTGTGTACTCAGAATAAAAAAAAAGAAACATTCTTATTATTTCCCATCCTCGCCTCCTTTAGTATTTACTTTTAGCAATTAGTCAGACAGACACATATTGAACGAGCAAAACAGATATTGGATGCAAATTTTGACGTAAAAGATGAATGTAATGCTTTGAACACATACTGCAAAGGGGGGGTGAAAGGGGGGTGTATCGATACACCCCCCTTTCACCCCCCTTGCGTGTTGGTGAAAACACTAGGTCTGACCCAATTTTGGACATACCTATCATACAATGATTCTAAAGTAACATTCATATCCTCGCCTCCTTTAGCAATTACACTTTTAGCAAGTAGTCAGACATTTGAAATGGTAGTTTACTTTTGAATCTTAAGACTATGTGAGGGGAGGAAAAAAAAGACAAATGTATATACGAACAATTTGGCTATTTATTTACACACCTTATATATATTTTACATCGAGTATGTGCTCCTGAACATTTGTGTTTGGCTAGCAAAACGAGACTCGACACAAACTAACGACTAGAACAAAAAGAACAAAGGAGCACATTTCTAAGTTTTACGAGACTCGATACAAACTAATGACTAGATTTTTCAAAATAATTTACAAGTCAAGTCAGGGTCTTTGGTAATATGACACAACCACTCAACGCTCCTCATCCTCCGCCTCTTCATCGTCTTGAGGGATGTCTTCGGGCTGAGGTGGCACGTCAACATGTCCCCAAGGCAGTGTGTTTACACCGTCCGGAAGGATGTAGCGTTTGTCATCGTTACAGCTCAAGGATAGCTTGTCGACTTGGACTGTGAAGACGCGGTGGTTTCGGGACTGGAACCTGGTGTTGATGGTTCTCTTCAACACGCCATTGAAGAGACATTCCCGATAGTCGTCAGAGGTTAGATTGTGTTTTACAACACCTCTAGCGACTCCCTTGGCGCGCTTCACTGTCATGACCTGCAACTCGTCATCTTCGGTCCTCTCCTCGAACTCGACTATATCCATGAAGTATAGTTTCGAGCGAAGACCGAGGTACTCGAGCAGCGGAAGACCGTTCGCTTCATCCTTAAACTTTCCGATGACTTTTGCGTTGACGGGGCTGTAGCAGGGATGGTTTCGGGGGTACGCACTGGTGTCAAAATCATCCAGATGCTCCAACATGTCCTTATAAACATCTTCAGTCTGGACGTCGAACACGAAACTGTCAGTGTCCATGTAGTCAACCTTCAGTCGATCACCGTAGCGGTTCTTCATCTTTCGAAGGAAGTCGTACATGAGCCACTTGCTCAGATCGAGGACACACATTCCGACGTAGAGCGGTTTGTCCAGGACGATATTGACTTTCGACATGTGTACAATGGCGACGTCATCGTTGAAGTAGGTTCGGTCCAGGAAGTTTGACTTGGCTACGTACTTCCTGAACATCTCCGGCGTACACACCAGCTTAGAGTTCATTCGCTTGCGAACATTCTCGATCGTCTTGCCAAAGACCGCATTGTTCATAAGCTTGAAAAAGTCTTGCTCAAACTTGGTCTTGGCCTTCTTCCTCAGTTCGGTGTTCATTAGGATGTAGCTCTCTAACCACCGAGACTGACGGAACGAGATGACGCGATGCACGTTCGCAAGCTCCAGTCCGTTTCCAGCGCCTGTTGCAAGATTCTGTAATGACAGATGTAGTTCTTCTTATCATCCAGAGTCGTAACGAGCTTCTTGAATTTCCCTCCTGGCGGACGTTTGGTCTCGCAGCAGTAGGGGAGATCCTTGTGAAGGTCGTGCAGGTGGGCGGGGTAGCGAAGGTCAACTTCCAAGACGTAGCCCGTGGGTCCTTCGGGGTCCAACGCTGCAATATCCAGGGACGCGATCTCCTCGCGGCTGAGCCATTGGAAGTCTCCCTGTGGAAGACACTGGGACATGGCCCAACCGTAAAGGTTGTTGGCGTCCAAGTATAGCAGGTGATTCGTTGGCTCTTCAGGTCGTCGATCTTCAGGGCGACATCCATCATGGTTGGCCTTGGCGTGTCTGGTGATCGCCTGGGAAATACCTCCTCTGATGCCTTGCTCGAAGAAGAGGTACATATCAAAGTCCTGTATCGTATCAAGCTCCACTCGACAGGTCCTTAACATGACATCCCAGGCGTATGACGGTAGGGTGTAGTAGTGCGCAGGGTCTAGTTCGTATTCAGCCATCGACGTGTCCCTGAAGCGTTCAAAGACGTCAGTCAACAGCGCAATGTCACAGCGCAGGTACTTCTCGGCGTAGTCCTTGAGGTTCCTACAACCGAAGGTTTCCCACACGTTGCGAGCATGCTCGTAGTCTGCATCCGTTATGTCCTCCAGGGTAAGGTCGTTGTGGAAATCTCGCTGCAGAGGCAGTTCCGTAGTATCTTCCAATACGGCGTTCGACGTTACAAAGTTGTACGGGAACACGCCTTTCCTACGGACTAGATCGAAGAGGTGGTCTTCGGGGAATCTCTTCCTCGTCTCCAAGAGTTGAGCTGGTGGAAGTGCGGCGGCGAGGCTGGCGAGGCTCAAAGCCAGGAACCTGTAGGTGTCGAGGAACCTGACTCTGAATCCTGGCTGTCTTTTTCCACGCCCTTGCATCCCAACCGGTGCCGCTGCTCGGTCGAACAGGAACCGCTTCGTGAAAGCGATGTACCGCTCTTCCGTGTGAGCCAACACCTCAACATCACCAGGGTCGACCGCCAACTCCCGCACTATGAAGTGAGCGTCGTAGTTGGAGAGATTGTGGAAGTAGCAGTTGACTACTCGCTGCTCCCTGTAGCGTAGGTTACATGATCTGTGCGCAGCGCCACGGAACTCGTAGGGCGGCGCGTGGTTGTGATCACGAACCTTTGGGTCTTCGCTTGAAAATGCCGATCCGCAGAGGTAGCAATTCGCTGTCGAGTTGTACTGCATCGTTTCGGCTGGGGTCAGGACAGGGCGCAGATTTCTTGCTTCGTACAGGAAGTTCCACAATCGCTCAACATCAGTTTTCAACATCTCCATAAATGTCTTTGACGCATCATCCCCGAAGTAGACTCGAGGCTCAAACTCCTCAAGTCCGTACGAGTCGATGATCTGGTACGCAAAGGCGTATGGGATGTGGATGTGGGTGGCTACTCCTCCGTGCGGTTCGTCGACTTGTTCATCCATCTCCGCGGTCGGCAGTAGAGCACACTCAAAGTCCGCGTAGATGGTGAAACGCTCGCGTCGGGTGAACTCTGGATGGCTGAATTTGATTTCAGTCTTCTTCGGCGTATCCATGCGAATAGGGGCTGAAGCCGAGCAGTATCGCCTGTGCTCCTCCAGACGCTGTGCACCCGTCAGACCAAGCTTGTTCGGACGGTTATCAAAGTACGCGAAGCACCGCTTACAGATGAATATCCTGCCCTTATGTGCTGTGAGTTGGGGACGGATCAGTCGACCAAGGTCTTTGATGTAGGCGTAGTGACTATCACCGTCCGTTGTCACGTACAAAATGTCACAATGGTCTTCACGCTCCTGCCTACAAATCTTCAAGGGGAAGACGGTGTCCTGGTACTTTGGTTGTCCGTTAGGTTTCTGACCCACGCACGTGCGATCAATACCATAGACGTTGATGCTGATGTTGTTTGTCCGCTCAAACGCCTTGATACTCTTCAGAGCAACGGGGAATTGAAGGCCGGTCCAATCGTATCGGGCGATGATGTCGTCGGTGTACGATGCCGGTCTATCGGGGTGATCTTGAACAAACTTTCCCAGGACTGCATACATAAAACACCGCTCATCGGCGTTCGATACGTTGACGACTGCTTGGGTGTTCTCCAGAGACGTAGGCAGTGGGAGCCAAGCTCGACCATCTTCACCTAGAGGAGTGTATTCGTTGATGCCGACCTCCAAATCACGAACGCGAAGGTATGTCCACCCGGAGCCGATATGATCGCACTCAGCCTTCTCTCTGATAAGCTTCGCAAAAGCTGTTGTGATGTACTGGTTCAGGTCCGAGGTCACCGTCAGCGGAGTCATCTTCGTCTTGAAGTTGCGCAGGCAGGTGTTGTTGTGCACATTTTGGAATTCACACTCCAGCTTCAAGTTGACCTTAATGCTGCGGTGTTTCACCAAGGTGTTCTCAAGCAACTCCGTAAGGCTCACAATCAACAACGCCATCACTTCTCCGATTGTGACGAGATTCTCCATCGGTCGCTGCAGACGGTAGGTTAAGAGGCGGTTGCGAAAACCCCGTTGAATGAGTGAGAATACGGGGCTTGACTGTCCTGCTCCAGTCATCTCAACATCATCGGGTTGCGGGTGTGTGCTCGTTCCAGGTTGTGGCTCCGTGCTGGGTCCTGGCTGGGGTTCATCCTGTATCATAGCCACTCGGTTCAGGATCAGGTCCTTCATGATCGGGCAAGAGAACCGCTCATGATGGTCCTTGTTGAACAGCTGGTTGAACTCCTGACCGCAGTATGCGCAAGGGAATCTCCGTTCTTGACCATCACCGTGAAATTGCATGGTGTGTCGACGCAGGTTGTCTTCCCTCTTGAATTCGGCGCCGCATGTGCCGCATATGAGCCTGCGGACTCTGCTGTGGGTCGAATCCACATGTCGACGCAGGTTTCCTTCACGACGGAAACGGCGACCGCATTCATGGCAGGTGTGGTGGCCAGGACCCGGTCCTTCATCTGAAAATAAAAATAAAAAACAGATTAGGATAACTAAAGATACAAATTCCCCTCTCTCGAGAATCACATTTCAAAATGGAGTTGTTAATTTAAAATATCAATTTTCAAACAGGGAATGTAATCTTCTGTACTGTTTGTCTACATTCATGATTCGGAGTTCAAGGCTAAGGATGTAGCTGCAATATTGAGCTGCGCCAACCCTAAAGAAGCATTATGTTTTAGGGGGAGCGAAAATCTCCCCCCTAGCAATTAAATCAATAGTACACCAGTTGTCACGGTCTCATTCGTGTTCTAGTCTTCATCAATTCCTGACGTATGGGGGAGCGAAAATCTCCCCCTAACCCATTATGTTTTAGGGGGAGCGAAAATCTCCCCCCTAGCAATTAAATCAATAGTACACCAGTTGTCACGGTCTCATTCTTCTTCATGTACCTAGTTAAATATTATAAAAAAGGTAATTAGGTTCAAGGGGAAAAAGTTATTTTAATGTGGATTCTCACCTTCATCGGAGTGTCGGTTGTCATAGGCAGTCGTCTGCGGAGCATCAATCACCTGCCGGGGTGGAATGGCTCGGTGGTTCGCTTCCATGTGACGCTCTAAAGCTCCCCGGTCTACGAATGTGGCTCGACATGCAGCTTCTCCATCTGCAAACGCACAAAACGATTAGATTGTGAAATGTTTAACACTTACCTTTTTTAAAGTATGTAATGTGGGTACTCTGATGACTTGACTTGATGGGGCGAGCAATAACATAAGTTATTAACATTAAATTATATTGATATAGTCATGTAATTTTAAATTTAAAAAACAAAGAGTTCTCTATTCGCGCTAAATAGTTAAAGCTGTTAAATAAAAATAATTGTATCACTCTGCGGTTATATTGCATAGCGTATTCCTATATTACTAACATTTAGGTCTGATTAAAACAATAATGCAACGCAAAAAACGTACCTTGCTGCGTTGGTGTTGGTGGTGGTAGTTGTGGTCTCAAGCCGTGGAATCTGATGTGGTGTTGCACCAAATTGTTTCTACGCACGAAAATACAACCACAAATGGTACAAACGTGTGTGGCGTTCATCTTTAATATGGATTATAAGTTTTGATAATCACAAACAATACAGCACAACACGTACGTTTTAAATAGTTCAAAGGTGCTTTACGCAAATCGCAAATCGCAAATGATGATAATCAGCAACTAACACAAATCGCGTAGAACGGAACAGGATCGGACTAACACGTCTTCACGCACTGAACTCTCGAACTGAACTGAGGGAGGGCTGGTGATGTGGGTGACTATCCCCACTAATGGATTCCGGAGAAGGTCGGGGCAAAAACTCTCAACCGCTGTCTGGGGTAAAGACCACCCTGCTCTAATGGAACTCGATACGGGCGGACTATAATGGGTTCCTGGAAGGGTCGCGTCGCCCTCCCGTCGGGGTATCAAATTACAGCATCCGCATTCCCAGACAGGTCTCGACTTGTCGGTTTTTTGTGTGAACACCTGCACCCTCCAGTCGAGGTATCAAATTACAACATCCGCATTCCCAGACAGTAGACTGGACGCGTCAGTCGGTTGTGCGAACAGCTGCCTCGGTGCAGAGTACTTGAAGGGGGGTGTATCGATACACCCCCCTTTGCAGTATATGTTCATAGCATTGCAATTATATTCTCCTCAAAATTTGCATTCACTGGTAGTTCAATTGACCGCAAGCGCTGATGGGCTAGCTCTGTTGGTTGTAGCGTTACCCTGTTCAACTCTTGTATTAATTATCCAAAGTATGTCATGTGGGTACTGAGAATACTCGGCTTGACGAGGAGATTCCAAAAATGCAAAAAAAAAAAAAAGGTCAAAAGTGTGGTGCGGGCCCCTTTTTTGTAAACATCATCCAAAGTGTACGATGTGGGTACTCAAATGACTCGGCTCGACTAGACGAACAAGAATCTGCAATCAGAATTCAAATCCGACTTATGGTAACCGAGATAGCCCCCCCCCCCTACATCGTCCAAATGTACATTGTGGGTATGCAAATTTCTCGGCTCGACTAGACGAACAAGAATCTGCAATCAGAATTCAAATCCGACTTATGGTAACCGAGATAGCCCCCCCCCCCTACATCGTCCAAATGTACTTTGTGGGTACTCAAATTTCTCGGCTTGACTAGACGAACAAGAATCTGCAATCAGAATTCAAATCCGACTTGTGGTAACCGAGATAGCCCCCCCCCCCCTACATCGTCCAAATGTACATTGTGGGTATGCAAATTTCTCGGCTCGACTAGACGAACAAGAATCTGCAATCAGAATTCAAATCCGACTTATGGTAACCGAGATAGCCCCCCCCCCCCTACATCGTCCAAATGTACTTTGTGGGTACTCAAATTTCTCGGCTTGACTAGACGAACAAGAATCTGCAATCAGAAATCTGATCCGAGGTTAGGTTAGGATGGGTTAGGTTAGGTTAGGTTATGTTACGTTAGGTTAGGTTAGGTTAGGTTAGGTTACGTTAGGTTAGGTTAGGTTAGGTTAGGTTAGGTTAGGTTAGGTTAGGTTAGGTTAGGTTAGGTTAGGTTAGGTTAATATTCGCAAAAAAAAAAAAAAATTCGCAAAAAAAAAATTCGCAAAAAAAAAAATTCGCAAAAAAAAATTCGCGAGGGGGGGGGGGCTCGGGGGGGGGGGTGCTCCTCCTGACTCCTCCTGGGGTCGGAGACTCCATTCTACCCTACTTATATATATATATATATATATATATACAGTTTCGAACGAATGGTGTTTTTGGGGTCTGGGGACCTCAAAACGAAAAGTTATCATGGTCCCGGGCCTAGGTCTTACCATGCCGACTACGGTAATAGCTTCTTCCCTATAGGGGAAATTCGCTAAAACCCATTTTTTGGGTACAAAACCCCCCAAAATACTCGTTCGGATAGATCGATCTGTTTGGTTTTCGAACTTAAAGTCATAAATGTTGCTTTACACGTGTGTACCAAATTTCATCAAAATCGGACAATTTTACGAGAGTTATCGTGCTCACGGACACACACATACACACACACACACACACACACACACACACACACATATATATATCTACAGTTTTGAATGAATGGTGTTTTTGGGGTCTGGGGACCTCAAAATGAAAAGTTATCATGGTCCCGGGCATAGGTCTTAGCATGCTGACTACGGTAATAGCTTCTTCCCTACAGGGGAAATTCGCTAAAATGGATTAATTCTGCAACTCAATTATTGTCTATTTATTGGTTTAATATTAGTGTAAGAGGGCTTTAGGGAGCCGTTTATTCTTTTATAAAGACGAATATTTTATACTTTAATAATAAAATATTGTTTATTTACGGCCATGAAATTATTAAATAAATTTAAAATCATCGGTCTCTTATGGACATAAATATTAAGATGGTGTATATGACTTTTCGAAAACAAAGACAATCAAGCAATTTCTGAACGTAGACAGATAAGAAAGCAGAAAGACAAACTAAATTGTAAACTGGATCCCTGAATCACTGTGTTAAACGCTGTCGCTAATCGGGCGTATTTTAAGGCAAGTATGAATGAATGATGAGTGTAGAATGGGTGAGATGCCTTGTGTAGCCTTGTTACTGACTAAGACCGACTGATTATTTAGCCAGGATCATTAATTAATAGCCCAATGACCAACAATGTTGAATCACCTAGCTTAATGATAATTGATGAACGAAGTGAATCACTGTATTGATGAAGAAGTTTCAGTGGCCGTGTGTGGGTGTGTGTGTGTGTGGGTGTGTTATTGAAATACTAAATAACTGTAAAACATTTCTTAATGAAATTTTGAAGGAGTCATTTGGGATACCAAAGGGATGTTTTAACACAGCATTTGTATTTTATTTTGGATTAATAATAATTATTAAAACTAATTTTAATGTTTGATATTCAGTAGTTGAATTGGTTTTCGTAGTAAGCTATTGACTATGGTTGTATTTAAAATGTCAGCTGGGATTTATCTGTGTTTCACTTGAGGGATTTGTATCCCCTATATGGGATATTTTGACTGCTTGTGGGATAAAATGGGATTGTGGGATAAAGTGGGATTTTTTTGAAATCGGCATACGTCTGCTAGTTTGCTTACAACTTACGACCAGAGCACCTTAGCGGTAGCACTTCTAGTGGACTTTCTCGCCGTACTGGCAGTTGCGGGTTTCCCATTTTTTAACCTCGCTGTCCGCACCTATTATGATTTTATAAACGTCACAGAACGAACACTGAATCATGTCAATTTCGCTGGCCGAGCCATGTTGGAATTAACAAGCAAACTATTTGCCATTATTTAGTACCTACTTCGTACTCTTTAGTACTACCATGTAAATACTAAAGATGCATATTAGATGCATACTAAATATGTGCATATTAGTACTTCTCACGTAAATAAATTATTTAATTTAGTTAATTCACCGTATCATTTAATTAACCTATGTCGCATTGCTCAAAATCCTTTAAGGTACTAAAATGTAAAATACCTAAAGGTAATTAGTAGATCTAAATAAGCTCTATCTAACGGTATAAATATTTTACTAATACATTATTCAAAAATCATATAATATTTAACATTAATTGTGTTGCAATAACAAATCAGTGGGAAAGTGTGGGATGTTACGAGGGATACTATAAAGGAGAGTCTGGGATAAAGTTAAATTTTTTGTATCAGTGCGTGGCATATTTTTACCGTAGAGTGGAAACACTGCATATTTGTTTATAAACATAATATGCATCACTCAAATGTAAACATATTTCAACTATAGATTTGGTTATGTTTTGTTCCATCAATTTTTTTATTTCGAAATAGTTTAAAATGTGAGTGTTATGTAAATTAACGGTGTTTTGTCGTGTTTAAAACAATGCTTGTATCTATTTAGATTTATTATCAGTTTATTTTTTACTGGAAAACTTCGATGTAAAATCTAAGTGTTTGGACTAGTGATGATAAATTTATACAATAGGTTTTGGAATATTTGAATTACTGGGACAGTATAACTCCGTAACACGGCTGACTGTGATTGATAATCAAGAGTGTTGTAGACCTGTAGTAGTTTTTTTTTACATTGTGAATAAATTACTTGATGGCAGACTTACTAAACGATCATACGTGCAAACTATCATTATTACTTGTAATGTACCAAATAAGCCCCACTGTCACCTAATGACATGGGATTAAAGTTTTTAATCTACCGGTCAGTAAAATAGTCTGGTTACAGTTTATATTTGTTTGCATTTTCTGTGGTTAATATCGATTTTCATAAACAATCAAGATATCAAAACTCCGTAATCCCAACCGTCTACATTGTTCAACTAATTACATTGTAGATAGATTGCCCTCCTGAAAAATTGTCATTAATGTAGATGTTGGATTTTGCTTTTAAACCTCTCGTGCTGCGATTTCAGTAGCTTGTGTATTTAAATTCAAACTAACATATATTAATGATGTAAACATTTTTAAATTTAAGGTATGAATTTTATAAGATACTGTTATATAAATAAATTATTGAATACCTTTTTTACATTAAATGGGTTTAAAACAAGTATATTTCTGTATGTTTAACCCCCTGATTTTGGAGCTGGAAATTAATAGGTCTAATAATCATTGGCAACTTTTTCCTCAGGTGATATATTTAAAACTCGTCGAAAACCATCCGGTTCCAAAAATATATTAGTCATTGGACGAGTCATAAAAAAGCGTGAACAGGCCTGATGGCCATAGCTAGGACCTGTGACTAAATAAACGCAATCAGTTTAATCTAATTTTCTAGGTACACACAGTGGTTTTAAGAGGTTAATTGCTCCACCTCACCCTCCAGGGTTCGATGGAAACGTATTCCGCATATTCTCTATTCATTGTTGCTGGATTAGGAAACCCCAGCATAGCTACTATAGACACGTTTTCCACAAACGGGAATTTTGCGCAGGTTACCAGAACGTTAGGATATAGCAGGAAAGGAAAGGGTGGGATGGGACAGGCAGCCAAATTGGCCTTTCAGAGTACCAACTCCCGTGCCTTGTGACAGCTGTGATCAGGCTCAATGTGAACCCGCTCTGTCCTCCAACTGGCCAACTCAACGGATGGGGTATCCATTTACAACAGCCAGGGACCATACATTCTCAGGTTGGGGACCAACCCCTGAGTTTCCGCCCCGAGCCGCTGCAAGTGGAGGGACCAAAGGTGAAAGGGAAGTTTGTCATAATGGACATCCAAAAAACTTCATATGTAATGACAATTTCATTTGCTGTACCCAATGTCAGCATCCAAACTGGTATAGACCAGTTTTAAGGTTGTCCTAGGGCGAATATTCTCTATTGGTCAATGCTAACACACCAAGTTTTAATAAAATTAATCAGTATACAAGAGATATATGTTTTTTATTTCTTATAAGAATAACATCGGACAATATACTTAGTTTACTGCTGGATGGAAATTGAAATATTCTCCACAACCATTAGCCGAATAGCCTACTATCGCAATACTAATTTAACCGTGTGTGGATTGGAGTACTAATTTTTCATCTTTTAGAGCTTTTTATGCAATGAGATAAAACTGTTGAAACCTGCTAAAAATATTTAAAGTTTATGGTACTAAGAAAGGTAAAAAAACTGAAGTTTGGGATCTCTTAAGCCCTGTAATTTCTGAACCCAAATTTTTCTAAAAAATCAGGTGGTGTATTTTATTAGAAACCTAATATAAACCACCAAATAAAAAATCCAAAGATTTCGAAAGCGGCTCCACAAAACTGCTCCAGACCTATATACTACGTTGATGGGTACCAAAATATTATGGATACCTCTTTGTTCTTACCTCAGGGCTCTGCCTTTACTATCACTCCCAACGTTTAATTTTAACGTATGTTTCGTTGGATTTATTTTGTTAAAGCAGCATCTCCTGAAAGATGTCCCCACGTTTGATACGCCGCCCTACTCAACCATAGACCTCTACCGCACAGGAAAATTGTCTATGTTATTATTTACACCTTTTTTAGTAATTTTAGAAAATTTTCAATCATACAAAAATTGTTATTTTTTTTAACCCCGACCTTAGAGCTCCACCTCACTGGCTTTAAAAGTTGCCTTGTTAAATTTATGGAGGAAAGATGATCCTTGGGTAAGCGTTCGGGAGTTTGGGTCAGCGTTCGGGTTGAGTACTACTAGCTGGTCAGACAGACATTATTCTGTCGTAATGTCACTGAATTTGTTTTATGTCAAAGATTTTCGTTCTTTTTCAAGATGAGCTCGTTCGCTTCACTCACTCGCCTCCAGGATGAGCTCGTTAGCTACGCTCACTTGCCTATTTTTATATAGAGCTTGCTTCGGTATTGAAAATGAGTTGCTATTCGAATAGATTTATTATTTCTATAATAAACATATGTTTGTATGCTTTTCAAGTATGTTTAGATATCATCCTTATAACAGCTGTTTGATGAAACTAAGTAACTAACATACAATCCCGACTTTGTTTTATGTATTTAGATAATGGAAATCACTTAATAATATCTTGCCATGACAACGTTAATATACACTAGGCAGCAATAAGGATTTTGGAAATTTGAAATTTAAGTAATTGCACAACGCCATCTGTAGAGCCTGATATAAGCGTAGGTTATATTATATAAATTAAACAGGAAAGTTGGCCGTGTTGGTAAGGGCCCGAACTTGTATTTAGGGTGTAGACCAGAGCCTGTACAGACCCTAAATTCAGCCCTGGTCGTCTGTATGCAGAACTTCAAACATGCTAGAATCCAGAATCATTGTCCCTGTCTCGTGTACATTCTATGTGCCTAAGAGTAAAAATATCTTATAGTCAATTAATACAAATGCTGAATTATTTTGACTCAATCCTATCCTACACTATAATATGAGTAAGGGTTGCATGCTCGCTTGCTTGGTTGATTGCTTGCAACTCTGATCTCAAATACGGCTCCAACGATTTTCTTGAAAAATAACTAATGTGTCCTTCCAACTACTTGTGTTGTAAAACCTGATATCTGGGTTAAAAATAAGTTCTAGACATGTCCCATCCCCCAAAAAAATCAAATAATGTAAAAACCCACTATGGAAAATTTAAAAAATCACATTGGGCTTTTGGAGACTAAAATAAAAGCAAAAGAGTCATAACAGCTGTTCAAAATCTTTCATTGAACTCTCAAAGTTATACTCAGATAGTTTAAGTACTACCTGGGGCTGAGCTTTGCTAGGGAAAGGTCAATCTTGTTTATGACTTGGAGTAGTTTTTCACCATGTACCCTACTAACGAGCATTTTTGAGGTCACAACAGTTGTTATTATAATGTACCTTTGAGTCATTCTGGATATGACCACTCTACATGTAATCTTCATTCAAAGGTTTTATTATCTGATTTTATGGAACCACATGGAACTCATGTTGTTTATGATTATTAACACGTGGTTTCCTGAGAGCAGAAATTAAAAGATTTGAGAGAAGATTACATATATAGAGTAGTAAAATAAATCAAAGAGACATTGAGCTATAAATAACAACTGGAGGAACCTTAAAAATGTAGAACAGAGGCAAATGAGTTATACAATTCTGATTATCAGTAGGGGGAAGTGGTGAAATATGCTCCAAGTCATCTAAACAAACTGACTGGCCTTCCCCCGAGCAAAGCTCGGCCCCCAAGTATCATCCTATACTCTAATATGAGTAAGGTTTGCTTGCTTGCTTGCTTGCGACACTGATCTCAAAAACGGCTCCAACGATTTCCTTCAAATGTTCGAAATAACTAATTTCTGGGATAAAAATAAGTTCTAGACAGGCCTCATCCCCAGGAAAAATCAAATAATGTAAAAAAACTAAAATGAAAAGTTAAAAAAATTAACATTGGGCTTAAGGAGTTTTAAATCAACACAAAATAATTTTATCAGCTGTTCATAATCAACCAGGGAACTATCAAAGTAATACTCATGTTGTTTATGATTATTAACATGTGGTTTCCTGAGAGCAGAAATTAAAAGATTTGAGTTAAGATTACATATATAGAGTTGTAAAATAGATCAACGGGACATTGAGCTATAAATAACAACTGGAGGAACCTTAAAAATGTATAAAAGAGGCAAATGAATAATACAAATCTGATTATCAGTAGGGGGAAGTGGTGAAATATTACTCCGAGTCATCTAAACAAACTGACTGGTCTTCCGCCGAGCAAAGCTCGGCCCCCCAGGTACTATACTCTAATATGAGTAAGGTTTGCTTGTATGTTTGCTTGCTTGCTTGCGACACTGATCTCAAAAACGGCTCCAACGATTTCCTTCAAACGTTCAAAATAACTAATTTCTGGGATAAAAATAAGTTCTAGACAGGCCTCATCCCCAGGAAAAATCAAATAATGTAAAAAAACTAAAATGAAAAGTTAAAAAAAATAACATTGGGCTTAAGGAGTTTTAAATCAACACAAAAGAATTTTATCAGCTGTTCATAATCAACCAGGGAACTATCAAAGTAATACTCATGTTGTATATGATTATTAACATGTGGTTTCCTGAGAACAGAGATTAAAAGATTTGAGTGAAGATTACATATATAGAGTAGTAAAATACATCAAAGGGGCATTGAGTTTTAAATAACAACTGGAGGGACCTTAAAAATGTAGAAAAGAGGCAAATGAGTTACACAAATCTGATTATCAGTAGGGGAAAGTTATGAAATATTACTCCAAGTCCTCTAAACTGACTGACTGGCCTCCCCCCGAGCAAAGCTCGGCCCCCCAGGTACTGTAGTGTTAAAACGGATATGAGAAGGGTGTTACCACTCCAGTAGTCAGTAGTATTTTTTATTTACATTAGTCCTAAATTATCTGTTCATACCGTTGTGGAGTTAAAACGGATATGGGAATGGTGTTTCCATTCCATTAGTAAAATGTTTGCTTTATTAATTATCTGTTCTTGCTGTTGTGGAGTTAAAACGGATAACAGAAGAGTGTTACCAATCCAGTACCTGCCTACATATCTTTAAAAATTCAGTCTTCGTTCATCCTCTTACGGGATGAATGAGCGTATACCTAGTTAAAATATACCTAGGATTAGACAGCAGGTAAAGTGTTTATCTCTTTATAAATTGCACTAATGAGTACCTGGGGGACCGAGTTTTGCTCGGGGAAGGACAGTCAGTTTGCAGATGATTTGGAGCAATATTTCACCAATTCCCCAACTGTTTATCAGATCTGTATAGCTCATTTGCCTCTTTTCTGCATTTTTAAGGTCACTTTAGTTGTTCTTTATAGCTCAATGTCCCTTTGATTTATTTCGGATATGACTCTATGTAATCTTCACTCAATAGTTTTAGTCACTGATCTCAGGAAACCACATATTAACAATTATAAACATGACGAGTATTACATTGACAGTTCTCTGGTTGATTATGAACAGCTGTTACAATTCTTTTGGTTTGATTTTAAACTGAATAAGCCTATTGTTAATTTTTCAACTTTTTATTTTCGTTTTTTTACATTATTTTATTTTTCCTGGGGATGAGACCTGTCTATAACTTATTTTTATCCCAGAAATTAGTTATTTCCAACATTTGAAGGAAATCGTTGGAGCTGTTTTAGAGATCAGATTTGCATGCACTCACTATGGCTCGGACGCAAGCAAGCAAATCTTACACATATTAAGAGTAGTACCGGGGGGGGCGAGCTTTGCTCGGGGGAAGGCCAGTCAGTTTGTTTAGATGACTTGGAGTAATATTTCACAACTTCCCCCTACTGATAATCAGATTTGTATAACTCATTTGCCTCTTTTCTACATTTTTAAGGTCACTCCAGTTGTTATTTATAGCTCAATGTCCCTTTTATTTTACTACTCCATATGTGTAATCTTCACTCAAATCTTGTAATCTCTGCTCTCAGGAAACCACATGTTAATAATCATATACAACATGAGTATTACTTTGACAGTTCCCTGGTTGATTATGAACAGCTGTTACAATTCTTTTGTTTTGATTTGAAACTCCATAAGCCCAATGTTAATTTGTTTAACTTTTCATTTTAGTTTTTTTACATTATTTGATCTTTCCTGGGGATGAGGCCTGTCTAGAACTAATTTTTATCCCAGAAATTAGTTATTTCGAACATTTGAAGGAAATCGTTGGAGCCGTTTTTGAGATCCGTGACGCAAGCAAGCAAGCAAGCAAACTTACTCATATTAGAGTATAGGATATAGGATACAAATTAAGAGCATTAGTTCACATCACCTGACAAAATTGGCAATTTCCAAACATCGCGGCTAGCTGCCTAGCTGCAACAATCACTTCACCTCTACACTAATACTGTCACTTTTAATAAGAAACCGGTTAGCAACAATGCAAGTTGATTGTTACCTGTAAACACCATGGTCCATTGAACACCTTACAACCGATTGTTCCTTAGGATAATTTACGGACGAGAATGAAATAATTGTTGCAAACTCGATGGTTCGGTTGGGTTAGGTTATGACCTCATTTTCCATTGTTGAATTGCGTCGGTTGCAACAGCATTAGTCAGGTGCATGGGTGAGAGGTGCATCAGGGTCAAGAAGATAAGTCTGCGGAGGTCATTTGTGGCTTGAATAACAGTTTGCGTAATATTCGCGCCCATTCAGTATTTTTTACCAGGTTATCTATCTCAGGGGAGATCCAAAATCCCAAAAAGTACAACCATCTATATTTATAATAGTTTGACTTATCCTATCTTATCCTTCCGGTAACCTGCGCAATTTCCCCGCTTGTGGAAGATGTGCCTAGCAGCAATACTGGGGTTTCCTAATCCGCAACAATGATAATGATGATAGTTTGACTTTTCCAATTGATTGTACTGTAAAAAATTACTCAATTAGGACAGCGTTTCGGGAAGTAAGGAAACGCATCTCGTTTTAGAGTTAACCCTCGTTATAAAATCACCTTTCCTCCCTAATTGTGTTATGAAAAAATACAGAATAGTTAGTCAAGAGTATGTCAGATAATAGATACATATCCCATTTTAATGTAACTGGGGATAATTTTAAACAGAACATTTCTTAAGTATAAAAACATGAAAAGAACCATTAGTACCCTGACAAAAGATTATTTTATATTACTTGTCCTACATATTTGGATTTAAAGTCCTGATCAAAGTGGTAACCCTTGATAACCTAATTCTGAATTCGATAATTCCAATTCAAAAAAAGAAGATTTTTAGAAGCTTAAACTGATATTTTTAAGTAGCAAATAGCAATGTACAAATCTTAAAATAAATATCACAGTAAAGCCACTATTATCACTACTTTTAAAGTACAAAATAACGAAGGTGAACAGTGAGTATTGTATAAATTCCGCCAGTACATGAACGTACTGAATATTACTTTGCTAATTTTCCCAAGGATGTAAAATGTTAAACTTTCTAAATATACCGAAGATTTTTCAAGTTGAAACTCAATCAGTGTCACATAGGGAAAGGAATATCATTGGTGAGCTTACTTAAATAATAAATGTGATGGATATTAAATCTACCTCATGAGATGCTCATAAGTGCTCTTTTACCAAGAAGAACTGCCCATTTTCATCCTAATCAACCGCTATTAAACATCATCCTAATCAACATGTTATAACTGTTATTAAATCTATTGTTATATCATTGTAGATGGATACATTGATCTATGTAAGCTAAATTAAACAAATTAATTAAGGGCGATTGAAAATACTATAATTATGATAGTGGACTAAAATTAAAAGTACCATATGAAATGACTGTGGAGACACTATTTTTTCCAAAACTAATCATCAAACATGTCATGAATACAGTACCTGGGGGCCGAGCTTTGCTCGGGGGAAGGCCAGTCAGTTTGTTTAGATGACTTGGAGTAATATTTCACCACTTCCCCCTACTGATAATCAGATTTGTATAACTCATTTGCCTCTTTTCTACATTTTTAAGGTCACTCCAGTTTTTTATTTATAGCTCAATGTCCCTTTGATTTATTTTACTACTCTATTTATGTAATCTTCACTCAAATCTTGTAATCTATGCTCTCAGGAAACCACATGATAATAATCATAAATAACGTGAGTATTACTTTGACAGTTCCCTGGTAGATTATGAACAGCTGTTACAATTCTTTTGTTTTGATTTGAAACTCCATAAGCCCAATGTTAATTTTTTTAACTTTTGATTTTAGTTTTTTTACGTTATTTGATTTTTCCTGGGGATGAGGCCTGTCTAGAACTTATTTTTATCCCAGAAATTAGTTATTTCGAACATTTTAAGGAAATCGTTGGAGCCGTTTTTGAGATCCGTGTTGCAAGCAAGCAAGCAAGCAAACCTTACTCATATTAGAGTATAGGATATGATCTCTATAACAACACGTGGGAGTTGTAAAAATCTGCTCGATTTGAGTTTCTTCTTTGGTACGTGTCAAAATTGCGAGGAAAACAAAAAGTGATAGAAGTGATCAACATATAATTCACTACTATTCAGTATTTTCTGAAGAAAAAATAAAAGTACGGGGAATCCACAACCAATCACGGCCGACATTGGCGCCACTGCTGTCAAGGTTAGAACAAATTGTTCCTAATCCCATATTGCTAAACAACCGCAACCCCATCAATCACAGCTTGAGTAAACAGGTTGTGCGAAATGAGACGCAACAGTAATGAAAGACTGATCAAATTGCATCTGCATCTGCTTGCAATCTATGGTTGTAGAACGTTTAGCGCGTTTTCCATTAAACATTCCCCTGGAGTAGAAATTAAATTGTGTTTCTGGTATTTTGCAAGATCGGATATCTCAGGTTTATGTTTTCTTGATTGAGTCAAGTACTGAAGAAATTATAGCTACTGTAATACACGGTGCCGGTGTCAATGTCACAATGCTAAGAGGGATAACAAACATTTACGGACAACCGCAGAAGTAAAGAGTTCTCAAAAACATATTTTGAATAGATAATCTTTGTCTTCCATCCATATTCTCCATTATGATCACCCGTTGGTCGTTTTCTTGTTTTCCCTTCTTATAGGCACCAGCCCAAGCAATTTTTACACTTTTAGAAAACGCTGCCCAAAGTGGTTGGACCACCGGTAGTTTTATGAAATACGTTAATCGTATTCTAGAGGAACGATAAAAAAAAATAAGATAATAAAAATAAATCAAATAAGAACTAACATTTGGGAGGAATCCATGTTATTTACTTGCGATGAACAGTAAGTCTTTGAAATGGGTTATCAATATCTGAAGCCAAACTGTCCCAAGACCCTTTGAAACATTAATTTGGACACCCTTGAACCATATACCATTTACCATTGAACCATTGAACCATTTAAAATGATATGTCTCGGTAAGGAAATTGGAAGGGAAGTGTTACTTTTTGATACAACCATAATCCTAAGACCAAAAACTACATTAAAGTGTCAAGTTAAAACACATATATTTTACTACTAGCTGCCATCGTACTCGGTTTCACCCGGGAATGAAACCTATGGTGTGCTGCATTCTGTGGTTAACCGGTAGACCTACTACGAAACATTATCAGCTGTTTGAACTCTCATCAGCTCAAACTAAAGTGAATGTCCATAAGAATAACACAGGATTGGAAATTTAGCTCCCCGTGGAGCTGAGCCCCATGGGAATTTCTTAAAATCCTTTCTTAGTTACCTACATTATTAAAATATATTTGGGAGGTTACGTTTTAGGTGTAGAGGTTTGGCCTGGGGGATGATCGGTTTTTCGAATTTGCAAATTGTCCAAAAAAATAACACAGGGTTGGAAATTTGACTCTCCGTGGGATGGAGACCTATGGGAATATCTTAAAATCCTTTCTTACTGGTTATCTACGTTATGGAAAGAGTACACTTGCCGAATTTCGTGTTGTACGGGTAGAGGTTTGGTCTGGGGGATGATCGGTTTTTCGTATTTAAAGATCTAGATCAATCTAAGAAATCAAGTGAACATGTGATGCTGTTGATAAAAGGTCTTACTTCATATTAAATAAACGTTCTTTTAAAAATACATCCAAACTTATCTTACTTCTTCACCTATTTTAAAGACCTCCGGTCTTTTCCAACCTCGAGTTACAATTAACTTTCAGCAAGATTATTTCTAGTATAATTTTACGTTTCCTGATCATATCCGTACCCGACCTTCCACCCGCCATCAAAGTCCATCTCATCTCATCTCATCGTCTTCTCATTAAGATGATCTGTTCCCGGCCCTGACCCGGATAACAGGATGTAGGATGGTGTTGGTCTTTCCGAGGAGATTGCACCTTAGGCGCTAATTGCGCTTTACGTAAAATGCTAATGCTAATGTAAAGGGTAAGGTTGTCAAAGCTTCCAAAAGCTAAAAGATCAGCGTATTATGTTATCGTAGTAAGCTCTGTATTGACTAATTGTATTTCTTCCAGGCCCACATTATCAATCCAAAATATAACAATCGAAATCGATTTCAGATCCGAAGAAGGTCATCATCAGATGATTCAATATACCGGGTGTCCCACGTAAGGTGTCTCAAATTGATTACGGAAAAACCGCTTAACGTACAAGGATGAAATAAAATTATTTCCGCTAAATCGACCCCAAGGAATAACGTAAAAATATTTTTAACTTTTTTCCGATACAGAGTGTGCCAAAAACTGAGGGTCACTAGTTCGAATCTCGGAATTTTCAAATGTAAAATACAATATGTCAATATAAAATATGTCATGGGGTTTTCAATATGTCATGTTATACATCATTTTAAAGGTATTTAATAGACAAACATTTTGGCGAAAACAGAAATTAATTATCTTTTTCCGTTTCAAGATGGCGGCAGTTTTTTTGGGGAAAAATCAATATGTTTTTAATACTCTGTGTTTCCTATACCTATGCACATAGCCCTTCTCCGGTTGAATTTTCTTACTCGTTATGAAATTAGCTTTACTGTGATATGCTACAAGTAACGGTTTTTTGAAATGATAAAAATTCCAAAAAAATTGATTTTTGAAAATTTCCAAATGCCCATTGTTCAAAATTTCCAAATAGCAACATATGTCAATTGGCACACCATTTTATAGGTTTTTTAATTCTTAACAACTTTCTAATTTACACTTACTTCGTATCTCTTTTAGTTTTTGTGTAAATAACAAAAAACCTAATTTTCCTATATCAAATGCATGTTATTTGGGTTTAACACTAAACAGCTGATCATGGCCCCATTTCATTTAGTGTTAAACCCAAGTAACATGCATTTGATATAGGAAAATTAGGTTTTTTGTTATTTACACAAATACTAAAAGAGATACGAAGTAAGTGTAAATTAGAAAGTTGTTAGGAATTAAAAAACCTAAAAAGTGATGTGCCACTTGACATATGTTGCTATTTGGAAATTTTGAAAAATGGGCATTTGCAAATTTTCAAAAATCAATTTTTTGGAATTTTTATTATTTCAAAAAACCGTTACTTGTAGCATATCACAGTAAAGCTAATTTCATAACGAGTAAGAAAATCCAACCGGAGAAGGGCTACGTGCATTGGTATAGGAAACATAGAGTATTAAAAACATATTGATTTTTCCTAAAAAAACTGCCGCCATTTTGAAACGGAAAAAGATAATTAATTTCTCTTTTCGCCAAATTGTTTGTATATTAAACACCTTTAAAATGATGTATAACATGGAATATGTTTACGTTTGAAAATTCCGAGATTCGAACTAGTGACCCTCAGTTTTTGGCACACCCTGTATCGGAAAAAAGTTAAAAATATTTTTACGTTATTCCTTGGGGTCGATTTAGCCGGAAATAAATTTATTTCATCCTTGTACGTTAAGCCGTTTTTCCGTAATCAATTTGAGACACCTTACGTGGGACACCCGGTATTGTTTATATTATATTGTAAAAACTGTGTATCCGTTGAGCAAATAAATAAATCAGAGGATTTATAGGAAACCAAATCATGTTAAACGTTATAATCCTCGTCGGGATTTCACACACTCTCTATCGAAACTTCAGAAAGATTGTTCCTGACGTCAACACGAACAAATTTGTTTACATAAACATAAGGCCTATCTCGCTCTGTTATCTATCTATATGTGTATGTGTTCATATAGTTAAAGCATCACGTCTTAGGCACCTTGAGGTACGTCTTTAAACTTGGCAGTGTTTTATAATTTTAGGAATACTTATATGTACTTTTAGGTACTTTTATGTTGAAATGGCTTTGTATGTACCAAACATTAAAAATATGTTACATTTCAAGCCAAAAATGATGATATATGAAGATTTTAAAGATCACTATTTAATATACAGATTCTAAATCATTACAATTATCCGAAATACTGACCTTCATAACAAATGTATTGCTTGCTCAGACCTTCAGTAAGTGCAGGTGCACTAAGTGACTACTAAATGTCACCTTTTGCAAAATGCAACAGTTCATTTCAGTTGGGTACGATGTGAATGTACGACCCTAGTGTCGAACGTGCGAGGTACCACTTCCGCTACTCCAGGCGGGGGCGCCAGCGCCCTGGGCGCGCCATCGGTCAAGGGCGGCCCGCGGCCTAGCGCCCATCCCGCCCAACTAAACCATGGAGTCACCAAAGGTCACCTTGCGGTGTTGCAAAATAGGTTGAGGAACATCCAGGGGTCAAGGTGAAACCATTCTACAATAATCCCTACAGTAGTGCGAATATTCTAAAATGTGTATTTGTGCGTTTTACTTCTCCGCCTTCCCCCAACACATAGTAGATATTTGGAGAACTATTGTTTTCATCAACATTTGTAGATTTTAGTCATCGGTGGAAATACTAGTTTTGATACTCTGGACACAAAAGACATCCCCTGGTTTTCACCCCCCCCCCCCTGGTGTCACGGTGATACCGGATAGTCCGTCTATCTCCACCTGTCTGTTTAGATATGCAGTCTAGGCGTGTAGAGAACTAGTAAGTATACACATTTGGTATGTATATGTAGGTGTTGCGACGCGTGTTAACGTCGAGGTTTTTGAATTAAAAAATAAAATACAAATTTGAGTAAAGAACTGATATTTAATTATATAATGTGAAAAACTATAACGTGGACTGCATTTAAAATGTGATTGAACTATATTATACTATGAATGAGCTAAGAGAAAACTATGAATTAATTACAAGAGAGGATATCTCTCTGTCCT
This sequence comes from Allygus modestus, assembly GCA_963675035.1. Lineage (NCBI taxonomy): Eukaryota > Metazoa > Arthropoda > Insecta > Hemiptera > Cicadellidae > Allygus > Allygus modestus. Next base: position 110,044,030 of record OY776114.1, on the reverse strand, counting down.
ATACTGAGTTTGAGAACACCTGACTATTCCAATGCCACCACCGCCTGCCGACCAGGCCCGAGTCACAACGGCGATGGTACCGTTAGGTCTTTTACAACCCTATTGTAGCTCCCCTAAAAATATTTGACTGTCTTATTACATTTTTTAACATGCTCCTTGCTAAGATTTGTTACTCTTCTGGATAGTAATTTTATGTCTTGTAACGATGACAGTTTGACGCTTTCTTTTTGCTTTTTGCTGAGTCTTTTATGAGTGATCCACCAGAACCAAGAGGTATAAAAGTATAAAATGACTGAACCAAAACTTGACATGTTACTCAAGCCACTTTGTTCTTGTTACTTTTTGTTACGCGAGCTTAGCTTGTCACACAAATAGTTGCACAGCTTATCTTTGCCCTTGCGGCTCTTGCACTGATTTACACACTATTTGCCCACCTTCTGATGGTTACATTACGGCGTAACACAGTACGTCATCACCCCTTCCTCTTTCTCACTCTTATCTACCATTTGATATCAAGGTTTTTGGCCTAGATTTCCTGTATTTTGTTCTAATTAAAAGAATCGTCTATGTGCATAACAAATCGGTGGTACAAAAAAACTATTTCGTATTAGCGAATTTCCCCTACAGGGAAGTAGCTATTACCGTAATCGACCTAGTAAGACCTAGACCCGGGACCATGATAACTTTTCATTTTGAGGTCCCCAGATTCCAAAAACACCATTTGTTCAAAACTGTATAAATATATCTACGTGTCCGTGGGTTCGATAACTCTCGTAAAAATGGTCCGATTTTGATGAAATTTGGTTCTAACAAAAGCAACATTTATGACTTTAAGTTCGAAACTCACCTAGATAGCTCTATCCAAAGAGGTATTTTTGGGGGGTTTTGTACCCCAAAAATGTTGTTTTTTGAGTTTTATATATAATATTTTAGTAAATCAAATTTTATTTTTCACCATTGAATTCAGCTTAAAAAACAAACAATTTGGTGTTTTGACCAACGTTTGGTGTTTGACCAACAATTTGGTGGTCATTGCTCTACGTAAATTGGTTACAAAGATATTGAAAGTGCTAAACACGACATGTTGTCCAATGTTATCCTTATGGAGAATAAGAAAAATTGTATATCTTGCTTATTTATTAACTTATCCTGACGAATCTTGATGTATTGCTTCATATCGTTATGGTCTATTGATATTTGCACGCAAAACAATTTTTTGCCGATAGTTCCCGTAGCAGCAAACCTGCGTACTCAGCCCCCATGTTATTGTTTTGGAGAATAAGTAAAATGTTATCTCCCTTAATTATAAACATAAATTAATAAAATTTGGTATGTGGCTTCACCTAGTTGAGTACCACACAACCCCTACCACCCTAATTGGGGAAACCTATTTTATGTGTACCTTGTTTCAGCAAACCTGTATCCTCAGACGCCATGTTATTCTTATGGAGAATAATTAAAATGTCATAAATCAATTATTTATGAATGTATATTGATGAATGTATGTATGATGTGTATAGATAGAGACTTGGTATGTGGCTTTAAGTGGTATTAAGAATTCGCTGAGTATGCAGGTTTGCTGCTTAGGGGGTATCATTTTATTTTGGATAAATTTAGCTAACTCAACTTAAATTTCACTATCCGAAACAATTGCACAATCTCATTTAAACCAATCTCATTCTAAATTCATAGAAAATATTAATTAGCCTGACTGCAGACAATTTCAAAGATTGTTTGAAAATATTTGCCAACATCTTTTCGGAGAAGCATTTATTTGTTCAAAACAGCTTTGAAAAGTATTATCACTTCATATATGAAATCCCAAGTCTCACAAGTAATGTGATGAAGTAAGAATTTAATTTCAAGGTCCAGTAATGCAAATTGAATGAAGCAAATAAAATTCTTTTCTTGCATTTACATGAATGGTTGTTCATTTAAATGGACTCGTGACCACATTATGGAAATGATACCTTGAACGTGCTGCAAGTGGCGATATCTTTTACAAACAAAGACCACAAAAAAGGGTTTATTTCCTTTTAGATATCCTTCTAAGCTTTGGACGTCACTGGTGAGCTTACTTAAGCAATAAATTTGATTGATATTAAATCTACCTCATGACAAGTAGCTCTTTCATCAAGTAGGACTGCCCTTTTCGTCCTAATCTACATAGTAAATTTATTGTTACATAATGCGATGAACATGCGAAGATGGATGCGGTGTACATTCAAAAATAGCATAAAAAACAACGCTAGACAACAAAAATCTTAAATTTTTGTAAAACGTCCGCTAAACCATTGTCATAGGGTAACGGGCTAGAGGAATTTGTTGTAAATACCATGCTGTCAAATACTATTAAACAATAACAATGCAATCCTATTCAACAATATAAAACCGCTATATAGCACCTTTTTAGGATGTATTTGTGAATGAACTATTTATAATACATAAACGTAAATTAAAAAGGTAATTAACAGAAAAAGACGGGTTAGGAATAAATGTGTCCATAATAAAATAAAAAACTATTGACATTTTAATGGTTAAAAACTTGGACATACAGGTAAGTACACTATTTAATTACCCTATTTGTGCATTTTTCAAATCTAATACAATTGTAACCTGCCAAGACTAATGCAGTAGAATTAGCCGCACCTTTCTGGCGCGCTTAAAACTAAGCAATTGTAGGTAGCGCGTCAGGCCTAAGTAAAAATAACTGGCTATGTGAATTTAATCATTATTTACTAATAAACCTAGTTTGTACTAAAAAGCAATGCGCTGGACCAACATTGGAAACAATTCTTTATTTGGTAAAACATAGGGACCACAACATTTCAATGCATTATTTTCGGCGATGATGAAAGATCCTGCACGAAAGGAAAATTGCAGTTCCTAATGGAATAACAAACGTACGAAAAGTTTCACAGCAAGTTTCACTGCACTGCCCAATGAGAGGGGAGGGGGCAAAGGTCGCCGGAAGGCCGCTGCAACATTCCCGCAAGGGTCAGGTGGCGCGCCATCCATGGTCACACACCTCGGCCTCACTGGTAGTGCTTACCTCTGTGTACAAATTACGTATGGCTTTTAGTGCAGGAAGTTATCAAATTGGGAGAAAGTTCTCCTCGCCCATTTTTAGATGGACGTGTACCGCCAAGAGGGGGCTCCGGTCACGTAACAATTCGCATTGCTAGTTGCCTCTCCCCTAAAGCTAATCTCAAAGCCCGTTTACCCTCAACGGATTATCCAAAATCGTTAATTTATGGATCGTTTTAAAGAGCAAACAAATACTTAGCGATTTCAGTGAGCAAAATATAAATATCACAAATAATAATCGTTCAATATAATATTGCAAAATGTTCAATATTCTCTATTTTTTGTAAGTGTAAATTTTTTTACTCCCGAAATTCTTTGAATTTTTGCGAATGTCCGAAGAATTTAATTCACCTCCTGAAAAAAGTGTTCTAATAATAAAGTAGCCTAAGTAAAGTAAACTAATTTGTTTAATTTTTGCCTTGATAATTGTAAAGTAAAGGTGTCTTTTCGTTTTATTTGTTGTGAAAATCTACTCACAATCAATACTTGTTAATTTCCATAGGAATAAATACGGTGGAGTCTCGAGCACAACTAATTTCTATAGTATTTACAAAATCTGTTAATTTCAAACCGTATCCCAGTTTCTGCTGTAGTTTGCAATTCCACAATTTCCGCGCAGCTGTACAGTTGTCTAACAACGCTAAATAAGTCATCAAGTTCAAGATGAACCACAGTTATTCTAACCTGTTAACATTAACACCATTTAAGGATTTAAACATCACTTAACTTCTCAATTACAGTAATAAATTATACTTAAACACTGAATAAAATGTTACTAGTGGAACTGTTGTTCGAAACCGAGGAAGGTTGGTCCATCATTTAACTTATTAGCTATATTTACTATCAGATTGTGTTGCATTTCCTGTTGTTTATGTATTTACCTATAAACCGCTTTTATTATATACACATCTGCTTTAGAACGCAGTTTAATTCAAATTGATCACCATGTTATCCTTACGGGCAAATTTTGATTTGTAAAGCAACCTTGCATTTTCGAATGGAAAAATCTAAAATTATAAACCTCAATGCAAAACTTTTGAGAAACTTTTTGTTACACCTTTTCTTTGAAATTGGTTCAGAACTAACGTAGAAGCTTTGTTTACAAAAATCGCCTAAGCCTATTACATATTTATATTGCGTATCGACAAACCTCCCACAACACTCCTACTTACACACTTCCTTGATCGCCTCCCAGATCAGACCGGATGAGATGAGACTTCCTCAGCTCGGAGGTCAGCACACAAACATGTTGCTAATTACAACAATTAACGATGATGTTGATAACGGGTTTATGGGGATACACAGGTTCCCGCAGCGCGGAGGTCGCATGACGTCACAACAAAGGATCAGCTGTTCACTTCCTGATCACCTGTTAACGCATCAGCTGTTTACGTATCAGCTGTTGGCCGCACTTGACCGACTAACGCACAATCGACTTGTTGTTGCGATCTATCGATGAATATTCGCAATCAAGGCATCGGCCTTCGCATAAACCATTAGTTTGTCGTATTAGGCTATGGCGGGTCAATTTATCATGGTTTGCTCAATGTGATTTCGTATTGTCGTTTTGAGATTGGCTGTTACTTTCGAGCTACAATTAAGTGATCGAGTCCGGGGCTGATTTGCATATTTGATTTTTGAACAAAAGCATTTTAGAGTGTTAATAATAGATATGTTTATTTTGTATTGCTCAAGGGTGAATTTTTGTGATTGATTGTATCCCTTCTTAATACTTCGACAAAACCAATAGTTAAACCATCATTTTTACTTTCTCCCCCTTATACGTAGGACCGTATATGGAGAAAGTATTGTTTTCGTCAAAGCTTTCGAATTTGAGTTGTTAGTGGAAATATTCGTTTTGGTGCTCCCTGAACCCAAAAAAAATATTTTTACGTGATGTCTGTGAGTCTGTGTATCTGTCTGTCTGTCTATCTCTCTGTCTGTCTGTCTGTCTGTCTGTATGTATGTGTACAGAGCTCTAGAGCCCTAACCAATGATCTCATTTTTACAAAATTTGGTCTGTAGATATTAATCTACGATATCTCCAGGCGTTTTTTTTTTAATTTGTTTGAATTTTGGATTTTTAAGGGTAATTATTCCCCAAAAACAGCCAAAAAACATGAAAAATCAAGATTTCTAAAAACGGCTCAAACGATTTTAATTAAACTTTAGTCGTTTGTAGAACTTTAGTTTTCCAACAAAATGACACCACCCGCATTTCTGTAAAAATTTGGGTTCAGTAATTACAAGACTTAAAATATAAAAATTCATTTTTTTTACTTTTCATTAAAAAAACATAAATATAAAAAATATTACTATTCACCATTAAAAATAGCTTAAAAACTAAATAATTTAGTATTTTTAATTACTATTCTACGGTAACTGGTTGAGGAGAAAATTTAAATTTTCATTTTGCGGTAAACGCAGTACGTTGTCCAATATTATTCTTATGGGGAATACAAAAATTACTATTTCTCTCTTATTTACCGATCAATTTCGTTCAAACTTGATATGCTTGTCAATTTAGCATTGACCAACAAAGGAAATTCCAAACATGTTGTTCCTTAATAACCCTGAGGGGGGGAATAGGGGCAATTTCCCCTCTTAAAACCACGTGTGTAGCAATGGATTATATAGTGCCTCGTAAACAGGGATTTGGGTGGATATTTTTGAAAACAACTTGTTTACAAGATTTTCTGTACATTCGACCGTGCTTTGTATTCCATATTTAGTAAATAAAAAGTAATTTATTCATTAAAGTTGGGCTAAAAGGGAGAAAGTATGTGTCAGTTTCCTGATACCGTTTATTGATATTAACTTCACCCCTTGGTGCAGAAAATATTAAATAAAAAACAATGGCAATTATAATTGATTGGGTGACTCACTTATTTAGCGGTCAACATACTGATGGCACATTCTTACAGTGACAAGTTCAACTAACTCAGTACAGGTGTGTCAGTATGCAAGCTGCGCATGGGCAAGTCTATTTGGGATATTTGAGTTATTGGGGTGTTTAAATATTTTTGGTATTACATATTGTTACTTAAAGAGGAAACCTTTAGTATGTAAAGTTAATTTATCGTTCACATTTTCCGGTCTGTCAATTAATGTAAATCTCAAAACTAGTATTTGCAATTTGTCAAAATTTGTTGTATATTTTAAAACTTGAATTTTTTATGCCAGAACAATTGGTTTACATTCTAAAAGATAATGGTTCGTGCCATGGTCTTTGTCTTTCGTTTAAAATTCATTTGGTTATGGCGAGTTTATGTTATTTAAGAATGATTGCGGACATTTTCCATCACTAATTAGTAAAACCATTGGTTTTATATTTAACCAATGGGTATATATAAACCCAATGGTAAAACCAAGTTTCACGATGTTTCGGGGTCTGGAATCTGAGGACGGGATCCAGACTCCAGATCCCGAAACACCGTGAAACTTGTTTTTACTAATCAGTAGGGATGAGTCGATTCTCGATACCGATTCTCGATATCACCGATTATTGGACATTGGTATCGGTATCGAGATTCATTCGTTCAATGTCGAAACCGATACCATCGATATCCCCGCCGTTTACCTGCGCTACGAAGTGCACGGGAAGAGATACTCCCGCCGTTTACCCGCTCTACAAAAGGCACGAGGAGTGTTTGGATCGGCGGCAAAAATCTTACCTTGGAGATTAGGAAGGAAGAGTGATGGGAGGGGAGGGGTGGGGTCCGTTTGAGAGCAATAAACCAGTCGGCTAACCAACATTATTTCTTAGAGTCATTATCTCACAACCAAGTTTTTCCCTGTTATGAATTTATAATAAACAGTTTTTGTTTTTCTACATTACTATACATACTAGTGAGATTAACATTACATTATGCAAAAAATTGCATTACAAAATTTGTTTGATAATTAACTACAAATTGCTACTAAATAATTTTAAATGGTATTATAAATTTGTAACTGTTTTTAACAATAGTTTTAACAACTATAGGTACTGAATAATCGTATTTATCGATAGTATCGGTATCGAGAATCGGGAATCGATTTTTCTGGTATTGTTATCGAGAATCGATAAATTTCGGTATCGATTCATCCCTACTAATCAGTGATGGAAAATGTACGCAGTAATTTCTTAAATAAGATGATATTTGTATTTGTCTTGGAAAAGTTACGGCTGGATCCAGTTTTGAACCTTCAAAAAAGTATTCTGAATTTTGTTTTGGATCGATCTGGCAAATCTGAATTATGAGGTAGGCGTTGCAACCAGTAAATAATGCGACTCCTTTCTTGCATAATATAGTACTAGCTTGACTCCTCCTACATGCCTATTTTTGGAAAATAATTATCCAAAACATTTCCCACAAATTTATGACCATCACAAAAATCAGTCGACCTTGCAAACCCCGTCGCCGCGCCCGGCAACATACCGACCACTTCCTTATTGGTTGCTGCCCGCGAATCTGTAGGAACCGAAATTACGATATTTCTGGACCGACCAATATGGCAAAATCCACAACATACGTCACACATAACCTTGGACACTGACATCAGGAGAAGCTGCTTTCAAAATATGGTGGAGCCGCCTGTACTTCTATAGCTATACAACCTAATTCAGAAGCTACGTGAATTAAGGGGCCGGCCATATTTTACGTAATCATTTTTAGCCATTTTTTAGACCCCCCACCAATAATCATTCTATTGTCATAATTCGGCATCCCCTCTGGCTTAAAACTATGTTGTATAAATAATTACTTAATTTTAAAGTAACCCTCATTCTAAACGTCAGCATACCGTCATTTTGAATCCGCCCCACCCCCACTTTATTATCAGATAGCGTTATAGCCCAGATATCATTATTTTTATGAAATGTAGATATATTGGCATTTTATTTTGTACATTAGCAATTTTATGATGGTAAGCAATTGAACTTTATGGTGTTATCGAATTTGTTTATTCTTATTGTTTATTTATTTGGTTTTTCTAACTAAGCAAATCTGTGTTTTTTGCCAGTGTATATTTTATTTTACCCTTTCGTTGCATTGAAAAATATTACTTGTACTTTAATCACAAGAATAAAGCATTTTTGTTCGATTTGATCTGGAACAGTACAACGCAAATTTAAAACATTTATAATTAGGGATATTTTGAAATTTGTAAATAAGTATCAATGGTGCCATTTAGTTCCAACTACTCCAAAATTCGCACATGGAGTGGAGTTTGAAAAAAAGAGTGAGATTTTCTGTCAATTCCAAGGAACTAGTGGTAAAACCCCAATGAACACCTTCAAAACAATGCTCTTGTGAAAACTAGAATAATCTAGAATTGAGAAAGGAACAATACGACCAATAGAAACAATGCCACAGAATAAATAATATGAATAATACTTAGGAAGTTACAATAAGTGGTCATCTATGGTGTCATAGGAGCTGAAACAAGTGGATACAAATTAATAATTATGGAGTGTTATTTTTCTAGTTCAAAAACGTTCTATAGAATGATGAATGACAATTTAAATTTCTAAAGGTTTATTAAATTGCCCACTTCATTTGCAACATAAAATATTTAAATTAAATCTTATCTGTAAGATTGAGTTGTGGGCTCTGAAGGGTTATGGAAAGCATAATTTAAAATTATAGTTTTCGCGTCTGATAATATATTGGGGCACAACTGCTTATCATTAGAAAAATAAGTAAATCGGCCGGGTAGGACAAACTGACTTTAGGGGTTATTATATTTAGATTTATAATATAAGCACAAAAATTATATACTGTCCCTTTGCTGACCCTTAGACAGTATTGATTAAACCAGGCCTCTCTCATTATCCCAAAATCAGTAATGTATGTGTCAGTAATGTATATTCTTATGAATCAATAATTTTCTGCGGGCGACGCCTTCACTCCTCTGCCGGCAATATAGGTGCTCGCGTGTGTTTCAAGCGGAGTTGTCGTTTATGAAGGCGGATTGCCACTGATTGAGTTAACTTTATTAGAACTACTGTATAAGGTTATAGTAGGGTGGATAGAGTTTATATTTCTCAGTTTTTTTTTGTTTGGAAATCTTTATATATAATTCTATAAACGAAATATTTAAGTGAAAATTGTGGGAGTTTGGCAAATTGCAGCATGATGGGAGACGGCTCAAATTGAAGGCCTCGATCCCAGGGGCTCGGGAAAAATAGCATTTTTTCTAAAATGTTACCAGCGAACGATAAATAACGTAAAACATCCCCCATAAGAAAATCATGGTGATTTAAAAACGTCTGCTTTGTTTACATTAAAATATATGATTAAGTTTCTACTTTGTTTTCGAACTGACATGAGTTTCTTCCTCTGTATGTAAAGAGTAAAACAATCAGATAAGGCAGTGTATTGGAGTAAGGTAAAGGGGCTATGGCTCCTTCAAGCCACTAGTTTGTAAATGAAAATTAATAGAAAAGTTTCTAATGACATAAACTATCAATACCTGTTATTTCATCTGATTTCTTTATATTACACAATTTTGGATGCGCAGTAACAACACAACAGATTGTTGGTGTTGGTTAAAAAAAATTTAACTAAACCAACAATGATATCTGTGCAAAGTTATCATATTTTTGTTTAAAGTGCTCTAGATACATAAATATGTTTTTAAAAATACATACTCTCCGACAAATGTAACACTAAGCGTTTCAGGACAAACCTTTGTAGGATCTTTGTACAGTACTTAGTTTCTGCAGATCCCAAATTATTTGTTTTCTGAATACCCTATATTAAATGAGCAAGTACATGAAAAAACTATGAAAAATTAAGAATAAATAATTGAAGATAACATTTGTGCGGACTTTAAATTTGTTTTGGGGAAGGTAGTAACGTTCCAGTTCTTTTAGGGAGGGATGAAGTCTTTTAGTTGGTACTAAAAAATACCCCCGTCACAGCAAACCTACAGACTCAGCGAATTTCCAATGGAGATATAAATGTTTTAATACTACATAAAGCCACTTACCAAGTTTCATAAAAATATATTCACAAATAAGCGATATATACAATTTTAACTATTCTCCATAAGAATAACATTGGGGCTGAGTACTCCGGTTTGCTGCATCAACGAACACAAAAAATGGGGTTTTATGCTAATATCAATATGACTCAACTAGGTGAAGTCATATACCAGTTTTTATTAATTTATATTTATTATTAAGGGAGACATTAGTTGGAAAAAACCCAAATAAAACTGCCAATTTATTAAAATAAACGTGTCCAACAACAAATTCAAATAAACAAAAACTGCATACATTGACTTTGATTTAGTAGATCCCATTACATACATTACGGTACGATTATAATTTACTAATAAATAGCAAATATATTTTTAAAAGTGACTTTGGTGTCTTAATTCCCACTCTGACAATAAATCCTATCCCATACTCTAATATAAGGAAGGTTTGCTTGGTTGCTTCCAATTCTGATCTAAAAATTGCTCACACAATTTCCTTCGAATGATGTAAATAACTCCTTTCAGGGATAAAAATAAAGGTTAAATCACAGGACAAATGTAACTATGGAAAAATAAGAATTTGAAAAGCTAAACAAATTTACATTGGGCTTTTTGAGTTTTAAATCGAAACAAAAGAATCATAACAGCTGTTCATAATCAACCAATGAACTGTCAAAGTAATACTAATGTAGTTTAAGTAAAAAGGATTAATAAAGATTACATTTAGAATCCTAATATATAAAAATTAATCCCTATTTCCTTTGGTCACGACATAACTTGAGAATAAGTGCACCAAATTGAATAATTATTTTGTTGTTGTGTCGTTGTGGGACAAGGTTTTTATGAAAGAAAATTTTCAATCCGACGTAAGGGCTCTGTCCCTCTGGCCTTCAAAGTTCCCATTGATTTGATCAACGTTCAGTTAGTTACACCAAACAGCTGTTAACAAGGATTATTTCTAAACATACTGTAGTTGAAAGGCATAAACATATGATCATTATGGAAATAACAAATCTACTTGAATGGCAACTCAAACCCTTTTTCCAAACCCGAAGTTAGCACTATATAAAAATAGGCAAGAGAGCTCATCTTGAAAATAAACGAGTATTTGAAATAAAACAAATTCAATGACATTAGGACAGGACAACGTCTGTAGGGCCAGCTAGTAGTCATATACAAAGTGAATTAAAGGACAATGACCTATAATAAGAAATTTAGTGGCCTTGACAATGCAGAAATTAGGAAAATGAGCTAAGAAAATCTGCTCGTCAGTATAGGGAAACGTGGTGAAAAATTACTCCAAGCATATAGACAAACAACTGACCTTCCCCGAGCAAAGCTCTGCCCCAGGTACTTACTATTATACAGCCAAGATATTTTTAGAAGTGACTTTGGATTTTTCATTCCTACTCCAACTCTTAAATATCTTGTAAAAGCAAGGTAAAAGCAAGTCATTACCACACAGCTGGACACGTCCCCCGGTCACCTGTGTTGTGTATACTTCGCGTTGTTTCGCCTCAGTGTATGATGACCTCACACGTGTTGTGGTTCGTGTAATGCTGTCAACACGTCAATACCGCACGTGCCAATGGCCGAGTATTCTACACTTGTCGCCGTGTGCTCGTCTGGGCACGCAGATCACAACGAGAGACACAGACACGAATCTGGGTGTTGGTTTCTTTGAGTGATGCAGGTACCGTTCAAATTTCAAACAACATTTTCCAATTTAGGAGTGGTTTTGATCCCTTGATTCAAGTCCCGGGATTTCCAGGATTCAGGTCAATAGTTACCTAAAAACCTTGGGATTAGGAGGGGGCTCCAGTCACAAAACATTTGGCGTTTCTTCCTGCTTGCCCATAAAGCCAATATTAACTTTCATAGTCCGTCCCTCCTCAACGGATTATCCAATATTGCTCATTTAAGGACTCATTTAAAAAATAAAACGAGTTCGCACGCAGCACGCTGACATGAGGGAAGTAAATTTCCACATAAAAACTTATAAAACTTAAAATCAGTGTAAAAACATACATTTATTCCAATTTTTATTGAAATCTGAAAACAGTGATTTTTTGGCTGTTCTGATGCTCCTGGTTTCATTTATCTGCAAAGCTGTGAATACAATTTTGCGCATTATAATGTTAGGAGAAGGTCCAGACAGGCTTGAAAGTAGGCGTGAGGTTGCTGGGGATGATAAAAGTACTCGAACAAAGAAATAACAGGCTTTTCTAGTGTGAAACCCCCGTAAGACAACGTACTGTGTTTAGTCGAAACACATATTTTTTAATAACTCGGTAAATATTTATGCTAGAATGACGAGAGAGGGCTTAAAACTTTCACCTCACTAATTCCCATCTTTTTACATACGGGGCTTTTCTGCTTTTTGGGCCCAAAAACTTGAAATTTGAAAAATTAATCCCCAAAAAAGGAGTTTAGAGTTTTCCGATTGTTTTGTCCGACGAACTTGTCCAACTGATTATAGAAAGGAAGGTCCCTACCAAATTTGAAGTAAATCGGACAAAAAATGCGACCGCAATGTGCAAACGCACACATAGATATGTATATATATATATATATGTATATATATATATATATATGTGTATATATATACAATTTTGAACGACCCCCAAAACGTGTTCAGGGGGCCATGTTAGGAACTTCTATGGTGATCCCGGGCTTAAGTTTCACCGTGCGGGTAATGTCAATTGTTCACTTTCCAAAGAAAATTCACTAATATAGCGATTTCAATACGCAAAATGTCGTCTTTCACGTAATAATTGTTCCAACAAATTATAATTAATATAATATGCGATTTTTTATGCATGAACTATCTATGATATCGATATTCTATACTAACTGAAGGTGCTAGCTATTTTTTTCCTTTAAAATCAAGCATAAGCATAAATCGATTTTAGATTACCCGCTGAGAACAGACGGGTTTTGAAAGTTAACATTGGCCTTATGAGGAAGCAAGTCAAAACGGGAACTGCTTCGTGGCTGGAGCCCCCTCTTAATGGCCGTCAGTTCCGGGATTAACTGAGTCGTAATTTTTGTTTTTGATACCTATAATGCCATGGTTTAATGTTAATTTTACCAACATCCTAACAGACGTAAATGAAAACTTCAATGTAGTAAAGGCTAACTTTTAGTTAAATTGTACTTAAGTTTTCCAATAACTGTTAGCGGCTTTTATTTTTTGGATCTTACATTTATTGGGGATAAAAGTCTTTTTAGTTTCTAAAACTTATATTAATCTGCTTATGGTTTGAATTTCCAAACAAGCGAATAAATATTGTGAGATATTGCAAATTGTGTGTGTTTTTAGAGGGGGTTAAAGTGACACAAAGAGGTGTAGGGTGAAGTACGTTTATGAGCTCAAATCAGAGACCAATGAAGTAAATTTACAACTGATCGAAAGTTGAACGAAATTGAGTAAACAATTGCCTAAATAATATATATGCGTTTATTTAGTGATCTGAAAAACAAAATTAGTGATTTGAGTGACGCACTCACCACTCGCCCGTTTGAAAAATAGGCCCCTAAGACACCAATAGATACAACTTTTGCAGCTCTGGAGCACTGATTTTTGGAAACACAAAAGTATTTAAAAAAAAGGTTAAAAAGACACTTTACTCTTTCATAAAGCCTGATTCATGTTCGTCTACGAAAACAGCAAGCCTTTTGCAGTTAGTCGCTAGCCTTTTACCAATTGAACAGCTGGTCACTTGTATAGAAATCCTGCCAAAACCAGATTCGTATTTGCTGTCCCCGCCTATGCCCGGCTGCTAGGGACCAAAGTTCAAAACAAGTCTGGCGTCTCACTAAAACACTGTACAAATATTGGTCTGATAATATGCTGGTCAGTTATCAAACCTTTATTATACAACTTGATAACATATTGTTTTCATAATTGGGATCTTCCGCGTACAAATAAAATTAACAGTTTTGAAGACCTTCGTAAACGTTTTACACTTCAAAAACACTATTTATGTGAAGCCAAACTTCCACAAGAGTTTGTAGTAGTTGTATTACCGTTGTTGGCTTTTAGACGCCGTGAGGTGTTTAGGGATAAGCTACACAAGACATTTATGTTCCTTTTTTTAAAGCGAATATCCAAAATATTACGCAACAAATTTAGCTTCTCAATATTATTCGTATACAATTTTACAAAATTTTTAATATTAGATTCTGGACAAATGGTGGAAAAACATTTTTCACGATACTATTGGAATATCAGCTGCTTTTCCATTGCATATATTGCCAGGTAAAGTTCGTCATATCCCCACTAGTGAGGAAATAGTATATTTCATAACAAGAGTGGAAAGTGGGGTTTTGCATCTTCGAGACCATATGTTTGAAGTGCGAGATTTATCGAGCACTTCAAATATGGTCGAGAATTTGCAAAACACTTTCGCTCGTATTTTGAACGATACTTTTCACTACACTACGGAATAAAAACTCATTGTTGGAATGTTAACTGTTTATTAAATTAGAAACATGTTTTAAAACCAGGTCTACTATTTTAATTTAAAATTCACATTAATTGTACAGTTTTTGTTATTAGAATGTGTTTAGGTTATTAAGTTGTTGACAGTGGAAAATTTTCGGTTGTAAACAATGTTACTTTCGGTAGTAAACAATAGACAGATGTTGAAAATATGATGTTTCGCAGGTTGTAAACACATAACGAAAACAGCTGAACTCATAGTAGTGTAGTGAAAAATTATATTCTCACTAGTGAGGAAAAATCAGCTGATTATAAATCAGCCTAACAATACAATACAATATTGAAATAATGCCCATCTGTTTAAAAAATTGTGTTGATTGTTGAGTGTTGGGTTGTCTTCGTAGTAAATAAGAGTAAATAAACTTTTCAATTTGTAATAATTATATTTTTTGCTGTTGTATCAAATAACGTTTTGCTGTAGTATCGTGAAAAATAGTATTCAAAACTCGTGGGAAAATTATTTTTCCTGGTGCTCGTTCTCTTTCAATTGCTCGTCTACGACTCGCACCAGGAAAAATCACACTTTTCCCTCTAGTTGTGAATATACTATAATTAGAAGCATTATTTATAAAGAGCTATGAAAGCGGCTAAAACATAATTTAGAACTTAGTTGGACAACATATGTCTCAATCTAATCATCCTTCGATTTTTGCGAAAAAAAGGTCAAAGGATTAAACGTTTTTTACTCAGTGGCCAAATTTATAAATTCTAAATATAATTAACTATTGTATCAATTAAATTTATGAAATAAGTAAATAAACATGTTTTGTTTAAATATTATCATTATTAGTCTCAGATTGATTTACTGTATGAATTTGCTACTATTGGTTATTTTGAATGGTAGTTATTGTGATTTCAATTGTGTGATACAATTTTGTTAATCACGTTGTTAAGTAACCAAGTGTTATAAAACCAATAAATGATTTGTAATTGTATACACCCATCAACATCAACCCATCAACAGTTTACATTTTTCAGAGTTAAAAACTAATTTATCTCCAAAAGGCAACTAACTGCAACGGTCGAAGCCCCACACTTAGAGTAGTAATTACAAAAACAATGGTTTATTGGAACATTTATCAATAAAGTTATTTTAACCAAAAAACGAATTCGCACGCAGCACGCTGACGTGAGGGAAGTGAATTTCCACACACAAAACTCAAAACCAGTGTAAAACATACCTTTATTCAAATTTTATTGAAATTAGAAAACATTGATTTTTTGGCAGTTCTGATGCTCCTGGTTTCATTTACCTGCAATGCAAGGAATACAATTTTGCGCATTATAAGGTTAGGAGAAGATCCAGTCAGGCTTGAAAGTAGGCGTGAGGTTGCTGGGGATGATACAAATACACCAACAAATGAATAACATGCTTTTCTATTGTAAAAACCCCATAAGACAACGTACTGTGTTTAGCCGATATACATTTTCTTTAATAACTCGGTAAATATTTATGCTAGAATGACGAGAGAGGGCTTAATTCTTTCGCTTCACTAATTCCCATCTTAATACATGCATTAATTTTACGAACGGGGCTTTCTGACCCTTTTTGGGCCCAAAAACTCGAAATTTTAAAGAATAATCCCCAAAAAAGGGGTTTAGAGTTTTCCGATTGTTTTTCCCAACGAACTTGTCCAACTGATTATAGAAAGGAACGTCCCTACCACATTTAAAGTAAATTGGACAAAAAATGCGACCACTAGAGTGCATACACACACAGGCACACACACACACACACATATATATATATATATATATATATATATAATTTTGAACGACGGCGCAAAACGTGTTCAGGGGGTTAGGAACTTCTATGGTGGTACCGGGCTTTAGTTTCACCGTGCGGGTCATGCTAATAGTTCACTTTCCATAGGAAATTCAATAATAACACAAGCAAGAACGTAATGCCTGTGAATTTGTTTTGCAAAGTTAGGCAGCTTAAAAATAGATACAATTAATTACATTACATCATATATTATCTTAATATATAGTAATTGTACATTTTACATCAAGTGAACGTATAGAGAGCTCCAACCAAAACAAACATCCTTACACATCAGTTACTCCCGTCCTTAGAATTACTTCCACAATTCATAATATGTTATAGATATTTTCCTCCTAACACATTCAGCGTTCAACCATTTTAACAGTTGCAAGTTCATTTCCTGCAATATGTTTTAAATCTAATTGTGTTCTACACAGCACATGAAGCTATTTGCCTGCAGTGTGATTGCGGCAGTAAACGTTCGTCAGCGAACAATCAGTGTAACTGGGGATTAGGGGGATTGCGCTAATCTTTACTGCAAGAAGCACTAAACTCTTGTTTGTCAACAGTTGGTAGAAACTTTATGCGACTTTTCGACTGGTTTAAGATTTTTAGCGAATTTCCCCTATAGGAAAGAAGCCATTACCGTGGGTCTCATGGTAAGACTTTTAACTTTTCATTTTGAGGTCCCCAGATGCCAAAAACACCATTCGTTCAAATTTGTATATATGTTTACATATATATATGTGTGTGTGTGTGTGTGTGTGTGTGTGTGTGTGTGTGTGTGTGTGTGTGTGTGTGTCCGTAAGCACGATAACTCTCGTAAAAAAGGTCCGATCTTATTTAAATTTGGTACAAATGTGTAAAGTACCATTTTTTGGAACCAGTTCGAAAACCAGACGATTGCACCACCAAAGAGGGGTTTTTTGGGGGTTTTGTACCACAAAAATATTTGTTGGGGGTTTCCACATGTAATTTTTATTTAAATCAAATTTTAATAATTTTACTATTGAATCCAGCATAAAAACAAACAATTTGGTACTTTGATTATTGCTCTACGTCAATTGGTTACTGAGATATTGAAAGTGCTAAACACAGTACGTTGTCTAATGTTATTCTTATGGAGAAAAAGAAAATATTGTATATATCGCTTATTTATGAACATAAACTGACGAAATTTGGTATATGGCGTCATCTGGTTGTGATTTATTGTTGTTTGCACAAAAAACAATTTTTCGCCTATGGTTCCCGAAGAAGCAAACCTAGGTACTTGGTCCCCATGTTATTCTTATGGAAAATACTTAAAATGTTATATATCGCTTATTTATGAATGCATATGGATGAAACTTGGTATGTAACTTCACTAAGATGAGTTCTATTGATATTTTCATAAAAGCCCATTATTTTGTGTTTATTGTTGCAGCAAACCTGCGTACTCATCCCCAATGTTCTTCTTATGGAGAATAATTAATATTTTAAATATCGCTTGTTTGTGAATATATTTCTTATGAATACTATTAAGTGTTTTAATGTGTTATTTTATTTGTTCATTGGAAA
This sequence comes from Allygus modestus, assembly GCA_963675035.1. Classification (NCBI taxonomy): domain Eukaryota; kingdom Metazoa; phylum Arthropoda; class Insecta; order Hemiptera; family Cicadellidae; genus Allygus; species Allygus modestus. The sequence continues at coordinate 110,026,151 of OY776114.1, read as the reverse complement.
TTCGCTGAGTATGCAGGTTTGCTGCATTTGATAGGTAAACAAACTAATAATGCAACACAAGTTGTGCCCTATCTCGATACGTTTTCTGTCTAATATGTTTATGTTTTTGTGTTTGTTTTTATTCTCAGTAACGGTTAAGGATACAGCACCGAAGCTTGGTATGAATAATGATATAAGTAGTTTTAAAATTTCATTTCTGTACAAAATTACGTTTAAAAATGGCGTTGGTATTATATATGTTCAAAGTTCAATATATAGAAAACTGAAAAAATATACCTACCAAATAACTCGGTAAAATATTGTGCAGTGGGATCGGGACATCCTATACGTGGCCTTAAACAGAAGAAAAATATAAATTTCAGCAATTTCAAAATTCAGTAACTTACATTACCGGTTGGTTTGCTCCACAGCTTTGAAGTTTCAAGGTTAGTTCTGTGGTTGGGCGAATCGTCAGTTTGCTAGACCTTTCTGATAGGTTTACTATACTATAGTTTTGCTTGCATGCATATCAAACTGCATACAGTATCGCCCAGTCTAACCGCACAGGTATGATGCAGTTTTTATCTTCTGTGTTATGGCCGCCATGTTATGGGAGTTGAACTGTTACCTCGCACACGCGTTGCCGCGTTGCGCTTCCTTTATCTTTATATGGTTTTAACTTCAAAGTAAATATTCTCTAAAGATATTAATTGTTTTATTGGAAAGTAAAAAAATCATTAGGCGCTACAACAATAAATACCCCCGTAGCAGCAAACCTGTGTACTCAGCGAACTTCCAATGCATATATATGTATCTTAATACCACATAAAGCCACATATCAAGTTTTATCAATATACATTCATAAATAAACGATTTATGACATTTTAATTATTCTCCATAAGAATAACATGGCGGCTGAGTATGCAGGTTTGCTGAAGCAAGGAACACAAAAAACTGGGGTTTTATACAAATATCAATGTAACTCATGTAGGTAAAGCCAAATACCAAATTTCATTAATTTATTTTCATAATAAAGGGAGATAACACGTTACTTATTCTCCATAAGAATAACATCGGGCTAAGTACGTAGGTTTGCTGCTACGGGAGCCTTTGGTAAAAAATTGTTTTTTTTTGAGCAAATATCAATGGTCCACAACCAGATGAAGCCGTATACCAATTTTCGTTAGTATACTTCATAAATAAGCGAGATATAAAATTTTTATTTTCCTCCATAAGAATAACATTAGACAACGTACTGTGTTTAGCACTTTCAATATCTCGGTAACCAATTGACGTAGAGAAATGGTCAAAATACCAAATTGTGTGTTTTTTTAAGCTGAATCCAATGGAAAAAACTAAAATTTGATTATTTCCAAAATTATATGTAAACAATTCGAAAAACCCATTTTTGGGGTACAAAACCCCCCCAAAATACCCCTTCGGATAGGGCGATCTGGCTGGTTTTCGAACTTAAAGTCATAAATGTTGCTTTACATGTTTATACCAAATTTCATCAAAATCGGATAATCTTTACGAGAGCTATCGTGCTCACGGACACACACACACACATATATATATATATATATATACAGTTTCGAACGAATGGTGTTTTTGTGGGGTCTGGGGACCTCAAAACGAAAAGTTATCATGGTCCCGGGCCTAGGTCTTACCATGCCGACTACGGTAATAGCTTCTTCCCTATAGGGGAAATTCGCTAAAACCTAAATTAACTTCAAATCGAATCGAATCGATTCATTTCCAACGTTTACAAATTAATACATACAAAATATATATATTCACTGAAAAATAATTATTTTTGCACACAAATTTTACATGATTTTCAAAAATTACTCCAACATCAGCTCTAGAGATTGTCTGTGGTGACAGATAATTCCGTGCATACGTATTAATTAAATTCTAAAAGTTCAAAATACAAACTCGGAGTATAATCGAATTGTTTTCACTTTGTTCCTAGTGCGTCATGTAACTTCATTGTTCCTGCCACACCAGACCCGAAGTGAGGAGGATTCGACTATAATCAACTCTAATCATGCGATTTCACAAAGTGTATAACTGTACAATTCCTCTCGCAAGAAAATGTGAATAAATATCGCCATGTTTGTCGGCACCTGGGTAGTTTGAATACAACTTGAATTTGTTTTTCTAAACGGCCTTTGGCAATTAGACTATTCCATTCTGTTTAAGATAATTACTAGGCCGGTGTCTTCCAGTATTGCCGTAACCAATTAACTCATTCTTGACCAAGACAACTAATAAACCTAGCATCTCCTTATACGCTAACTGAAAGATAAACTAAAAATTTGTCATATGAAATTTGTTAACTGTTTTATTAATACGTATCCGATAAAAAATAATTTTTAAAGGTTTGTATTGATAATCCAAACGGCATACATTTTAATGCAGAAATCAGTAAATCTGATGGTGATAATTCTGAAAATAAATATGAATTTCATATTAAGTTTTTAGACTAAACAAAAAAATCCTAAAAACATTATTTTCTTAGTTATATTTTGAACGCAAATGATATATTCAATATAGAAAATAACCCCCGTTGCATCAAACCTGCATACTCAGCGAATTTCCATTGGAGATATAAATTTCTTAATACTACATAACGCCACTTACCAAGTTTCATAAAAATATATTCACAAATAAGCTAAATATACAATTTTAACTATTCTACATAAGAATAACATTGGGGCTCAGTACGCAGGTTTGCTGCGTCAAGGAACACAAAAATGGGTACTATTATCAATACAACTCAACTAGGTGAAGTCACATACCAGTTTTTATTCATTTATGTTCATAATTAAGGGAGACATAGCATTTAATCCATAAGAATAACATGAGGACTGAGTCCGCAGGTTTGCTGCTACGGGAGCCTTTGGCAAACATTTTTTTTGAGCAAATGTCAATGTACCACAACCATATGAAGCCAAATACCAAGTTTCGTCAGTATACGTTCATAAATAAGCGGGATATGACATTTTTCTTTTCCTCCATAAGAATAACATTAGACAACGTATTGTGTTTAGCACTTGCAATATCTCGGTAATCAATTGACGTAGAGGAATGATCAAAATACCAAATTGTGTGTGTTTTTTTAAGCTAAATCCAATGGTAAAAACAAAATTTGAGTATTTCAAAAATTATATGTAAAAAATTCAAAAACCCATTTTTGGGGTACAAAACCCCCCGAAAATACCCTTTGGATGGAGCGATCTGGCTGGTTTTCGAACATAAATGTTGCTTTACACGTTTATACCAAATTTCATCAAAATCGGATGATTTTTTTGTGTGCTCATGGACACAAACATATATATATATATATATATATATATATATATATATATATATATATACAGTTTCGAACGAATGGTGTTTTTGGGGTATGGGGACCTCAAAACGAAAAGTTATCATGGTCTCGGCCGACTACGGTAATAGCTTCGTCTTTATAGGGGAAATTCGCTAAAACCTGTTTAACCAAATCAGTATGCAATAAAAGCACAATAATATGCCTTCAAAAAATCGACGTTCTCTTGATTAAACAGGGAATTCAAAGTTTATTTTTTATTTATGGCTAAAGTTATCAGGAAATAACTAGTTGAATCTACAATACATATAGAAGCAGTTGGATCTTTGTTCAACTGAATAGTGACACCACTTGTTTCGAATCAGACCTTAACTGTCATTTCACGACTCGTCCAATAGTATCTTTTCTCAGAAGTTTGTACTTCAATGTAGAAAATATTTGTACCATCTTACGAGAAGATAATCCACCGACTTTTTATTTAAATTTAAATTTGAGTAAAATGATGTCGCTTTTAGAGATTAAGGAATCATTTTCTTTTATATTAGGCTGTTTGGGGGTTTTAGAATCATATTTGTCATCCGAAAAAAACTTGTTCGACCAGAAACCAGGGACGGAAAATGTTCTTTCAGTATAAATATGACCCAAATTTTTACAAATTAAACAATTAAACCTCGGTTTTTAAAGTCTCTCTTTAAGCTGTCTTTTTCAGAAATTTTAAATTTGTTTAAGTCAAGCGCTACAAAATTAATAAATATCTCAGCAATAAGCATTGCTCTTGTGTACATCTTACTAGCTGTTTCCGCAGGATTCGCCCCGCAAATAATTTATAAATACCCCCGTCGCAGCAAACCTGCATACTCAGCGAATTTCCAATGGAGATGTAAAATGTCTTAATACTACATAAAGCCACTGACCAAGTTTCATACAAATATATTCATAAACAAGTGGTATATACAATTTTAATTATTCTCTATAAGAATAACATTGGGGCTGCGTAAAACTATGGCAGTTGTGTGTGCTGCATTCTGTGGTTAGCCCGTGGAACTACTACGAATCAAGATCAGCTGTTTGCATTTTCATTAGCTCAAACAAAAGTGGATGTCCATGGAAATACATGGAAACTTTGTCGGGATCTCTGGCGGAGCCCTAAGGTCAGATCAGGATAAAAAACCATTTAGTTTTCCTATTTTATGCCTAAAGAATCAGTGTACAAAATTGCAGCTCTCTACTTACATGGGAAGGTGGAGAATTAGTAATGAGTGAGTCAGTCAGTCAGTCATTCAGTGAGTCAGTCAGCCAGGGCTTTGACTTTTATAGATATAAGATTATCCTGTTTATAAAATCGCCTTAGTTAAACTCATGTAAGGATTATTGCACTTTTGTACTCTTTAGCAAATAAATAATTCTCTGCATATCGTCATTACCCATTATTACGTCATAGAACGTATTTGTTATTTTCATTGAACTATTGGATCTTATATTGTTTAAATTAACTTTCTTATACAAAAAACAGTAATTGTCAAAATATTCCAGAAAGAAAGAAATATTAGGAACAATTAAGATAAATATCTGATAAATCGAACTATAGTTGTGCTACGACAAGCTTGATTAACTCTTGCATAACCTATATTTACTAAACAAAGATAAGAAAGGTAATGTACCCACTGATATACGTGGAGATTTCTGAACCTGACTTAATTGCATACTATTAATATAGGCCTATAATAAATATAAGTAATAATTATATAGTAATAAATTACCTGGGGGGGGCGAGATTAGCTCGGGGAAGGTGCTCGGGGCGAGTTTCTTTAGACGACTTGAGTAATTTGTCACCAAGTCCACCATCTGACGTGCATATTTACTTAGTTCATTTGCCTCTGTTCTGCACGTTTAAGGTTACTCCAATAGTTATTATAGCTCAATGTCCATTTGATTAATTTTAGATATGACATGACAACACTGTATATAATATTCATTCAATGGTGTTTTAGTCACTGCTCTCACGAAACCACATGTTAATACTTAAACTACATGAGTAGTATTACTTTGTCAGTACACTGGTTGATAAAACAGCTGCTATAACTCTTTTGATTTGAAACTCATAAGCGCAATGTTAATTTTGTAAACTTTTCAAATTTGTTTTTCTACATAGTAGATTTTTCCTGGGGATGAGACCTATATATAACTTATTTTTAACCCAGAAAATAGTTAATTACAACTTGAAGGTAACCGTTGGAGCCGTTTTCGAGATCAGAGTTGCAAGCAAGAAAAAATTACTCATATTAGAGTGTAGGCCAGGATGACAAAATAATCCACTCTTTGTACAATGGAAATCAATTCAAATAACTAAATATATATTACTAGCTGAGTACCCGTCCTTCGTACGGGTTGTATATAACTGGTAGATTAACTAAAAAAATTAACAACCCACATAATTTTACAATATTAAAATTACATTATACACTTTTAAAGTAGAATTAAATGAAAGTGAACAAAATATACTATGGCAGATAGATCGGGTACTGTTGCCAAGTCGAGGAACTCTGTCGGGTAGTGAACGGTGTGGTTTTTGCGACTCCAAATCGGTACACTAACACTTTGGATTCGATTTTAGAAATAAAAGAACTCAAGTACAACAAAATATTAACCCTGTTTAATTTAACATTTTAAATACTTTGATCCATTAATCTTTACATTCCAATAAATTAATAGTAATGTAACGAAACATTAAACTTTAAAAACATTGATCAACCACTTTTAAAATCACCATTCTTTCCAGGTCCTGTTTTCATTATAATTATAAATAAACAATTTAAACTTAGAAAAATGATATGTTTTAAAAAAATATGACTACTTGATTTTATTTAAATAAATGTAAATCAATGTATGCGAACTGTTCTAACAGTGGTCATGGTTAAATGAACGGTATTAAATATTGTATATGTTCGTTCCTCCCTTTGGAATAGACCCACATTTGTGTTGATCTCCGTTGCTTGTTCATTGGTGGACGTGAGGATGGCACAATCACAGAGCCAGGCACTTTCCAGATTAAACTGTTTATGAACCTCGGTGTAACAAACTGTGAATCAATAAATTCTGTGTTTCATCGATAGTGCCGAGTGAGGGATAGATGTTTCTGAGACCTTAATTTGCTTTTCAATGTCCCAATCTCAACTTTTAAAAGCGCATAAGAAAACTGCTCAATCCCTTAATCTTCTCAAAAATACATTTTCATATTTACTGTTAAGTTCACACGCTCAGTGGTCGGCTACATAAAATATATTTTTAGAGAGGCTAGACTCGTCCACTCATGTCTCACTTACGACAAAGGGTCTGTGTGAGATCTCTAGAGAACAACACCGTGACTCCCCATGATGTTGTTTCTTATTTCCTTTAAGGCATCAAATTTCAGCTCTACTGGTTGAGTAGTTGGTGTGTTATGACTAACACACTTATATTAAAGGCCATTGGGCCAGAGTCCTTGAGTATATTTTTGTCTGAAGTAGGTAAATGTCTGCACTGAGCTATCAGCTACATTCCTACCGAATTTCAGATCCATCAGTCCAAGAGTATGTGCAAGATTGTTAAAATATTGTATTTTAAAATTCCGGGGAGCGAAGCCCTTAAACATTTTCGTAACAGGAATAGGCTTGCGTTTTTTTCTGATGAATTAGTTATGTTCCTACCAAAATGTAACTTACAAAGGTCCAGTAAGTACTAATACTCATAAAATTGCCATAAAAGTAAATTAGCGAAGAACCCTACAGGACTTTTTTAAATGTATTCTTATTGTGAATCTGCAGCATAAGGGGAACCACCATCCAAAATTGTATCTTCAATAGACATTGTCGTTTATTAGATAAAGTAATCACTATGTCAGTGAGTGCATGAGTCTGACAAATATAGGTTTAGATCATATAGCCACTTATGTTATTTATTACCAATCTTCACTCAAATTTTAAAAAACTAACTATAAAACCTATTTATAGAATAACTATGCCATCATCTGGTTCAATATAAATAAATGATTTGTCCAAAAGAATAACATAGGATCTTTAAAACCCTATGGGGCAGTGTCCTCAGGTAATTTAAAACAATCCAATTAGCCTAAAACCTTCTAACGCACATATAGAACATAGAAAAAATTGCATAAAAATCGGTGCACCCGTTTTCCTGTGAAAAGCGAACAAAACATGACCAAAACCGCACAAAATCACGTTTTTGAGCGGCCGCCTTTATTTTTTGAAAAGGCGGATGCCAGTTTATTGTACCTCAAAACCTTCTAACGCATATATAGAACAAAGAAACAAAGTTTCATTAATGTCAGTGCACCCGTTTCCCAGTGAAAAGCGAACAAAAACCCATCCTTGAGCGTTACCGGCAGACAGACAGACAGACATAAATTGAGATAAGATTTGTTTTGATTTCCCTAGGGTGTAAAACGTTAAAATATGCAAAAATTTCATAATTCCAAGCAATGTACAGACAAAACTCTAATTTGATTTATATAGATTAATTATGCGGTATATTGAAATAAATAAATATATATATTCTTCGCACAGGGGTTTTCCTTACCCGTTCTATAGTCAATGCAAACTGCATTTTAGTTAGCTTGAAATAGCTGTTGTTCTTGCTTCTGCTCTTTAAGCTGTCAAATGTAAGTGCCCTCAGCTGTTCGCATTACAGTTTCTGAATGTTTACTTTCTTATGAAATGTAAACATTGAAACTTAGAACGTTCACGGGGCGTAGCCCGAGGGGATTTTAAGGAAGTGAATGGGCCTATGTGTTGCATGGGTTCAAGATCTACCTTTGTGTAAAGTTTCAGCCCAGTCGGTTAAGTAGTTTTTGCGTTCACCCGGAACATCAGACAGACAGACAGACAGACAGAAACCACCTCTTCTTTATAATATTATATTATATTATATAGAAGATTAGTTATATTTTCCTTTATTTTTATTTTTATTTTGTCATGGTTTCCTATTTTTATGCTCATCAATTTTCCCATATCCGCATTTTCCATTCATAGCAATTTTTAAAACTTTTCCTTTATGCATTTATGATGGAGGTGGTAAAAACGTCCACGGTGAATATTATATTAATTAGTCAAGAAGGTTCTCTGTGATTCAAATTTAAATTTAAAAAATATTTATTCTCATACAAATTTAAAACAATAGCATTTCCAAACGTCACACGTTGCTTTACCTAAACGTATAAGAAAGGTAATTACAAGTGTTGCTTTACCTAAACGTATAAGAAAGGTAATTACAAGTTGCGAATAGTAAATGTTGTACTGATTGAGTAACAAGATTTCTACAGTAATACAGTTAGTTTTGAAGTTTCTGGATGTTTTGATCAATGTAAAATACGATATTTACCTTACAGGATTTAGTTACATGTACAACTTTCTATATTATGCCTTTATACACAATCTTTCAAAACACTTTTTTAGTTTAACATATCCAAGTAAACTTTTATTTCAATATTATAACCTCCATTTACAATAGGCAAGTAAATAACAAAATTCAAACGGGCTGGAAGTTAGTTAACACATTGGGTATTCCTGATTATATGAAGTGCATTAAGACTACTAAATATTTACCAATATATTTTAAACATTGTTTTAATAGTTTTGTTACATTTTGTCTTTAAGTTCGATGACAAATAAGTACTCCATTCGAATTATCGATTGTCGTAAATTTATGTCTGGTACAAGACACAAAGTATGGTTCACTCTACTATAGGTTACATGACGAATCACAACTTGGCCACTTGTACTGTGTTATGGCTTATTTTTATCACGCCTTATCTTACTACATAACGGCTGGAATAACACGCGATATGAAGACAACAGGGTATAGGAACTTTCGGTTGTCTAACCAAACCTGAAGGTTTAAGTATTTAAAAATATTACACATATATAAACAATTTGTGTCTTTCTCTTTACAAATCTTAGCACAATAACAATGAGCAAAGTGTGCTAGATCGATTGACTCGAGTTTTGGTATAGTAATATAGTTAGAAAACTTATGTTACCAAATTCTTTTGGAGTTCCACCCCATCGGCCTTCAAACTTCCAAATGAAATGGGAAGTGGTTATGGGCATTACGTTACTTAGATATATGCTGATTATTCGAGATACTCTATCTGGGTCACCAAATTCAACTGTTGTAGGATTACAGAGGGGGGCTTGAGCACTGCGAATGAAGGTGAATGAACCTAGAAAACGAAGGAGAAAGAGCGTAGCGAATTCGCTTGCTATAAAGAGAGTCCCCGTCAACCGATGACATAACTGGGAGTAAATAATTCGCCATCAGTCTGTACGTCTGTACGTGAGTGAGAGTGGTTGTATATATCTTAAAGATCAACCGATTCACTATTTTTATGGATCTATAACAAAAGAGTTTGCACGCAGCACGCTGACGTGAGGGGAGTGAATTTCCGCATTAAAACTTTGTTTAATCACACAATGGGTTAAAAACAATTGAGCCATTTTTTGTAAATTGGAAAATCTTTGATTTTGGGTTGTTCTGGTAACCCTGGAGTTATTTATCTGCAATCAAGGGATAGCAATGTTGTGCATTATCAAGCTAGAAGGAGGTCCATTTAGGAGCTAAGGTGGTTTGGGGATATTGGGGTGATAAAACTACATCAATAAATGGGAATCAGCGTTTTCTAATGTAAAATTGCAATTCAAATTAATATATTATCATAAAAACCATACAAACGCCACATGTTGCTTGGTAACCTAAAAAAAAGAAAATTAATGCTAAAACGAAAATAGGTTAGGCATAGAACAACGTACTATGTTTATTCAGTTTACATGTTTGTAGCAGTATTGCTAGAATTTTGATGGAGGGCCAAAATGTTTGACTTTTTACGTTCTACAGTTTTAAATGCAATTTATAATAAATCGAGGTCTTTTGCCCTTTTTTGGGCCCAAAAACCCAAAATGTTAGTATTAAAACCCACAAAATAGGGGGTTAGGGTTTTCTGATTGTTTTTCCCAACGAACTGGTCTAACTGACTATAGGAAAGGATCGTCTCTACAGAAGAGTTATCCTGAATTTGTGCTGACAGCTGTTGCATTATCGTCAAATTTTCTACTGTAAAAAAACTTCGTATAGTGTATTACAATTACACGACTGGTATCGAAGAACATCAAAAGTATCTTCCTTTTATTAAGTACAAGGTTATAATGTACCTAAAGGTGAAAGATCAAAGTTAATTCGCCCTTCGAATGTAAACCTATGCCTTCTGGTCCGCGTTGAATTTCTGTTGATATGATTTAAAGAATGTTTACCAATAAAATCGACAATTGTAAGGATTGTAGCGTGTTTATTGTATTGTTTACTAATAAAAGCATAAACAATGTTGAATTGTAGTTGTGCTCATTTTTCGGGTTGACACAAAAAGAGTCGACGGTACCGTATGACAAATAATAACAAACATGTTTGTTGTTAGTATTTTGAGTTTAAACGTATTATCATTTTATGTTTTATCTACGCAAAACCTCTCACTGACTCAATACTAATAAGCTTACTAACCATGAAGGTTAGATACAAAGTCGAAATTTGACATGTATTTCACCACACATTCCAACCTAGGCTAGAAAGGTGAAAGTGGTGTGGACATATCTTATTACTAAGTTAACTCAAAGCTATAATTGTGACCTAATGGATATATTAGTTTCCATTACATCAAAGGATTACTTCCTTATGTTTTAATAACCAAGGCAGTACAGGTTCAGGAAATCGATAACTTAAATACGTTATAGTAGGCCATACATTTTAGTGCTGGTGGTTTACCTTTCCGGAAGAAAATCATTATTTACAAAATTATCCCTAATAAAGTAAACGAATTATCAATAACGAAATAAAATTTCACGTATATACTTCTATAACTGCAGACGATGAATTAATTTATACACAAATTAAACTAACTTAACCTATTTAATAGTTTTTGTTGACTTTACCTTTTCATGTCCCTTTACAAAGATCCTGGTTGAAAAACCACCAACACTGAAAAACAACTAAAACAAATATTCTCCGAGGCACCAAATGTTGACAGATGAACCGACACACGAACACTAACTAGCATCGAACTCTGGGGGCATTTCGGCGAACTACAAGATTCGGCCCGCTAGCAGACGGTTCACAGATACGGGGGCAACTACCAGTATCGTGGATTCCATCTAAGAACAGTACCAGAGTGACAGACAGGTATTGCGGAATGAGCGGACTGTGTTTGTAATCAGCTGTTCAACAATGGCGAGTCCGCGAATAAACAGCTGACAGCGAAAATAACAGTTTGATAACTGGAGTCGTTGCCGTGGGGTTTGGGATTTCGATGAGTTTCTTTCCAAAGTTCTAAATTTGTAAGTAAAATGTAATTCCCAGAAAGTTGCATTCTTTATTTTGGTAAGACTTGGTTGCTTTTGTATGGTAGAAATTGGTGTTTTATAAGAAATAATAGCTCTTACTTGTTATCGCCATACTCGTAATGCCGTAGTTAGTGTTTCCAGTTTTTATAGTCTACTAGTTGTAAAAAATAGCGCTAAAATACGTTTTAGCAGAATTCCAGTTTTAGTGAAGGTATTTGTGAACTGTAAACATGAAATCTTATTTCTCTCCAGTATAAGTAGTTTGGTTTGGGTTTGTTTGCAATATTTACTGTAATAAGAGTGACGCTATGTTGTAGACAATTCTACTTTAAATAAATAAATATATGAAAATAATGAAGAAGGCAATTATCTTCAAAGAGCATTGTGTACAAAATAAGTAAGAACGTTAGTAAATAAAATTTAAACCTTTTCAAGAGTAAAATTGTGTCGATGAAATAACAATAACACGTATATACAAACGAGTTCGCACGCAGCTCGCTGACGTGAGGGAAGTGAATTTCCGCATAAAAAACTTTTAAAACTCAAAATAAGTGTAAAACATACATTTATTTCAATTTTTATTGAAATCTGAAAACATTGATTTTTTGGCTGTTCTGATGCTCCTGGTTTCATTTACCTGCAATGCTGGGAATACAATTTTTCGCATTATAAGATTAGGAGAAGGTTCAGTCAGGCTTTAAAGTAGGCGTGAGGTTGCTGGGGATGATGAAAGTACACCAACAAAAGAATAACAGGCTTTTCTAGTGTAAAACCCCTATAAGACAACGTACTGTGTTTGGTCAGTACACATTTTCTTCTATAACTTGGTAAATAGTTATGCTAGAATGACGGGAGGGGGCTTAAAAGTTTCGCCTCACTAATTCCCATCTTTATGCATACATTAATTTTACATTCGGGGCTTTTATGACCCTTTTTCGGCCCAAAAACTCGAAATTTGAAAGATTAATCCCCAAAAAATGGGTTTAGAGTTTTCCGATTGTTTTGCCCAACGAACTTGTCCAACAAATTATAGAAAGGAACGTCCCTACCAAATTTTAAGTAAATCGGACAAAAAATGTGACCGCTAGAGTGCATACTCACACACACACATATATATAATTTTAAACGACGGCGCAAAACGTGTTCAGGGGGTCTCGTTAGGAACTTCTATGATGGTCCCGGGCTTAAGTTTCACCATGCGGGTCATGCTAATAGTTCACTTTCCAAAGGAAATTCACTAATAAGTGAGCCTTTAATAGGTTTCCAACACTGATAAAAGCTGCGACCCGAACGGGACATCCCCACCCCACTTGTAAAAGTTGCATAAAAATACATTCACAAATAAGCAATATACAGGGTGTCACAAAAATGCGTAGCGCGCTATGCAGAACCGGATTCTACATACAAAAACAAGTCGAAAATGTATAGCAACATTTTTGCAATTTCGGATTAGTTTAGGCGTAATTCGCCATTTTGTATTTTTTTGAAAATAATTAATAATTCAAAAACCCTTCAAGATTTTTTTGAAACTTGGTATAAACTTTAAGTTTCTGGTTTTTAACATTTTCCAAAAACAATTTTTATTTAACTTATCAAATTTAAAAATGGCGGCCATTTAAATATTTCAAAGTAAGATTCCATGAAAAATAGCAACTAAAACACAATTTTACAAGACATAAAATTTGAAGCACTTTGTAATCCAAATCCAATGAAATTTAAACTGTAAAAATCGGTTAATAAATAGAAAAGTAATGGTAATTTTTTTATAATAAATTTCAAAATGGCGGCCATATACAAATTTCAAAGTCAAATTCCTTGAAAACTAGCAACTAAAACAAAATTTTACCAGACATACAATTTAAAGGACTTATAATTAGACGGTCAAATGCACTAGGGAATTTGACTTTGAAAATTTTATATGGCCGCCATTTTGAAATTTATTATAAAAAATTGCCATTACATTTTTATTTATTAACCGATTTTTACAGTAAAAATAGCATTGGATTTGGATTACAAAGTGCTTTAAAATTTATGTCTTGTAAAATTTTGTTTTAGTTGCTAGTTTTCATGGAATTTGACTTTGAAATATTTAAATGGCCGCCATTTTTAAATTTGATAAGTTTAATAAAAATTATTTTTGGAAAATGTTAAAAACCAGAAACTTAAAGTTTATACCAAGTTTCAAAAAAAATCTCGAAGAGTTTTTGAATTATTAATTATTTTCCAAAAAATACAAAATGGCGGATTACGCCTAAACTAAGCCGAAATCGAAAAAATTTTACTCTACATTTTCAACTTGTTTTTGTATGTAGAATATGGTTCTGCATAGCTCGCTACGCATTTTTGTGACACCCTGTATATAATTTTAATTATTCTCCATCAGAATAGCACTGGGGCTGAGTACGCAGGTTTCCTGCTACGAGAGTCTTTGGCAAAAAATTTGTTTTTGAGAAAATATCAATAGACCACAACCAGATGAAGCCGTATTCCAAGTTTCGTCAGTATACGTTCATAAATAAGCGAGATATAAAATTTTTCTTTTTCTCCATAAGAATAACATTAGACAACGGACTGTGTTTAGCACTTTCAATATCTCAGTAACCAATTGATGTAGAATAATGATCAAAATACCAAATTGTGTGTTTTTTTAAGCTAAATCAAATGGTAAAAACTAAAATTTGACTTTTTTTAAATTATATGTAAAAACTTCAAAAAACCCATTTTTGGGGTACAAAACCACCCCTTTGGATGGAGCGATCTGGCTGGTTTTTGAACTTAAATAAATGTTGCTTTACACGCTTATTCCAAATTTCATCAAAATCGGATCATTTTACAAGAGTTATTGTGCTCACGGTCACATATATAGTTTCGAAGGAATGGTGTTTTTGGGGTCTGGGGACCTCAAAACGAAATGTTATCATGGCCCCGGCCCGGGCCTAGGTCTTACCACACCACCTACGGTAATAGCTTCTTCCCTATAGGGGAAATTCGTTAAAATACTTTAAATATAATATATGATGTTTATGAACACATTTTTGTTGTTCTCTGTTTGGATAGGTGTATATTGAAAATTGGATCATTTTATATTCTGGTTGAGTTACGGGAATAGAGGTAAAATGGCGGCCACCATGTAGGTTTCACATTTTCTTAGGGAATATAAAATCCTTGCAACCTACCATGTATTAACCTACACATGTTTTAACCTTTCATGTATTAACCTAGTTGAAACAAATTTGTTGGTTTACTAAATAGAATTTACAATAGTAAAAGAATTTCTTGATTTTTACAATTTTCTACTTCTAAAATTATTATTTTAAATTTTAAATATATGTTTGTTATGAATCAAAAACTCTCTTACCTTCTATATGTGCCTTTTGAGACTTTTACAAAAACAAAAATCCACTCTCAGGAATCCACCCTATTGGCCTTTAAGCTTTCAGTGCTAATCTTTTGGGATAGATGTAATCAGTTGAATTTAATATTTAACAGCTGTTGCAACAATAACAAAACACAGCTAATCACCAGGAATAGCATATAAATAAAAGAACCTGAGGGGGTGAGCTTTGTAAATACAGTCTTCACTCAACAGTTTTAATCCCTACTCTCAGGAAACCACATGTTAACAATTATAAATACCACGGCGCAGCAAACCTGCGTACTCAGCGAATTTCTAATGCATGTATATGTTTCTCACTACCACATAAAGCCACTTACCAAGTTTCATAGAAATACAATTATAAATAAGTGATATATATAGCATTTTATGTACTCTCAGTAAGAATAACATTAGGGCTAAGTATGCAGGTTTGCTGCATCAAGAAAGATAACAGATATGTTTTTGTGCAGTTATCAATATAAATTAACCAGGTGAAGTTATATACCAAGTTTTATTAATTCATGTTCATAATTTAGGGAGATAAAAAACTTAATTATCCTCCATAACTATAACATAAGGGCTGAGTATGCAGGTTTGCTGCTACGGGGAAAATCAACCAAAATTTATTTTTTAGGTACAAATATCAATTTCCTAGTACTAGATGAAGCCACATGCCAAGTTTCATCAATATACATTTATAAATAATGGAGATATAAATTTTTAATTATTCTCCATAAGGGTAACATTGGACAACATACTGTGTTTAGCACTTTGAATATCTCTGCAACGGTTAGACGTAGAATCCCAATTTAAACACCAAAATGATTGTTTTGTAGGGCTGAACTGATAGGTAAAAAAATGTAAAGTTTTCAGCAATTAACTGAGGAAAAGCTAAAAACGGTTTTCCCATAAGATTAACATGGGAAACGTTATGAACAAGTTTTTTGGATTTTCTCCGCAACCACTTAACCATGGTTAATGGTTCAAGATACTATATTATTTGTTTTTTAAGCTCTATAAAATGGGCAAAACCAAAATTGAGTACTTTTTAAATTTTGTAGTAAAAAAAGTAAAAACTGATTTTTAGAAAATTTAAAACCCCCATTCCATGGTCCGATTTGTCTGGTTTTTGAAAAGTCATGAATGTCACTTTACACATTTGAGCCAAATTTCATCGAAATCGGACATTTTTTACTCAAGTTATCGCACTTATTTGGTTACAGTTATAACTTATTAAGTGGTAAAAGTGATAACTTATTTTTATCACAGAAATTAGTTATTTCCAACATTTGAAGGAAATAGTTGGAGCCGTTTTTCCGATCAGAGTTGAAAGCAAGCAAGCTCGGACGCACGCAAACCTTACTCAAAATAGAGTATAGGATTACTTATAAATTGGCAACATAATTTAGACGTCAGTGTCAGTATAGGGCGTTGACAGTAACATTGATAACATTAAACAGTGTGGCAGTGGTGTGGTGACGGTAAATATTGAGGAGGAGCTCCAATCCTCTGTTCCTACCTGCTGCTCCTTCTCAACGAATTATTCAAAATTGTTGATTTATAGCTCGTTTTATAGAGCATAATATTACCTAGCGATTTCAATGAACAGAATTGCTATATCATAAATAGTTCACTCTGAAAAAAATCTATATTATTGCATTATTTGGAATTTCTTTAAACAATTATTGTTTGTGATATCAAATGTTTGCTCACTGAAATCAATAGGTATTATTTTGCTCTTTAAAATGAGCAACAATATTGATTAGTCTGTGAGGCGTTAACATTGGCCTTAGGGGGAAGCAGGTAGAAACGAGGAATTTGTCGTGACTGGAGCCTGAAGCGCCCTTGAAGACTATTTTATTTGACAAAGATACCTGTAAATCAAATAGAATCATAGTAATCAATGTTATCCTAGCATACTCTATCATTGTAGGTGGCACTTGCCTTAAGTTGAAGAAATAATCTCAAGAGTATTTAAAACAAGTTCACGTTATTTTTCCTCCTCTGTAAAAGAGCAAAGTCTTTGACATTTTAATCGTTAAGTTACTCCAACCAATAATGATCTGAAGAAGAAGCTGAAATGGTACTGTACTTCAACAAATTTGTTTATCATAAGTTCTGAATTAATCACGTTCTTTTTACACATGGTTAGCTTGCAAGTAAAATTCTTGGGTGGTGAGTAGGATCAAATTTAGGGAAGAGGTAGTATTCAGATAGCTTACCTGAGAAAATAAAGTTTGAGTAAGTGTAAATTTACATGAAAAATAAATAAAACACATATTTATTTTGTTTCCTTTAGAGATTTTCTCAGAGAGATAGAAAGAGGGACTGGATTTTTTATTTGAATTGAGCTTTTGTTTTCTAGGTGAATACTATCCCTTCCCTAGATTCACTTCGTTTTACACAGTAAATTTAATGCAGAGCAGAAGAAAAATTCAGTATAAATTCCCCTTACTTTGGTATCAGTAACAATACTTAATTAACTTCAAATCTTATGGTAGTTTTAATTAATTTTACATTTCATCACAAAGGATGACTGACCCAATGGTCACAATCTTCCAGTAAGAAGTTGTTTTTTTTAGAAAATTAAGGATTTTATAAAATGGGAAAATAAAATGCATTATTTCTAAACAGCATTTACTAGTCGTATAGATGACAACAATTTTTGTATAAACAAGATATAAACAGTCTACATAACATCTCTATTAAGGTTTTGATGTAAAAATTATACTATAAGAAACACCTACAACTCTACGGCCAAAACATTTATACAAAATCTACATTTAAATTTAATTGGTTTAAACTATTTAACATTACAGTTATATACAGAACATATAATTAGTTGGCCACAAAGACTATTCATATCTTAACAATAACGCTTATTTACGAATAATTAGAAAAAGTGAGTAGAGCTGTCATGCCTTTAAATAGTAAGAATCAGACTAAATGTTAACAAGATTTACAATACATGATTAAGAATAATTGTTTTGTAAAAAAACGTTGTTAGTTGCCATTTGGATTATTTTAAAAATTAAGTTTCCATTAGTAACTGCATGATCTAAAACTAAGAAGCACTAAACTATCTGCACAAAAACTAAGAAGGTTAAGTCTAATGGGCAAATTTCAGCATTTCTGGAAGCTTATTCAGTAGAACTTGGTCACAAGCACACCTTATGTAAAAAAGTGTCAACACTAGACTTGACCTTCTGGTGTTAGTGCATTGATTCAACTATAAAACGATTCAGTCAATACTTAAAATTAGATCTGACAAATCTAACGGTTAAACAAATGCAGTTTTTTTATATCTTTAAACCCACTAAACCAAGTGAAATGTGAACTTTTAACAGACACCAGAGATAGACCGAATCTTTGTGGTGGAGAAAATCAATACATATAAAAGAAACTTAAAGAATAAGCACAGTTTAATTGAAATTCAATAAAAGCTATTGTCAGACCACATAATAAATGTTGCCCAAAAGTGACTGTTTAAATTGGTTACAATGACGTATTTACAAATAGTTTAGATGATAACAGTTGATAGTTTACAAATATAACTATTTTAAACAATGAAATGTTTTCATTAATTATGTATTCAGACAAACAAATAAAACGTCAGGCAAAGTCTGGGCTGCATCTAATCAGAATAAAATATTCAACCTTGGTGATTAATTTGAAAATCACAGTTTATTGCATCTATAAAAAGTATCGTTAAGGGATTAACAAAGGGGATTAAGGCACTGATAAGTGCAATGAAAATCATCATCCTTTAAAGCTATTGTTGGAAAGCAATTAGTTACACTATTCTCTAATAGAATGACAAAATCAATAAACTTTAGGATTACGATTCACAAAACTAACTAACAATTTTTATTGTTGCCTACTTGTGTGTCTATCTACAGCTCTTAAATAATATAAATTTACAAAATGTTAAACCTACGTAATAAATAACAATCACTTTAAGATCTATAGAGGAGGAGAACGAAAAAACAAAATTAAAAGCGAAGAAAGAGTATTATAAAGCTATGTTGATACTTATTCGATAATTGTTCATAGCTCCTTACAAATTCAGTCTTTGAGTTGGACAAGAGTGTGATTTCAAGCGCTACCACTCGGCAAACTTTGTCTCAGTTTAAATTTGCCGCCTTTGATTTCAGTCATGAGGATATCTACCAGGTCGGACTTTTTTTCTTCTTCAAATATCTTCTTTTTCCCGCGCCCCGATTTCTTCTTCATGTTCAGAGTACTCGTCGGTGTCGCCTTTTCAGCCTCCAGCTTTGCTGCTCGCTCTTCTTGCTTCTTCATCTGACCGTTGTCCTGGAAAAATTGTTGTGTTTTGTTACATAAATTGTATAAGTAAGTAGTCCCTGGGGGCCGAGCTTTGCTCGGGGGAAGGCCAGTCAGTTCGTTTAGATGACTTGGAGTAATATTTCACCACTTCCCCCTACTGATATCAGATTTGCATAACTCATTTTCCTCTTTCTACATTTTAAAGGTCACTCCAGTTGTTATTTATAGCTCAATGTCCCTTTGATTTATTTTACTACTCTATATATATATATATGTAATCTTCACTCAAATCTCTGCTCTCAGGAAACCACATGTTAATAATCATAAACAACGTGAGTATTACTTTAACAGTTTGCTGGTTGATATGAACAGCTGTTACAATTCTTTTGTTTTGATTTGAAACTCCATAAGCCCAATGTTCATTTTTTTACTTTTAATTTTAGTTTTTTTACAATATTTGATTTTTCCTGGGGATGAAGCCTGTCTCTAACTAATTTTTATCCCAGAAATTAGTTATTTCAAACATTTGAAGGAAATCGTTTCAGCCGTTTTTGGGATCAGTGTCGCAAGCAAGCAAGCAAACATTCAAGCAAACCTTACTCATATTATAGTATAGTATTAAATGCATGTATTTTATTTCTTGTTTCAACAGTATGGTCATAGTATAACGACTTACTAGGTGATAATTTCAATGTTCTATGTGTGAGTGTTGTTAGTAGATTGCTTTGCCGTGGTTCTGAGCCCGCTTATATTAAATTGTTTTTATTACTACGAGGCGTGTTTTTAAAGTAACTACCGTTTTTAAATTCAGTTGTTGCAGCAATGTGGTTGGTATTCCTGCATACTGCGCTGTGTACCTGCATCTATTGGTAAGCCTGGGCATAAAATTCGACCATGTTTACGTTTGTTCATTCAAAATGACACCACCGTTTAAGAATCCCGCCATTTGTGCTGTGATTCATTTCAAGTGTTAACAATGTGAAAGCGGCTGAAATTTATCAGCAGATTAGTGAAGTGTTCTACACTTCTAGCGTCAAGAAGTGTTTCGACGACTGTGATAAATTGGCGTAAAATCAGCACCTTTTACCTTGTACCGCTCAAGAGAAGTCTAAGCTTGGTTAGGGCACCTCAGTCAACATTTTTGAAGCGTGAGCCCAACTTTTGATAATTTGGTTCTTCGGTCACCATTACATAAAGAACCCTTCTTGACACTACAGAAAAGTCATAAGATAATGACGAAATCATAAATTGTCTGTTCTCTCTCCATTTGATCAACTTTATGCACTTAATCTTCAGTCATGACAGAGAGTAGCTCCCTTGATCCTCATCATGAACATTCATGTGGCCATCTTGAAATGTTCTAACCCATAAGCCATTTAATTGGTTATTATGTTTTTGCAACAAAATTCGCTAATCTACCGATGAATTTCACTCGCTTTCACATCGTTGACACTAAGAAATTGAATCGCAGCGCGACTTCACAGTCGGCGGGGTCCTCAATTGGTGGTGCCATTTTGAATGTCACACAAATAAAGGAAAATCTTATAGATTTTTGCCGTAGTTGGGTCCCAGGCTTGCCAGTGGATGCAGGTGTGCAGCGCAGGATGCAGGAATGCCGAAAGTAGCACTGCAACGGTGGATTTAAAAATGGTACTGCCTGCTCCAGTGATTAGTTAATTTGAAATAGAATGGTCTCAATCTTATATTGCGTAATGTATTTATTTATTTAGCTTTTTTTTAATAATATGCTGTAAATAAAGTATTTCCATCTTAGTACAATAGACTCTCAGAAATCCGGACTAATGTGGGGGACAGTCGGTCCGGATTTTGAAAAATCCGGATTTCCTGGAGGTGGGCAAGAATTATCAATTCCACCCTTTTAGTGAACAATTATAATATAATGCGTTTATGTTTATGTGCTAATACAAGAGTGAGCTTCCAGTAGAAAGTGATGAGTGATCGACAGGAGAAGACCTGAATGGAGTAGCATACCGGAAACGTAATCAATAACAAACATAAGCAAGGACTCGGACCATCCGAGGTCGGGTTAGAGTGCCTGACGATGCAAACTCCATTACAGTTGTGTAATGCGGGATAATCAAGTAAAAATGAAGGTGCTAAATTGTGATGTTCCATTGTTTTGTTTTTATTTGCAACAAACAAATTTTTAAAAATCAAGATCATCGGTCCGGAAAACTGTGAGTCCGGATAAGTGTGATCCGGATTTCTGAGAGTCTACTGTACATAAATTAAAAACAGGAATAATAAATAAATAAATGTTGTGTATTTTTCTGGTTTAGCTTCAGTAAACCTATCCATCGTATATGTGCCTGCATCCACATTCTGTGGAAATGAACATTGCCGTGCATTATTTGTTTAGTAATCTTCAGCCTTTCATGGAGCTCTGCTTGGTCTCGAGCAATGTGTGCTCAGTCTAGGAACTTATCACTACAACTGGTAACCCCGCTAGTACGGTAAGTGGCCGCAACATCATTGGCGGTTCCAGCTTTAGAGTCAGGGGGGGGCGAACTTAGTGGTGGAATACCCCCCTCGCCCCGTCCCCCCCCCCCGATTGTTATTGTTACGGATAATAATTGTAATATCAAAAAGTAACCAAATACTAAAAATAACAGTTTAACCCAACATGCACTGAATTGAACTGAACTAAGACAGAAAAGGCAGAACAGCGTTCATGCGCAGTGTAAGGGGTGTGATGACTAATAATATCACGTGGACACAGTGGATGTGCGGTCAAACTCCCGTTGCCATAGTAACGTCACGTACACACTACTCTGCCTGCACCTCACCGCCCGCTCACTCGAGCTACCGCTGTTGTATCTGAGATCTTATTGACACAACAGAATGCACACTACACAATGTTAACCTAGATATTTGTCCGGTTTGCCAGCACCCACACCCAAGTAACGCGACGGTGGTTTTGTGGGTAAAAAAGGTACCAGGGTAAGGTAAGGGCAGTCGCATCGTCGCGTCAGTGTATCCAAATGTCAGGTTTAACCAGAACAAAATTATCACTCCCACAAACTGTTTACGCTTAACACAACTTTAGTATGCATACAGACCTTCAGAAAAATAACCTATGGTAGGCAATGCATAAATTGGATTGGCGATAAAGAATTAATCGCAACACATTTAACCAGCTGAAAATTAAATAACTGCACAATTTTTATACAATATATAACAAACATTTCTGAGCTTGAGGGGGGGGGGCGATCGCCCCCCAGCTCTGGATCTGCTACTGCGCAACATCCCTGTATTGATCACTCACCACGATGGCCTGTTTGATCTTGCTAAAGAAGTCCGCCAGCAGCAGCAGACATTCCTCAAGCTTGAACTTCTTTGGGTCCTCACAGAAATGCTCGGCCAGCCTCTTCTCCGCTGCCCTTGCCTGCTCCATTAGCTTTTCCATTTTGGCCACGTCCTTGACAGCTTTCTTGAGAAACTCTGAAAGCAGAAGCATTTTTAACTAGCAAACTCTCTGCTGGAATAAATGTCAGACTTTTAGCAGAGCTAAAAAATAATAAGTGTTGAACTACTTAGCATTGAAGAATAAAAGATCGACTAAGTGGTTTTGAAGCGATAGTGATTGTTTTGCCGCTTATGACGTCAATAAATGACAGTCGATTTCGTCCTCACAGCACCTAGGCACAACTGTCCCGTGTTGATTAAAAAAATAAGACTACACCAAATGCAAAAACTCGCGCCAAAAGTACTCGCTCCATAACCTCTTTGTAGAAGATCGATAATTTTTTCTTTCTATGCTATTCTTTTATAAAAAAATTCTGGAGTAGTACGAGAATACTCTTGAAAAAATCGTTAAGCCGCCAGAAAAGGCGGATCGGAAAACTGACACCAACAACACGAAAGAATTCCCACTAAACACTGATAAAAATCACCTGCCTTCTCCAGGAGCTGGGCTAATACAATACCTCACTATACTCCAGACCGGAGTCACCCCCTCCACTCAGGGCCGCTATGTCACAGCAGTGGATCCACTTGAGCGATTAAATACATGGATTAAATGGGATTTTGATGACACACGGTTAAACAATCCCCCCTTCTCACCACAATTTTCAAGTAATGCATAAGTATCACTGTAATCTGTAGTAATTGGCAATCACAATGGAGTAACTTTTGTGGGCGATATTATCACCTACTCGCAGACACAGCATGTTATTTCAAACGTTAGGATGTTTTTAATACTAACGAACTTGTCTTTGACGTACATACAGTTGATATGTGTTTATTTACTGTATTATATTATATTATATATCTGTTTGCATACCTTAAATGCATTTATATATAAGAAACTAAATAATTTGAGCATTAAACAAAGTTAACAGTTTAATTAATGTATTTGAAGTATTTATTTGTGTGGCACAAATTGACAAGAGATCCTATGTAGTAGGTATTATTTTTGTAATCAATAGTTAGTCACTGACTCTAAATTAAACATCAACTACGCATCTCCTAACAAATGTAACGTTGTCGGGCAGTCGGCATCCATACCTGAATAATACCTAATGCTCTAAAAAATATTTTTTCTCTCAGAGCTTCCTGCAGTGCTTCCTTCCCACGGTCACCTTTCTTTTTAGCGAATTTCCCCTATAGGGAAGAAGCTATTACCATAGAAAAATAAACCAGGTATAGAAGTGTCACGTAATGCTAAAATTTGCTAACACGAAATTGTTAATTCAACCGGCCAGATCATACGAGGCGCTGCGAGCAAAACCGGCCAAGCGGCGTTGCCTATCTGTGCGCTCCAGCCGGCTGGCCGGCCGGCCCAGCCGGTAGGGAAAAATTCCCTCGCCCTTCTTGGCGCTTGTCGTATTGAGTGCAGTGTTTACGCGCTCTTCGCATTATGTACTTCTCTGGTTAGTTTTCTATTCAATGATGCTAAAGATTTTGTCTCAATGTTAATTTATCGATTTACCAACTTTAAAAATACATTTAAAATCTTCTGGGATACCGATACGTTTAATGTTTACTGACGATTTCTTTAAACATTTTTTTTAGTTCGAATATAGTTTTAGTGTATGGGTTCCGCGTCAATAATAAGATTAAAAGCTTAAGCTCTGTCTGTATGTTTTATAAACATACCCTGATTTATAAATAAAGAGTTAAAGAAAATAAGTAAAATCATAATTTTAAAAGTAAACCATGTTTCACGATTAAATTGTAATGCATTTTATAACTGCAATTTAATATTTTACAGTAACTTGTTCCTATGTGAATAGCTAATTTGATCAGAGTATTTATAGTAAATCTATATGACATCGGCTGCTAACATGTCAACATGTTATATACATTTTAAAATTTAATCGTGCTTAAATCAAAGTATGCTAAGTCCTGCTCAGAAATTCCCTTTTTATGTAAAAGAAATTTAATTTAAAAATCAGTTTATTTTTAATTTTTAAGAATTTTTAAAAGCAAGTAATTTATTGTGTAAACGAACGGAACAACCGAGAAAACCGTTTCTATTGATAAAATAAATATTAAAAATATACTTTACGTTTCGTATTATGTCACGGTAAGAAGTGCATCGTGATAAGCGCACATCTCCACCAAAAAGCAGCATTCACAATTAATTGTGGTACGATTTTGTAGTTGATACGGCATTTTGGATAAAAACAATACAATTAATTGTACAGACAATCTCCACGAGGGCTGAGTCCAAATAGGAATCAACGAATCATTCTTTTATGTTCAAGTTAAAACTCTATTCATCAAAATACTACGGAATTTGTTTTCATTATGACTGTATTATTATTGTGTCGAAGTATCATAGTACAAGAGCCCGCATCTATAGCATAGACCAGTGTTTGAGCTTCACAATACCATTTGAATCCTTAATTAATTTCTTTATTAGCATGATACGTGTTGTTACAACTAAACAGGATAGTGTTGTAAGACTATTTAATACTAAATCAATTATCGTTCTGCACGATATTGCGTTAATGCGAATATCAAGAATTGTAAACCAAAGAAACCCTGTTACTTCAAAGGTGAAAATAAAACCACTAGGTTTGTGGCAATGACATAGGGGTTGACAATGGGAGAAGAGGGGGTCGACAATGGTTGGGGAGGGGGCAGGCTATCAGTGCGAATCCTAAGAACACGCACCTATCACGTGTCTGCAGACGATAGCAGGGATGTTTCCCTGACTGCGGCCAAACCGCCACCCATTTTTGGGTGTATTTGAAATAGCTCAACCGCCACACTCATTAGTGAGGATTAGGAAGGGTCAACTCGCAAGATCCGAAATTACAAATCGCTACCCACGCTCGGCCACGTAATCGGAGTCAGGAAGCTTCAGATGAGGGAAAACGGGAATATTTTTGTCCCCGCAGTCTCGCTTCAATTGATGTATATTGCCGTTGATTCAGACAGTTTAGTCTAGCGAGTTAAGAGTTGATGGCTTTAGACTTTACACCGATATCAAAAAGAAATTTGATAAGTGCTTTCAAAAACTAACTTAAAATACCCTCCGTCGCAGAAAACCTGCGTAATCAGCAAATTTCCAATGCATATATATGTTTCTGAACTGAAGGCATATAAAATAAGCAAATAATTTGATTTGATAATTTATTTCATATGCTCAAAAGCACTACAACATGTTTTTTAATACATGATATTTAACATTTTACCGGGGGGAGCACCCCCGGACCCTCTGACTCTTCCCCATGGGGGTTATTTCAAAACCTTTTATTTTTTCAGGGGTCGTCAGCTAAAATCTCCTCTTTTTCTCACACAACCATATGGCAACCATATACAGGCAGGGCCGTATTTACCTAACGGCGGACACGGCGGCCGCCGGGTACCTCGCTTCACTTATTTTTTTGTTTGAAACTAACAATTTCACTCACAAAATTTGTTATGAAAAAATTGTTGTTCATATATTTGTTCTGCTTCCCGTTTTTATATCATAAATCGATTTTAATATTATTATTATTAAGAGAGAATCATTTATTAGATAGTAGTAGTGAGCAAGTACTCGAAAATTCGTTTACTTGCGGGTATTTTCCGCCGATCTCAGGACGATCGCGACCTCCTAAATCGCGTAGTAACTGCCGCAAAAGACGACGAGTAACATGAATTGGTCATAAAAACAACCGAACGTGTGTAAATGACGACCGGACCGCGTAATAATATCGGCTGAAAAATTACGAAGAACTTAATATCGGCAAAAATGACGACGTTAATCATAATATCAGCAAAAAACGGCGTCCGAAATTTACTTCACGACACCTGTCACTCTGGCTGATAGCAACTGGACCGCGTAATATCGGCCTAAATAACGGCGGCAAATACAATGCTGGTCAAAAATTGATTTTAAGTAAAATCCATACCAAGTGATATTGGGCGAATGGCAACCAAACTGTGTTTTATTGACCAAAAACAACGGTCAAACCATGTTTTGTTTGTCAATACCTTTTTCAGATTGATTGTCCTGGTCAAAAATGTTTATTGCTACTCATATATTAGTTATAAACCATGTTCTTTAGACTATCAAATCTGGAATGTGTTAAAAAAAAAAACACAATCCTATTACACTACTTGAAACTACCAACCAACAACAGGATATTGCTGATGGGCTGGTGGAAAATACTCGCTCTAAAATACTCGAACCTCAAGAATCATTGGGACCACTCGACTCGATCCAAAAAATTAACAAGTCGCTTGGCCTATTCGCTGATCGGACGAAGTGAGAGTGCTGGATAACAACAAAGTTTTGCAACAGCCCTCCATAAGACTTTTAGTGTCCAAAAAGTTTTAAATATTCTCTTGGAAGCTACGTTGAGAAAAAAGACCTAGTACTTTTAATACATGATAAAAGAACTATACTTTTATAAATTTGTATAAAAGGTACTGAAGAAATGAGAGGAGCTAAATATGAGAAGAGCCAAGGTCAGCAAGCTCGCACCACCAAGCGCAGTACCAGACTCAAATTTTTCGATGATGACAAAACATCAGACATAGTACTAAAATGAACGGAAAAACTAAAAATTAAAACATTTCTGCCCCGTGCTTGATCTCTTGAAAGCACAACTAGAACACGGGCTAAAAGGTATGATGAAGTTGCAAAGAAATTTGGATTCCTTCAGGATTTTATGAAACTCCATTAAAACAGTGTAAAATTAATTGTAATCAAATTGTAGGTGTACACTATTATTCTTAAAACAATTAACAAATAATAGAGGGAAGAGGGGCCTCACTGGAGTGAGCCACCACAACGATCTTAAATACGGCCCTGTATACAGGGTGTTTCCAAATTAATGTTGCTAACTTTGGGATATTGTTCCTTAGGTCAAAAGGAACGTAATTCATCATATAACCGGGGGTCTATTTCTTTTCGTTTACCGTCTGTCTGTCTGTATGTGATTTTCACTGGACAATTTATATTTTTATAACGGCTTGACCAAATTTAACTAAATTTTGGTTAATTACTCTTCTTGGTAGGTTCTTTTTTAGAAAACAATATTTTTTCATAAAATCTTTCCGTTTTAAAAAGGCGGCCATTGAAAATCGGAATAAAATTAACCAAACTATGACTGAAAAACGGAACACATATCTAAAATTTGCTATAATTTTGATTAGTTATGATAGAAATATTTAGCCATGTGTTTCGTTTTACAGTCATGGTTCAGTTAATTTTAACCCGATTTTCAATGTTAAAGCAGATAAGGATTTGGATTTGCAATTACATTTTCTAACTTTTTACATTCTAGAAAGATTTCTTTTATTTCTAATTTGAGGTTAAAAGTTTTCATTTTTTAAACGGAAATATTTTATGAAAAAATATTTTTTTCTAAAAAAGAACCTACCAAGAAGAGTATCAAACCAACATTTAGTTAAATTTGGTCAAGCCGTTTTTAAAATATAAATTGTCTAGTGAAAATCACATACAGACAGAGAGACAGTAAACTAAAAGAAATAGACCCCCGGTTATACGACGATTTACGTTCCTTTTGACATAGGGAACAATATCCTAAAGTTAGCAACATTAATTTGGAAACACTCTGTATTTTATGTATTCTCCTAAATAATAACATTAAAGGCTGAGTACGCAGGTTTGCTGCATCAAGAAAGATAAACAATATGTTTTTGTGCAATTATCAATATAACTTAACCAGGTGAAGCTATATACCAAGTTTTATTAATTTATGTTCATAACTAAGGGAGATATATAACTTTATAAAACTTATTCTCCATAAGAATAAAATTAGGGCTGAGTATCCAGGTTTGCTGCAACGGAGACAGTAAAAAATTGTTTATGCAAATATCAACATACCAGTACTAAATAAAGCCACAAGCCAAGTTTCATCAATATACATTCATAAATAATAGAGATATCAATTTTGAATTATTCTCCATAAGGATAACATTGGACAACGTACTGTGTTTAGCACTTTGAATATCTCTGCAGCGGTTTTGGACGTAGAATCACAATTAAACATCAAATTGTCATCAAGTTCTGCAATATATTTAGCTAATGTGTTACTAAAATGTTTAAATTATGTTAAAGATTGAATTAGGTAACTATACAGGTTCAGACAATTTCCCGGTGGAAATAGAGATTTTTTAGGATAGAAAATAAATAGTACTGCTACGGAGATGCTACCCTTACTGCCCATGTTGATGGGCTCAATGCAATGAACTGTAATATAAAAATTTGTTTTTCTATTTATGCTGAAACCTTCCGAAATTGGTTATTTTAATATAAACTGGTTAAAGTTAGGTATAAATTAACCTGTTTATAAAGACTGCTTAATGTAGATATGAAATACGAATTTTTATACATAGGGTAGGATGGATTTGTTAATGTTTAATGACCTTGGTTTTAAAGCATAATTAACCATCTTTTCATTTCATAGTCATTATTTGATAAAACAATTACGGTACCTATTATTTAGATGAAAGATGCATACTTTTTTTAATAATTTTAATAGTTTTAGCGAATTTCCCCTATAGGGAAGAAGCTATTATCGTAGTCGGCATGGTAAGACCTAGCCCGGGCCCATGATAACATTTGTTTTGAGGCTCCCAGATGCCAAAAAACCCCATGTATGTGTGTGTGTGTGTGTGTCCGTAGGCATGATAACTTTCGTAACAATGGTCCATCTTGACGACATTTTGTATAAACGTGTAAGGCAGCGTCTATTTTCATGAGTTGGAAAACCAGACAGGTCGCTCTATTTTAAAGCGGGTTTTGTACCTCAAAATATTTGATTTTTTAACTTTTTACATTTAATTGTTAATTTTTATTTTGCACCATTGAATTCAGCTTACAAAAACAAACAATTTGGTATTTTTATCATCACTCTACGTCAAAAGGTTACCAAGATATTGAAAGTCCTAAACACAGTACGTTGTCCAATGTTAATCTTATGGATAAAGTAAAATGTTATATCTCGCTTATTAATGAATATATATTGATGAAACTTGTTATGTGGCTTTATTTGTTTAGGGTTAACTGATATTTGCATTTAAAAACCATTTTTGTGGTCCCCATGTCTGCAAACCTGTGTACTCAGTAGCTATAATGTTATTCTCATGTAGAATAAGAAACATGTGATATCTTGCTTATTTATGAACATAAATTGGTAAAAATCGAAATGTTGTTTTATGTTATGGTGATCTATTGTATTTGTAAAAAAACAGATTTTTGTTGTTCTTGATACAGCAAAGCTGCATACTCAGTCCTAATGTTTTTCTTATGGAGAATAAATAAAATGTCATATTTCACTTATTTATGAATATGTTTTGATGAAAGTTGGTAAGTGGTTCATGACGTAGTGAAGTACCATTTGAAATTCTCTGAGTATGCAGGTTTGCTGCAACGGGGGTATTTTATTGTTAATTATCATTGAAATTTAAGGAATTTAAAAGGTTTAATTTGTCTAATGCAGTGTTCATGTTTTATCCTTCTGTAATAACATTCCAGAAAAGTAATAAATATCAGATCAGTTCAAAACGAGATTTTTGCACATCCTCCACTTCCTGTGCATACGACGGGAAAGTGATCGCCACTGCCACTGCACACAGCCACAGTCACACGTTTATCAGATCAGCCTTACCGCCTACCGATGCCGTAGCCGTGGCGGAAGGCGGAAGCGACCGAGCTTGCTCCCTGCGGGAATTTGGGAATCCCGCACTGCCCGACTTGGCAACAAGGCACCGCTAACTCAGACTTGAACGACGCGTCAGCGCCTGCATTTCCATGATACCCGTGTACGCTTATTCCCTACTTCGTGACACTTCTGTACCTGGTTTATTTTTCTATGCTATTACCTTAGTCGGCATGGTGAGACCTAGGCCCGGGACCATGATAACTTTTCGTTTTGAGGTCCCCAGACCCCAAAAACACCATTCGTTCGAAACTGTAGATATATATATATATGTGTGTGTGTGTCCGTGAGCACGATAACCCTCGTAAAACTTATTCGATTTTGATGAAATTTGGTACAAACGTGTAAAGCAACATATATGACTTTAAGTTCGAAAACCAGCCAGATCGCTTTATCCAAAGGGGTATTTTTGGGGGGTTTTGTACCCCAAAAATTGGTTTTTAGAATTTTTTACATAAAATTTTGGAAATAGTCAAATTTTATTATAAAAACACAATTTTTTGTCAAAGGCTCTTGTAGCAGCAAACCTGCGTACTCAGCCCCATGTTATTCTTATGGAAAATAATTAAATGCTATGACTCCCTTAATTATGAACATAAATGAATAAAAACTGGTATATGACTTCACCTAGTTGGGTTATATTGATATTAGCATAAAAATCCATTTTTTGTGTTCCTTGATGCAGCAAACCTGCGTACTCAGCCCCAATATTATTCTTATGGGGAATAATTAAAATTGTATAATATTGCTTATTTGTGAATATATTTTTATGAAACTTGGTAAGTGACTTTATGTAGTATTAAGACATTTATATCGCCATTGGAAATCCGCTGAGTATGCAGGTTTGCTGCGACGGGGGTATTGTTGTATTTATTTGTGTATCCCTGAGTCTAAATCACAGTAATTTAATCGTCAAAAGATGTCAGAAAAATTAATAACCAAATAAAATCCTGAAACTGAGTAAACGGTAGCTCAAGCTAGTCTCTAAAAGTTACAACAGGTTTGGGACTTTAACTTAATTTTGGTATAATAATTTTAGTTTCATAAGCACTTTAGCCGTTGTTGTCTAACATATTATTTAACATAAAATCGTGATTGTGTTCTTTTTCCTCTTTCAATGCTAAAGAAATGTTATTACTACATCATAGCTTAACCCATTGGCGTAGACATACGAGCAGGTCTCGTTCCTTACTTGTAATTTTATTAACGTGTGAATTGGAGTATAAAATTGGTGTTTTTAAATGGATTAATGGCATATTTTAATTAAAATATTGTTTTACTTCAGTTTAGAGAGTCGCATTGGCACACACACAGTAGACATAAGTAAAAATTAGCAAAATCAGTGTTCACCATGTGCAAGTCTCAAAGAATTAACCGATCCCGTCAACTTCCAAGCAAGCCTGCCACCGTTTATTTTACTTGGGCCCTCCCACCAACGTTGCCACAGACCGGTTAACTCATTGAGAGTTGCACAACTGGTCAGTTTTGGTCGTGTGCGGGAATCGAACCCACGAACATCGTATCGCCACCTGGCCAAGGTGTTTCCACGACGTAGCCAACTCAGCTAACACGACCAAAGGCCTGGTGGCGATATTAAGGGTTTTCAGTCAGTCCGCGCCCCTAGCGGATAGAACCGTAGACGCCCGCGGTCATTAGTTACATATTTTGCTACTAGAGTGCAGCACCAATCAATTCCCGTTATAGGCTACTCCAAATAGAATAAAATTACTACCTCAATGGGTTTAACAGTTTATTACATTAATTTTTTTATATACAAATATATTTACGTGTTTATGTGCCTGTGTTTCCCGAAAAACTAAGAATTTTTCGACAAATTAATTTAATAAAAGCAAAGTTGTAGTGGAAAGTTTACACAAATAAAAAGCATTTTACTTTCTACTTTGGATTATAAGGTTGAATAATTGGTAATTCAAGATAAAACAACATAATATGCTTATACCATTGTGACCGCCGATTCATGCAGATTACAATGGTATAACATACTTGTATATTAGGCACAAACTGTGATGAGTAGTAACGGTTTTATGAGAGCGCGCTACTAAAATCCCGTTAAAACAAGTGTATCGACGCTACTCCTAGCTATCCATTACTGTGACGTCACAGCGGCTTGACTCCGGCCTGGAGTATAGTGTGGTCTTGGCTAATACTGACCGCCTTGGTTTTAATGGAGGGGGAGGCCAATTGACCCCTCGCAGCGTACGCAGCCAACGTGTTAAATGATTTTTAAAGCAACTATTGCCTTGGAATATACACAAATCACATCATTACCTTGTATAATAAGGATGTGAACCAAAGAGATATTTTTTAAACAAAGTAGGTCTATATAACCAATAATTGTTTATTCATGATACCAGAATTGAGTTGGTTGAATATACAGGTTACTAAGCTAAATCCATCGTTGATTCTTTGATTCACAAGGTCAGACTTTAGTTTCAACCTTAAAAGGTCATTATCAAACCCATGATATCAAGTTATTTCACTCCATAATGAAGGTTGTCATGCTTTAAAAAACATCAAATACCAATTCGGTAATTAACGTCCAGCCGGAACGATCAATTTTGAGTTTCATGTTTGTATTTAGTATTTTGTTGAATATGGCAGTGAGACAAACCTTTGAACTTGAGCAGAACTTCCTTGGACTGGGCAGACTTGACCTGTTTCTCCAGTTTCCTGACACCAGTCGCCAATGTTGTCACCTCCTCCTCCAGTGTTGTTAATGGGTTTCTGAAACCATAGGAAAGTTATTAAATGTTTATTTGAATATGTATACATATCAATATTACGAATGTGTTTCAATTTAAAGCAAGGAACTATTGAGTTAAGATTGAGATTAAAATTAAATAAATCAAGCTCAAGCAAAATAAATACAGCGTTATTAGAAAGTTGCATCAATCTTATGATTAATTTTAAAATAATTTTTGACCCATTATGACATGACAAAATTAAAACATTGAAAGCAACAACGTTGAAATATTGAAGATATTTGTTCATGTTCGACTGTTCTTCACCTAACTGTACATTTATTCTACGACAGGGTTTTTAAGACAGAGAGGTACTGTTGTGAAGAGAAAGGATTGGTGAATTTGGTGTTTTCATAATTTTTTATGAAAATCAACCAACATTTAAGTAAATCCATTTTTACATCTGTCAGTAAGAGCACATATCATATACCAAAAATGATTTATTCTTGAATGTTCAAGGCAGTGTAACATTTGTATCTATTAACATTCTGTTGATTAAGGACATTTTACTTTACATCAGGTAATTTTTGTTTCATAGTAGGTAGTACTAGAATTTATTCTACATTGTGGTATTTCCCTAAGTCGGTATTATCAGTTTTTCCCTTTTTTCATAGGAGAATACACCAACAGATCAACACTAAATTTCCCATGAAGCAGTCACAATTTAACCAATTCATTTAACTCATGTTTTCCTAAAAGGGGATTAAACAATTATGCCTTGAGTAGAATCCCAAAGAGTGCAGCTGATCAGATTGAAATTTAAAATGAAGTGGTGGGGAATAGGAGGGGAGAGATGTTCACAAAGAGAGCTGTTTTAAATCCCATAGTTTTAACGGGGTAATAACCTCCCATGATACATACTTTGCGATGGCGCGAAGGCTTCCCAGATCGTCAGTGAAGGAGAGCATGTCACTCTGATGCTTTTGGGCGACATCCACAGCGAAGTGAAGGAACGTCATGCGAGGCTTGTTGGCTCGGGTCTCCAACAGCTTGGGCAGGGTGTTCAACTTGAAGCCTGCTGCGTTCCCGGCGTAACTTCCCTGCAACAGGAATATGTTGTCTTAATCACTGTATAAGACACCGACACAACTAGGGTTTATTTTGAATATAAATGAATAATGTGCGAGATGCCTTGTGTCTTGTTACTGAATAAGACCGACTGATTCTTTAGCCAGGATCAGTAGCTAGCCCAATGACCAATGGCAGCTGGATCTAGTTTCAAACCTTCACCAAATTTTCTCAGGATTTTGCTCAGGATAGATCTGACGAACTTCAGATTATGAAGCGAATACGCTAACTACTACGCTACCTAGACGATGTGAATTGCTTTATTCTTCTTGATCCTAAGCTTAACAACTTTCAAACTTGGTCAACGTGACTGACTGATGGGCAGAGGTTGGCCATTACTTTTGAAGAAGCAACCATTTGTGACTTTATAGCTCTCGTTTATAACTACTCTTTCCATTACTTAGCCAACCACTAGGAATGGATTTTAAGAAACTCCCTTAGGGCTCCGCCCCATGGAGAATCAAAGTTTCTTTCCAGTGTTATTCTCATGGACATTCACTTTGGTTTGAGGTGATGAAAATTCAAACAGCTGATCATGATTCGTAGTTGTTCCATGGTTAAACCACAGAATGCAGCACACACCACAGGTTTGGGATTAAATGGCAGCTACTATTCAATATTTAGGATTTTTGTTAAGAGCGAACTATTTGCATTATCAAAATTCTGCTCACTGAAATCGCTAGGTATTTTTTCCTTCTTTAAAATGACCGTGAATAGGTTTTTTTCAGAAAATCCGTTGAGGACGGGCTTTGAAAGTTAACATTGGCCCTACGCGAAAAACAGGTAGAAACTGGTGACTGGAGCCCCATCACCGTAGTGAAAATCCTTTAAAAAAACAGTAAATTATACTCACGGCATTGAGGTAGTTGCCCAGTTGTAGCAGCAAGACCAAGAACTCTCCCAGTTTGTTGCAGTGTATGAGAGAGTCGCAGGTGGTGACAACAGCTTCCAACTGCGGGGCCAGCTCCTCCACAGCTGCGGGGCACTCCTCCTTCTGGCGGGGGCAAACAGACAGACCGATCATCTCACTGTCTGGGGCAAAGCTAGGCCATGGTGCTGCATTACTTTTGCTCTTAAAATCAATTTAAAAGGAAAAAGTTTGTTGAACATGTGGGATCAACCAGATGATGTCTGTACTATTAACATAAAAAATGTTGTTATTGATGTGTAAGCAAAATAACTTGTGGATTTTGTAACTTGTTGGTAGGCGTCTATCATTGAAGGTAATTATTTATATTTTTACCTTGGCATTCAAGGTGTAAAGAGGTGATGTACAATGAAAAAATGTACTTGGAATCTTAAACCTATAAAAAGTAGGGGTGTGCGAGTACTCAAAACTTCGAGTTTTTGGCCGAGTATTTTTAATACTCGAACTCGACTCGAAGTTTTGAAAACTACTCGAAAGTTAGAGCGAGTATTTCCCGCCGATTTCCGGACAATCGCTAACGATTGCGACCGGCCAAAACGCGTAGTAACGGCCACAAAAGGCGATCGCATCACGTAAAATCGGCCGAAAATGACCACGTAATTTCGGCCATGACTAACGATTTCGTCATTTAATATTGATTATAAGCGATGTCTGGACCAGGTGCAATTGGCCAAATGACAACTGGGCCCTGTTTCATCGGCCGGAAACCAATGTCAAACCGTGTTTTGTTTGTCAATACGTAATCCAGTTTGATTGTACTGGCCAAAACTTGCTACTCACGTATTATAGTTAGAAACCATGTTTAGATTATCAAATCTAGGGTGGTATCCAAATCCCATTACACTATTTTAAACTACCAACTGATGGCAAATACTCGTTTGAAAATACTCAAAACTCGAAAATAATTGGCACTACTCGACTCGATTAAAAAAATCACTACACGCACATCCCTAATAAAAAGACAAATCTTTGTACAAAGGATCTCGACAAAACTGAATCCAAACCGTGCCATAGATATTTCCCTGTGTATGGGACAGTGAGAGATTAAAAATTAGCCCAAGATTGAGGGGGGGTTTTAGATCAAACATTTTTTAGACTCGTTTCAAATTTAGATTTTAACATTGGGCTTATGGAGTTTCAAATCAAAAGAATCATAACCAGTAAGAATAAATAATGAGTGGACTGGCAAACTACCACACATGATAAAGTATCAACAACTGATTTCTTCTTTTAACACTTTGGCTGCGGGCTACTATAAATATAGTACCTCGCCACTAGCCCGCCAAGCGGCCTACTATAATACTAGAAGCGCGCTCCCCTGCCAAACATTGCTTCAGTGTGAGCTCAGCACTTGACGAGAGCGGACTATACGCTGTTCGCAGTTTAAATATAACCATGTGACATTTGTGGTGTAGGTTGGCACTAAAATTTCCCTCGATTCCCGCAACTACGGGACTGGGAAAACTGCTTTTTATGCTAATA
Source organism: Allygus modestus (assembly GCA_963675035.1). Taxonomy (NCBI): domain Eukaryota; kingdom Metazoa; phylum Arthropoda; class Insecta; order Hemiptera; family Cicadellidae; genus Allygus; species Allygus modestus. The sequence goes on along the minus strand of OY776114.1, from coordinate 109,989,407 downwards.
AAATCCCTTGAAATGGCAGAACTGACTCTCTACATCGACCTATCGTGTGCTGCTGCTATCTGTTGGCACTTTTTAGAACTACGTTCAGCTATACTGTAATGTAGTTCAGCGCCTTCGAGTGCTACAGCCATTGGTTAGCCAAGATTTAGAAATGTGACCCCGACCAGCGATTGGCGGGCTACATTTTGCAAACGACCCGCCTCGGGGCAGACGTAGCGAACGTGTTAACTGTAAGGGGAGCTGTATAATGAGACTTTTACCTGGTTGGAATAAAAGGTTAAATATCTGGGATCGGCCTCGTAATCCTAGATTGTCCTTTGAGGGGATTTGGGAGTATCCAGTCAAATGATAATCTTGGATCTCGAGGCAGATTGCAGGTATTTAACCCTTATTACATTCTTCAACGTGATTCGGAAAAACAACATCTCAAAATTTTGAGAAGGTTTGAAACTGAACCCAGCTGCCATTTATCATTGGGCTATAGTGATGCTTTCTAAGAACAGGTCGACCTTAGATAGTGATAGTAACAAGACCAGGGAGTGGATTTTTCGTTATAAAAACGTAAAAAATACCACTGGCGTAGATAAAAATAATGAAGTTTACCTGGAGCATTGCTTGCACTCGCAGAGAGTAGTCTGGGAGTAGCAGCAGTTCTGCGTAGAATCTCTCCGCAGTGTCTAGCGTGGTCAGCTCTCCGGGGTGGGACCTGATGAGGGTTACCTGGCCGGGAGGAAAATACTGTCAGGAAACAAGTTACAAACAGAACCATAGAATGAAATTGTGGCACATTCATTCTAGAAGTGGTGCATTGTGGAACAATCCCGATGATGAGGTAGGCTGAAGGCAGGCAGAGTTAGCTCTCTATCTATAAAGCCAAACTACGCCAGGAACCTTTGAGAAAACCTAAGTCTGACACCCATGGACCACAAACATGCTTAAGGTACAACTGCTTACTGAGCAATTAACGAGGTTTTTAGGTGGCAGATTCACAGGCTGGTAAACCGGCTCTTGGTACTTCATTGGTTTACAACCAAACCACACTGAAAACTTGTAATTCTCTTCCAGAAGCAATTTGTTTTAGGAATTATTACATTTTGGGGTCCTGTTCCGTATAATAATATACAATAATTATTTTTTATAAACTTTATCTCCAAATTCTTAAAGCAAATTGTTTCATTTAATTTGTCGGTAGTTTTTAAACTAATACTCTAGCACGCAGAACTGTCTGCTATATGAGATCGGCAAGGTTCTGATTTCCTCAATTCCTAAAGGTATGGTTATTCTTGGATCGCCGTATCATAACAAGGTGTGTTTTTGTCCACTTTCGGAGAACAAAGTGAACCGTTTTTGCACTTGTAATTTTTTGATACATTATAATTATAAGAAATGAGGGAGGCGGGAAGAGCGAACCACTCGTGACACAAAGAGAACTAACCAGCTGTCAAACTGACACTGCCAGCCAGTGCAGCCAACCTACTCATGATCCACTGAAATCTTACTAGATTTCCCTTTGTAAAGAGCGAACCACTCGTGACACAATGAGAACTAACCAGCTGTCAAACTGACACTGCCAGCCAGTGCAGCCAACCTACTCATGATCCACTGAAATCTTACTAGATTTCCATTTGTAAAATCTTTGCAAAATAAGTGTACTTTAATGAAACACAAGAGTAATAATGTAAAAAGTGTCGGTGGGTACATGCACACCTATCACTCGCTAGAACCGCCCCTGCTCTCTTCATTTTATTAGACTCACAACAAAAATAAAAATAGATTCCCCATCTTTACCTCCTGTTCGTCAGGCAGTATCCTCAGCAATCCTTTCAGCCTCTCTGCGGACAGACCCTCGCAGTTCCTCAAGGCCTCCAGCACCCCAGAGGACCCCGTCTTAAACTGCTTCAGGAAGATGTTGACAGCGAGGCTCCTCTTGTTGTCCAGGAGGCAGGTCAGTGTGGGAGAGATGGAATTTAAACTGGACTGTGACGTGAGCGACCTCGAAATTGTTTTCTGGCAGAACAATTCATCAATCTGGCTGTAGTCTATCGGCACCTGGGGCATTGTAGCGTTCGCCCATATTGACTTTCCTGAGAACAGTGAGTTGTAATATCTTGTAAATTGTGTCATGTTTTTACGAGTAATGTAGAGAATCAGTTAAAAAAACATCTAAATTTCAACAAAGAAAACCAACTTAAAGAAATTAAAAACCACCCAAGAAATGTAAAACTGCCCAGTTCAGTGCTGCAAAACTTCAAACCAACTTGTGAAGAAGTCTATCAAACATGCCATAGGGGTACCGCTTATAAAAAACCGCGGGCCGGTTATATTGTGTGTCGCGCAGGTAGAGTAGTGATGGGAGCGGCGTGCGCGAGCCACTCTTGAGGTCGCGGTTCTGCGCACGTTCTTTTCCGTCTAGTATACCTATAAGCTTTAACGCCTGAGGTTTTAGTTTTAACCTTATTATGATTTTCGAGTGAATGGGTTTATACTTTTAGAAGCTTTAGGGTAAGTTTAAATTTGAAGCATTGACTTCAGTATATATAGTCAGTGGTTGAAGGTTGAGAGAAGTTGTTTAAAAAATCCTCAGAGATCTAGAAAAACAATTTGTATACAATGAAATCCCCCATAAAAAAAACTACATGAATTAGGAAATAAATTATTTGTGCAAGCTGCATGCTATGGTACGTGTAATCGTAAAAAATTACTCTGATGATAAACATGATATGTGTACAAGCATTGAGTATACTCTGTATATTCAATGGTTAAAGTAAAAATGAGTAGAGTATAAGGTGTGAGGGGACATCTGTGTCTAATTAAGCTCATGGGCAAAAATACAGATCCACAGCTGGAATAGACATGGTACATCACAGCTTGAAATTCACTTGATATGGAGTCACCTTATTTTTCTACTTGTCTTGAGTTTAATCATTGTCAATCGTATACATAACTTACCAATAATCTGATTGGGCACTTTTGTCCAGTTGAGAGTCTTCATCTTCTTGCTCGGTTTGGGGAGTGTGTTGTACTTGTGAAACCCCGGAGTGAAATCAGTTCCCTGAAGTCTCCTGTTAGGTAATGTGTGGTAGTTTGGGTTCGACCTGAAGTTCGGCTGAACGAAACTTTCAGCATACCTCTCTTGCGTGATGAAGGGATCAGAAAATACTGACATTGACATGGGAGGAGGTGGGGGAGGGGTTGGTCCTGGACTATTTGTCATGAAGGGGGGTGGAGGTGGAGGTGGTGCCCCATTTGAGATTGTTGGTAATGGTGGAGGTGGTGGTGGTAATGCCCCATTTGATGATGGAGGTAAGGGCGGAGGCGGAGGAGGTAATGCACCATTTGACATTGGAGGTAATGGTGGAGGTGGTGGTGGTAATAGTCCATTTGATGACGGAGGTAATGGCGGAGGTGGTGGTGGTAATGGTCCATTTGACATTGGAGGTAATGGTGGAGGGGGTGGAGGAATGGAGTTACATGGTATAGGAGAAGGAAGTGGAATAGAAGATGGATCATTTGATTCCAGAGGTAGTGTTGGAAGAGAAGGTATGTGGGCATTGCATTGTAAAGTAGGTAAAAGATTACTTTGATTCTTACATGAAGATTGTAGTGACGAATCAGAACCAGGAATGTCTGATTGTAAATGAGTTAATGGGGGTGGAATGGGAATTGAGCTGACATTAGGTTGGGCTTCTTCACTAGAATACACTAGAACAGTCTCAGTTCTTAGATTAGAAATTCTTACAGAGGTAGGAGAAACTTGAGTTGGCACATAACTTTTGATTATCGGCTCTTCTACGGTAATACTGTTGCTTCTCTGTCTAACCAGACTTTGAGGAGGTGTGGACTTTCTTATTTTTGTAAATGAAAGCCTTTGATTTTGATTTGTTGCAGGAGTTGTATCTGCATTAGGAATGTTTTCGAGTTGCTGTTCCTCCGGCCTGTGCAAATTCGTTTGAGAGTTTGTCAACTGTGGTTCTTCCCTCACAAACTTTCTCAGGCAGTTTCGGCATATTTCCACAGAGGGGCTGGGAGACAGGGAGAGGTCACTGGTGGAGTTTGAGAGTGAAATCGTTGGTTGAGACAGGTCAGTATGGTCGGTTGGCGGGTTGTTTATCGTCGGGAGGCTGAGTGTGGGAGAAGTTTTCGCTTCATCGACTTGCACACCAATTGTGCAGCTCGCTCTTCTCTTGGTGGAGACCCATCTGTTTCTTGACGTTTGGGTCCCAAAATCCCTGGTTCTTCCGGTTTTCTTCACAAACCTTTTTGCACTTTGCGTATCTGACACGACTTCTTGCAAAGATTCCCAAACCCGGTCCCTGAAACAATGGGAAAAGGTTGTGTTCAATGTCAAGTTCAAAATGAAACAAAGTTATTTATACATGAACTCAAATTATATTACAGTGCATTGCCATCGCACAAGGTCTCGCACCTACGAAGGCCTCGCGCTTGAGGGATGTTCTGAACATGGAAGCTGGAGGCGTCATGGCAGGGAGCAGACTTGTAGGCAATTGACGATTAGAAATTAAAAGAAAAATTAAAGACTAAACAAGCTATCTATTTTCGGCGAGCGTGGAAATTGACATTGTTAACATGGTTTCCAGTGAGGGGTTCAGTATAAATATTCGTCTGGTGGAACTCCAAATTTAGTTAGGCCTATATAAAAATACCTCTTACATTAACTATTTCTTTCAACAGTGTAACAGCAAAATTCGAGGTCTTGAAAATTGAGAAATTGGCATGTGAGAGTCTATTCCCTACGGCTTCTCTTGCCAACCACCCTTAAAACCCATAACTTATTTCAAAATAATCAATGCTAAAAACACATACAGGAATACCTAAATATTGGTTTAAAGTTCATTTCTTAACATTACTTAGGCTGGCCTATTACAAAGCACGGTCATGAGAACAAACATGCACATGTCTTTTGGTGGTTAATGTATTTTTAATTCAATGATTTTGGCTAGAATAATATGACATCATAAACGCATCGAAGTTTATTAGGCCTAAATGGAAGATATTACAGTGGTTGTAGTAATTTCTGGTAGCAATCTTGCCAGTGAGAACCGAGCCTAACACCAACAGTTGAGTACTGTCCAACTTAATGTAAAATATATCCTACAGTAGTGCAGAGGCAACGTTTTGTGACCGGTGGGTGATGTATGGTAGAAGTGTATGAAGGGGGGGAGGAGAGGTAGTTATTATAAAGGAAAGGCCTCGCGTTGGCTAAGGACGGCACTGTTACAATGTAGTGGTTAGAGAGCTAGCCCAACAATTTGAGGTTCACGAGTTCAATCCTGGGCAAAATATAAAACTTTTGGTGGTTACAGAAACTGAATCCAACTGCCATTTGTAGCTGGGCTTTTCATGAATCAGTTTCAGTTAAGGTCCACCTTAGAGAGTAACAATGGCCAGGGGTTTCAACCATACCTTTAAAACAATATAAAATTTCACTGGTGTTGATACAAAAAAGAATTTAAATCAAAATTATCCATAAAATTCTCCGCAAAGGAAAACTACAGAACACACAAATGAACGACATAATGAAGTCATTCTCCGGTTGAGAAATACAGACAAATTGAATGCCCCTAAAGTATACAACCTCTTAAAAATAAGTTAAACGAAAACTTCTATTGGCCAACCATTATATTTATATTTTAAACTTTAATTTAAATAAATAGCTGTTATATAATTTCCTTGTTAAAACTATGAGCTATAGTTAGTCGCTACGTAAATTACACTTACGAATCAGGGTCTGCAGGATCAAGCTGAGACAATGCAAGAAGTAAGGATTGCAGCATCAGAAACTGTGGTGTGTTCAGCACCTGTGGAAAATAAGAGAATTCAAATGTTTAGTGAACGAAGAGTAATCAGTTAGGCTAGGAAACTAGAGGAAAAAGTGAAAGAAGCTTAAGAGGCAGTGGCGGATCCAGCTTTATAGTCAGGGGGGGGCGAACATAGTGGTGGAATACCCCCCCCCCCCCGATTGTTATTGTTACGGATAATAATTTTAATAGTAATCAAATACTAAAAATAACAGTTAAACCCAATATATACTAAAGTGAACTGAACTAAGACAGAAAAGGCAGAACAGCGTTCATGCGCAGTGTAAGGGTGTGATGACTAATAATATCACGTAGACACAGTGGATGCATGGTCAAACTCCCGTTGCCATGGTAACGTGACGTACGCACCACTCTGCCTGCACCTCACCGCCCCGCCCACTCGAGCTACCGCTGTTGTATCTGAGATCTAATAACTACACAACGTTAATCTTGATCACCCACACTCAAGTATGCGACGGCGATGGTGGTTTCGTGGGTAAAAAAGGAGACAGGGTGTAAGAGCGGTTGCGTCGTTGTGTCAGTGGAGCCAACTGTCAGGCGTCATCAGAACAAAATTATCACTCCCACTAACTGTTTACGCTTAGTTCCACAACTTTAGTATGCATACAGACCCCCCTCGCCCCTCGCTTTAGTATGATCACCCCCCTCGCCCCCCCCCTTGGCTCCGCCAGTGTTAAGAGGTTGGCGAAGCTGAGTATAATCAACTGATCTGAACTACCATTCCATCCATAACAACAAACCCTCATTCTTGGCATCAGAGTTTGACAGAATATATTTTTCTCGTTTCATATTTCATGACCTCAGCTAATTGTTTAATGACAATTTTATTTTGAGAGCATTACAGCGCGTTAACACGAGAATTAGCAATGAAAGTTGTCAACTTGGGGGAAACTGTTGTAAGTAACAGCTTTCTTGCAGTTTCTGATTTAAACACTGCTTTGGACGCAAACAAATGCATTATCATTTTGAGTAGGAAACAAAATTTCTGTTTTAAACAAAAATCTGTTGGCAATAAAGAATTGTAGCCGAATAACTATTGATGTTATTATAATATTTACTTTGGATATTCAAGAGTAAATGGGCCCTTATAAAACGTGGAAATCAGGTTTTAGATCTTTTACTATTTTGTTTGAAGCAGGTGTTAACATCTCTGGAAGTTTCGTTCTTCTCCACATTTTTTATTTTCAAAGACATACCTAGACTCTTCTGGTGTTTCCTAATCAAAATCTTACAGTTTAGAAACATGTTTATACTTACTTTTTTATAAACAGAGTCAAACAGATGACAGGCCGACAATGGTTCCAACTGCTCCTCATCCTTCGCTTGGTGTTCGTCAAACACTTTCAGCTGAATCTGGAGGGATTCATCCTCTACAAACCTCAGCGTTGACAAAACCTTCTCCAGCCCAACTCCTGAAATATTGCTTAATTTACCACCGTAAAAATATAAGTGTATACAAAAATAAAATATGATTGCTCTAAGGTACATGAGTATAATTTTTATCATACCATGACCAAGACTTAATCAACTCATGAAAAATTTGTCTGTGATTTTACTTTGTCTTGATAGTACTTTGGGGGGCCGAGCTTTGCTTGGGAGAAAATCACATATTGATAATTTGTGAAAGTTTCTTTGACAACTTTTTATCAGCTGTTACAATTATTTTGGAATGATTTAAAACTCCACAAGCCTAGTGTTAACGTTTTCAACTTTCAAATAAGAATTCTAGACAAATTTGAGTTTTCCTGGTTAACTATATTGACCACTTAATTTCTATAGCCAAAAGAGCCCCATTTTCAAAGTTTGGGGAAAATCCTTCCTTGGAATTCCGAGATCTATTTACACACAGCCAAATACTATTTTGAGGGGGGGGGGAATATACTCATACTGTACTGCTTTTAAATTAGTATAAACTACTTGATTGTGTTATTTATGCATTTTTTTAACCTTTGCACAAGAATCTTAATGTTGAAAAATATGTTTTGCCCAGAAGATCTTATGACCATGAAAATAGAGGTGAAATAGAGTTCAAATTTAAAAACATTACTATATGTACTACTACAAGTCTTGACAGTGTGCGCAATTTTTTGCTATATTTGTTTTTTTCATCAAGTAAACCAGTTAGTTTCATAGTCATAGATAGTTATTAAAAATAAACATAATAACTGAGTACTTAGCACAGAGCCTTGTAGCATTCCAGATTTATCAACAGCTATAAATAGAGCCCGCTAGGAAGAAGTCTGAGACTTGCCTCTTTAATTCATCCACTCCACAAATTCTGTCAGCTAGTCAATGCGGTTACTAGAAGTGACCAATGTCTGCACTGACGTAACCGAACCGATCCAAAAAATTGAAGTGAAAAGGAAAGCAAATCTTAGACTCAACTTGCGCTTCATTCTAGTGGGCTCCATCAGCAATAACCAGCCAGGAGACTTACCGAAGAGCTCGTTACGCAGGTGGTTACGCTGAATTACGTCTGGAGCTCCTAGAATGACACAGTTTACGAAGGCCAACAGCGTAGTCTGGTAAGCGACAGTGTCAGCGGTCTGGAGTTCTTGGACAACCAGGTCGAACCTGTACCTCCGCCCATGGCTCATCTGCTAACATACAAACACATGAACTGTAGAGAAAAGAGGATACTCGGGCAGTGCCGTGGTGTAATAAGATTAAAATTTTAATATTAATTTGTTGAAAATTTTATGAAATATTATTAAAGAAACATATAACCAGACGGATAGGAAGATTCTAGGTAAAGACAAATTTGCTATCCGAGCGGATGAAGAAGTACTGAGCCGAGAGAAAACGGAAAAACCCAGAAGAAAATGACTAGAGTGATCCAATGAATGCTATAAAAGAAGATGAAAACAGATTAAGAGTTGACACTAAAAGACCCGATGAAGAGAAAGAAAGAAAAGACACTCTGAGAAATTAAAGTATATTATATCAAAATAATGAACCTGTTTAGTCGTTAAATTTATCAATACTCAATTCGTAACACATGTTAAATGTGCAAAACTGTGTCTTTTCCCTTTAACAGCAGCTCTTGAATGCAACTAAATACCATGAATGAGCAAAACTGAACTTTGAGAGCATCCGGTGTACTTCTGAGTGGAAGAACACAAAATTGAAAATGATTCTACACAGCTATGGATCATGGATCTAGTTCATATTTTAATAATTAACCATCATTAAAAACCGCCCAAAGGTAAACATACTTTCACCTTTTTCCAGCGAAGGATTGTAAAGGTACTACTCTAAGCTATTAATTATTGATTTAATGTTTACATACAATTTTGTGTATTGAACCAAATTCTGTGCAGCTACTACCTGGCAGCCAAAGAAGCCGTTTAAAGTTTTATTAAAATAAAATATAAAGTTAAATTGCAAAAAAGGTTTTTTATATGTTTTGGGAAATCTTTTAAGACAAAACCATTAAAATTATTTATGTATTAAGAGCGTAAAGTATGTCTTTATTGCTTGAGAGAAAACTGTCCCAAAAGTAATTAAGACTTTACACTCAAATTACATACACAAATCGTCCTACAACTGTGATTTTGGATACCACACAACTTAGAAAAACACACTTTCCATTTTTGCTGAATTCACTGAGATTACAGACACTGAGTCAGTTTTAGCTTTGTCCAAAGCAACAATCAATCAGCTGTTTATTACTTCAGCAAGCGGAAACGTAAGGCGCAGCGAGTGAAAAAGTAAGATGCAGCGAGTGAAAAAGACTTTCAGATGACTTTTTCGCTTGTTAAACAGAAAACAGCTGTTTTACGATGTGTTTTTATATCTTAAAGAAGTACTTGGACATGGTTGTAAGAAAAGGTATTTTGACATTTTGACGACTTTAGAAATCTTGCAATAGAAAACCTTAAAGCATATTTTCATATTACGTTAGTTGCAACATGACTGTCCTACCTTGAAGTAGTTGAGGGAGTCCAGAGCGAGGGAATGCCCCTCTGATGAGTACATGCACAGCGCGCATAGCAACTCAAACACCTGCAGCTTCACGCTGTTGTTGCGCGACACCAGAACTGCAACAAAAGAAATACTGTACCGAAGACTTGGTCATAACGTAACATACAGTGAGAGGAGTTTTAGATTAAAAAGAGACAGAAAGGTAGGAGAAGACTGTTTATCAGAAAAGCCATCTGAAATTATAATGAGTTCGTACGCAGCACGCTGACGTGAGGGTGAGTGAAGTGAATTTCCATATAAAAACTTAAAACATAGACTCCATTTTTTTAGTAATCCATGAAAACATTGAATTTTTTGGCTGTTTTAAAACTACACAACATATGAATCCTTTTCTAATGTAAAATCCCCATAAGACAACATCTTAATATATAAAACAAAGTGGTGTTAGTTACAAATTTTATAACTCAAGAACAGCTGAACGGATTTAAATGAAATTTTGCACACGGATAGTTTATTACCTGGATTAACACATAAGAAACTTTTTACTCCTGAAAATGTGAAGGGCTCTGCCCCTTTGGTTTTTAAAGTTTACATGTTATTCCTTATGGGACATGTGTTTATCATTTTCTGCTTTTAATTAATAAACAGATAATGTTTTGATAAAACAGCTGTTTTTGTAAACAGTGTATTTGTTCAAACATGGCATTTAAAAAATTACACTATCACAGTTTTCTATTAGGAGTATATCTAAACATACTTGAAAGGCATAACTATATGTACATTATGGAAATAAAAAACCTACTTGAATGGCAACTCTCATAATGGAAATAAAAAAAACTACTTGAATGGCAACTCAAACTCTTTTTTCGATAGGCGAGTGAGCGAAGCGAATGAGCTCATATTGAAAATGAACGAGTATTTGACATAAAACAAATTTAATGACTTAGGACAGGACAACGTCTGTCGGACCAGCTAGTACTCTATAATAGCGGAAAAATAAATTTGCTAGTTGAGGGCGTGATTTGCCGGGCTGATCAACCAAGATCAGCCAATAGTAGACGTGCTGCACTGCCAAAACTCCTCACCTGCTGATTGGAATAACATTCGAGTGACATTTTTCTATGGAAAAATGGCAACAGTGACAGCTTACAGACATGCTATTGGCTACAGCCCATCTGTCGTTTTATCTGTCCCCTATTATAGCAGTTTAGTCAATATAAATTTTCTTTCATAACTCAGTATATATTTGTGCTAGAATGGTGAGAGAAAGACTTAAAACTTTTCTATCTCTAATCTCTATCTTTTTAGGGGGCTTCTCTGACCTTTTTCGGGCTCAAAAACTAAAGATTTGAAAAATTAAAATCCCAAAAAAGGGCCCAATATCCCAACAAACATCTACAACTCATTATAGAAAGGAATGTCCCTATGAAATTTTAAGTAAATCGGAAAAAACGTGACCGTTAGAATGAAAACACACACACATATAATTTTGAACGATCTCCCAAAATGTGTTCAGGGGGTCATGTTAGGAACTTCTATGATGGTCCCAGGCCTTAAGTTTCACCTTGCGGTCATGCTAGTAGTTCAGTTTTCCACAGGAAATTCTCTAAGAGGGCTAATCCCCCTCCTCCTGGCCAATGATGTGTACAGCCATGCACCATCAAAGTGAGACCCTGACATGACTTGTCAGATGAACTAGTTACTCACTCTGATAGTCAAACAACAAATCGTAATCATAGAGCTCATAGTTTATGGTGGAATCTAAACCAATAACAAATTATTAGGTCGATTATATTTGAATTCTGCAGTCACAGCGGATTTCCCGCTTATGCTGTGGTGGTCCCCTATCATCTCCTTCACCCTTAGGTAGCACTAGATCATTAAATTTTCTGGTTGTGGTTTATTGTTGTTTGCACAAAAAAGCAATTTTTTGCCTATGGTTCCCGAAGCAGCAAACCTAGGTACTTGGTCCCCATGTTATTCTTATGGAAAATAATTAAAATGTAATATATCGCTTATTTATGAATGTATATGGATGAAACTTGGGATGTGATTTCACTAAGATGAGTTCTATTGATATTTGCATAAAAACCCATTATTTTATGTTCCTTGTTGCAGCAAACCTGCGTACTCATCCCCAATGTTATTCTTATGGAGAATAATTAATATTTTAAATATTGCTTATTGATAAATATATTTCTTATGAATCCTGTTAAGTATTTTAATGTATTATGTTATATATTCATTGGAAATTCTCTGAGTATGCAGGTTTGCTACTACGGGGGTATTTTTTGTATGAAAAATAGTAGGGAAAATTGTTGTATGTTTTAGTCAGTTATAAATTTTGAGTTTTAAATGTAAATACAGGGTTAATTTATAATGGGAGGAGTTTCCAAAAATATAGTATGGTTAAAATGAAATAAAGTTAAAATAAATGACTTAAGGAAATTGGCTGAGTGTGAGTTTTACTTGTAAATTAGTGCAAAGATCAGATATCAAAACTACAATGATTAAGTATCCCTGCTTTAAACTTCTCGCTTTAAATATCAATGCAACATTTTAAACCATCTGGTCAACTATCAAATTTATTTGATAGGACATTTTAAAATGTACAATTAGTGCTATAAACCTTATTTTTATTTAATAAGTAAAACTAGCTAGCCAGACAGACGTTATCCTGTTCTCATGTCATTGAAGTTGTTTTATGACAAATACACGTTCATTTTCAAGATGAGCTCGTTCACTTCGCTCACTCGCCTCCCGGATGAGTTCGTTCGCTACGCTCACTCGCCTATCGAAAAAATAGTTTGAGTTGCCAATCAAGTAGTTTTTTATTTCTATAATGATCATATGTTTATTCCTTTCAAGTATGTTTAGATATAATCCTTGTTAACAGCTTTTTGGTGTAACTAACTGAACTTTGATCAAATCAATGGGAACTTTGAAGGCCAGTGGGGCAGAACCCTTAGGTTGGATTACAAATTTTATTATATAAGGACCTTTTCCTGCCATTAACGAACACAACAAAAATAGAATTATTCAATTTGGTGCACTCATTCTCAAGTTATGGCATGACATGGGGAAATAGCCATTCATTTTTATAGATTAGAAGACGTATGAATATCTTCAACTGTGTAAATTACATTGAAGGCAACGTCTACACAAATGAACCAGAATGTGTTTTCAAGCCAGTGTGGGAAAAGTATCGCACTTTGGTGTGTGGTCTGTATGATAAAGAGTTGCAGTCAAACGCAAACTCTAGCAAACCACAATGAGTGGGTTTTCCTGACCCAGGGTTAATACAGAGTCATAAAACAATACCCAGTGTCAACTTCTATTACGCCTCCTGTAATGGAGTTGCACAACCAGAATGATTGGCTGGTTTCTTAATCAGAGTGATAATTGCTGTGTTCGGCCTCTGAGTGAGGATAGTTTATTAATCGACCCGCTGGGCATAAAACTCTAGAGGAGGAAAATGTCATTGAGTATTAACTAGATTAATTTAACAGTGTACAAAGCCATTTATAAAGTAGTATAAAACAAAAATATAGTTTAACTGAACTAAAATACAATTTTAAATAGTTTCTAATTTGGTTTATAACTTGTTGATATATACATTTTATTTGAAAAATGGTCTTCAGATTATTTCTTTAATTTTTAGGAGCGAGGATCGAACATATTTTGACTTGACAAAACTTAATTTTCAATTCAACATAGGCACGGCAGAGCACTGAAATATTCAAAATTTGTTTAATAGAATTTTTAAGGGTTGGGTGGTTCTTAAATTTTGATTCATTTTACAGTATGTTTCTTATATAGGATTTTTAACATCCCAGATATTCTCCTCAACTCAATGTTAATTAATATCCATCAGCAATTTAAATGCCAACTTTAACTTTTTAAATTTGACAGTACTAACTATCCAGATTTAGGTTTGTTTACTCCGAGGTTGCAAACAAAATTTCCTTCTAATTAATAATATGGATTCATCACTGGGTCCAACAAGTTGTTGGCTGGATTGAAATATTTCTGCCCTACAGTAATTTTTATTTTTACGTCCACAATCTTTGTCAGTAATATAATGTAGCAATTCTCTAAAAGTTCAACATATATCTGAATACTTCAAGACAAACCTATAAAGGAAATACTCAAAACTAACATTTTATTATTTTTTTAAATCCAATTTACAACTGAAATCCATACAATTTGGTAATATTTAATCAACTCACTATTGGCCAGTTGCCTGGTGTACTCCCGATGTTGAACGATGTACTCCAACCCGACTTGGGAGTTCATGACAGCCCGTAGACAGCTGACACATTGCAACTGTGACACTGTGTCTGCCACACTGGACAACCCCTGGGCTCCCAACCTCTCCAGGCTCTCCAGTAGAACTCCTAGTCCGTCACATTCTAGGAACTCCAACATCCATGTCCTGTAACATCAGTGACAGTCTGAGAACACGTGTGTAGACAGCTGTAACACTGCAGCTGTGACACAGTGTCCGCCACACTGGACAACCCCTGGGCTCCCAACCTCTCCAGGCTCTTCAGTAGGACTCTTAGTCCGTCACATTCCAGGAATTCCAACATCCATGTCCTGTAACATCAGTGACAGTCTGAGAACACGTGTGTAGACAGCTGTAACACTGCAGCTGTGATACAGTGTCCGCCACACTGGACAACCCCTGGGCTCCCAACCTCTCCAGGCTCTTCAGTAGGACTCCTAGTCCGTAACATTCCAGGAACTCCAACATCCATGTCCTGTAACATCAGTGACAGTCTGAGAACAAGTGTGTAGACAGATGTAACACTGCAGCTGTGACACAGTGTCCGCCACACTGGACAACCCCTGGGCTCCCAACCTCTCCAGGCTCTCCAGTAGATCTCCTAGTCCGTCACATTCTAGGAACTCCAACATCCATGTCCTGTAACATCAGTGACAGTCTGAGAACACGTGTGTAGACAGCTGTAACACTGCAGCTGTGACACAGTGTCTGCCACACTGGACAACCCCTGGGCTCCCAACCTCTCCAGGCTCTTCAGTAGGACTCTTAGTCCGTCACATTCCAGGAATTCCAACATCCATGTCCTGTAACATCAGTGACAGTCTGAGAACACGTGTGTAGACAGCTGTAACACTGCAGCTGTGATACAGTGTCCGCCACACTGGACAACCCCTGGGCTCCCAACCTCTCCAGGCTCTTCAGTAGGATTCCTAGTCCGTAACATTCCAGGAACTCCAACATCCATGTCCTGTAACATCAGTGACAGTCTGAGAACAAGTGTGTAGACAGATGTAACACTGCAGCTGTGACACAGTGTCCGCCACACTGGACAACCCCTGGGCTCCCAACCTCTCCAGGCTCCCCAGTAGAACTCCTAGTCCGTCACATTCTAGGAACTCCAACATCCACGTCCTGTAACAACAGTGACAGTCTGAGAACAAGTGTGTAGACAGCTGTAACACTGCAGCTGTGATACAGTGTCCGCCACACTGGACAACCCCAGGGCTCCCAACCTCTCCAGGCTCTTCAGTAGGACTCCTAGTCCGTAACTTTCCAGGAACTCCAACATCCATGTCCTGTAACATCAGTGACAGTCTGAGAACAAGTGTGTAGACAGCTGTAACACTGCAGCTGTGATACAGTGTCCGCCACACTGGACAACCAGCCAACCAGGCTCAACCAGGCCCAACCTCTCCAGGCTCTCCAGTAGAACTCCTAGTCCGTCACATTCTAGGAACTCCAACATCCATGTCCTGTAACATCAGTGACAGTCTGAGAAGACGTGTGTAGACAGCTGTAACACTGCAGCTATGATACAGTGTCCGCCACACTGGACAACCCCTGGGCTCCCAACCTCTCCAGGCTCTCCAGTAGAACTACTAGTCTGTCACATTCCAGGAACTCCAACATCCATGTCCTGTAACATCAGTGACAGTCTGAGAACAAATGTGTAGACAGCTGTAACACTGCAGCTGTGACACAGTGTCCGCCACTAGGACTCTTCAGTAGGACTCCTAGTCCGTCACATTCCAGGAATTCCAACATCCATGTCCTGTAACATCAGTGACAGTCTGAGAACACGTGTGTAGACAGCTGTAACACTGCAGCTGTGACACAGTGTCCACCACATTGGACAACCCCTGGGCTCCCATCCTCTCCAGGCTCTCCAGTAGAACTCCTTCCAGTAGTCCAGTATAACTCCTAGTCCAGACTCTCCATACTCTCCAGTAGAACTCCTAGTCCGTCATATTCCAGGAACTCCAACATCCATGTCCTGTAACATCAGAGACAGTCTGAGAACACGTGTGTAGACAGCTGCAACACTGCAGCTGTGAAAAAGTGTCCGCCACACTGGACAACCCCTGGGCTCCCAACCTCTCCAGGCTCTCCAGTAGAACTCCTAGTCCGTAACATTCTAGGAACCCCAAAATCCATGTCCTGTAACATCAGTGACAGTCTGAGAACACGTGTGTAGACAGCAGTAACACTGCATCTGTGATTCAGTGTCCGCCACACTGGACAACCCTCTGGGCTCCCAACCTCTCCAGGCTCTCCAGTAGACCTCCTAGTCCGTCACATTCCAGGAACTCCAACATCCATGTCCTGTAACATCAGTGACAGTCTGAGAACACGTGTGTAGACAGCTGTAACACTGCAGCTGTGATACAGTGTCCGCCACACTGGACAACCCCTTGGCTCCCAACCTCTCCAGGCTCTCCAGTAGACCTCCTAGTCCGTCACATTCCAGGAACTCCAACATCCATGTCCTGTAACATCAGAGACAGTCTGAGAACACGTGTGTAGACAGCTGTAACACTGCAGCTGTGACACAGTGTCTGCCACACTGGACAACCCCTGGGCTCCCAACCTCTCCAGGCTCTTCAGTAGGACTCTTAGTCCGTCACATTCCAGGAATTCCAACATCCATGTCCTGTAACATCAGTGACAGTCTGAGAACACGTGTGTAGACAGCTGTAACACTGCAGCTGTGATACAGTGTCCGCCACACTGGACAACCCCTGGGCTCCCAACCTCTCCAGGCTCTTCAGTAGGACTCCTAGTCCGTAACATTCCAGGAACTCCAACATCCATGTCCTGTAACATCAGTGACAGTCTGAGAACAAGTGTGTAGACAGATGTAACACTGCAGCTGTGACACAGTGTCCGCCACACTGGACAACCCCTGGGCTCCCAACCTCTCCAGGCTCCCCAGTAGAACTCCTAGTCCGTCACATTCTAGGAACTCCAACATCCACGTCCTGTAACAACAGTGACAGTCTGAGAACAAGTGTGTAGACAGCTGTAACACTGCAGCTGTGATACAGTGTCCGCCACACTGGACAACCCCAGGGCTCCCAACCTCTCCAGGCTCTTCAGTAGGACTCCTAGTCCGTAACTTTCCAGGAACTCCAACATCCATGTCCTGTAACATCAGTGACAGTCTGAGAACAAGTGTGTAGACAGCTGTAACACTGCAGCTGTGATACAGTGTCCGCCACACTGGACAACCAGCCAACCAGGCTCAACCAGGCCCAACCTCTCCAGGCTCTCCAGTAGAACTCCTAGTCCGTCACATTCTAGGAACTCCAACATCCATGTCCTGTAACATCAGTGACAGTCTGAGAAGACGTGTGTAGACAGCTGTAACACTGCAGCTATGATACAGTGTCCGCCACACTGGACAACCCCTGGGCTCCCAACCTCTCCAGGCTCTCCAGTAGAACTACTAGTCTGTCACATTCCAGGAACTCCAACATCCATGTCCTGTAACATCAGTGACAGTCTGAGAACAAATGTGTAGACAGCTGTAACACTGCAGCTGTGACACAGTGTCCGCCACTAGGACTCTTCAGTAGGACTCCTAGTCCGTCACATTCCAGGAATTCCAACATCCATGTCCTGTAACATCAGTGACAGTCTGAGAACACGTGTGTAGACAGCTGTAACACTGCAGCTGTGACACGGTGTCCACCACACTGGACAACCCCTGGGCTGCCAACCTCTCCAGACTCTCCAGTAGGACTCCTAGTCCGTCACATTCTAGGAACTCCAACATCCATGTCCTGTAACATCAGTGACAGTCTGAGAACACGTGTGTAGACAGCTGTAACACTGCAGCTGTGACACAGTGTCCGCCACACTGGACAACCCCTGGGCTCCCAACCTCTCCAGGCTCTTCAGTAGGACTCTTAGTCCGTCACATTCCAGGAATTCCAACATCCATGTCCTGTAACATCAGTGACAGTCTGAGAACACGTGTGTAGACAGCTGTAACACTGCAGCTGTGATACAGTGTCCGCCACACTGGACAACCCCTGGGCTCCCAACCTCTCCAGGCTCTTCAGTAGGACTCCTAGTCCGTAACATTCCAGGAACTCCAACATCCATGTCCTGTAACATCAGTGACAGTCTGAGAACAAGTGTGTAGACAGATGTAACACTGCAGCTGTGACACAGTGTCCGCCACACTGGACAACCCCTGGGCTCCCAACCTCTCCAGGCTCTCCAGTAGATCTCCTAGTCCGTCACATTCTAGGAACTCCAACATCCATGTCCTGTAACATCAGTGACAGTCTGAGAACACGTGTGTAGACAGCTGTAACACTGCAGCTGTGACACAGTGTCTGCCACACTGGACAACCCCTGGGCTCCCAACCTCTCCAGGCTCTTCAGTAGGACTCTTAGTCCGTCACATTCCAGGAATTCCAACATCCATGTCCTGTAACATCAGTGACAGTCTGAGAACACGTGTGTAGACAGCTGTAACACTGCAGCTGTGATACAGTGTCCGCCACACTGGACAACCCCTGGGCTCCCAACCTCTCCAGGCTCTTCAGTAGGACTCCTAGTCCGTAACATTCCAGGAACTCCAACATCCATGTCCTGTAACATCAGTGACAGTCTGAGAACAAGTGTGTAGACAGATGTAACACTGCAGCTGTGACACAGTGTCCGCCACACTGGACAACCCCTGGGCTCCCAACCTCTCCAGGCTCCCCAGTAGAACTCCTAGTCCGTCACATTCTAGGAACTCCAACATCCACGTCCTGTAACAACAGTGACAGTCTGAGAACAAGTGTGTAGACAGCTGTAACACTGCAGCTGTGATACAGTGTCCGCCACACTGGACAACCCCAGGGCTCCCAACCTCTCCAGGCTCTTCAGTAGGACTCCTAGTCCGTAACTTTCCAGGAACTCCAACATCCATGTCCTGTAACATCAGTGACAGTCTGAGAACAAGTGTGTAGACAGCTGTAACACTGCAGCTGTGATACAGTGTCCGCCACACTGGACAACCAGCCAACCAGGCTCAACCAGGCCCAACCTCTCCAGGCTCTCCAGTAGAACTCCTAGTCCGTCACATTCTAGGAACTCCAACATCCATGTCCTGTAACATCAGTGACAGTCTGAGAAGACGTGTGTAGACAGCTGTAACACTGCAGCTATGATACAGTGTCCGCCACACTGGACAACCCCTGGGCTCCCAACCTCTCCAGGCTCTCCAGTAGAACTACTAGTCTGTCACATTCCAGGAACTCCAACATCCATGTCCTGTAACATCAGTGACAGTCTGAGAACAAATGTGTAGACAGCTGTAACACTGCAGCTGTGACACAGTGTCCGCCACTAGGACTCTTCAGTAGGACTCCTAGTCCGTCACATTCCAGGAATTCCAACATCCATGTCCTGTAACATCAGTGACAGTCTGAGAACACGTGTGTAGACAGCTGTAACACTGCAGCTGTGACACAGTGTCCACCACATTGGACAACCCCTGGGCTCCCATCCTCTCCAGGCTCTCCAGTAGAACTCCTTCCAGTAGTCCAGTATAACTCCTAGTCCAGACTCTCCATACTCTCCAGTAGAACTCCTAGTCCGTCATATTCCAGGAACTCCAACATCCATGTCCTGTAACATCAGAGACAGTCTGAGAACACGTGTGTAGACAGCTGCAACACTGCAGCTGTGAAAAAGTGTCCGCCACACTGGACAACCCCTGGGCTCCCAACCTCTCCAGGCTCTCCAGTAGAACTCCTAGTCCGTAACATTCTAGGAACCCCAAAATCCATGTCCTGTAACATCAGTGACAGTCTGAGAACACGTGTGTAGACAGCAGTAACACTGCATCTGTGATTCAGTGTCCGCCACACTGGACAACCCTCTGGGCTCCCAACCTCTCCAGGCTCTCCAGTAGACCTCCTAGTCCGTCACATTCCAGGAACTCCAACATCCATGTCCTGTAACATCAGTGACAGTCTGAGAACACGTGTGTAGACAGCTGTAACACTGCAGCTGTGATACAGTGTCCGCCACACTGGACAACCCCTTGGCTCCCAACCTCTCCAGGCTCTCCAGTAGACCTCCTAGTCCGTCACATTCCAGGAACTCCAACATCCATGTCCTGTAACATCAGAGACAGTCTGAGAACACGTGTGTAGACAGCTGTAACACTGCAGCTGTGACACAGTGTCTGCCACACTGGACAACCCCTGGGCTCCCAACCTCTCCAGGCTCTTCAGTAGGACTCTTAGTCCGTCACATTCCAGGAATTCCAACATCCATGTCCTGTAACATCAGTGACAGTCTGAGAACACGTGTGTAGACAGCTGTAACACTGCAGCTGTGATACAGTGTCCGCCACACTGGACAACCCCTGGGCTCCCAACCTCTCCAGGCTCTTCAGTAGGACTCCTAGTCCGTAACATTCCAGGAACTCCAACATCCATGTCCTGTAACATCAGTGACAGTCTGAGAACAAGTGTGTAGACAGATGTAACACTGCAGCTGTGACACAGTGTCCGCCACACTGGACAACCCCTGGGCTCCCAACCTCTCCAGGCTCCCCAGTAGAACTCCTAGTCCGTCACATTCTAGGAACTCCAACATCCACGTCCTGTAACAACAGTGACAGTCTGAGAACAAGTGTGTAGACAGCTGTAACACTGCAGCTGTGATACAGTGTCCGCCACACTGGACAACCCCAGGGCTCCCAACCTCTCCAGGCTCTTCAGTAGGACTCCTAGTCCGTAACTTTCCAGGAACTCCAACATCCATGTCCTGTAACATCAGTGACAGTCTGAGAACAAGTGTGTAGACAGCTGTAACACTGCAGCTGTGATACAGTGTCCGCCACACTGGACAACCAGCCAACCAGGCTCAACCAGGCCCAACCTCTCCAGGCTCTCCAGTAGAACTCCTAGTCCGTCACATTCTAGGAACTCCAACATCCATGTCCTGTAACATCAGTGACAGTCTGAGAAGACGTGTGTAGACAGCTGTAACACTGCAGCTATGATACAGTGTCCGCCACACTGGACAACCCCTGGGCTCCCAACCTCTCCAGGCTCTCCAGTAGAACTACTAGTCTGTCACATTCCAGGAACTCCAACATCCATGTCCTGTAACATCAGTGACAGTCTGAGAACAAATGTGTAGACAGCTGTAACACTGCAGCTGTGACACAGTGTCCGCCACTAGGACTCTTCAGTAGGACTCCTAGTCCGTCACATTCCAGGAATTCCAACATCCATGTCCTGTAACATCAGTGACAGTCTGAGAACACGTGTGTAGACAGCTGTAACACTGCAGCTGTGACACGGTGTCCACCACACTGGACAACCCCTGGGCTGCCAACCTCTCCAGACTCTCCAGTAGGACTCCTAGTCCGTCACATTCTAGGAACTCCAACATCCATGTCCTGTAAAATCAGTGACAGTCTGAGGACACATATGTAGACAGCTGTAACACTGCTGCTGTGACACAGTTTCCGCCACATTGGAAAACCCCTGGGCTCCCATCCTCTCCAGGCTCTCCAGTAGAACTCCTTCCAGTAGTCCAGTATAACTCCTAGTCCAGACTCTCCATACTCTCCAGTAGAACTCCTAGTCCGTCATATTCCAGGAACTCCAACATCCATGTCCTGTAACATCAGAGACAGTCTGAGAACACGTGTGTAGACAGCTGCAACACTGCAGCTGTGAAAAAGTGTCCGCCACACTGGACAACCCCTGGGCTCCCAACCTCTCCAGGCTCTCCAGTAGAACTCCTAGTCCGTAACATTCTAGGAACCCCAAAATCCATGTCCTGTAACATCAGTGACAGTCTGAGAACACGTGTGTAGACAGCAGTAACACTGCATCTGTGATTCAGTGTCCGCCACACTGGACAACCCCTGGGCTCCCAACCTCTCCAGGCTCTCCAGTAGACCTCCTAGTCCGTCACATTCCAGGAACTCCAACATCCATGTCCTGTAACATCAGTGACAGTCTGAGAACACGTGTGTAGACAGCTGTAACACTGCAGCTGTGATACAGTGTCCGCCACACTGGACAACCCCTTGGCTCCCAACCTCTCCAGGCTCTCCAGTAGACCTCCTAGTCCGTCACATTCCAGGAACTCCAACATCCATGTCCTGTAACATCAGTGACAGTCTGAGAACACGTGTGTAGACAGCTGTAACACTGCAGCTGTGATACAGTGTCCGCCACACTGGACAACCCCTGGGCTCCCAACCTCTCCAGGCTCTCCAGTAGACCTCCTAGTCCGTCACATTCCAGGAACTCCAACATCCATGTCCTGTAACATCAGTGACATTCTGAGAACACATGTGTAGACAGCTGTAACACTGCAGCTGTCACACAGTGTCCGCCACACTGGACAACCCCTGGGCTCCCAACCTTTCCAGGCTCTTCAGTAGGACTCCTAGTCCGTAACATTCCAGGAACTCTAACATCCATGTCCTGTAACATTAGTGACAGTCTGAGAACACATGTGTAGACAGCTGTAACACTGCAGCTGTGACACAGTGTCCGCCACACTGGACAACCCCTGGGCTCCCAACCTCTCCAGGCTCTTCAGTAGGACTCCTAGTCCGTCACATTCCAAGAACTCCAACATCCATGTCCTGTAACATCAGTGACAGTCTGAGAACAAGTGTGTAGACAGCTGCAACACTGCAGCTGTGACACGGTGTCCACCACACTGGACAACCCCTGGGCTCCCAACCTCTCCAGGTTCTTCAGTAGGACTCCTAGTCCGCCACATTCCAGGAATTCCAACATCCATGTCCTGTAACATCAGTGACAGTCTGAGAACACATATGTAGACAGCTGTAACACTGCAGCTGTGACACGGTGTCCACCACACTGGACAACCCCTGGGCTCCCAACCTCTCCAGGCTCTTCAGTAGGACTCTTAGTCCGTCACATTCCAGGAATTCCAACATCCATGTCCTGTAACATCAGTGACAGTCTGAGAACCTTGTGTGGGCAGCTGACACAAAGAAAGGTTAAGTCAGCAGGACTATTAGGCTCTAACAAATTGTCAACCAAATGTGCCAGACAAATGCATTATTATGTAGCAATAATGAATTAGTTTTTATTTGCACTACATCAAGTTATAACTTATTCTGGGTTACGAGAGCATATTCTTAGAAAAAGGATATTAAAAAGTAAAGCAATGCGCGCATACTTTGACCTATTCAATGGCGCTAAAATCTACATGTTTCCTAATTAAACATTGATACGCACTGCAAAACACCATCGTCGCGCATATTGTGTGGGGCACATTGCAGGCACTCACTAAATTCAGCATCACTATTCATTATTTATCTTCAAAAATAAAGTTATGTATGGTCTAAAAAAACAAGACACATTTCACTTTGAACAATACAATTTAGTTCTTCATCCGGTCGTTGAAAGGTGTGGACGAGTCGACGAGTTAAATACTATAGGTTAATACTGAGAAGCCGCGACGGCGATAGGCGAAGAGAGAACGAGGTAGGGCTTCCTTGCACTATAATATGTTTAGGCGCTGCTAGGTGCAAACATAGTTTCCCACCGTCTTTAAATAGACTGTAGCTGAGGTAAGGAAAACTATAACCACAGAAAAGTACTGTTTTAGTTTTCTGTGCTATATCTAATGAATAGATATAAGATATAACAATACTTATCAATCTTTACTTCTACGTGATAAAAAAACGGAATACAAATGATGACTGATGTTTGTTGAAATTTCACATAAATTGGATAAAAAACATGAAAACATTTCTTTGAAGCACGACAGGATAAATGAAGTGGTAGCAGTGGATTAATGTACGAGTATAAATTGTGCTGACACCAAAAAGTAATATTTGAACTGGCAAACTACTTAAAATTGAATTCATTAAAACGTCAAATAAAGCAAAATACCCCCGACGCAGCAAACCTGCGTACTCAGCGAATTTCCTATGGAGATATAAATGTCTTAATACTACATAAAGCCACTTACCAAGTTTCATAAAAATATATTCACAAATAAGCAATACAGTATATACAGTTTTAATTATTCTCCATAAGAATAACATTGGGGCTGAGTTCGCAGGTTTGCTGCATAAAGGAACACAAAAAATGGGTTTTTATGCTAATAACAATATAACTCAACTAGGTGAAGTCATATACCAGTTTTTATTCAATTATGTTCATAATTAAGGGAGACATAGCATTTAATTATACTCCATAAGAATAACATGGGGCTGAGTACGCAGGTTTGCTGCTACGGGAGCCTTTGGCGAAAAATTGTTTTTTGAGCAAATATCAATGGACCACAACCAACTGAAACCAGATGCGGTCGTTCTGATCAAGTTTCGTCAGTATACGGTCATAAATAAGCGAGATATAAAACTTTTCTTTTCCTCCATAAGAATAAAATTAGACAACGTACTGTGTTTAGCACTTTCAATATCTCAGTAACCAATAAAGGCATAATCAAAATACCAAACGGTGTGTTTTTTAAGCTGAATCCAATCGTAAAAACTAAAATTTGACTTTTTCAAAAATTGTATGTAAAAAGTTCAAAAAAACCTTTTTGGGGTACAAAACCCGTCCAAAATACCCCTTCGGATGTATCGATCTGGCTGTTTTTCGAACTTAAAGTCATAAATGTTGCTTTACACGTTTATTCCAAATTTCTTCAAAATCGGATAATACTTACGAGAGTAATCGTGCTCACGGATACACACACACACACACACACACACACACACACACACACACACACACACACACACACACACACACACACACACACACACACACATATATATATATATACAATTCAATACAACTACAATTCAATAAGGAACTGAATAATTCAATACATTACACTATATTTCGCATTTCGCTTCTTCAGGTGTATAAAATAAAATAAAAGTATAATAAGTATAAATAAAAACTATAACATCTAACAAAATTAAAGAACCGTTTCGATATATACACAGTATCGATCGAATGGTGTTTTTGGGATCTGGGAAACTCAAAACGAAAAGTTATCATGGTCCAGGGCCTAGGTCTTACCATGCCGACTACGATAATAGCTTCTTCCCTATAGGGGAAATTCGTTAAAACCGTTGAAATATTAGAAAGTGCATGAAGTAGAAGTTTAAAAACATACGTAATATTAGTTATGTCCTAGTGTAAACAAACCTAAAACGAGTTCGCACGCAGCACGCTGACGTGAGGGAAGTGAATTTCCACATAAAAAATTATAAAAACTCAAAATCAGTTAAAAACATACAATTATTCAAATTTTTATTCAAATCTGAAAATATTGATTTTTTGGCTGTTCTGATACTCCTGATTTTATTTACCTGCAATGCTTGGAATACAATGTTGCGCATTATAAGGTTAGGAGAAGGTCCAGTCAGGCTTTAAAGTAGGAATGAGGTTGTTGGGGATGATAAAAGTACGCCAAAAAATGATTAACAGGCTTTTCTAATGTAAAACCCCCATAAGACAACGTACTGTGTTTGGTCAATACACATTTCCTTTAATAACTCGGAAAATATATATGCTAGAATTACAAGATAGGGCTTAAGAGTTTCGCTACACTAATTCCCATCTTTTTACATTCGTTAATTTCACATCAGGGTTTCTTCTGACCCTTTTTGGGCCCAAAAACTCGAAATTTGAAAGATTAATCGCCAAAAAAGGGGTTTAGAGTTTTCCGATTGTTTTGCCCAACGAACTTGTCCAACTGATTATAGAAAGGAACGTCCCTACCAAATTTGAAGTAAATCGGACAAAAAATGCGACCGCTAGAGTGCCTGCACATATATATATATATATATATATATATATATATATATGTATATATGTCTATATATGTCTATGTATATATATATATATATATATACAATTTTGAACGAACCCCCAAAACGTGTTCAGGGGGTCACGTTAGGAACTTCTATGGTGGTCCCGGGCTTAAGTTTCACCGTGCGGATCATGCTAATAGTCCACTTTCCATAGGAAATTCACTGAAAAAGGTCACCAACTTGGATCCGGACGCAACGAAAGCTCGTGAAGGGGGCCCGTACCCTAATTTTCCCAGGGGCCCGAAATTGCTCTGGGCAGATCTGACCAGCTTCTCCCATAAAACCAATGTAAACTTCAAAGCCCGTTCCTTCTGAACGGATTATCCTAAATCGATTATTTATGGTTCATTTTAAAGATAAAAAAATACCTAGCGATTTCCGTGGTTAGAATTTACGAAATCACAAATAGTTCACCTATAAAAAAGTAGGAAATATCATAGATACTTGATTTTTAACTATTATTTTTTCAAATATGGACATTTTTGCTCACTGCATTTTGCTAGGTATTATTTTCCCCTTTTAAATGAACCATTAATCAACGACGTCAGATAAATGCCCGTTGAGGAGGGACGGGCTTTGAAAGTTAAAATTGGCCTTGTATAAACAGGTAGGTTAACATGGGCTGGCGATTGGAGATCTCTCTTAACATCAAATTTTTCAATAACTCCGATGATCTAGCCAAAAATATGGGTATTTCGTACGATTTAGAAAAAAAATCCTATCAAAAAGCCGTCCGAAGATGTTTTCATCGGCAGCGCGGGAGACGGAGGCCAGTACGGAAGTGTCTTCGTTTTTTTGTTTCTCCACAACGACATCTCGAGTTCGCACCTCATCTGTAGGTGTCGCCGTCGTGTCGCGTGTGTGAGTATGTGTGTCTCCCCCCTCCCCCGCCGGTCGTCGCTCCTCTGGGGATATTTATGGTCCACCGTGGGATCTTGGGAAGTTCTTTAATTCAATGGAGTGCTAGTACGCTATGAAATTAGTAAATACCCCCCGTCGCAGCAAACCTGCGTACTCAGCGAATTTCCAATGCATTGATATGTTTCTCACTAGTACATAAAGCCACTCACCAAGTTTGGCAAAAATACATTCATAAATAAGTGATTTATTACATTTTATTTATTCCCCATAAGAATAACATTAGGACTGAGTACGCAGGTTTGCTGCAACGAGGAAGATAAGAAATGAGTTTTTATGCAATTATCAATATAACTGAACAAGGTGAAGCTACTTACCATGTTTTATTAATTTATGTTCATAATTAAGGGAGATATAAAACTTTACTTATTCTCCATAAGAATAACATTAGGGCTGAGTATGCAGGTTAGCTGCTACGGGGACAGTCAACAAAACATTTATTTTTTGTGCAATTATCAATATACCAGTACAACATGAAGCCACATACCAAATTTCATCAATATACATTCATAAATAATCAAGATATCAAATTTTATTTATTCTCCATAAGGATAACATTGGACAACGTACTGTGTTTAGCACTTTGAATATCTCTGCAACGGTTTGACGTAGAATCACAATTTAAACACCAAAATGATTGTTTTGTGGAGCTGAAGTGATTGGTAAAAGAAAATGTGAAGTTTAAAGTAAAATTAACTGAGGAAAAGCCAAAAACCTTTTTCCCATAAGATTAACATGGGAGATTTTATGAGCATGTTTTTTGGATTTTTTCCGCAACCACTTAACCTAGGTTAATAATTCAAAATACCATATTATTTGTTTTTTTAAGCTCTATAACATGGTCTAAACCTAAATTAAGTGTTTTAAAAATTTTAGGGTAAAAAATGCAAAAAACTGATTTTTGGAAAATTTAAAACCCCCATAAACCCCCCTTCCCATAGTCCGATTTTTCTGGTTTTCGAACTTAAAGTCATAAATGTCAGTTTACACATTTGAGCCAAATTTCATCGAAATCGGACGTTTTTTACTCAAGTTATCGCATTCACGGACACATATATATATATATATATATATATATATATATATATATATATATATATATATAGATATATATATACATATATATAAATTTGAACGAATAGTGTTTTGGACATCTGGGGACCTCAAAACAAAAAGTTATCATGGTCTCGGGCTTAAGTCTTACCATGAGACCTACGGTAATAGCTTCTTCCCTATAGGGGAAATTCGCTAAAACAGTTTGACTGTAAAAAGAGTCAGTTTATCTTAAGTAGGCCTACTTGGAACAACATTACAAATAATTGTCAAACTAAATCGCAATTCAAAATGCAACAGAAATTACGCTGCATAATGTCATAACCGTTGAAAAAATCACAATGCTTTCTCTGCGTGATTTTAGGTAAATGAAAAAAGTTTACAAAAGTTTATATCTCCTACAAAAGTTTACGAAAAATTCCGTCAAGTATCTTAAATAGTCCCGAATAATGCATAGTCCATTTAAAGAGAAGAAAAACACCTAGCAATGTCAAACAAATTCATAAATCACCTATATCGGATAATCCGTTGAGGAGGGACGGGCTATGTAAGTTAACATTGGCCTTACATTGGCCTTTCCTGAAGCAGGAAACGCGAAAAGTTTCGTGACTGGAGCGCCCTCGCAAGTAAATAATATTTTTAAATATATTTTTTTTCGTACAAAAAGTGCTGAAAAACAATGAATGTCATGATAATTAGGCAAAATTATTGTTTTCCACATCCTCGTCGGCAAGATCCCGTTCCCGTTATTTTTAACCAGGTGGAACATGTGTACCCGAGGTGACATCCCCCTCCCCACCCCCCTTCCCCCTGGATGGAGACGTAGCACTACACGACAACTATCATCCCACCGCTGACACCGATCATATTTGTTTAACAACAGCCGACCACGACTCGCCGACGCCGCATTCCGCCGGTTATTTCGGAACGCAGTCCGCCCATTCACTGGATGTCTGGAGTATCCAGCGACAGTTTCGAGGTCTGTGGCGCGGTGGCGGCCGTTCCAGAGGTCTTCGGCGATAAAAGCGTCAACGGCAATCAAAATAGTGGCTGCGATTTGTTGGACGCGCCGTGTAATGAGGTACAGATGCTTCCGCCCGTGGATCATCGCGTGGCGGGTGTCCTTAATGCATCATTAGTGTCATTCATTGGGGCAGAGTGTGAAGCGGGAAGGTTATTTGTTCCGATAACAAATGAAAAAGTCGTTAAAGTTTCGACTGAAAAGTAAATGTATAATTTCTATTATTAAAATCACCGTAGAAGTGCTAGGGGTAGTTCAATTTAAATTTCTACCTGCTTCCTCCCGAAGCTTATATAAGGCCGAAGCTTTCAAAGCCTGTCCCTTCTTAACCGAAATCCTTATCCGAAATCGTTGATCAATGGTTCATTTAGCACATAAAAACCTCGAGATATCAGTGAGCAAATTTCGATATCACAAATAAAAATCGTTCCAAAAATTAAAAATATTAAATATTTACGATTGTGTATGGGTGTGCTATTGTTGATGTAGAAACTATGCTCACTGCTGGAATCCCTATTTATTGTTTTGCGCTTTAAAATGAGCCATAAATCATTGTTTTAGGACAATCCGCTGAAAAGGGACGGGCTTTGCAAGATAACATTGGTCTTAAGGAAGAAGGAGGTAGGCACATGCAGAGTAATTGATTCACCCTTTCCGTTAAAACACGTTTTTTAACAATTTTTGTATAATTTTATAAACCTCCGCTCTTACAGACCTTTTGACTTTTGAGTATATCTAAAATTCCTTGTGCGAAACAAGAATTGAAATAGTTTTCGTAGCGCTTAATTATTGACGATACGGAATTTCATTCTCTTTGGAAGCGGTGTATTATTACTCTCCAATTAAATTTGTAATATTTTTAGTTTTAACTATTGCCTTTGCGTGATTCGTCGATTCTATAAATTTATAATAAAACCTCTATTAGTAAATTATATCTAATACTCCCAATATGCAACTCATTTTGTATATAACATTAAATAAATATATTTCATTAGCAAAATATGTTTTTAAAAGTATTATCGTAGTGCCTGAAATAATCTGACTTATTATCATATAAGTTTCCATCACTTAAGTTTTGTTTTTGATTGATTGATTCCACACCAGCCTCTTTAATTTAATAGCCAAACCTTGAAATAGAATTTTGTTTCTATTTTAAGCACACTTTGCAAATTAAATTTATAGCAACCCCTAGTTTAAGGATAACTTTGTCCACTGGATAATTTATAATCCACCCCCGTCAAATTGATTGGTCTACCCTGGGACCCTTACTTAGACATTCATCCCCGCTTACTGTAGTATTCTATATTCATTTAACATAAGAGTTCATTCCAAAAGTCCCTTGTAGCTATTCAATATTCATAAAAACCGATTGCACCTCTTATGCGACAGGAAGATGCCCCCAGTTCCCAAGCTGTGCCGAATGTCACAGTGCCAAACCAGAGGATCACACAGCCACTGCCAATGCCGCGTCCCTGGCCGTGGCCACTGGCTCTCCCAAGGTCAAAGCCAGGATTTCCGACGCGTTGCCAGAATGTTGATATCACTGTGAATGGTTGTGGCCGGACGTAGGTGAATCACACGGTGTTAGGTGGTGTGCGGCTGATTTGCGATTCAAAAATTCAGCGAATGGATATAGCAGTAGAGTCCATTCAACTTGGGCCTCGACTGGGTTCATACGGTCAAGTTCGCCAGTGGTAGCGGAAAACTACCCACATAAAAGTGCCCCCCCTGAAAAAAAACTTCCACGTCATCTTGTAGTCAGAGGTTTGAGGGTAGTTTACGGGTCGCGAAATGTAAGGTCAGACATTTCGAAGTAAACAGATTCCAAGTTCATGATAAATCGAAGTTTCTACCTGTGGATAGTTGTAAAATGCACTAAATTTAATAAGAAAATTGTATTTAAATTGTCTGGTTTTAAAAAATGGTTACAATTTACCTCCACATATTATACACTAAAACGCGCATCTAGTGAGCAGAGTTTCGTCTAGTGAAAACTGGCTTTAGATGTTCGATTTAGGCCTTAGGGCTCTGCCCCACGGGACTTACAAGTCCCCATGTTATTCATATGGAGGAGAGTTTTATTTGGTTTATGTACCATGTGTTTTTTCTCAGTTAAATTCAATTAAATAAGGTTATAAGGATTATATGTCTACAGACTGTCATAGTTTCGCTTATTATGTAACTATTTAGTACTATTCCCGCTCCTCAAAAAGGTATGAGAAATCTACGCATAGGAAATTCTAGTACTATGTACAGAGGAAGAAAGTGAAATGTAAATCCAGGAATACCATCACTTGACACTTACATCTCGTTGAAATAAATATTTGAGATAAGTAAGCTAAGTGAACGCTAAAATTGCGCCGATGGCGGATTCCAAGAGACAGGAACGCCCCTAGGTTTGCAGAAAGCTGCCAATGACCGGTTATTTATTTTCTCCAAGTGAAATTGGATTTAGAGGAAACGATTATCGCAACTCTTACGTGTAAATGTCGTCAAATGTAAAGTTTTAAAATTTATTAGTTTTAGATATAAGTACCTGGGGGGCGAGCTTTGCTCGGGGAAGGCCAGTCAGTTTCTTTAGATGACTGGGAGTAATATTTCACCACTTCCCCCACTGATTATCA
Source organism: Allygus modestus (assembly GCA_963675035.1). NCBI lineage: Eukaryota > Metazoa > Arthropoda > Insecta > Hemiptera > Cicadellidae > Allygus > Allygus modestus. Next base: position 109,957,891 of record OY776114.1, on the reverse strand, counting down.
TATTTTTATAGCTCATTTGCCTTTTTTCTACATTTTTAAGATCCCTCCAGTTGTTATTTATAGCTCTATGTCCCTTTGATTTATTTTACTACTCTATATATGTAATCTTCACTCAAATATTTTAATCTCTGCTCTCAGGAAACCACATGTTAATAATCATAAAAAACAAGAGTATTATTTTGACAGTTCCCTGGTTGATTATGAACAGCTGTAACAATTCTTTTGTTTTGTTTTTAAACTCCATAAGCCTAATCTTATTTTTTATTAACATTTAATTTTAGTTTTTTTTTTACATGATTTGATTTTTCCTGGGGATGAGACCTGTCTAGAACTTATTTTTATACCAGAAATGAGTTATTTCCAACATTTGAAGGACATCGTTGGAACCGTTTTAAAGATCAGAGTTGCAAGCACGCACTATGGCACGGACGCAAGCAAGCAAGCAAACCTTACTCATATTAGAGTATAGGATTATTATTATTCGAAACAGAATTATATAATAGAGTAACAATAAAAAAAATGGTTTGCTGAAACATGCTCTGCTATATACAATAGTACTTTAAGATTTAGTACAAGAGGGGGGTAAAAGCGTTGCTCCTGGATGAAGTCGTCTACAGCGTCCGGGATTTCTTGGCTATTAGTCGCATACAATAAACATCCTTCAAAGGATAGTCCGTATAGTTTAAAAGTGATCTCTGTCCAGATTTAGCCTAAGCAAATTAATATTTTTACTGATTTTATTGAGTTGTCTAATGCAATTTGTATTTTGTTGATCTCAGTGGGTAAAGACTTTCCTTATGGTTATCATACCAATCATATTAGCCTTTGTTTCATTAGAGGAAATCTGCCGAGGCCGGAAAATGAGCAGAATTTCTTTGGTTCTAGTGATTTTTCGGGGGTCTTCAAGATTTCAAGATGGAACCTTGAAGCCCCCGAAACCCCCGTGCTTATGATGCCCCTGGGATACAGGGGCGGAACAATTGTTCACACATATGAACTTTAGGATTGCTGTTGACGGTGAGTTTTGACTACACTTACATTTTGTTGATGAATAAAAATACCCCCGTCGCAGCAAACCTGCGTACTCAGCGAATTTCAAATGCATAATATATGTCTTAATACCATATAAAGCCACGTACCAAGTTTCATAAAAATATATTCACATATAAGCAATTATATATACAATTTTAATTATTCTCCTTAAGAGTAACATTGGTGACGAGTACGTAGGTTTGCTGAAACAAGGAACACAAACAATTGTTTGCTATGCAAATATAAATAGTATTTAACTATAGGTGAAGCCACATACCAAATGCCATCAATATTCAATCATAAGTAATCACTATATAACATTTTAATTATTCTCCATAAGAATAACATGGAAGCTGAGTACGCAGGTTTGCTGCAACAACGAACTAAAAAAATGGGATTTTATGCAAATATCAATTTAACTCAACAAGGTGAAGCCACATACCAAGTTTTATTAATTTATGTTCATAATTAAGGGAGTCATTACATTTTACTTATCCTCCATTAGAATAACATGGGGGCTGAGTACGCAGGTTTGCTGCTACGGGGATTATCAACAAAAAATCAATTTTTTGTGCAAATACCAATATACCAGTACTACGTGACGCCACATGTCAAGTTTCATCAATATACATTCATTAATAATGGAGATATCAAATTTTATTTATTCTCCATAAGGATAACATTGGACAACGTACTGTGTTTAGCACTTTGAATATCTCTGCAATGGTTGGACGTAGAATCACAATTTAAACACCGAAATGATTGTTTTGTGGAGCTGAGTTGATTGGTAAAAGCAAATGTGAAGTTTACATTAAAATTAACTTAGAAAAAGCCAAAAACCTTTTCCCCATAAGATTAACATAGGAGATTTTATGAGCAGGTTCTTTTGGATTTTCTCCGCAACCACTTAACCTAGCTTAATAATTCAAAATATCATATTATTTGTTTTTTTAAGCTCTATAACATGGTGCAATCCAAAATTAAGTGTTTTAAAAATTTTAGGGTAAAAAATGCAAAAAACTGATTTTTTGAAAATTTAAAACCCCTATAAACCCCCCTTCCCATAGTCCTATTTTTCTGGTTTTCGAACTTAAAGTCATAAATGTCACTTAACACATTTGAGCCAAATTTAATCGAAATCGGACATTTTTTACTCAAGTTATCGCATTCACGGACACACACACACACACACACACACACACACACACACACACACACACACACACACACACACACACACACACACACACACATTTATATATATACATATATATACATTTGAACGAATAGTGTTTTAGTCATCTGGGGACCTAAAAAAAAAGTTGTCATGGTCTCGGGCTTAAGTCTTACCATGAGACCTACGGTAATAGCTTCTTCCCTATAGGGGAAATTCGCTAAAACTGTAAATATTGTAAAGTTAACATTTGAACTACCAAAACCATACAAATTACCAAGTTTTTGGTCCAAATTTACAACTAACAAAGGCTTATATGGGGCTGTTACCCGCGGCTTCGCTCTCGAAAAATTAAATAGGTAACATTTGAAATATTAAAACCTGACCAGCACTATAAAATCTTTTTTTATGTTTTACCCATATGACTAATTCCTTTACAGTAACTGACAAACATTTTAGCTCCAGCTGCTAACTTTATAAATGGTGATGGTATCCTCCTATAAGATTTGCATTGGATCTTACAGGGCCCGTGGGGTGGAGCCCTAATGTCGGATGTAGACATTATCTGGTCTATATGTTAATGTTGGGATGTAAGCTCTGATCATGCAAAATTCTAGCTTAATAGGTCTAGTAATTTTTCCGTGATGGAACTCCAAATATCCATACATCCACCCAAACATACATCCAAACTTTCACATTCATAATATTAGTAGGATGGGCAGTATGAAAAAATTTGTTGTAGGAGCAAGAGGGGTTGGTTCAAAATCACACTTTTGATCCGTGTATGATGAAAACTGTAATTTTTGTCCTAGGACGAAAAAGATCATTAAAACTACATAGCAAACTCATAAACTTTACATTATTGTACTTAAAACCAAGAGACAGACTGAGGAAATGCCAAATTTTCCAAGAATGACTAAACAACGGAAGAGCTTGAGATACGGCAGATAGCCAGCGCGTTATGGTACCAGTACACTATCGCCGAATGTTTCTCCCGAATGTTTCGCCGAATGTTCGGAACGAGTCGCGACAACGAATCTTGCACCAAATCAACCGAATGTGCACAACGAACTAACCATCGCTCGCCCAATACGATGCAATACCATGCTCGCCCATTCGCGTCCACTCGTCTCCTCTAATTCGTGCAAAAAAACTACAAAAAACGGAGCCTGGCGAACACGAATCATGGCGAGGCGACCTATCCCAAACATATACGAGCACACCGATTACACTATCGCGCTCGCCTTAGTTCCGCCTTTGTTGGGCCATAGTATTGCACTGGTAGCATTAGATACGTATGGCAAAACGGAAGCGTCGAGTTTCCCGCAGTGTCAAGTTATCGAGAGTCGATTTTATATTTACTCTTCTGCATTTATAGACTGATTTTATAGCCATCATTCTCACATTATATGTGACAACCAGTGCGATCAAACAGCGAACACACGGCACGAGTTCTACCATCGGAACACCAGTAACGTCAATCACCCTTCAACATCGCCAATCCGGGCTTCCTTTTTGTGGGCACCCACAGCGCCGCGCAAACACCAGATAAAAGCCGTGTTTGCCTCGGAATTTGCCCCGGCCCCAATCTGTTGGTGCTATTTTTATGTTTTCCAACAATTCAGTCCCAACTTGTAACTCGTGGCGGCACGAGCAGCTGTCACCACGCATCACCGGTCTGGAGACAACCGGATGAAGTTCCCTGACTTTTCCCGATTTTCCCTGATTCAGGGAAAAATAATAATTTTTTTAATGGATCTATAAGTGGTGAGATTTTTATTAACGTCGTGACAAAAGACATGTCCGTTCTTTACACCTTTTTTCTAAATATTAGTATTTCAAGGGGTATTTTAGGAAACGCTCTATTTAGCGAAGGTTACAGAAATTTACTAAAACCTTTTAGTCTTACTCTTGGTCGATTGTCCCGGCTTCTCATACGAATTTCTTAACTGTTTTTAATCAAGCTTGAGTTACCTGAAATTACTCGGATTTTCAAATTTTGACAAGACAGGAATGTATTTTTTCTAGAATAATAATTTTATGACAGTTTTGCTTTAATCAACACACTTTAAGTCCACTAATCCAGTTCAGACTTAAACATTAAAAACACAAGTAGTTTATTGTGTTGTTTGAAAACACTATCAGTAATTTGTATCAAGTTTAAAATTAATTTAAGTTATTCCCTAATTACCCAATCTAAGGCCCCAAACAACATGCAATTTTCTTAGCGCTGCCCTAAAAATGTAGAAATAATCCATCAAGCAAGCTTTTTAACTAGTGCTTTTTAATTTTAGAATAAATGTAAATTCAAAATCCATTTACCTCGAATGTTCTGGAAATAACCACTACAGTATAATTATAAATACCCCCGTCGCAGCAAACCTGCATACTCGGCGAATTTCCAACGAATATATAACATAACACATTAAAACACTTATCAGGATTCATAAGAAATGTATTCACAAACAAGCGATAGTTAAAATATTAATTATTCTCCGTAAGAATAACATTGGGGATGAGTACGCAGGTTTGCTGCAACAAGGCACACCAAATATTGGGTTTTTATGCAAATATCAATAGAACTCATCTTAGTGAAGCCACATACCAAGTTTCATCCATATACATTCATAAATAAGCGATATATAACATTTTAAGTATTTTCCATAAGAATAACATGGGGACCAAGAACCTAGGTTTGCTGCTACAGGAACCATAGGCGAAAAATTTTTTTTGTGCAAACAACAATAAACCACAACCAGATCAAGCCTTATACCAAATTTTGTCAGTTTATGTTCATAAATAAGCGAGATATACAATTTTTCTTTTTCTCCATAAGAATAACATTAGACAACGTACTGTGTTTAGCACTTTCAATATCTCGGTAACCAATTGACGTAGAGCAACGATCAAAATACAGAATTGTTTGTTTTTTTAAGCTGAATTCAATGGTATAAATTAAAATTTGATTTAAATAAAAATCACATGTGAAAACCCCAAAAAACCCATTTTTGGGGTACAAAACCCCCCCAAAACCCCCCTTTGGATAGTGCGATTCGTCTGGTTTTCGAACTCGTTCAAATAAATGGTACTTTACACATTTGTACCAAATTTCATTAAGATCGGACCTTTTTACTTTCTCCCCCTATACATAGTATATGGAGAAAGTATTGTTTTCGTAAAAATTTTCGAATTTGAGTTGCTAGTGGAAATATTCGTTTTGGTGCTCCCTGAACCCAAAAAAGTGGTTTTTACGTGATGTCTGTCTGTGTGTGTGTGTGTGTGTGTGTCCGTGTGTGTGTGTGTGTGTGTGTGTGTGTGTGTGTGTGTGTGTGTGTGTGTGTGTGTCTGTGTGGATGTGTACAGAGCTAGAGCCCTAACCTATGGGCCGAATTTTATGAAATTTGGTATGTAGGTACTAATCCACGATATCTCCAGGCGTTTTTTTCATTTTTTTGGATTTTTGATTTTTAAGGGTAATTATCCCCCAAAAACCGCCAAAAAACATGAAAAATCCAAATTTCTCAAAAACGGCTCTAACGATTTTGATTAAACTTTCGTGGTTTGTAGAACTTTAGGTTTGCAACAAAATGACACCACCCGCATTTCTGTAAAAATTCGGGTTCAGAAATTACAGGATTTAAAACATCCAAAATTCAATTTTTTGGATTTTTCATAAAAAATCATAAATGTTAAAAAAGATTACTATTCACCATTAAAAATAGCTCAAAAAACTAAATAAATTAGTATTTTAAATTACTATTCTACGATAGCTAGTTACGGAGAAAATTGAAATTTTCATTTAGCGGTAAACACAGTACGTTGTCCAATGTTATTCTTATGGGGAATACAAATAAAACTATTTCTCTCTTATTTACTGATCAATTTCATTAAAATTTGATATGCAGGTCAAGTTAGCATTGACCAACAGATGATGTTCGAAATGTGTTGCTATTTAACCCTGGGGGGGCAAGGGGGCATTTCCCCTCTCAAAACCACTGTGTGTGGCAACGGACTCTATAGTGCCTCCCAAAAAGGGATTTGGGTGGATATTTCTGAAAACAACTATTTTAGACAATTTTCTGTACATTTATCTGTACTTCATATTCTATATTTAGTGAATAAAAAAATTTTCATTGAAATTTGGCTAAAAGGGAGAAAGTATGTGTCAGTTTCCTGATACCATTTATTTACGAGAGTTATCGTGCTTACGGACACATATATTTATATATATATATATATATATATATATATATATATATATATATACATATATAAAAATTTGAACGAATGGTGTTTTTGGCATCTGGGGACCTCAAAATGAAAAGTTATCATGGTCTCGGGCTTAAGTCTTACCATGAGACCTACGGTAATAGCTTCTTCCCTATAGGGGAAATTCGCTAAAAGCACAGAATAATACACGCTACTGTATTAAAAACGGAACTACAGCGCGGAATAATAAAAAACATTACAGGAAAGAATATTAAATTGATTATTCATTAAATTTCATAGAGTTCGTGGAAAGGAATGATAAAGCTGAAACCAACATCATCAATTGGCAAACCGACCATCCATCTTCATATTAAAACACTAGTTTGTTAACAAAACAGCTAAACCATCACTCTTCACGTTCAATCACTTTACCCTAACGAAACGAAACAAACATTAGTTATATTTACACAATTTATGGCTTAGTGACTTTCAAAACAAATCCTCCATCCCAAGAGATGTACTTTCAATTGTAAAATTAAATATACTGAAAATGTAAACATGTCATGCAAATTGTACTAAACCGAATCATTGGTACGACAAAGATTGTAAATTAATCACAAAGTTTATTTTCCAACGCCAAAATAATTGTTTTAAAATTATATACGGCAAGATAAGTTTAGGAAACGTGTTTTGGTTGTCTGTATTTAATCATAATTTTATAAAATCACTGGAATTCAATAAATATTTGAGAACTTCAAAACTATTATTGGAACAGTTGCGCGTTGTTGCTGTTTGTTAAGTTGTCGGCTAAAGTTACTGCATATATCCACGAAATATATAAATGAAGAACAGTAATTTGAAAATAATAAATATTATAAAATTTAGGTTTTAAATTTAAATCAGTATGAATATACTTTATATTTTAATTAGTATCAGTAATTATATTTTAATCTGATATTTCAGGAGTCTTGAGGAAATTGATTATATCGTAATGTTTTGTTTTCTAATCCCTAAACAGTAACATTTATTGTATTGTGTATTGTCGTGTATTGGTTTCAAGCAGTGAATATAGTAACAATTAGAGCTAATGCATTACCACTTCCATTAAGTTATTAAGTGCTGAAGAGCGCACTGGAATTTACTTTAGAAAGTCAAAGACCTCAAAGCTATTTAAAAGTTCTAAAAGGGTTTATTCTAAAATATATTCAATTCAGTGTTTCCACTGTTATAGATAAGATATCCATATTTTTCTCGCATGTCTTAAGTGGTCATTAATATACAATGGAAAATATAATGTATTTATCGTAAATTACACTATAGAATAAACTATAGAATTACACTATAGAATAAACTGACGTAATGTCAGTTTTCGTCACTAATAACAGCATTTTAAAGTTTTAACATTAAGTGACAAAACATAAGAAAGAACTTTATTTTATTTCACGTTTTTGTTTAAAGTTATTTTTTCCTCGTTATTTTGATTTAGTTAAATATTTTAGTCATACATCAACAAAATTATTTCTTCTAAAAATATCTTAGTATTTCACATAATACATATGTTATGTTTTTCTATATAAATTCTATACTATGTCACACTTTAATATTTATTTTGCAAATTATTCTATCATACCCGATATCCTTGTCATTCAATTAAGATAACTGAAATAAAAGCCTAAAACCCAAGGACGTAAAAAATGAGAAACAATTTTTCGAAAACGAAATAACTGTATCTCTGTAATCACAGATAAAAAGGTTTCTTTCGTTTTCTTTGGATTAATGTAAATTTTGTTAAATATGAATACAACAACAAAAAAGAAAAAGAGAATAGATGCGCTATATTGTGTGAATACTGTATTCCCACCGCCAAAGCCCCTCGAATCGAAGCGTCACTCCATGAAGTCAACAGCAGACAGACCATCAACAAACACAGAGCCGCGCCGTGTCCGTAGACAGCGTAACTTGATTGGGAGTCTGACCAAACGGTTGGGAAACGGTCGAATACCTGCATCTCCGCCATCTTCTATTGTTTTGTATTTTCTTATTTTTTCTTATTTGTAATATATCTAGCGATTTCAATGAGAAAAATTTCATATCACAAATAAATAGTTTACCCATAACAAATTGTTACCATTGAATATTTTGGAATGATATTAAACGATTATCATTTATGACATCGACATTTCACTCACTAAAATCGCAAGTTAGTAGCGAATTTCCCCTACAGGGAAGAAGCTATTACCGTAGTCGGCATGGCAAGACCTAGGCCCGGGACCAAGGTAACTTTTCGTTTTGAGGTCCCCAGACCCCAAAAGCACCATTCGTTCGAAACTATATATATATATATGTGGGTGCGATAACTCTCGTAAAAATAGTCCGATTTTGATGAAATTTGGTACAAACGTTTAAAGCAGCATTTATGACTCTAAGTTCGAAAACCAGACATATCGCCCCATCCCAAGTGGTATTTTGGGGTGGGGGGGTTTTGTACCCCAAAAATTGTTGTTTTTTTTTTAGTTTTTACGTGTAATATTTATTGAAACCAAATTTTACTTTGACTATTGGATTCAGCTTTAAAAAAAACACAGTTTGGTGTTTTGATCATTTCTCTACGACAATTGGTTACAGAGATATTGAAAGTGCTAAACACTGTACGTCTTCCAATGTTATTCTTATGGAGAATAAGACAAATTTATATCTCGCTTGTTTTTGAACGTATACTAACGAAACTTGGTTTGCAGTTTCATCTGGTTGTGGTCTACTGTTATTTGCACAAAAAAGCAATTTTTAAGGATTATTCACGTAGCAGAAAACCTGCGTACTCAGCCCCCATGTTATTCTTATGGAGAATAAGTCAAATGTAATGTCTCCCTTGGATATGAACATAAATTAATAATACCCCCGTCGCATAATCAGCGAATTTCCAATGAATATAAAACATAAAACATTAAGCCACTTGACAGGATTCATAAGAAATATATTCACAAACAAGTGATATTTAAAATATTAATTTCTCCATAAGAATAACATGAGTACGCAGGTTTGCTGCAACAAAGATCAGAAAATAATGTTTTTATGCAAATATCAATACAACTCATCCAAGTGAAGTCACACACCAAGTTTTATCCATAGACATTCATAAATAAGCGATATATAACATTTTAATTATTTTCCATAAGAATAAAATGGGGACCGAGTACCTAGGTTTGCTGCTACGGGAGCCATAGGCGAAAAATTGTTTTTGTTTGTGCAAACAACAATAAACCACAACCAGAAGAATCCATATACCAAATTTCGTCAGTTTATGTTCATAAATAAGCGAGATATAAAATTTTTCTTTTTCTCCATAAGAAAAATATTAGACAACGTACTGTGTTTAGCACTTTCAATATCCCAGTAACCAATTGACGAAGAGCAATGATCAAAATACCAAATTGTTTGTTTTTTTTTTATGCTAAGTTCAATGGTGGAAACTAAAATTTGATTAAAATAAAATTTACTGGAAACCCCAAAAAACCCATTTTTGGGGTACAAAACCCCCAAAAACCCCCCTTCCGATGGTGCGATTCGTTTGGTTTTCGAACTCGTTCAAATAAATGGTACTTTACAAAATTGTACCAAATTTCATTAAGATCGGACATTTTTTACGAGAGTTATCGTGCTTACAGACACACAAACACACGTATATACATATATAAAAATTTGAACTAACGGTGTTTTTTGCATCTGGGGACCTCAAAATGAAAAGTTATCATGGTCTCGGGCTTTAGTCTTACCATGAGACCTACGGTAATAGCTTCTTCCCTATAGGGGAAATTCGCTAAGCTTGGTATGTGGCTTCACCTAGTTGAGTTATATTGATGTTCACATAAAAACCCATTTTTGTGTGCCTTTTGCAGCAAACCTGCGTACTCATCCTACATGTTATTCTTATGGAGAATAATTAAAATTCTATATATCGCTTATTTATGAATGAATATTGAACAAACTTGGTATTCAACCAGCTAGACTCCCAACTCCGAAATGCACTGACTATCTCACCTAAGATCTAGGTAAAAAACTTGCTCTGGCAAAAAACATTATGCAATTGTTAGATGATTAACCATAAAGCATCTAGTTGCGTAACTGCGATACCATCCTTACCCGATGGATTGTATTTCATCAGTTGAACTGTTATGAAGGTAGTGAGTGTCCTTGAAGTCGGAATATGGGTCACCTTGGAGGGTTCTGGGGGAAAGTCTTATGATAATTGTTATGTGAATATGGAATAGTGAGTATCCTTGAAGTCGGAATATGGGTCACCTTGGAGGGGTTTAGGGGAAAGTCTTATGATAATTGTTAGGTGAATATGGAATAGTGAGTGTCCTTGAAGTCGGAATATGGGTCACCTTGGAGGGTTTTAGGGGAAAGTCTTATGATAATTGTTATGTGAATATGGAATAGTGAGTATCCTTGAAGTCGGAATATGGGTCACCTTGGAGGGTTTTAGGGGAAAGTCTTATGATAATTGTTAGGTGAATATGGAATAGTGAGTATCCTTGAAGTCGGAATATGGGTCACCTTGGAGGGGTTTAGGGGAAAGTCTTATGATAATTGTTATGTGAATATGGAATAGTGAGTATCCTTGAAGTCGGAATATGGGTCACCTTGGAGGGGTTTAGGGGAAAGTCTTATGATAATTGTTATGTGAATATGGAATAGTGAGTGTCCTTGAAGTCGGAATATGGGTCACCTTGAAGGGTTTTAGGGGAAAGTCTTATGATAATTGTTATGTGAATATGGAATAGTGAGTGTCCTTGAAGTCGGAATATGGATCACCTTGGAGGGTTCTGGGGGAAAGTCTTATGATAATTGTTATGTGAATATGGAATAGTGAGTATCCTTGAAGTCGGAATATGGGTCACCTTGGAGGGGTTTAGGGGAAAGTCTTATGATAATTGTTATGTGAATATGGAATAGTGAGTGTCCTTGAAGTCGGAATATGGGTCACCTTGAAGGGTTTTAGGGGAAAGTCTTATGATAATTGTTATGTGAATATGGAATAGTGAGTGTCCTTGAAGTCGGAATATGGGTCACCTTGGAGGGTTTTAGGGGAAAGTCTTATGATAATTGTTATGTGAATATGGAATAGTGAGTGTCCTTGAAGTCGGAATATGGGTCACCTTGGAGGGTTTTAGGGGAAAGTCTTATGATAATTGTTATGTGAATATGGAAATGTTTGGTAAAAATGGACGGGGAGGGGGGGGGAATAAACAGTAATAAAACTCGTACATTAAATTTATAAATATTATATATACCTATCAAACAATAAAAATAGTAAGTAAGAAAATCCTTCGAAAAAATATGGGTAGACATAACGTTGACACCGCAGTGTTGCTGTCTTTTGTTGCAAACCTTCTGTTGTAAAATGAAATTTGAACTAAAACTTTACTTGCAGCTTGGCGCGACCTTGCCCTCACAAATTAAAACGTAGGATTATTAACATCAGTTCGGGGCACAGTACTTGACACCTGGTTAGCGTATGCTCTGGAATGACTTTTATCCTCTATTTGGCTTAGTATTGTTAGTGTTGCAAGTGTTGCAGTACACTTTTGTCAACAGAAAGCAAACTTAATTGATTAAATTTTGAAACATTTGTTTTGGTGATTTTCATTATTGTCTGCTTTTATTTACGAGACATTTATCGCTTCTCGCCTTTCCCAGGTACCAAGCACCGTGCCCCGAGTGTATCATCCTACTTCCACGTCTTCTATTTCATGGATCGAGTTTTTCGCAGCTGATTGTTTTCACTATATGTTTTTAAGTTCTTTGAAAACAATCTTAAAATGTTTGCGTCAGCTCCTAGACTTTTCTAAACTAAAATAAAACGTGTCAAAATAAAATATAAAACTCTAAATAAAAAATATGGCTATGACATTCCCTTCTACTTAAATTTCCTTTCTTAAAAAAATAATCATGAAAATCCGTCAATTTGATTTGCTGAACAAATGCTGTTTAGTCAAAGTGTTGTTTGATTTGTTTGCAATGTGATATGTTTACAGTTTAGGTTAAGTTGCTGGACCTTTAGCATGTAATGTACTGACAAGGAGTTTTATTGGTATTAATGGAGGTAACACTGATGAACAACTGCGAGCCGTTCTTTCCAAATTTTGGTGAGGCAAAGAACTACTCTCTGAAATCGAACGAGTAGGCAAAGTGACTCAAACAAATACCTACTCATGATTTTAACATTAATAAACTTGTATTTGTTTGTTTGCTCATAATTTATCATATTTCACGACAAGAGTATATGCATAAATCAAGCGAAAAAATAATTTGTTCCAACTTTTACTACTTTTATTCCAGTGATTTGCATGAGTAGATTCACTTATAGGAATAAAACAACCAATCAGGATAGTTCAAAGAACGAGAAATTTGCCCCACCAGTGTACCAACCTGACAAAATTACCGGCTCGCTTTTTCGACAAAAATATAGAAGCAGTGTTACCTCCAGTTATACAATAAACCTCCCTGTGTACTGATATAGACCATTGAGACCAACTTAATGGCCAAATAAAATCTTTGAATCTTTGACTTGGGAGCCTCAAAATCTTTGTTTAAAAAACAACAGTTTCATTTGTGTCTTTTAGGAAGTTTTGATGTTGAGAACAATTTAAGGATATGGAAAGACAACGAACAAACCCACAGCTCAGGTCACAAGTGATTGTTGAAACAAAACGATTTGTGTTTGTCTCTACCCGCACGCGTGTCGGAGCACTGGCGTACTAGCCACTGGCGCGTGCAGGTCCGCGAGTCATTAACTGTCCAAGAGGTGACGATTCCCTCCATCTGATCCCGCTCAAAACACGGCGGCCGGAAGTCCAAAAAGCAACGCCGTCCTGATTTATTTCCGTCCCGTCGGAGTCTGGACGGCGGGCGGCTCCAGCACGAAATATTTCTCTGACCTTTGAGCCGTGAATTCTCCTGGAGTGTTATTTTTGGCCGGGTTTCTCTTTGAACGGCTTAGTTAAGCGGTTGTTATGACGAATGTTCGTTCCTCCAATCGACGCTCTGTCCGAAACTACTGGTGGTTCCAACGATGTAAACAAGTTAAAAAGCGACACATTTTACGTCCAAAACTTCTCGATTGAGTATCGACAGACATGTTTCTCCACTATTGATTACATCGCATAGCGAAAGAACGAACCAAAACTAGATGGATTTTCTATCTTCAAAGAAAGTCGTTGAATTTATACGTGACTAAAGTAAACGGAGAATAAACCAACAAGAGGAGATTGCCGATGTAATTCTTATCATCTTCAGTTAAAAACGCCGCATCTTCACTCACAAGCGTCTCATCCTCTTTATGGTCGCCATAAACCCGTGATATCGAAATTTCGAAGGAATAAATATGATAGCACGTGGATGACGGTGCAATGATCAAATCTCGTACACTAATAGGACCACAATGATGTCAAACACCATAGAACAAACATTACACACGCGGACGACGCGGAGAAAAGATTATCAAGAAAGAAGAATTCAGTAAGAGATCCCGACTGTATTCTGTAGGGTAGGCCTATAATTAATTGTTGTACTTAGTTATGATTTGATAGTTAAATAGTAGGGATGTATTCGGTTATGTAGATGGTATTTGTTTCGATTATTCAGGGCCGTACTCAGCTTTCACGGGCCCCTGGTGGTGTGGGCCCTTGTTGACGTCCGGATCCAAGTTGGTGACCTTTTTTATTTCCAGTGTTTAAAACTAAGTTATCGGGAGGTAAGGAAATCCCTTGATATAGCGATAACGGGAATAGTTCCCTTACAGTGAAAAACTTCGCTGTTAATCTTTTCAAGCAACCAACGCTAAAGTATATCCTATATAAAACAAAACTCAAAAAACAATGAGCAAGCTCCCATAGAGCAAGCCGCAACTCAAAAGTTGCATATGTAACGGAAATGTCTGTTTCTGAAATTTAAAATTGCTGCAACTCGTATCTATCTTCCACTCATTGCTATTTCCAAAATATTGTGGGTTTAGTACAACTCAGAGGGAAAATCTACAATAAAAGTTGCTTGGGATATTGCTGGCTTTTTCTTATCGCGCAACATTAGTTGCAAGGTCATCTCTACGGAGAACTTTCCTAGTGTAATTGCACCTTTCAATTCCGAGACCTAATAGAAGTTTGAGATATTAGGTAAAGACCAATAGATATAAACTAAATTGTTCGATGTTGCGTTCAAGATTGGGATTACAAACACCAGAGGGCCATTCCATGTCAAATCATCCAGCCAAATTACAATTTGACACCCAAGTTCTCAGATTTTTATGAAATTTTGTATACATTAAGTGTGTACAAAAATAAGAAAAAATGCAAAGTTTCACCAAATTCCATTAAGTAGTTTCAGAATTATAGTCGTTTAAAGTTTTAGAAAAATGTAATTTCCAATGGCAGTATGAGCGGGAAATCAGCTTGTATGTTTCCACGTTTTTCTAAATAAAATTTATATTTATGTAGCTAGAGGCTTCAAACTTTATGAATTTGTCATCAATTTAATGGAGAATCAGATTATACTATAAGTGTTGGCATTATAACTTTTCATCATTGTTTAAAAAATCGTATAACACAAAAATTATAGTTTTTTTCAAATTGTGACGTTTATGTAAAAAACAATCTTTGGCTAAAATCTCTCTCCAGATACCCTAATACAACCATATATCACTGAAAAGAGCATAACATTTCCTTTTAAATGGTGAAATAATATTTGTGGGTTTACGTGTTCTAAAAGTTTTATTACAATTTAAAGTTAATAAATAAATTTTTGAATAGCGGAAAAGGTATTTTCATTGACAAAGACAGAGTTTGTGGTAAGGATGTTAGAAAGTCAATAATATCTTATAAAATATAGGACTATGGAGCTAAAATCATATGTAATACAATTTGCATGTCATATTTTGTAATAACATAAGGCTTACTGTTGGATATAACACATTTACAACAAATAATTTTGTACAGTATGATGTAATTTTGAATTTAAATGTATACCCTTGTTAGCCTACGTATTACTGGAGAGCTGCATGTCAGTCTCAAAAGGTGAAATAATATTTGCAAGTTGTAGCATTACAAGAGTTTTAATACAATATAAAAATATGAAATGACATGGCTTAAGTGCTCCTTTTTTACCTCAATACTGAGGGTGTACTGATTTAGCTTACATTAAACAACCTCGTGAATTTATGATACCTACACAAAATATACAATATTTACATTTCATTTAGTTACCGCACTGGTTTACTTACTTCTTATCCAGATTTTCGTGGGAAAATTCTTCTGTTGTACAAAATGATAGTATATCTTCAAATTGTGTTAAAAGTTAAAAATTGTTAAATAGTTTTTAAAGGTCTTGGCTTGGTTCGAAAGTAACTTGAAATGTAAGTAAACACAATCACTGAAACTTAAAACTGATGACCGTCTATAGTGATATTTTAAAGTTGTCCCAGGCTGTGTTAATTTATTTTTGAGAGTCAGAATCAATCTTACAAGTTCAATCCCATTGTGACGTTACCACTGGAGGTTTTACTTTACAAAGGAGATGAGGTGGTGGTACGGGACAGTTTTCTTCTTTTTGAGGCCAATAAAAGTTTTCAGCTGTACCATGAGGATTGCATAAAGAGGATATTATAATTCCCTTCTTCCTCATTAATTTGCTGAACCATTCCAATCCACCAGTTGCTTTCATAAACCCAGGCAACAAAGGAACGGAGGTTAGGTTCAATCATTGGTCCTGATGGGTTAAACATGTTTTTTCTTAACACGTTGGCTGCTGTGGGCCCCGATCGGTTTTTTTTCTTAACATAGAAACTTATGCAAATTTCATGTTTAAACATGTTTGCAGCAGCGAAAGTGTTAAACAGATAACAGAGCCTGAGCTCACTCTTTTTGCTATGATTTCTTCTGACGATGCAGGCTGGAAAAAAATTAAAACTTCTTGTTCCAGTTATGCTTTGCCCAGATTCAAAACGACTACTTTGGGTTATTCTGATATTTTCAATATCTTCTTCACTCAAAAAGAAAAATTTTATTTTTGAAAACAGATTATGACAAAGTGTGAACATTTGCCAAGCATTTACAATCCGTTCACTTGCTTTTGAACTTTGGAGGTTTCTCTGTATTAGTTCTTTTGTCTTGCCCCCGATTCCGTCACATACAGTTTTTCCATGACTTGTTGCATGAAAAGACCTTCCATAACTTCCATGAAAATTTTCCATGACTTCCTTTAAGTTGAACATTTTTTCATGACAAATTCATCATGGTATTGAAATTTTTATACTGTGCACTGCACCCATCAGTAATGTATTCCACTCTGCCAACTGATGGAAATGTCAGCTTAATTAAATCAATCGTTTTTTCTTGGACAGAGAAGACAAATGGTACATCGTGTCTTAGGTCATCAGAAATGAAACACTATGATGTTTCTAGTACCACAATGATGTTTTAAGGTACCATCTCCATTTTTAGAATATATTACTGAACTGAACAACTTAAATGGCTCCAGTGGTATGACTGTACTTAATTTTGAAGAACAAAATTATAATTCTCAGCAAAATCCATTAAGACCAAAACTTCATCAAATCATTTCATATTGTATTAAAACTCTTGTAATGCTACAACTTGCAAATATTATTTCACCTTTTGAGACTGACATGCAGCTCTCCAGTAATACGTAGGCTAACAAGGGTATACATTTAAATTCAAAATTACATCATACTGTACAAAATTATTTGTTGTAAATGTGTTATATCCAACAGTAAGCCTTATGTTATTACAAAATATGCCATGCAAATTGTATTACATATGATTTTAGCTCCATAGTCCTATATTTTATAAGATATTATTGACTTTCTAACATCCTTACCACAAACTCTGTCTTTGTCAATGAAAATACCTTTTCCGCTATTCAAAAATTTATTTATTAACTTTACATTGTAATAAAACTTTTAGAACACGTAAACCCACAAATATTATTTCACCATTTAAAAGGAAATGTTATGCTCTTTTCAGTGATATATGGTTGTATTAGGGTATCTGGAGAGAGATTTTAGCCAAAGATTGTTTTTTACATAAACGTCACAATTTGAAAAAAACTATAATTTTTGTGTTATACGATTTTTTAAACAATGATGAAAAGTTATAATGCCAACACTTATAGTATAATCTGATTCTCCATTAAATTTATGACAAATTCATAAAGTTTGAAGCCTCTAGCTACATAAATATAAATTTTATTTAGAAAAACGTGGAAACATACAAGCTGATTTCCCGCTCATACTGCCATTGGAAATTACATTTTTCTAAAACTTTAAACGACTATAATTCTGAAACTACTTAATGGAATTTGGTGAAACTTTGCATTTTTTCTTATTTTTGTACACACTTAATATATACAAATTTTTATTAAAATCTGACACCATGGGTGTCAGCCCCTGGATGATTTGGCATGGAATGGCCCCAGACAATTTTTACTAAACGAAAAGGCTGCTATTTCTAAAAAAATTGCGTTACTGTAGTAAAAAAAAAACGTAAAAAGGTTATCATCACGCTTAACCTTACCCAAACACTTGTTCTATTCTACTTTAAAATCGTATACTTCAAAAGTTAATAAAAACATATTCACAGTACTTCAAAGTAGAATCTCAAAGTTTAATGGCACAGCTAACCACAGTTACTAGTTGGTATTAATGTACCGCAAAGATGTTAATCCTATATTCTAATATGAGTAAGGTTTGCTTGCTTGCTTGCTTGCGACACGGATCTCAAAAACGACTCCAACGATTTCCTTCAGATGTTGGAAATAACTAATTTCTGGGATAAAAATAAGTTCTAGACAGGCCTCATCCCCAGGAAAAATCAAATAATGTAAAAAAAATGAAAAGTTAAAAAATTAACATTGGGCTTATGGAATTTCAAATCAAAACGAAAAAATTGTAACAGCTGTTCATAACCAACCAGGGAACTGTCAAAGTAATACTCATGTTGTATATGATTATTAACATGTGGTTTCCTGAGAGCAGAGATTAAAATATTTGAGTGAATATTACATAAAAAGGGTAGTAAAATAAATCAAAGGGACATTGAGCTATAAATAACAACTGGAGGGACCTTAAAAATGTAGAAAAGAGGCAAATGAGTTATACAAATCTGATTATCAGTAGGGGTGAGTGGTGAAATATTACTTCGTCATCTAAACAAACTGACTGGCCTTCCCCCGAGCAAAGCTCGACCCCCCAGGTACTGGTTTTTAAACCGACGTTTATCTCAACATCATAATCTCAATTCCATTGAACATCGAGGTTGAAACTTATCTCGCCAAGGAGTAAGCAGTGCCGAAGTGACAGGAAGCACAGAGCAAGTAGCATAGCGGAGCGTGGCAAAGTACACGCACGATATAGTGTAGTGAACCTTGTCATTATCCTGCATCATTATGTAGATGCAGACTCCAGCATTCCATTAACCGGAGCAGCTGGAACTGTCTATGGAACCGGTCCGCTGTTGGAGCTGTTACATTTGGAACGGCTCCAGGCCGGGAACATGTGCATAATCTGACATGACACGCGACTGCATGGTTTAATGCGGTTCTTTTGGACTCTGTCTGGATGCGCTCGCGTGTTTGATGTTTTCTGTTTAACAAACACTACTGCGTCTTACCTGTTTGATTGGCAACGTTATTTCTGTAATTCTTGAATATTTGTTTTGTCATATTTTGTATCGAATACGCATGACCATTTTCCATCAAACTTTTGATGGACTTCTAGAGTTTTGATTAGTTTAAGAGGAAGTGGAGAGAACAAAACATTTTTCATACGTTAAAATTCCATGAAGATCTAGTAGCATTTTGATAAACAAAGTGAATCTTATAGTATGTTTCTCTAGTAGCTTTTAATTTGAGAACATTAAATATGACAAAATGTACGCGTAAATTGCATAGTTTATTCCGATGGCCATTTAATTTTCTTATAACTTGTGATAAGCCACATGAATTTGAAAAGTAAGATAACAATTGTTTAGATATGTTTAATTGAGTAATGAATAAAGCTTACTTTGTAATTTTGAAACAAACTAAGTTTTTACTGGTAACTATGCAGATCCAGTCACAGACATTTTAATTCGGTTCTTGAAACATTCAACAATACAAAAATATGGTGATTATATACCAAAACTAAGGATTATAGTTAAAGAGAATACAAAATTTGTTGTAGAAACACTAACGACTCAAAAACACAATTTTTAACGTGGAGTACGTAAATGTTCCATTACTTATTTGATTATTTTCATTTTCTAGTAAGTTACAAACAAAGTTAACCAACAAATATGTCTTTAAAACATGATTTGAACCTAATAAACATTACGTTGCAAGTGTTATTATTGATTTTATCACATTTACCTGGTACGATAAACTTAAACAGCTTCACTCTTAATGAAGCCTAGCTATTCTGTATCCGCGGATTACAAGATTGGAAAGTTGTAAGTTCTAGTACAGTATAAAATAGAATTGACGATCCGTGCAGAGTACTGTTCTGAGCTACGCCCACCAAAGAGTTTTAAATGATTGATACCTCACATTACAAGGCAATCCTGAGTGAACAATGGAACCAATTATAAACGCTACATAAACAAATTACTGCGACTAGGTCTGCATGATCATGTACTAGGGTTATGCTGCTGAAACAACAGTTTGTCATAGCTTCACCGTGATATGATGTTCAATACATTGTTCATTTCATGTCACCAGTATTTCACTGCATAAAAAGCGTTTAGCTCTCATATATAGAAAGGTAGATTGATTTTATTGAGGTGTACCTCAACAATTTAGGCACGAATGCTGAAAATGTTCTTCTGAACGCTGATAGCATGAATTGTGAACATTTCATAGCACATGCGACTTTAAAATTTAGCGTAGGAAAAATAATTTTCATATTCAACCCCTAGGGAATCAGCTGAACACAAATAAATTGGGTAACAAATTGATACATTTGAGTGTTCTGTTCGTTTTAGATGCAGAATCAAAATTGTGCAAAATACTCTGATACTTGTTTAGTATTACAAAAAAATTATAATTAATTCCTGATTTTTCACTTGGAAAAGACAAAGACATGAATTGAAATTCCTCACTGAATAACGTAGAAAAATATCTTTCCTTTTCTTATATTCTTGAATGGAACCACAACAATAAATTACATAACAGTTTACCTTCCTTTGAACTTAACAACCCCCACCCTAGACCAGGAAACAATGAATTCACGCCCCCCAAGTAGATAATACACACCGAAGAATTAACTTCATATATAACCCAGACATTTAACAGCCTTAGGCCAAACACGGACTAACTTATAGCCCATTAAACCCATAAATTCCCATCAAGAGGTCCTCCTGAAGAGCTGACCCTTGACTTCCGCCTTATCTCTTCCCCTCACTCTCTCACCCCCCTCACCCACTCCCCCTCCACCCAACCGCTCCTCAAACCAATTTCCGAACAGTAAATTCATTGAGGGTAGTGAGTCAATCAGCTGTTAAGTGATGAGTGACGGGTGTAGAGACCTCTGTGGAGCCGACAGGAAGTCAGACACACTCCTGCCATATCCGGTCCGTCGGTCCTGGTGGTTATAAACGATGGATTTGTGACATTCACAATTAAAACAATTAAAGCCAACAGCCAAGAAACAAACCGAAATTTCAAAACGTTTCCACATAGCACTAACTTACTAGATGGAATATTTCGCGTGTCTATCAGCTTACTGTAGTATCTAGGCTTCAAGAGCAACCTCAACCCTAAACTCACAATAATTAATGTCTATTTGGCGTAAAAAACGAGCTTGTGTCATTTTTTGTTGATGAGGAAAACTCACATGTTGTTAGTGATAGCAAAAGCAAACTTCACCGGAAATAGTTTCTACATTTTTATTTTTATTTGCTGACGATGAACAGTAAGAATCAGTTTTTAATACAAAAATTAGGCCAACATATACAAGGTTAAAGGCATTAAATAGTAAAACACAATGCCGCAAACCCGACCCCAAATAGCTTACCAAATCAAAAATAGCACCCGGTTAAACTTTTCTTTAATGCTATTTAAAAAACTTTAAACTGCTATTGAATCCTTCCCAATGTTACAGTCGTCTTTTAGATGTCCTTGAGACAAATAGGACTCCAATAAGGGTAATTCATTACAGGAAGTCTTGTATGTTAAAGGCGTAAGTCATATTGCATGTCATTTTGAAAGGTATTACGTAGCTTAACACAACACCATAAACCAGACTTCAAAAGAACGGTTATAAATGTTGTAATTGCATTATAAAGATTTGCAAACAACGCCTGATGTGAAGTTATTCTATTACATTATACTTAGGCGTACATGTTACATGTTAGTATTTATACTTGTTTACTCTTGATTTTTTAAAAATCTCATGTGCTCTCCCAAAGACAAATGTGTGTTGAACACCAAAACAACCCTAAATCAACGCTGTGGTCTAAGTTGGGGTAAACAGTGTGTTTTGGCGCCAATCCAGCCCAGCCCTCGGGTCATGGTTGGTTTGCATTTTTCATAACATCGCCGAGATGCTTTCCGTTATTAAGTACAAATTTATGATTACTTTCTCCATCCCCCCGCTCGCCTGAATGTTTCATACCTCCCTTTCATACTATTTTGACCTCGTTAATGTTTTTGTGGAATGTACATTCCGTTTGCGCAACAAAAATATGACTTCTAAAAATAGCAAAATCTTTTTAAACCTACGAAGGAATTTTGATATCGATTTAAAATTGTGTATAACTTTAATCTATTCAAGAGTTATATTGAGTTTTCCTTAATTTCATAGTTCAACTAAAACAGTTTAACTTCTTACACCTAAAACACTAAGGTGAAGATAACAAACTGTTGTAGGATTTAGAGAATGTTTTTGTATTGACCTAAATAATATTTTAGTGTAAAAAATGTACTTGAAAAATAGTTTTTAACATCAAAACCACTTGTTTAAGAAATGAAGGAATATTAAATTAATTAGATTACAATTCAAGCTTGTAGCAGACACGTTTTTAGATCGTCACATCGATCTAATAAGTATGGCCTTATCCATTATAAATACTTAAGTACATGTTCCAGCATTTATATTTACATAAGTAATTGCATTAAAATTTTAAAATACACTTTTGGATAACCTTAACTGGTAACAATATCAAGAAATTAAAAAACCGTTAATACCTCAATATATACTTTTGCGTCCTTTTCACTGAGACGAAATGAGCAGTTTAAATCAAAATCAAGTATAATTATATCAGATCGTAGCAAATTTTATAAACTAAATTACTGTAGTTTGAATTATTATCCTATACTCTAATATGAGTAAGGTTTGTGTGCTTCCGTGCTTGCTTGCGACACTGATCTCAATAACGGCACCAACGATTTCCTTCAAATGTTGGAAATAACTAATTTTTGGGATAAAAATAAGTTCTAGACAGGTCTTATCCCCAGAAAAAATCAAATAATGTAAAAAAACGAAAATGAAAAGTTAAAGAAGTTAACATTGGGTTTATGGAGTTTAAAATCAAAACGAAAGAATTGTAACAGCTGTCTATAATCAATCAATGAACTGTCAAAGTAATACTCATGTTGTTTATGATTGTGGTTTCCTGAGAGCAGAGATCAAAATATTTGAGTGAAGATTATCTTAAAAATATACAAAGAGGCAAATGAGCTATAAAAATCCGATTATCAATAGGGGGAAGTGGTCAAATATTACTCCAAGTTATCTAAACAAACTGACTGGCCTTCCCCAAGCTCGGCCCCCCAGGTACTCAATTAGTGAGTCAGACAATGTGATTTTAAGGTGAAATTTATTATTACACTTTTTTTTATCAAATATAAAATACAACTCCTCCATAAAGCATTACTGATTTGGATATCACTCATCGACCCAAGCCCGAAAAGTCCTTCAAGCTCCATTCCCTAACTGTCACCCTCACGTAACATTTAAACAACTGAGACAAAAATCCAAATCTCATTCTCCGTTAGAAAGCTGCAGTTGAAACAGTAATTATCACTTACAACTAAACCGTCACATTCTTATCACAGATCCTCGACGCTAGTTAGTCTATTTGTTCCGGGCCTTACAACAATGCGTTCAACTACAATGTACGCGCGCCTAGGCGTCGGCGTCGTGTCCTTTCACCTATCGCCCGGACTGTTCTTGGCCACTTGAACCGTGAAGGTACCAAATTATGAGTGAAACACTTCACTGATTGATTCAAACCATTTGTGACTGACATCCGTTTCAATGGGTGCAGTGAAGCAACAGTGAAGGTGTCACTGTCGAATTATTGTTCTTGGGGATTGGATAAGGGCTAGTTTAAAACTCAGTGAGTATTAAGATTTGTAATTAGGAAACATTGACTATACTGGAATACAAATTTAAAAATCCTAAACTTATACGGGAAATGGCTGTGCTCTTACAAAATGGATCTTGGAATCCCAAAGAATGGGTTTGCTTTAAGTCTTGAGAATAATGGTTTTTGGGTATCTATGTAAATGCTCATTGCTCAGATATACTCTAATTTTGAAATCCTACACTCTAATATGAGCAATCTCTGTTTGTTTGTTAGTTAGCAAGATTTATCTTCGAATCCAGTGGAACGATTTTGTTAAAACTTGGGAATCAGAAGCATTTTGACCTAAAAAATCGATTGGTAAAACCTCGACACCACAAAAAAAAACGAAAATTCATATTTTGTAAATATTTTATTTGAAGATTGGAATTTTTAACATGGGGCTTATGAAGTTTCAAATCGAAACAAAATAATCATCAAAGCTGTGGACAAATTAACCTGTGAACGGTCAAAGTAGCACTTACACAAGGTAAAGTATCGACTGATTACTTATTGGAAAAAAGTTACTAGAACCGCTGAATAAAGACACCATAGAGTGGTCATCATTTTCACCCACGAAACGAATAAAACATCACCGAGTACGGCTCTGTCTCCGTGGTACTCTGGCTTTATAGCCAACATAGTTTATAAGATCTCAACACTAAACGCATTTAACACACCCAAACATTTGGTTTCTTTTTATGATGTATTTTTAGGTGCATTAGGCGTATGGAGTTTCGTATCAAAAACCGAATAAAAATATAACAGCTGTTCAAAAACAACCAGTTCTGGAAAACCGACAGACCATACAGTCAATGTATGGACTCCTGTTCACCTGGTCTCCTATTCACCAAGCAAAGCTCGGTCCTCAGATTCTTAAAATTAATCAAATCAGCGTCTCCCCTGTTAGGGAAAGAATAAACATACACCTGGGAGGCCTAAGTTAATAAATATATATGGTACGCATACAGAAAAGAAAAATGGAACTAATCTACAATCAGGAAATTAGAAGCCAATAGTACTACTTCATATAATTTTCAAAATATGAAATTGAACCATTATCATATTCGGAAATCTTAATTTCCACCTGCAGTTTGCGATCTATTTATACGAGAGACCAATATGGCGAACATCACTTGTAAGAATGCGGGATATGTCAAGATTATCCAGGTAATGGGGGGGGGGGGGAAGTTTGGGTTATGTTGGCATAAATGCGAGCAAGGCCGGTATAGAAATACGCTTCGTGCTGCGGCTATCAGATACCGGCCGATGAGCGAGGATTAATTGTAACTCTACATCGTTAGGAATATAAGATAGTTGAAAAGGAATAGTGCGAATTGTAGGATAAAATATACACTGTTCGTGGTTATCTTAATAGTTCCAACCAAACCCCCTCAGGCTGCTAATTACACAGTTAATGTAAAACAGTAAGCATATATTGTAACATGCATGCTTACTTGAAGCAGCGAGTTGTGGCAGTAGCGCGGAAGCAGTTACCAAACCTTCCCGAACAGTAACTTTAAAGTGCCACCTCCTGCTTTTTCTACACCGCAGATGGTGTGAAACTCCAAAAATATTAGTTTGGGTAAAAAACATTAAAAAACTTATTGTTTTTTCCGAAAAGAGGCGACTTTCAAGAGGCACATAGAATAAATCCTTGAAGGAGAATGTACCTTGAATTGCACAATAAAATTAAAAAAAAGAGTCTTCATCACCTTTGAGAAAAGTTCGACCGTACAGTCTGGTTTGATTCCAAAGGACCTCGTATAGTCAGGTGCGCCAGGCTATGACGAGGGGCGAAGAGGGGGCTCTTTTCTAAAAACATCAGACCATCTACCACCGCGCCGCCACGCCGCCGGCCGTCGCGGTCGTCCCAATGGGTCGTTCTTCCCCGACTGCTACGCTACCCCAGCTCGCCATGTAGAGCTCGCCAAGTGGACAGAAAACGGTCCGCGGCATTGTCAGGCCAGTCGATAAGTGAGTAATCCCGAGCGGTGAACGCGTTGTCGTTTACACTTACCTGTACATCGTAATAATAATAAAACTACAATGAAACTTATACATTCATTTTCTGCATAAATTTCCGCATCCAACAGTAAAAATATATTTTAGTTTACAATTATGTGTAATTTTTAATAATAACAATACTAGAAAGCTGTAACAGCATGACATGAAAAAGTCAGCAAGCGAGAAACTTTTTTATTTTTGAGGTAGAAACAAACTTCCAGCGAGAAAGTTGTAGCTAATTAGATGATCTTAAATTTTAATTCAAAACAATTTTCGATATAACTTATAGTTTGTTCAATAATCCGTTCTAAATAACCGCTATGTTCAGTTATAAGCGCGCCGTCGTCGCGGACCACGGCTCCACGCTGTTCTACCACATCCAGTATAATTAAATGATCCTCATTTTACTTAGATTTTCACCTGTAAAATATTAATTATGTACATTTAACTCCATCTTGTATTGAGATTACAGTTTTTTAACATAGCTTTCGATTTTGATAGAAAACTCAGTTATCGAAATGTAATTAGGCTCATGAGGAATCTTATAATTTGATTTGTAAAGTAAAATAGACAGTAAATAATAAGAGACTTACTTGTATGAAAGAATAAAACATTATTTGATAAGATAAACATTATCCGATTAGTGATTGATTATATTTTACTCGAGAAGCAACAACTTTTTTGAATCAATAATGAAATAAAATACTTCAGTAAGAAAACATAACGTTGCCTTTTATAAAACAAAACTTACATCCTTTTAAACTATCTGTTACTTAAACATTTATTCCCCCTCCAAATATGAAAGCTTCTTAGTCGTAAATGAAATAGTTACAAATTTGATTAAAAAGACGAATAAATATATGTTTTATATAAAAACTTAAAACTAATCCTCTATATCAGCAATATAACCAATCCTATACAAATGTGTTTGGCAGCGGAACATATCAAGGAACTTGAATACGAAGGATACTTAGTTCAGGGTTTCTACAGAATTTCAATTTTCTATTTCCCTGACTTTCCCTGACCCTTCTGTCAAACTCCCCTGACCAACTTTCATTATACGTCTTCGCAATCTCGCTTTATAAACAAGCGTGTGTGCACAGTTATTATATATTTAATATGTAAAACATTATTTACTATATCATGTACGTCATGAATGTTAATAAAACAAAATTAAATAAATTGACCTCAATAAAAACTCAATAATTGAGGATTACAAGATGTTAATAATAAATTCCTAGGAATCCTTAGATCATTAGCCAACAATTGGGACTTCACCTGAAAAATACTGCTACAATAGATTGTATACAACCTGGAGCAAACATTTCCTCAGTTTTGTCATCATCGGGGATCAGATGGAAAATAAGAAGCACCGAATTATCATGTAAATTTTGTATGATTCCTCAGAGGACGTTATTCTTGTTGTGATAATGACCCTCATAACCTATTTTGAGACTTAACAAAGATTACAAAATTAATTTTGAGAAGTAGCATTAAGGTGTAATAGTAATCAGTATTGTCTATAAGCTACAAATTTATTTTCATATCTTTAGCACGTGGGGTCGATACTTATTAAAATAAGCTTTATTACTGGGTTCCCTGACTTTCCCCGTCCTTCCCTGACCAAATTTCTATTCCCCGACTTTCCCTGACTTCCCCTGACCTCCCCTGACAGTAGAAACCCTGTAGTTGTTAATAAATCTTTCTACCGAAAATATAAATTGAGTAATATAGAATCAATTTTTTTAATCTCAAAACTCAAAACTAAGCCTCTCCAAAAGCCTTACAATAGTTGTTATATAGTTTGGTTTCATATCAAAAATTGAGGAATGTATCGATTAAAGCAAATATGGCAGATATAGAGTCGTAAATTATTATTTTTTCGATACAAATCAAGGTTAAGTACGTGAAGATCGAGATATTTATACTAATATTGAAAACTACACGTGTTTTTACGTCATAATCAGAGGTTAAATACATTTGAATTTAGTACCAAAAGCTAAAGAATTTATCCTGTGATATGATTCCGAAAACCATTTTAAAATAAAAAATTCCTCGCGCCGTAAACCTCATTTAACTCATTTATTTATTTATTTTACCCAAAAAGGGTACTCGGTTTAAGAAAGTATGCTAAAATCAAGATATACACAGGGTGTCTCTGAACTCTCTACCAACCTTTTCAGGTATTGTTCCTGGACCATAGACAAGCTAAAATATCATATTCAAAATTTCGAAAACTCAAAAGTTACTCGTATAGCCGCCATTTTGTTTTTTCACATAGGAAATTTTAATTCGAGAACGGCTAGTTATAATTAAATGAAATTTGGTATTTAGCTTTATTCCCTAAAGACCTAATTACAGAAAAAATGATTTTTTTACAATCATTAATTTCAAAATGGCGGCTGCCTAAAAATGTCAAACGTAAATATCTTAAAAACCACTCTTAGTAAAAAAATTACATTAATTACGTTTTATTTAGAGAATGTAATTGCAAATCTAATGACACCAAATTTACGGAAATTGGTTCATAAATAACGGAGAAAATCCATTTTTAAGATATTGCATTCTTGTCAATATCAACTGTTATCATGTGACATCGCTGCTAGTGAGCCACGTCGATCAGCTGTTTCAAGTATAATTCCACCAAACAGCTGATTAAAACATTAACCAGCTGTTATTAAGTTCATTTGCACCAATCACCTGATTGATACCCTTACGATTCCCAGGGTTCACTAATGCTTCAAATAAAACATAAAATATCAAAAATGCGTTAAAATTACAAAAAAATGAATTTATTTAATGAGATATGACTACAATTCTACATTATATACAAATGATGTTCAATATGCCCACCACCAAGTCGATTGCACATCGTGAACCTCGATGTCATGGATTGCCGGACAGCTTCAAATTCATTTTTCTCTTGGATGACCGCAGCCGCCTCTACAATTCTACCGATCAGGTCCAGTTCATTTTCCACAGGTGTTGAATAAACAAGTTCCTTCATTCTCCCCCAAACGTAGAAATCTAGGGGAGAAAGATCAGGTAATCGCGGAGGCCACGACACCGGTCCCCCGCGACCAATCTACTGCTGATTGTAATTTTGGTTGAGGAAATCTCTTAAAATTTGCCCAAAGTGTGCAGGAGCACCATCATGTTGCAGCCACATGTTCTGTAAGTCTGCCAAAGGGACGTTCTCCAGAAGTTCTCGGAGTATGTCCCTCAGGAACACAAGATAGTTGGGGGAATTCAACCTATTTGGGAGAATGTAGGGGCCAATTAAATTATCCCCAAAAACTCCAGCCCAAACATTAACTGAGAAACGGTGTTGCTTGCTGGAAATAACTGTTTCGTGGGGATTTTCAGGAGCCCAAACATGGCTGTTCCTGGTATTGAAAATACCATCCTGGTTAAAACTGGATTCGTCTGTAAAAAGAACGGATTTCAAGAAATCTGGATCGTCCGCCAGTTTGTGCAGGAACCACCTGGAACAATCTACCCGACCTGGATAGTCTTGAGGTTCAAGGGCATGAACCTTTTGGAGATGATATGGGTACAAATTCTCTCCATTGATTACCCTCCACACGGTGTCTTTGTCTGCCCCATCTCATTACCCACAGCTCGAGTACTTGTTCGAGGGTTTTCATCAAATTTACGAAGGACTTCCTCCTCAAATTCAACTGTACGCACCGACTTCGCAGCACCAGCCGTCACGCTGCTCATTTTATATATGAATAAGTTTTTTTGTAACATTTTAAATGTTAGCAAAGTTATGGTATTTGTTATGTGTTCCTTTATTACATTCAATTTATATGTATTTGTTACCATATTCAATTTGTTATAAATTGCATGTCGCATTAGTTTTTTATTTACTAAATTATTACAACCTCGTTATTGTTGTTACAATCCTCCTACAAATAACACTATATAGTTGATGAAACCCTTATTTTAATACGTGGCCAGATAAACCATATGTTTTAGTTTAGAGTGTAAAAAGCGTATTATTGTAAAAATCAACACCATCCAAAAAGCGTAAATCCCAACCATGTAGGCCGATTGTAAACTAATTTATGAATTTTCATTTACTAACTCACCTGTTACGTTCTTTGTGACCATTACAAAAATATTTTAGATTCTTGCACTTTAGGTGTTCCCCAAAAAGATGTCAGAGCGTCTCAAAGGAGGGTTAGGGGGTCGAAACGGGCTGTTTATAGCGTGACGTAATTTATGCATGGCCCCTAACCTAAACATCAGGATGAAAAGTATTCTAATCAGACAGTATTTAAGTATTTAAGGGATGATCTCAACAGTTTGGGGTGAAACCGTCTGATTACACTTTTATTTCTAAAATTACTCGTTCTGCTGAATTTATAAATGTATTGAGTAACAAACTAAAATACGCTCACCTCGTACGTTGTTGTTGGCGCCATTTCACAATACCAACATTTATAAATATTTGTTTACGCTTGGCGTTTAAAAAAAACCCACCCTTTTTTGACCGTCTCCTTCCCATGCTTCACATCGACAAAAACTACAGGAAATAAAATAAAACTGGAGATCTGCGAACTGAGTACACTTCAGACTGCACGTTATCCACGGCACAGAAGGAAAAAGGCGGGAGCGGGAAACTACTGTAGCGCGCCCCGTGGCATTGTGTAAAAGCAGCCCTCGATAGATTTGTCGGTGAGGTATTAGTAAGTATACTTATATCACAACAATCACTGTCTATGAAATGTAGCAGAGCGATTAAATGAGCAGGAAGATCCAGACGGAACGTTTACCCAAACCTGTCAGACTTATATATTCTTTAAAACATAAGAACTAGCCTGTTATAGACATTTTTTTCTATGGTAGCCTTCTAGCCTACATGTTTGGTTTGGAACTAAAGCAAACTCTCTTTGCACATTATTTTATAGGTGAGATATTTGAAATAAAACAACGTTTTTAATTAATTACTGGCTTGTGAATAATTAAAATTAATAAAATAAAGATTTTATTTAAAAATTAATAAAATAATACATTTCTTACGTAAGATGAATCGCAACCATAGCACTGACGCAGATTTGTAATCCTCATATCCAACTTTGGAACACGGACAATGAATCTCAGACATTTCGAACGCGTGTAGGATGTTTAAATCAATCTTTGTGTGCTTGTGTGAGTGAAAATGACAATGTTTGTGGAAAGGCTAGTAGCGCCATAGACGGCTTTGTTCGCCAGCCCCGTTTTTGCCTACAACACGCTCTCGTAGTACCCTGTTTCCGTCGCAACCTACAAACAATTGTTGATGGGATAAATTTCTGCGTACATTTCGAATCTTACTGCTTCTTTCTATAACCTAAAAATTTCAAAATTATTTATGGAAGTATTTTTAAATAATTATGAAAATCAAGTAATTTTGGCTAATTTTGATAGATTTTCTCGATGCTAAATTATATATTTTTCAATATTATGAGGTTATATAAAAAGAGACACACTCTTCGTGATAAGTTTAAGAGTATTTATGAGAAAATCGGTTGAAAAATGGTGTCAGAAACAGGGTACTACGAAAGCATGTTTTTAGCTTTTTTCGCGAGGGTGATGAAGACTCTTAAGAATATGATGCCGGTAATTTGACCTGAAAAGAACCACTGAATCAAAAATTAAAGGTTGTAATAATATATTATTTTACTATACTCTTTTACAATTTTTATTTATTTGTATTATAGTTTTAAGCATACTTATTTATATTCATATATATATATATATATATATATATATATTTATTTATTTATTTTATTAATTTACTAGCTGGTCCGACAGACGTTGTCCTGTTCTAATGCCATTGAATTTGTTTTATGTCAAATTCTCGTTAATTTTCACGATGAGCCCGTTCGCTTCGCTTACTTGCCTATACGTTGACCTCGTTCGCGACACCCTCACTCGCCTACTTATTATATGCAAAGACTTAAAACTACCTAGTAGTAGTTTTACCTCGATGCTTATATGTAGTAATAACTTCGGCATCGAACAAATACTTTGAGTTGCCATTCAAGTATAGATTTGTCATTTCTATAGTGAACATATGTTTACGCCTTTCAAGTATGTTTATATATAATCCTTATCACAGCTGTTTGGTGTAACCAACTAACTAACATACTAGCCCGGCTTTGTTTTATGTATTAATATTTTGATTTAATTTGTAATTTTAACTTATTTGATAAAATCATTCCACCGTTTACTACGTCACCTATTATTAAAAAAAGATTCAGAGGCCAAAAACAACAAAAAACAGAAACGTTTTAAAGTTTTAACTTATGCGCAACAAATTGCCTGAAAACATCTTGCTCTCATTCCATGAAGGTTCGCCTTGGAATCCTGGAAACGCAGCAGTTTGCTAACGCCCGCACACTCTTGCTTCTGCGTAACCCGACGCCTACGCCTACACAGCAGACAAGAAGGCGTTAACTCTTATCTCGCGCACGCGTGCTAAACCCTCGCGTTATGATGTAATTGTGCCACTTCCGTGTAAAGAGCACCTGACGACGCCGACGCGAAAGTTATACTGAAATGTAATGTTTATCTGTTTACCCCGATAAGGGTAACAAGAAGTGATGCAAATCTCCATTTAGATAAAAAATAAAATAAACAGAGGTAAGTTACAATGACGGGTGGAAAGGGTGACTATTGCGATACAACAATGAGGGTATGGGAAAAGAGATGAACTGGGAGCCAATTATTTATATTCTTTTAATTATGGTGTCTAGCTATTCATGTATTTATTTTAAGATTCGACAATCCTATACTCTGATACAAGCAATGTCGGTTTGTTTGCAATGTTTATCTCGGAATACAGCGGAACGATTTTATTAAAACTTTGGAGTTAAGGGCTTTGGGACCTAAAAAACCAATTGGTAAAAACCCCGACCCCAGGAAAACTTTTAGTTTGTTTAACATCTCTTTTTACTTTCTCCCCCTATATATAGTATATGGAGAAAGTATTGTTTTCGTAAAAATTTTCGAATTTGAGTTGTTAGTGGAAATATTCGTTTTGGTGCTCCCTGAACCCAAAAAAGTGGTTTTTACGTGATGTCTGTCTGTCCGTGTGTGTGTGTGTCCGTGTGTGTGTGTGTGTGTGTGTGTGTGTGTGTGTGTGTGTGTGTGTGTGTGTGTGTGTGTGTGTGTGTGTGTGTGTGTGTGTGTGTGTGTGTGTGTGTGTGTGTCTGTGTGGATGTTTACAGAGCTAGAGCTCTAACCTATGGGCCGATTTTTATGAAATTCGGTATGTAGGTACTAATCCACGATATCTCCAGGTGTTTTTTTCATTTTTTTGGGTTTTTGATTTTTAAGGGTAATTATCCCCCAAAAACCGCCAAAAAACATGAAAAATCCAAATTTCTCAAAAACGGCTCTAACGATTTTGATTAAACCTTCGTGGTTTGTAGAACTTTAGGTTTGCAACAAAATGACACCACCTGCATTTCTTGGAAAATTCGGGTTCAGAAATTACAGGACTTAAAACATCCAAAATTCAATTTTTTGGATTTTTTATAAAAAATCATAAATGTTAAAAAAGATTACTATCCACCATTAAAAAGAGCTAAAAAAACTAAATAAATTAGTATTTTAAATTACTATCCTACGATTGCTAGTTACGGAGAAAATTGAAATTTTCATTTAGCGGTAAACACAGTACGTTGTCCAATGTTATTCTTATGGGGAATACAAATATAACTATTTCTCTCTTATTTACTGATCAATTTCATTAAAATTTTATATGCAGGTCAAGTTAGCATTGACCAACAGATGATGTTCGAAATGTGTTGCTATTTAGCCCTGGGGGGGCAAGGGGGCATTTCCCCTCTCAAAACCACTGTGTGTAGCAACGGACTCTATAGTGCCTCCCAAAAAGGGATTTGGGTGGATATTTCTGAAAACAACTATTTTAGACAATTTTCTGTACATTTATCCATACTTCATATTCTATATTTAGTAAATAACAAATATTTTTGTCATTAAAGTTTGGCTAAAAGGGAGAAAGTTTGTGTCAGTTTCCTGATACCGTTTATTATAATTGGAAATGATAACTTTGGGCTTATAGAGTTTAAAATCAAAACAAAAGAATCATAATAGCTGTGTATACCAGTGAACTGTCAAAGTAACACTTACTCAAGGTGTTAAAGTCATGGGTTTGCTCCACGCAGGTTGGCAACATGACAACGTTACAATAACCAGATTGTAACAGGACATATTTAACATATACAACACAAGGTAAACTATCAACAAGTGATTTCTTGAAAATAGAGACTAAAACCATTTAATAAAGATTGCATATAAAGTTAACATACGTAAATTAACCAAATGTGTATACATCAAAATGGAAGGGGGATTTAGTTACAATATAATAACGACTGGATTGATTCTAAAATGTTTGCGAAAAAGAGGCAATTGAGTGAAGCAAACCTGCTTTTAATACAACATTTATCTATTTAGCTTTTTAACCCACGTAAACTAATATAATTTCAACGAGCATGGCTCGGTCCCCCCGGTACTCCTAATTATATCTCGAGCTGGGAAATATTTGTATCCAGCACAACCGTAAAACACGTTTAACAGGAAATGAATACGATATATTTAAGGTATTGTTGTAGAATAAAAAATTGGACATTCGAAACTGCGTCCAAGGCAAGAGCATGTATCTCACCACTTCAGTGGTTCAGTTGATAAAAAGTCCGGGTGTGTTATTTAATATCGGGCTGCAGATCGGATACAGCACTGGGAAATTTATAAATAGGATGAACAGTAAGAGTACAATATTTCAATAAGCACTGCATTTTTTAGTTTAATATGTAATTATAAAAGTATATTGTCCTTAAATAAAGCGTTATGCGATGCAGAATATAAGAGAGGATTTAAGTTGTTACTGCAATTTACTTAGTCTGTGCCTGGATAACAAACAACTGACTACATGCAGTTAGCTGACGCCATACACATAAGTAAGATGATATCTACTGTAATGTGAAGAATGGTTAGTAGTAATATAGTGAACTGATGTGACATTGTAAAAATATTCATTATAGCTAGACTTAATGATTGCATTCCATCTCATTTGCAATGTAGTTCCCTCAGTTATCTAATTTATACTAAATATTTTGGTTCATGCTTAAAGTGTTCTAATAAGGTAATTATATTTAAACTTATTTAAATTTTTAGCGAATTTTTCCATAGGGAAGAAGCTATTACCGTAGTCGGCATGGTAAGACCTAGGCCTGGGACCATGATAAATTTCGTTTTGAGGTCCCCACACCCCAAAAACACCATTCGTTCGAAACTGTTTATATATATGGGTGCGATAACTCTCGTAAAAATAGTCCGATTTTGGCACAAGCGTGTAAAGCAGCATTTATGAATTTAAGTTCGAAAACCAGCCAGATCGCCCCATCCGAAGTGGTATTTTTGGGGTGTTTTGTACCCCAAAAATTGTTTTTTTGAAGTTTTTACAAGTAATATTTATTGAAATCAAAATTTACTTTTCAACGTTGGGTTCAGCTTTAAAAAACACACAATTTGGTGTTTTGATCATTTCTCTACGTCAATTGGTTACAGAGATATTGAAAGTGCTAAACACAGTACATTGTCCAATGTTATTCTTATGGAGGATAAGAAAACATTTATATCTTGCTTATTTATGAACGTATACTAACGAAACTTGGTTTACAGCTTCATCTGGTTGTGGTCTATAGTTACTTGTACAAAAAATTTAAGGATTATTCCCGTAGCAGCAAACCTGCGTACTCAGCCCCCATGTTATTCTCATGGAGAATAAGTAAAATGTAATGTCTCCCTTAATTATGAACATAATAAAACTTGGTTTGTGGCTTCATCTAGTTGATTTATATTTATGTTCATATAAAAACCCATTTTTTGTGTGCCTTTTTTCAGCAAACCTGCGTGCTCATCCCCCATGTTATTCTTATGGAGAATAATTAAAATTGTATATATCGCTTATT
Organism: Allygus modestus; assembly: GCA_963675035.1. Lineage (NCBI taxonomy): Eukaryota > Metazoa > Arthropoda > Insecta > Hemiptera > Cicadellidae > Allygus > Allygus modestus. The sequence continues at coordinate 109,922,087 of OY776114.1, read as the reverse complement.
TATGACTATTTTTTATGCAACGTGGTATGCGACTTTATGTGGTATTCAAGACATATATTATGCATTAAAAATTCGCTGAGGATGCAGGTTTGCTGTGACGGGAGTATTTTAATTTATTTCGCTGGTTAAAAATAATAAAGTAAAATACTTATTTTCATAGGAACGCACAGGCATTTTCCTATGTTTGCTGATTCCCATGACCATAGTTTTATAATTTTCATTGCTACAGCAGTGTTAAAAATTACTAAGTAGGAAATTTAGAATAGAATCAATATAAGAATAATTACAGTATTGCAACTCTGAAATTTATACAGCCTGTACACTTACTGAATAAACTTGTTTTTCATTAGTTTAATTTCATTCAGTATAACGGAGTATTTTAACTTTAACTCTACAGATTCAATGATTAAACTTAATTTTCCCCATTTATACACCCAAAACCAGAAAATCTTCCAACAACTAAACCAACAATCAAAATTTCTTTAATGCTATTATTATGAACTTCATCAGGTTTTTAATAACAGAATATATGCTCAAATTATATTACATACACAAGAATATAACATACAACTTATTCCAGGATAAACAACATACAACAACTGGATACAACTTCCAGGATAAAAATGTGTACTGGATTCGTGTAGAACCAACAACTGGCGCCTTGGTCCGTGTACTCAGAAAACGTTAGAGCGCAGATCGTAGTGATTCACCAACTATGCACTCCGTTACTCGGAGGGTCGGTTACAACACACGCTACGGGCGCGGGACTATTAGCTCATTCCATTCCTTCATAATGAGAGACAAGTGCTTCACACTGCATGCAGGACCTCTGCGAAACATTCCTACAGTTGCCTTACGTTTAGAACAATTCTGTTGCCATTTTTGACCATGTTTATACTTTATTATGTAACCCCAACTAAATACCCCAAATTATTTGTTTGGAATTTATTGTTGGTGATTGTGAGTTCATGATATTTAATAAATTATTACCGGGAAGACCAAGCTATATTCGGTGATATTTAATTCGTTTTATGGATTAAAAATATGTCCACTTTATGTGCAATCTTTATTCAATAGTTTTAGTCACCGTTTTCAAGAAATCGTTCCTTGAAATTACGATTACCTTGTGTAAGTGCTACTTTGACAGTTCACTGGTTAATTTATTGATAGCTGTTAGGATTCGTTTGGTTTGAATAACAATTTAATATGCCCAATGTTAAAACTTTTAACAAAATATGAATTTTCCTCGGGTTGAGATTTACCAGTCGATTTTTTAGATCCAAAAGCCTAAAATTCCAAATTTTTACATAGTCGGTCCGCTGGATTCCGAGATAAATTTTGGAAATAAATAGACAGACGCTGCTCGTATTATAGTACAGGATTTCGGACATTTTCCATTACTCATTAAACCATAAAATCTTCACGTCGTTTCCCTTTATTTTGTTATGTCCCAAATATTTTTCTCACCTGAAGACGGGATCAGATCCTAGATCCCAAAACGTCGTGAAACTTTTTCTCTAATCAAATATGGAAATGTCTGAAATAATTTCCTAAATAACTAATTTTTGTTTATGTTCTATATGTTCCAATATCCATTCAATTCTAAATGCGGCCTAAAAATAAATGTTCGTTACGGTATTAATTTTAACATTCCTTGAATAAATCCTACATAAGAATTTTAAAGCTTCTGTAGAAATAAAGTTTACATTTGAATTAATTATCAGATTGTGCATCAACAAAACAATCGCGAAAAGCATGACAATTAACTTGGAAAACTAAGAGGCATGAATCTCAACGATTTATCGCTTCGTAAATCAATTTTTGGAATTGTTTTCTCCCGTTTCTCACCCGGGGTGCCGAACTCAAGACCGCGGGAGTTCACTATGTCCGAATCCCAAAATAGCAGCTAATATATCACCAGTGGCAGGTCCTATGACCTATGACCCTTGCCACTCTGTACAGGCCTACTCCAGCGGACCTCTACATTCGGATTTATTTATAAATCATTTCGTTCGTAGCGCGCAGATAATGAAGAGCCTCATTCATTTCCATCACTGTTACGATGAATTAATCTCGCGATTAGGATAAATAGTTTGTTTGGTGTTTTAATTTCAGCGTGAGGCTAGAAACGTTTATATCGTCTCCAAATTCTCAATTCAAACGGTTTAATACTTAGTTTTCAATAAATAATGAATCAGCATCTTTAGTTAATAAAAAAGTGGGTTAAAACTTTCATACTGCAAAATTCATCCGATGATAGAAAAGTGATTGGATATGATAATACCCCTGTAGCAGAAAACCTGCATACTCAGCGAATTTCCAATGCATATTAATTTATCTTAATACCACATAAAGCCACATACCAAGTTTCATCAATATACATTCATAAATAAACGATTTATGACATTTTAATTATTCCCCATAAGAATAAAATGGCGGATGAGTATGGAGGTTTGCTGAAATAAGGAACACTAAAAATGGGGTGTTATACAAATATCAATATAACTCAACTAGGTAAAGCCACATACCAAGTTCTATTAATTTATGTTATAATTAAAGGAGATAACACGTTACTTATTCTCCATAATAATAACATGGGGCTGACTATGCAGGTTTGCTGCTACGGGAACTATCGGCCAAAAAATGGGTTTTTGTACAAATATCAATAGACCACAATGAAATGAAGCAATATACCAAGTTCCGTTACGATAAGTTCATAAATAAGCGAGATATACAATTTTTCTTATCCTCCATAAGAATAACATTGGACAACGTACTGTGTTTATCACTTTCGATATCTCACTAAACAATTGACGTAGAGCAGTGATTAAAACACAAAATTGTGCGTCTTTTTAATCTGATTCCTATGGGAAAAAATAAAATTGTACTTTTTCAAAAATTATATGTAAAAAACTTAAAAAACCCATTTTTGGGGTACAAAACCCGCCCAAAATACCCCTTTGGATAGGTCGATCTGTCTGGTTTTCGAACTTAGAGTCATAATGCTGCTTAACACGATTTTACTAAATTTAATCAAAATCGGACCTTTTTTACGAGAGTTATCGCACCACGGACACACACACATATATATATATATATATATACAGTTTCGAACGAATGGTATTTTTGGGGTCTGGGGACCTCAAAACGAAAAGTTATCATGGTCCCAGGCCTAGGTCTTACCATGCCAACTACGGTAATAGCTTCTTCCCTACAGGGGAAATTCGCTAAAACCTGCTTACCAATTTCGTAAACTTAAAATTAAATTTTTTAAATGATTAAACGAATATGACAAATTTATTGCTGCTATGTATGGCCTATATCTTTACGGTCATCAAAATGTAACCGCATTATCAATTGAATCATTAACTCGTGTAAATCTATTACATTAATTTTATTGTAAAATGTATTTATATTGGAAATCATCCCAAAGACCCGCACAGGTACTACACCAAGTTTCAAGTTTACTAATAAATGTTTCAAGTTATTCTTATTAAGTAAAGTATTAATCATTTTAATAAACAAGGTGTCCGTCATATAAAATATCATCAAATTCTAACGTATAATTCTATTCTAAAATTTTGCATTTACAACTCTTGCATTTTGACACGAACTATTACAATTTGCATAAAACAATCCCTCATACATAAAATATAAGCCATAAAGAACAACCAACAATCGCGCAAACAAGAGCTGAAAGCTATAATTGAATAAGCGAACACGGTCCTCATAAAACGTAGTGGGCACAGCCAATCTCCAGGATGTGATTTGAGAAGAGGATGTCGGCGACGTGAGTCATCGATGGGAAGCTGTAAACATCACTGTACAGTCGGACACATGCGTGACATCACGTGACAGCGTGACAACACGCGTCACCCATCCGCGGACGTGACGTGACACTGGCGGAGGAGAGGATGGGCGAGGGTGGGTCTCGGGCGGAGGAGAATGTGGACCGTCTTGGTGCCAAGTCATACGCAAGTTGTATAACTAGGAGAATCATTTACTTTGACTTTCTCCCCTTATACATAGTATATGGAGAAAGTTTTGTTTTCGTAAAAATTTTTGAATTTGAGTTGTTAGTGGAAATATTCGTTTTGGTGCTCCCTGAACCCAAAAAAGTGATTTTTACGTGATGTCTGTCTGTCTGTATGCCTGTCTGTATGTGTACCGAGCTAGTGCCCTAACCAATGGTCCGATTTTTATGAAATTTTGTATGTAGGTACTAATTTATGATATCTCCAGGTTTTTTTGAATTTTTGTTTTTTAAGGGTAATTATCCCCCAAAAACCGCCAAAAAACATGAAAAATCTAAATTTCTCAAAAACTGCTCTAACGATTTGTATTAAACTTTAGTCGTTTGTAGAAATTTCGTTTTCCAACAAAATGACACTACCCGCATTTCTGTAACAATTCGGGTTCAGAAATTACAGAACTTAAAAGATAAAAAATTCAGTTTTGGGGATTTTTCATCTTTAAAAATTAGATATAAAAAAATATTACTATTCACCATTAAAAATAGCTCAAGAAACTAAATAATTTAGGATTTTTAAATACTACGATTGCTGGTTGCGGAGGAAATTTAAATTTAAATTTGCGGTAAACGCAGTACGTTGTCCAATGTTATTCTTATGGGGAATATAAAAATTACCATTTCTCTCTTATTTACTTATCAATTTCGTTCAAACTTGATATGCTTGACAAGTTAGCATTGACCAACAGAGGAAATTCCAAATATGTTGCCCCTTAATAACCCTGGGGGGAATAGGGGGCATATCCCCTCTTAAAACCACGTTTGTAGCAATGGATTCTGTAATACCTCCAAAACAGGGATTTAGGTGGATATTTTTTTAAAACAACTTGTTTACAAGATTTTTTCTGTACATTAGACCGTGCTTTGTATTCTATATTTAGTAAATAAAAATTAATTTATTCATTAAAGTTGGGCTAAAATGGAGAAAGTATGTGTCAGTTTCCTGATACCGTTTTTTTTATTTTGTATTGTTAGATTCCGAATTACTGAATAGTTAAACAAACAACAAATAAATGTTAAGAGAGTGTTCCAGTCACAGGCTTCTCCCTGCTTCTCCCATGAGCCCAATGTTAACTTTCAAAGCCCGTCCCTCCTCACGGGTTATCCGAAATGGTTGATTTGGTGGTTCATTTTAAAGAAGAACAACACTCCTGACGATTCAAAATCACAAATAGTTAACAAACGCCCGCGCCCTTTTCTAAGGAGCCCCATTGATCGTTGGCGGATGTTATCATTCTCACAGCGAGAAGCAGGCTGAAACAACAACCGCCCTCGTCTGGGGTCGCCCTTCCCATTATGCGCCGTGTTTTCCTGAGTCTACCATTATTAGATCGACTTAAAATCATAAAACGCCCTCCTTACAAACATCGTCAATATTTTAAAGCTGCTTGACCTGATTGTCCCACTGAATTGTTTTTACATAAACTTTGTTCCAACCAAACCTATGGATATGCTGACTGTAAAGACCAAATTTAATATGTAGACAACAATGCATGGGACACAAAATCGCCCTTCCTCCACAAAGAAACTGCAACCCATTGTTAAGGTAAGGTTGAAAATTTGTAAATATGTGAACCATATATGAAAACACGTGATAACATAAACAATCCTGACCGCTTCGCAATAAAAAATACAAAATATTTGTCTTTAACTGACAACGCAATTGATTTCTTTAGCTGGCCCCGCAATGTAATGTTTGTAAGGCTGTTAATTAACTTGTTTCTGATTCTCTAATAAAAACTCTGTTATTATTTTTGGTAAACAACTTGTATTGGTAGTACTAAGTACTTAATTACGTGTAGCAATTTTCGTATTAGAATCAATAACAAAATATATTAAATTAAAAGAACACACATTCTCCAATCCCTTTCAATCTACTAAAAATTAATAAGCCAATTAAAGAAAAAGCTACCACATTCTTTTCTCTACGTTATAAATTGTTTTTATGAAACAACAGGTTTATACTAATCAAGAAGTTGTTTTCTCGACCAACAAACTACACTGCCACGCTGGTATCCTGGTATACCTGATTTCATCTGACAAGACAATACATCACATTCCCCGTATCCTGCTTATGCAACGAAGGATTCAATATGACCTGACAAGAAGGATGCTTCCTCATCAGTCTACATCCTCTATGACCGACACCGACACCGATGGCGGTACCTAGTGGGCATCCATCAAACTATCCAGCCAGTGGAGAATCAAAAAATATGAACGAGAAAGTCTACATACCTGTCTGGTGTCACTGGGATGATTAGGTGATACTATTCCCTCTTGATGATGTTAGTATTTATAAGTCTGTATTATTTGCCTGTAAAACTTAATTGACCTTCTTCACTATTGTTATCCTCAACATGTATTTGCCCTGACTATACCAAATGCAATGTTATGTGCCTACTGGTAATAAATGCTTGATTCTTGATTCTATTGGGTTTACAATCAAATACACTCTTGGCTAATCATGATTGACCGATTGGAGAAAAGTGTTACGACTAAACAAGATTTGAGTTATAAAGGATGCTTTTAGATAGCCATTAATAGGGAGTGTAATCGAATGAAAGGAATTTTGAGGTTTTGTTTAAGTCTCTAAAAGTTTTGAGGGATGATCTTGAAATAAACAAACAATTTTCTATTATAGAATTGCTCAACAAATTCTTCACGCAAAAACGTAACAACAGAATGTTGATCATTACAACCCAAACAAATCACATTCCTTACTACAAAAACACAGATACACGACTAACATTTAAAGGTATATTTAAAAACAGATATTTGTTCAAACAACTGACAATGGATTTTTTAAATTGTACTTAACCGAAAATGTAAATGAATTACCGTTGGTATTTTTATTTAGATGTCGGTAAAATATCGTAATATATCTTTAAGAGGCAGACGCAACCTGGGCGGATATGAATGAATTATAGAATGGGTGAGATGCCTTGTGTAGCCCTTGTCACTGACCAAGACCGACTACTAATATAATGTTCAACAATATTACTGAACTATTAAGAACTGCACTTACAATTAGTAATTCAGGCAACAAGAATCATTCTAGCTCTTATATATTATATGTTGGGAGGAAATCTTACGTTTAACTCATTCAATATTTAAGAATTCAATTTACAAAGGTGTTAATAACATTAGGGTGTCTGCCATTGATCCGGAGACCGTAGAAATGATGCCCCGCATAACTTTAACTAAATTTAAATCAACTATCGCATCAAAGACTGTACAGAAAACTAAATATAATATTTACAAATATAAAACAAAACATACAAAAAAACGCAACGTTTGAAGATCTAAACACTTTAAGGTTTTTACAATTTCTTATACATTTTCCATAGGACAAAAATGTTTAAGTATCTTGGAAATTTGTACAAACATGTATAAACCCGTCTTTTGAGGCATGAAAAGTTGTTAACTGGAAACTTAATCCTACAAAAGGACTTTTTTCATCTAAATAGGTACCAAAAATGTGATTTACTATATTTTGTAAAACAGGCTGAGACAGATACATTTTACTGTATTAACCTTCCAAACAACATACTAAATTTAAAACTTATTATAATACAACCTGCAACTACATCAACTCCTAATAACAACAAGAGAACATTTTATCCTATCCAGACGCACCAAGACAACATGAATGGCGCATTCCACTGGTGATGCAAGATGTGGGCGGCGCGGCCCGGCGCGGCGTGGCGCCTTGATATCGCGATATCAATATCAACGATATGGGTCGGTGCGACTTTGACAGATTCAGGCTACTACCACACAAGCAATCAGCTGGGCACGGACCTGTGACGTCACCAAATCAGAGCCCGGACTGAGATTGGAGCTAGATGATTTGGAGGACGCTTGCAAAGAATGAGCGTTGTGTGGAGCCTTGCACGTATACACCCTCATAAGTTCAATGGGCGCTGGCTAGTTGGAATTTGAGTGAACCCTTTGGAGAGCGGGCTCCAGTCACGTAAGATTTCTAAATACTATACAGCCCGATGATGTGTAACTGACTCTAACGTATACGAATTCTAGACCACTTCCAGACGAGCTAGAAACGAGAAATTTAGCATGCACGTAGGTTGTGTCTAGAAACTCCCGGGAAGAGGGTAAAAAGTTACAGTTTTCAATTTTAAAAACCTCTAAATTTTATCTCGAAAATTGTAAATGTTTTAAATTGGAGTTTCAAATCAAAACAAAACGGGTTCGCACGCAGCACGCTGACGTGAGGGAAGTGAATTTCCACATAATAACTTTTAAAACTCAAAATCAGTGTAAAAACATACATTTATTAAATACATACATTATATATACATAAATACATACATTTATTTTTATTAAAATCTGAAGTCAGTGATTTGTTGACTTTTCTGATGCTCCTGGTTTCATTTACCTGCAATGTTAGGAATACAATTTTACGCATTATAATGTTAGGAGAAGGTCCAGACAGGCTTGAAAGTAGGCGTGAGGTTGCTGGGGATGATAAAAGTACTCTAACAAAGGAATAACATGCTTTTGTAGTGTAAAACCCCCATAAGACAACGTACTGTGTTTAGTCGAAACACATTTTCTTTAATAACTTGGTAAATATGTATGCTAGAATGACGAGAGAGGGCTTAAAACTTTCGCCTCACTAATTCCCATCGTTTTAAATGCATACATTTTACATACGGGGCTTTTCTAACCCTTTTTGGGCCCAAAAACTTGAAATTTAAAAGATTAATCCCCAAAAAAGGGTTTTCAAATTGTTTTGCCTAACGAACTTGTCCAACTGATTACAGAAAGGAATGTCCTTACCAAATTTGAAGTAAATCGCACAAAAAATGCGACCGCTAGAGTGCAAACACACACACACACAAATATATATATATATATGTGTGTGTGTGTGTGTGTGTGTGTTTGCACTCTATAATTTTGAACGACCCCCCTAAACGTGATCAGGGGGTCACGTTAGGCGCTTCTATGGTGGTCCCGGGCTTAAGTTTCACCGTGCGGGTCATGCTAATAGTTCACTTTCCAAAGGAAATTCACTAATAAATCATCAAAGCTGTAGAAAAATAACCAATAAACTGTCAATGTAAGTCTCAAATGGTAGAGTATAAACAAATGATAGAACCATTGAATAACAAAAGATCTAGAATGGATATGTCGCAAATGATTCAAAATATTATACTAAAAAAAAACATTCTTGATGGGATATAATAACAACTAGAGCGAAGCGAGTCGCGTTTATATATGTACCAGCTTCCCCCATAAGGTCCATGTTAACCTTCAAACCTTATCCTCCTTGAGGGATCGTACGAAATCGTTGATTCACGGTTCATTAAAAACAATAATAAAGCTAGGGATATCAGTGAGCAGAATTTTGATATCATAAAAATATATTTCAAAAAATATTGAGTATTTGCGATTTTCGTTATGGGAATTTGTGGTATAACAATTATGTTTACTCAAATTGCTAGGTGATTTTTTGCTCTATGAGTCAAAAACCAAAAATTTTGGAAACTCCGTTGAGGATTTGAAAGTTAAAATTTGTTTTATAGGAAATAGGTAAAAGTAGGTGACTAGAACCCCTTTTAATTTATTTTTCAAGCATATGTTAAAGACAAAAGTGGTCAAAAATTGTTTTTATTTTAAAGAATTACACTATAGAGCATCGATAATCCAAAACTAAATTATATAATACATCAATTCATAGATACTGCGTGAGAGTTATTGCAAAACAGCACGACACTCTGTTCACTGTTTCACACTTTGATAAAACCAGTTATAACTTCAATAAGTATGGTAATGCCCTACCCATTTACATACGACTGAATTTTCATGCTTTACACAAATTGCAACTGCTAATTTTAATATTTAAAACACTGATAATTATACAATAGTGCCAAATAATAAACAAAATAATACAGTATTCGACTGTAACCCTGACCCCAATTACTTTAGAAGCCAACTTTTAATACTGTGAAATGATGATGTTGAAAATTAAAACCACAAACGCATAGCATAAGTATTTGTATACTACTTATTGATTTTTTCAAGTCGAGTTATACGAAGGCCTGGGTTAACATATTACGCTACAACCCACGCCAATAAATAATCTCAATCCATCAATTTCCCTACAGACTATAAATCAGGGCCACGCCTAAGACTTGGTTCTTTTAGCTTCATTGCTTCGTCGGCCCCAATGCGACACAATAAACCCATAGAGTATCGAGTGTAATCAACATTCGTACGTAAATAAACCTACGTATCAACTAACAGACCGGTTATTTAAAAAAACCTGTTATTAGTGAATTTCCTTTGGAAAGTGAACTATTAGCATGACCCGCATGGTGAAACTTAAGCCCGGGACCACCATAGAAGTTCTTAACATGACCCCCTGAACACGTTTTGGGGGTCGTTCAAAATGTTATTTATATATATGTGTGTGTGTGTGTGTGTGTGTGTGTGTGTGTGTGTGTGTGTGTGTGTGTGTGTGTGTGTGTGTTTGCACTCTAGCGGTCACATTTTTTGTCCGATTTACTTCAAATTTGGTAGGGACGTTCCTTTCTGTAATCAGTTAGACACGTTTGTTGGGAAAAACAATCGAAAAACTCTAAATCTATTTTTTTGGGGATTAATCTTTCAAATTTCGAGTTTTTGGGCCCAAAAAGGGACAGAGAAGCCCCAGATGTAAAATCAATGGATGTAAAAAGATGGGAATTAGAGAGGCGAAAGTTTTAAGCCCTCTCTCGTCATTCTAGCATAAATAATTACCGAGTTATTAAAGAAAATGTGTATCGACTAAACACAGTACGTTGTCTTATGGGGGTTTTACACTAGAAAAGCCTGTTATTCCTTTGTTATAGTGCTTTTATCTTCCCCAGCAACCTCACGCCTACTTTCAAGCTTGTCTGGACCTTCTCCTAACCTTATAATGCGCAAAATTGTATTCCCAGCTTTGCAAGTAAATGAAACCAGGAGTAGTATCAGAACAGCCAAAAAATAAATGTTTTCAGATTTCAATAAAAATTTGACAAATGTAAGATTTTACACTGATTTTGAGTTTTACAAGTTTTTTATGTGGAAATTCACTTCCCTCACGTCAGCGTGCTGCGTGCGAACTCGTTTTTTATTGGATTACGTTGTCTGGCGATGAATGGAAGGTTGTATGAGATATTCTGCATTAAACAAAATAGGAAGTAACATCAGATATATGTTAGAGATTTTGTCTTTATATATTTGCTCTCATAAAGAATATTTATAAACAAAGAATAATCAAGTGTATAGCGCTTAAGTAGTGACAGATATCGGAAGTCTTGGTGGTGCAATGTTGCCAAATCTACAATCAACAGAAGACGACGCTACATATGGTTGAATCACATTATGGAATCACTTTCCTCAGCTTGCCAAAACAATGTGAATTACATTTTTCTTGCGAATGTAAACAAATGTTTACCCTTGCTAAGCGATGCAAGGCCAGGGTTAGCAGGATTAAGTTTTACCTTATTTTGTTACCCGTCGCGGCTAAACCTATACTATACTCAAGTATGAGGAAACTGCTTGCTTTTGCTTGCTCGCAACTTGCAACTGATTTAAAAAATGGCTCCAACGATTCCCTACAACTATTTTAATTGACTAATTTCTGGGATAAAAAAGTTAAACTCAGGTCTCACCAGGACAAAATCCTGGAAAAATCGAATTATGTAAAAAATATTTGAAAAGTAAAAGAAAAACATTACATTAGACTTACGGAATTTAAAATCAAAACAAAAGACTCATACCAGCTGTTTATTATTAATCAGTGAACTGTCAAAGTAATATTATATTAACATATGGTTTCCTGAGAATACAGACTAAATCCACTGAATGAAGATTACATGTAAAGCGGTCATTTCCAAAATGAATAAAATTTCCATATAATCTAAATACTATATGAAGGGACAATAAGCTATAACAACTGGAGTTACCTTAAATATGCAGAAAAAATACAAATGAGCTGCAGCAAATCTGCTTGTCAGTAGAGGGACGTCGTTAAAAATTACTCCAAGTCATATAACCAAACTGGCTGGCCTTCCCAGAGCAAAGTTCGGTCCCATAAGGTAATCATTATAAGATAACCAAGCATACGTTAAAATCTACATGCGGTTCTTACGGGAACGGTTTATTTTATTTTATTTCTTACTACAACAACTTAGAGTAAATATAAAATGTTTCGATTCAGTTATTTAATTTATTTAATACCGCTCTATCATCCCGCAGTAAATAAATCGTCTACATATTCCCAAAAAAGCCGCTTACACAATATTACCCAAGAACTTTAAATAACTTTACACGATGCATAATAAAAGTCATAAAAGTCTGGCTGCTGTAATTCGCGTAACAACACTGCATGCGATGCTGCAATTTATTTTAGTTGTTTTGTAGTTTAAAGTTATCCGTTGTAACATTCCAGAGGACGACACAACAAACTACTTATTTAACGAATAGGATATTACCAGACCCAAAGACTATAGAAGACGCTCTAGTTATTACTGTGGTAACCGATGTGTTAAATGAAATGCGCGCCACCTACGACGATGCCAACAGATGCGCTAACACCACAAGCCTACTGCCTACCGTAGCATACGTAACGGCTACAAGGGGTATGCCAAACATGCGATGGCCGAACTGGTGTTTACGATGGACTGGGAGGGAACTAGAGCAGATCTGCAGGAAAGCAATACTCCAGTTACCTAAGGTCCTCAGCAATTATACTAATGTAATGAAGGAAAAAAGTAAAGGTAGTTTTTGAGATGTAGGGACAATATATAACTATATTTTTCAACTTTTAGGAAAGACGAAAACCTAATATCATTATTTGATTTGACCCCTTAACATGGATTCTAAACAACTAGACTTCATTAACTCACAAATTTGCATTATACAAAATGTTCTGCTGCATCAAATTTGCCTTTCATGAAAAGAATACGATGACAAACCAAGATGTATCAAACAATCCAAGTATCCTTCCCCAAGCAAAGCTTACGTCGTTTTGAAACAGCACGCAGCAATCGAACTTTCTCCAAGCCATGCTCGAACCCCCACAATACGAGCCTCACCTTCTCTTCTGTGGGAAAACCGAACAGCAATTAAACCTTCTCCAAAAACAAAGCTCTAACCCCTTACCACAGCCACACCTTGATGTTTTCTGTGGTAAAACCGCACAGTAAAACCAACCTGCCACCGAACCTCGGCTACCGCACTGATAATGAGCAAAGAAAACAAAGCAATGAAACCCATAGCGGGCAATAAACCGCACTAGGAGCGGCAGCTTGCGGCTTACACAAACACAATAAACTGATTCTGGCTGTGTTGAATGTAGGGGCCGTGAGCATGAATGTGTTAAGCCTATCAGCAGCTCAAGGTGCATAATGAAGCCGGAACTGAACATAACCCCACAATGGGAAAGGATTGTTTCAGAGGGTTCCAGGCCTCCGCTTCGACCTGCTTCCTCCATAGGTCAATGTTAACTTTCAAAGCCTGTCCTCAACTGATAATCCGAAATCGTTGTTTTAAGGTTCATTTTAAAAAGCAAAAATACCTAGCGATTTCAGTGGGATACTTTCGATATCACAAAAAGTTCACGCATTAGAAATCGTAAGTATTGACACTGGTGAACCCTGTGCCACACTCCTCGTGAATGCGCCCGAACATTCGGCCGAATACCGAATGTTTGGCGTATTCGCGAATATTGGGAGTTGCACGAACACCGAATCTTGAGTTTGTACGGTACCAGGACACTATCACCGAATGTTCGGAACGAGTCTTGGTAAAGAATCTTGCACCAAATCAACCGAATGTGCACAACGAAGTAACCAAGTACACGCTCGCCCAATACCATTCAATACCATGCTCGCCTATTCGCTTCCGCTTGTCTCCTTTGATTCGTACCAAACAACCGACAAGAAACGGAGCACAGGCGAACACGAATCATGGCGAGGCGAAATCTCCCGAGCACACACGAGCATACCGAGTACACTATCGCGCTCGCCTTAGTTCGCCTATCTTATTCCGGTAGCATTATAAGTAATGACGAATGGTCAATTAACTTTTGTTAGAATGTTCGTCCGAATAATCGGGTCCTATTATAGTAGTGTGGGACAAGCTTGACTACAGAGAAGACCCAAGCTACATCATGTTGTGATTCTTCATCGCCGCGCGATACTTCCAGGAACAAGAGTAAACAAATCGCAATACGAAACGCGAAATCGGAGGAATGAACGCATCAACGCGATAACTGCCTAGTAGATGTAATGTAGATGTAGACACGGCTTGGTGGGAACCCGTGATGGGGACGGTTCCAGGAGGGTCATCCCAGGCTCCTATGACTCCAGGGAGCCCGATAGCTGCTGACTCTGCTCCATGGAGCGACTGGGGGAGGGGGAAAACCGCTGACGAACATTACCGTTGTAGTGTTGGTAGGAAATAAATACAGCGCCGCAATGTTAATTGAACGCAGGACACAAAAGAGCCATAGTTTACACGGGCGAAGCCGCAACGGGTCTTCTAGTCAGATATAAAGAAGAGGGTACAACTAATAAAAACCCCTGAACTAATAAAAACGCAAATAATTAATATAGTTTGTTAATTCCTTTTACCGTTCCCTGTTTCAGATTCTCTGTGATTTTTTCAGGTGTGCCTGGATTGTGCCATTAATTTTGTTATGATCGAGGTATTCTTCTCGCTTGAAGATGGGGTCAGATTAAAGATCCCGAAACGTCGTAAAACTTGTTTTTCTCCAACCAGTGATGTAACATTTTCTCAAAAACTTCTTAAATGTCATAAACACGCCATCACCAACAACAAATAAAAATCTCATAAATCTATACCTATAAAAGGCAGAGAACTCGCTCATCCATCACTAATTCTCCTACTTCCCATTTAAGTAGAGAAATAAAATTTTGTACGGTCCACTGATTCTTTAAGCATAAAATAAAAAACTAAATGGGTTTCATCCTGATCTGACCTTAGGGTTCCGCCAGAGACCACGAAAAAGTTCCGATGTATTCCTTATGGACATTCATTTTTTGTTTAGCTAATGTAAATACAAACAGCTGATCTTGATTCGTAATAGTTCCACGTGCTAACCACAGAGTGCAGCACACACAACTGCCATAGTTTTTATAAAGACTTTGTGGGGCGAATCCAGCGGGTATAACAGTTAGTGAACTAATAAAATTAAAAATATTTAGAGCTTAACAAATGTTTTTGTAAACGAGGTCGCACGCAGCACGCTGACGTGAGGGAAGTGAATTTCCACATTAAACCCATAAACAGATCAAATAAAGGGTTTAAACCAACACTGGTTACATTTTTTTTGAAAATTGAAAGATTTTATTTTTTGGCTGCTTTGTTGCTCCTGGTTATATTAAATTCACTAATACAATGCCAATGTTGTACATTATAAAGTTATAATGAGGTATAGTCGGGATGGCAAGTTGGTATAGGGGTATAGGGGGCGGGTGATAAAACTATATTAAAATATAAAAAACAGCCATTCCCAGTGTAAAATCCCCATTAGACAAAGTACTGTATTTTGACAATTAACATTTTCTTTAATACCTCGGTAAGTACTTGTGCTAGAATGATGAGGGAGGGCTTAAAATCTTTGGGTTTTTACGTACAATAAGTTAATGTGCAATAAGTGTACATTTGGGGCTTTTCTGACCCTTTCTAGGCCCAAAAACTCAAAATTTGAAAACTTAAAATCCCCAAAAAAGGGGGTTAGAGTTTTCCGATTATTATGCCCAACGAACTTGTCCAACTGATTATAAATAAACGGTATCAGGAACCTGACACAAACTTTCTCCCTTTTAGCCCAACTTTAATGAATAAATTACTTTTTATTTACTAAATATAGAATACAAAGCACGGGCTTTGTTCACGAATGTACAGAAAATCTCGTAAACAGGTTGTTTTAAAAAACATCCACCCAAATCCCTGCTTTGGAGGCACTACAGAATCCATTGCTACACTCGTGGTTTTAAGAGGGGAAATGCCCCCTATTCCCCCCCAGGGTTATTAAGGGGCAACATATTTCGAATTTCCTCTGTTGGTCAATGCTAACTTAACAAGCATATCAAGTTTAGATGAAATGAATCAGTAAATAAGAGAGAAATATTAATTTTTTTATTCCCCATAAGAATAACATTGGACAACGTACTGCGTTTACCGCAAAATTAAAATTTCAATTTTCTCCGAAACCAGCAATCGTAGAATAGTAATTAAAAATACTAAATTATTTAGTTTTTTGAGCTATTTTTAATGGTGAATAGTAATATTTTTTTATATTTATGTCTTTTTATGAAAAACCCAAAAAACTGAATTTTTGATGTTTTAAGTCCTGTAATTTCTGAACCCGATTTTTTACAGGAATGCGGGTAGTGTCATTTTGTTGGAAAACTAATGTTCTAGAACGACTAAAGTTTAATCAAAATCGTTAGAGCCGTTTTTGAGAAATTTTGATTTTTCATGTTTTTTGGCGTTTTTTGGGGGATAATTACCCTTAAAAATAAAAAAATTTAAAAAATTAAAAAAACACCTGGAGATATCGTGGATTAGTACCTACATACCAAATTTCATAAAAATCGGCCCATTGGTTAGGGCTCTAGCTCTGTACACATCCACACAGACACACACACACACACACACACGGACACACACACAGACAGACATCACGTAAAAACCACTTTTTTGGGTTCAGGGAGCACCAAAACGTTATTTCCACTAACAACTCAAATTCGAAAACTTTGACGAAAACAATATTTTCTCCATATACTATGTATAGAGCGAGAAAGTAAAAGGAATGTCTCTACCAAATTTGAAGTAAATCGGACAAAACTTGCGGTCACTAGAGTGCGAACACACACAAAAAAAACACACATACACACACATATATATATAACGTTTTTAGAGACCCGTCAAAACGTGTTCAGGGGGTCACGTTAGGAACTTCTATGGTGGTCCCGTGCAGGTCACGCTAATAGTTTACTTTTCCATCGGAAATTCACTAATAATCCCAACAGTAATATACGAGGTGATAACACATCAAAGGCGGAAGTTTCATTTGCCAATATTCCTGATATTGTAACGACAGGTATCCAGACCAAGTTTCTTATGCATGGGGAATTTTCAATATTAAATGTAATTGCCCACATGCAAGTGAGGTAATACAACAAGATGTAATCAGCAATCAATCATGTCTTACAACACTGCCCAAATCTTACAAAATTATGCAAACATTCAAGACATTTTGATTAGTAATAATTAATGAGCCCCAATGACTCAGTTCGCTTGACTGAACCTGATAACCTGATAAGATACCCGTGGAGCAAACCAAAGGAACACAGCGCTTATTATTTTGATTATGTATACTTCATATTTCATATAAATTAATTTCAATTTCATCCTAGTTGATTTCGAGGGCCAATCATTTTGCAAATAAGTTTGGAAGCGTATCATTTAAATAATGAATGCTCATTTGTAGGCAATGAGATGATTTGGAGACGAGAGTAAAGTATGTAATCATGATGCAACTAAAATTAATAGGATGTAATAGACAGAATTAGTAGTTTGGACATCGTTACGAAAGTTTTGTCAATACTCTACTAAATATTAACTCGTATTATTACATAAGAAATTGATCGGATATGCGAAAACGCGTTCTTGTCGTTACGATATTGGTCCCTGGTTGAACAATTGTATTAGATTAAAAGAAAGCTGTATTTAATAGTCTCATTTATTATTTTGTAGCAGTGTTCAATTTAAAAACACCACTATTTTGCGCAAATGCATTTTTTACTAGATAAAACAGAGATGCAATTACTAAAATAAAAATACTATGTACAAGATTTAATTTGATAAAAGCTACAAAGTATAAAAAGCTCAGCAACCAGCAACATTTTCTTATTAAAAGCTCGGTGTAAAAGCATTAAAACATTTCTAAGAACGTGTTCTATTCTAAACAAGGAATTTCACTTAAATTACTCCACAAAGAACAAAAGCTCAATTTAAAACCCTCAAAGATAAAAAGCAGCTGAAACAAACCTCAAAAAGGAGAAACCCCATTTAGGGAAAATAAACGTGGCAGAAAGGAATCCGGCCATCGGTTAAAGAAAGATCCCGCGCCATATTCCAAGTGAGAAAGCCATCCCTCACCCTCGCACATCTGGACAAATAAGTCCCACACAACCACGCCCCCACAAGGGAGGTCTGAAGGAACTGGGAAGCTTTTTGTAACGGGATAAAAATATTATTTACGACATCTACACTTTATCCGATTGCGTCATTGTCCACAGATTGTCCGATTTTTACTGAGCGAACCTATCTCAGTGAGTCATAGTCTATGCTAATCTGTAACATGTAGTAGATGAGTCAGTTCAGTCTTTATGTACGCGGTCTAGGTACTTATACGCGATGTAAGTTTGTGTAAAAAAGTTAGTAACTTTTACACTTTAAATCAGATGTATGCTTAAATTGTGGTAACAGACAGTTTCTGAGAATTGGTAGGTTGTACAAATTTAACAATGCAAATAGTTGTATCAACATATCATTCTTTAAATGATTTATAACACCATAAAATACACTGGGTGAGATTTTTCGACAGTTTTTCGCACTCTCAAAAACTTCAAGCTCAAATATTTAATATTTTTTTTAGTATCATAATGCGTGCTGTTACAATTAAACAGGATAAAATAAATAAAATACCCCCGTCGCGGCAAACCTGCGTACTCAGCAAATTTCCAATGCATGCATATGTTTCTCATTACCACATAAAGCCACTTACCAAGTTTCATAAAAAATTCATACCTAAATAAATAAGTGATATATAGCATATTATTTATCCTCCATAAGAATAAAATTAGGGCTGAGTACGCAGGTTTGCTGTAAAAAAAAGATAAGAAATGTATTTTTAAGCAATTATCAATATAAAACAACAATGTGAAGCTACATACCAATTTTTATTAATTTATGTTCATAATTTAGGGAGATATAAAACTCAACTTATTCTCCATAAGAATAACATTATGGCTGAGTATGCAGGTTTGCTGCTACGGAATAATCGAGATATCAAATTTTAGTTATTCTCCATAAGGATAAAATTGGACAACGTACCATCCTTATCATTTTTTTTATTATGAGACGTAGTTTACTGGTTTTACCCTGCTCAAACACTGGAATAATTAGGGGAGATTCACAACTAATTTTATATATTCCTTGTTGGAATAGTAAATTGTTATGTATTGATTCTTACGCAATACGCAATTTATTATTGATGAGCATTTGACTACGTTTATTGCATTAGGATATTTTTGTTATATTGCGTTTAACATCATAGGTCATTCGATCCAAATTCTCAGCAAATAATTATTTTTTATCCAGATAACAATACGTGTGTTATTTTGATGTACTTACATTTTTCACGATGAATTATTAAAACTATTTTAAATTAGGGCATAATCCTCTTCTAACGCAAATATTTTCAAAAGTCAGGAGGTGTATTTTGTGATCTAAAGCATATAAAAGTCAAATTTTGTATATACAAATCATTAGAACCTGTAAAAACCATTTTATATTGGAGTTTGTCGCGATTTGGGGGATGTCCTTTAGAAATATAAAATAATGAATAAAAAAATGGGAACCATTTCATTTCAACCTTGAAATTAACTTGGTTCACAATCATGTAGTTGTTGTAAAACAGTCAGATGAAAAACATCCCGAAAGCAGTTTTTAGCGAATTTCCCCTATAGGGAAGAAGCTATTACCGTAGGTGGCATGGTAAGACTTAAGCCCGAGACCATGATAACTTTTTGTTTTGAGGTCCCTGGATGCCAAAAACAATATTCGTTCAAATTTACATGTATATGTATATATATATATATATATATATATATATATGTGTGTGTGTGTGTGTGTGTGTGTGTGTGTGTGTGTGTGTGTGTGTGTCCGTTACCGCGATAACTTTTGAAAGAAGCACCCGATTTTGATGAAATTTGGCACAAATTTGGAGAGTAACATTTATGACGTTAAGTTCGAAAACCAGATCGATCGGTCTATGGGAAGGGGGTTTTATGGGGGTTTAAATTTTCCAAAAATCTGTTTTTTGAGATTTTACCCTCAAATTTAAAAAACACTAGATTTTGGTTATAGCCATTTTATAGAGCTTAAAAAATTAGTATTTTGAATCACTAAGCTAGGTTTAGTGGTTATGGAGAAAAGACAAAAAATGTGTCCATAAAATTTCCCATGTTAATCTTATGGGAATACCGGTTTTAGATTTTCCTCAGATAATTTCACTAAAAACTCCACATTTCTTTCTACCAATCAGTTTAGCTCTACAAATAATCATTTTGGCGTTTTAATTGTTGTTTTACGTCCAACCGTTTCAGTGATATTCAAAGTGCTAAACACAGTACGATGTCCAATGTTATCCTTTTGGAGAATAAATAAAATGTTATACTTCGATTATTTATGTATGTATATAGATGAAACTTGGTATGTGGCTTCATCTAGTTGTGGTATATTGATATTAGCACAAATTTTTTCCTGGTAGCAGCAAACCTGCATACTCGGCCCCCATGTTATTCATATGGAGAATAAGTAAAGTTTTATATTTCCCTTAGTTGTGAGCCTAAATTAATAAAACTTGGTATGTAGCTTCACCTGGTTGACCTGGTTGATAATTGCAAAAAAACACATTTCTTATCTTCCTTGTTGCAGCAAACCTGCGTACTCAATTATAATGTTATTCTTATGGATAATAAATAAAATGCTATATATCACTTATTAATTAATGTATTTTTATGAAACTCGGTAAGTGGCTCTAGGTAGTAGTGATATCCATATATATGCATTGGAAATTTGCTGAGTACGCAGGTTTGCTGCGACGGGGGTATTAACTTACTACTTTAGGAGTAAACTAGTGGCTCCAAGGTGTCATAGCCCTCAACCTTGCTCCAATACTCTGCAAGTACTCTGTTAGTTCGTAAACAAAGTAGACACGTAATCACATGTTTTAATGTAAACAAATCAGACGTTTTTAAATCCCCTTGTTTTTCTTATGGGGGATGTTTTACGTTATTTCTCGTTTGCAGGTAACTTTTTAGAAATACTGCTATTTTTCCATAGTCCCTGGGATCAAGACCTTTAATTTGAGCCGTCTCTCATCATCCTGCAATTTGCCATCCTTCCACAATTTTGACTTAAAAACTTCGTCTACAGAATTATATGTAAAGATTAATAACCAACTTTTTTGGGAAATAATAACTTCTATAGGCCAACTCTATATACAGAAACTATTGTAAATAAGTGGTTTTTCATTAAGAGACATCTACTTCTTAATTCCTTAAAGAATGTTTTGTTTGGTCAGCCACGTGGTTATTTCATAACCGATTTTGAAAATTGACGTGAATTAACAAAATTAAAGTGATTTTTCTCCATTTGTTTTCAAATGAGTTGATTTTCCCCTCAGTGCTTAGGGCTCCACCCCTCTGGGTTTCAAACTTCTCATGTTTTTTGTATGGAAGAATTATATTTTATACGGGTTGCAAGTGTTTTATTTTAATCTTAAATAAACAGATTATAAATGTGAAAGTTTGGATGTTTGTTTGGGTGTATGTATGGATATTTGGAGTTCCATCACGCATAAACTACTGGACCTATTAAGCTAAAATTTAGCATGAACATAAACACATTTACACATTTGGCTTACATATCCCATTAACATATAGACCTGATAATGACCAATTCCAATCTTAGGGCTCCACCCCACGGGTCCTGTAAGTTCCAATGCAAATCTTATGGAAGGTTAGCATTTATAAAATTACCAGCTGTAGTTGTTTGTCAGTTAGGGCAAAGGAAATCAGATGGTAAAATTAAACAAAGATTCGATAGCGTTTGTCAGGTTAGTATTTTTTATGTCTTTTAGCAAATTTCTCCTATAGGGAAGAAGCTATTACCGTAGTCGGAATGGTAAGACCTAGGCCCGGGACCATGACAACTTTTCGTTTTGAGGTCCCCAGACCCCAAAAACACCATTCGTTCTAAACTGAATCATGAAATAAACTGAATATATATATATGTGTGTGTGTGTGTGTGTGTCCGTGAGCACGATAACTCTCATAAAAATGATCCGATTTTGATGAAATTTGGTATAAACGTGTAAAGCAACATTTATGACTTTAAGTACGAAAACCAGCCAGATCGCTCCATCCGAAGGGGTATTTTGAGGGGGGGGGCTTATACTAGATGAAACTTGGTATACGGCTTCAGCTAGTTGTGGTGCATTGGTATTTGCTCAAAAAAAACAATTTGTTGTCAAAGGCTCTTGTAGCAGCAAACCTGCGTACCCAGCCCCATGTTATTTTTATGGATTATAATTAAATGCTATGTCTCCCTTAATTATGAACATAAATTAATAAAAACTGGTATATGACTTCACCTAGTTGAGTTATATTGATATTAGCACAAACCTCCATTTGTTGTGTTCCTTGATGCAGGAAACCTGCGTACTCAGCCCCAATGTTATTCTTATCGGGAATAATTAAAATTGTATATATTGCTTATTTGTGAGTATATTTTTATAGAACTTGGTAAGTAGCTTTATGTAGTATTAGGACATGTATATCTCCATTGGAAATTCGCTGAGTATGCAGGTTTGCTGCGACGGGGATATTTATGTCTTTTAATTTGTTGCGAGCGAAGCCGCGGGTAGCAGCTAGTCTTAAATAATCAGATGTTATGAGAAATATTTACACAAGTACGATTCCAACTGCATACTGTCACATATTGTTTACACTTTAAGCTTCACGTTTGTCATGTGATATCCCAATAGGGAGATCGGTTTTTTTTGTTTGAATATGTGTGGAGTGCACATTTTTGTTACAACAAAGAGCAACACCAACTTTTAAAACTGTCCCATTTATATTTTGGAACGTCGTGAACCAAAGGTCGTTAACACTGTGATACACAAATTGCTGAAATAAATTGATAACATATTGTACGTTGTCTCCGACTGACGAACGTGCGAAAACAACTTAGGACACATTTAGATGGAATGTGGATAAGACGAAGGGGATGATGCTGCCTTAATGTATTCTCCGACCTGCACACTAATCGTTGTTTGTAAAAAAAATGCTTAAAGAGTTAATTTGAAATAAAATACAGTTTAATTCATCACTGATCTTTTCAAAACTCACGGTTGTGTTAAAAAAATATGGGATAAAAACTTAAGGGTACGGTACACCCTTTTCTAAAAGTATTGATTGTGCGACATATGTTCAATGTTTAACTTGTGACACGGTGTTATTCGATTTATTACATGCAATGAATACATTCATGCCTTATGTAATAATCATATTACTTCAACAAAGTAGGGGAGGAGCAAAATAACCGTACACTTAAGATGATTGATGCAAAAGTATGTTTGACAGCTAATTATTACTATTTTATGGTCAAATATTTAGGCGAACCTTAAAAACAAATACATTTTACGTTAATATTAGTGTCTTAATATGTGTAAATTTACAACGAGATCGCACGCAGCACGCTGACGTGAGGGAAGTGAATTTACACATTAAAAGCTTAAAAATATAAAATAAAAGGTTTAAACCAACCCTGGTTACATTTTTTTTAAATTGAAAAATATGTTTTTTGGCTGTTTTTATGCTCCTGGTTATATTTAAATTCACTAATAGGTTGCCAATGTTGTTCATTATAAAATTAGGAGGTATATTCGGGATAACAAGTTGGTATTGGGGTTTGGGGGGGGGGGTGATAAAACGATATTAAGATATGAAAAACAGCCTTTTCCATTGTAAAATCCGCATAAGACAACGTACTGTATTTTGACAACTAACATTTTCTTTAATAAGTATGTACTTATGCTAGAAAATCTTTGGATTTTTACGTACAATAAGTTAATGTGCAATAAGTGTACGTTTGGGGGTTTTCTGACCCTTTTTGGGCCAAAAAACTAAAAATTTTAAAACTTAAAATCTTAAAAAAGGGGGTCAGAGTTTTCCGATTGTTTTTCCCAACGAATTTGTCCAACTGATTATAAAAAGGAATGTCTCTACCAAATTTGAAGTAAATCGGACAAAAATTTCGTCCGCTAGAGTGCGTACACACACACACGCACACACACACACACACACACACAAACACACACACACACACACACACACAAACACACACACACACACACACATATATATATATATATATATATATATAAAGTTTTTAGAGACCCCTCAAAACGTGCTCACGGGGTCACGTTAGGAACTTCTTTGTTGGTCCCGAGTTCAATAGTTGTGCGGGTCATGCTAATAGTTCACTTTCCAAAGGAAATTTACTAATAATACCTACACATACTGGAATAATGGAATAATGATTAATTGTTCTTTAGTAATAAAATATGCTCTACTTCTTCTTAACGTTTTATTGCACATAAAACGTGTAATTATAACAGTAATATTATCATGAGTCATCATGTTTTACGTTTTAAAACCACTTTACAGATATGGAGTAGAGTTAATTAATAGAGCGCTCTCAATATGTATTGTTGTTTATGAATTGTCACATAATTTAATAATCAACAAAATATTGAAAATGTCACGTTATTCAGATAACTTTCGTTAAAATATTTTATACTTTTTTACACATAAATCCGAGCTAAGAATAAAGTTTAATCTTTGGGCAAGTCTACTGTCAACTATATTGTAGACATACTGACTAGCTATTTATTTCTTTGTATTACTGTTTCCTATGAATTCCTGTCCAATTTGTCTTATTGGTTGATGGTTAATTGTAGTCGTGAATATTTTTAACTATCATGCAGTACATTTTCTTTCACTCGTAGAGCAAAAGTTAGCAATATGAAACACTCCTACTTTAAAATTCATATTTGAAATTGTACTAACATGCATTATCTTCTAACACCAGTTAAAATTTGTCTAAATCAAAAAGAAATAGATTTAATTGTTGATGATTTTTTACGTAGGCCAACCCCATGTAAATTCAAGAACTTATAAAAAATCAACTTTAACACCCAACAAATGCAATAAAACATAAAACAATTTAACTAAAAACCAAAGCAACATTCTTAGACTACTTTTAATTACTTTTGACAAAAACTAACCTCAAATTCCGGTTGTTTCTATGTTCCTCGGTTAATACGGTCATGTTGATTCGACGCGCGGGCACATGCTAGATTACCGTTCGCGACTAGCACTTCACTACTACTGGCTGCTGGGCTGCTCACTTGCTCAGCGCTGCCGGCAGAGCGCGTGGTGGTGATAGTGGACTACCCCTCACCCCTCACCCTCACACACAACCCCTACACCAATACAATCATCATCACCGGACGGTGCGGAGCATTCCATTGTAGATACACTGTATGCAGACAGTTACAAGAAATTGCTGATCATGCTTACATTCATTGTTGGTGATGGTGAGTTATTGTAAAGAAATTTATTGCCCATCAAGTTTCACGACGTTTTGGGATCTGGAATCTAATCCCGTCTTCAGGTATGAATAATACCGAAATCATGATACAGTGGACAATCCAGCAAAGCTGAAAATAAACAAAACGCTAAAAAACAGTAAAAACATAAAAAAATAAAACTGAGGGAAACACAAAATACGTTTACTGTTTATTCTTTGTTTATTTTACAGTTCTCAGCTTTAGCTTTTCGGTGATTATTCCATCTTTACCTGTATGATGCCACGAATTTCATTATGTTCTATGAATTTCTCTCACCTGAATTTCATTATGTTCTAGGAATTTCTCTGGCCTGAAGACAGAAAAGATTCCAGATTCCGAAACGTCGTGAAAATCTTTATTTCCCTAATCAGTGCTAGAAAATCTCCACAATAAGTTCTTAAGCAACACATTGCAGGTTATATACAAATCTAAGGTTGCAATTTCAATTTCCGGGCAAAGCAGTTCGGGTTGGTTAGTAGGTCAAGAGGATGAAAATAAACATAATATTACTTGTTTAAGTGCCCATGTTTGAGGGATCAGATAAGCCCTAAGGCTAGGTGATATGACCAAATATATAACAAATATATTTCTCTTTCATAGCTTTCCTCAACCTTTAAAATAAAAAATTGATGGGGATCGACTTTTTGAAAAGTTCATGAAACAGTTTAGTAGACTATATAGATAATATATATATTAAAGAGAGTATTGCCTAATACCATTATGTCCTGCAGTAAAAACTCTTGAGTTTCATTAAACATTTAAAATATGTGTACTAAAGTCAAGCATAATTAATATTATATGGATCATTCTACATTTATTGGACATAAAACTGCTCACACTAAACTTAACAACCAAAACGATTGCCTAAAAATGTCCCTCGCAAAAACACTAGGGTGACTCACAAAGTGGGTGAGTGTATAAATAACAAACATCCAAACATGCGGGAGGGGTGGGGGTTGTTTGTTCAATCACCTGATCAGAATAACATCTGTGACGTCATAGGATGCGGGTCAAAGGTACTCCGGCCAGCTGATTATGACTAAACGGTACTCGGGATTAGAACGCATGCCCTCTCATACCGACATGCCTGCGTGTCTGACACTAGACCTCCTCTATAGCTGGATTACCTCTGATATTCCTTGATACGGGTTCTATTGAATTCCAGAGAACTGGTTTAATGGGCTAATCGAGGGGTAATCGGTTTTAGAGAGCAGTGTTAATATAATAAGTGGTACAGTAAGAGGTATGTTTTGATTAACATACTTGAAAATATCAGTATGGGTTGGCTACGCGTTTGTGCTAACATTATCATAATTATTAGTGAATTTCCTATGGAAAGTGAACTATTAGCATGACCCGCACGGTCAAACTTAAGCCCGGAACTACCGTAGAAGTTCCTAACGTGACCCACTGAACACGTTTTGGGGGTCGTTCAAAATTGTACATATATATAGCGGTCACATTTTTTGTCCGATTTACTTAAAATTTGGTAGAGACGTTTCTTTCTATAATCAATTGGACAAGTTCGTTGGGCAAAACAATCGGAAAACTCTAAACCTCTTTTTTGGGGATTATTCTTTCAAATTTTGAGTTTTTGGGCCTAAACAGGATCAGAAAAGCCCCGGATGTATGCATGTAAGCATGTAAAAAGATGGGAATTAGTAAGGCGAAAGTTTTAAGCCCTCGCTCGTCATTCTAGCATAAATGTTTACCAAGTTATTAAAGAAAATGTATATCGACCATACACAGTACGTTGTCTTATGGGGATTTTACATTAGAAAAACCTGTTATTCATATGTTGGTGTACTTTTATCATCCCCAGCAACCTCACGCATACTTTAAAGCCTGACTGGACCTTATCCTAACCTTAATGTGCAAAATTGTATTCCCAGCATAGCAGGTAAATGAAACCAGGAACATCAAAACAGCCAAAAAATCAATGTTTTCATATTTCAATAAAAATTTGCATAAATGTATGTTTTTACACTGATTTTGAGTTTTAAACGTTTGTTATGTGGAAATTCACTTCCCTCACGTCAGCGTGCTGCGTGCGAACTCGTTTGTTTAGTTAAAATAAAATGTGAGGAGGGGGTACTTCCAAAGCATTTCGACTTTCATTTAGGGTCACTGAACATAAAGTTTTATGAGGAAAAAATAAGTGCTAAAATGCTTGCATGCGTTATGCGAACTTAAATAATCATCGTGTGACTTAAATTATGATAAAGGCTAACCAGCTTGATGTACGAGGGGGCTCCAGTCACGAACATTTTCGCTTTTCTACGTGCTTCCTCATGAGGCAATGATAACTTTCAATGAATGGCCTTCTCTTCTCAACGGATTATAATGACTCATTTTAAAAAGCCAAAAAATACCTAACGATTTCACTGAGCAAAATTTCGATTTCTCAAATAGTACAGCAAATTCCAAATTATTCTACATTTACGTTTTATATGGTTGAACTACCTGTGATATCTAAACTCTGCTCACTGAGTTCTCGAGATATATTTTTGCTCTACAAAATTAACCATAAGTCATTTATTTCGGACTAGTCGTTGAAGAGGGGTGGACTATAAGAGACATGGGTCTTATAGAAGAAGCAGGTAGACGCAGAGGACTGGTGCCCTCTTTTAATGGAATTCAAATATTGAGAGAAATATAAATTATATTTATAAAACGTTTTTCAAACCTACTTTTTTGTTTTTATGAAAATCGCTAGTGATAGCGTTTTAATAATACTAATTAAAATCTTTAAAAGTAATAGTTTCCTTGGAGTATCTATATATACGCGAGGGGTTTTTTCTTCACAGTCATAACTCGATAACGGCTGGGTGGATTTTAACGTTTGAGGTGCCAAATTAAAGGTATTTTTATGTAGATTTTCCAACACGTCTCAGAATCTTAAGAAAGGGCATCACTTAAATACAGTAAAGGGCTGAATTTTCGGAACAGTGGTGCTATCCGACGACAGAAGTCTGAACTACGAGTTGATTGAAAGTACGTTATCATCCGTTTTAATATCAGATGTTTTGTTATGTTTGTTTACAACTGAAGTTGGGTACAAACTTTCTCGGATTGGAACAACAGGGCAACTAGTCTAATTTAACTGGCTTTAACACAAGAACGAGCTTTTTTCGGATTCCATATGCAACATTTTGATTATTTCCATTTGTTAAAAACAGTACATTAATAATAACCTCTAATCTAATCTACACTCGGTCAAACCCCAATTGTTATTGTTTGTTCTTGCAAAATTTACTTAGAGCTCTTTATTGTAAGTCTTACTATAAACATTTTGAAATTTTACATTATGTAACATACGTGGAGATTTCAGAAGTTTATTATACTCCATAATATTATATTGAAAGCAATACATGGTTGTATTCTACAGTAAAACAAAGCTCGGTTTTTAATATGCTTGCAAACACACTATACAAGTTTATTATATTACGTAAGGAAGTCTACCACAAATACTTTTACAGTCGTTAGCTTTATAGTCAGCTCCTTAAGATTTGTTATCTTTAAAACGGTGGCTTGTAAGGTCGTCAGCGACATTAGGAGATAAACGATCAAAGAGAGTTGAAAATGTTTCAACAGAAAAACAAGTCCGTTAAAAACGCACCCATACAGTAGTATTTTCTTTACAACACTAGACTTATTCAAATATAAAAATTATTTACATTACGTTTTTGCCACGCTTTCAAAAATAAAACTAAAAGTACATTTTTTATTTTATTTTTTTAACTTAGAATTGTAGGGAACATGTTAAAGGGGAAATAAGGGTAAAAACGAAAAAGGCTCCGTCAGGTTCTTCCCCATCTATATTTTTGTAAACCTTCCAATTTTCTTCCAAGTCACACGATAGCTTCAGGAACCTGCGCAAAGCCACGCAGTTATATATTACGATTTTGATCCGGTGACTAATATTTGTGGGAATAAATTTATGCGTGTGGATAAAAAATAAGAAGTAAAACAACTACCATTGTGAATCTTCTGAGAAGCTGTAATATTATTTCAATTAACTAATTTGCAAATTAATATTAACATTGTTACATATTCGTGTATGTTTAAAATTATAATTAGCTAACGACCATTGGTTCAATAACATAGTGTAAAATTTGGTATACAATTTTCCAACCATAAAACCTATTTAATTCCTTATCAACTGTTTTTGCACTCGAGTTACTGGCCGAGTCCGTTACCCCTAACAACATCCCCTCCCCAATCCATTAGGCGAAGGTTATAAACCTCTACCCTGTGACGCATGTGTCAGGGGAGGGGAGGAGGGTGGGGGAGGGGCGTCACGCAAAGAGAAAACCACAAAGTGGTTAATTAATTAACTTAAATTAACTTCTAAGAACCTCAAACTTGCCTCCGCGGAAGCAGCGTACAATGTGTTCCGCCTAGAGTATCTAGGTCGGTTGTATTCTGGCGATTGAAGTTCTTCGAAATCATCGGAATGGCTTGTAAAGAAGATTTAAATTGACTAGATGACCCACTCAAGCTGGTTGAAAAATGATATTTGCATTCACTTTGTATTTGTGTAAAACAGAATTTGGTTAATATTTTAGACTTAAATTTAAATACCGAATCCCAGAAACAGATAGGATAGCAACTTTTAATCCAGAACAGAAAAAAATATTATAAAATTGTACACCATTTTAGGTTTTGTTTTGAACCTTAATCATGAACAGTATTTTTTTACTCGCTCATTCACAATTAACCATATAAATCTCTTGTTCAAGCGCCAAGCTGCAACACTAATAAACCTACTTCTTTCAAATATTCACCGCGGTATGTCAAAACGATATTTTTAAATGCCCTGCCTTCAATAATACAAACATACCCTTCCCCCACTTTCAAAGTAGCATGTTATTCTTTACGTCTTTTTGCGTGATTTTATAGAATTTTCACTGTTAAAAATGTGTTATCCTTTTCTAACCCGGTCTTAGGGCTCTGTCCACTGGCTTTAAAAGTTGCTATGCTATTTTCTTATTGGGAATATTTTCCTTGGAGCGACGAAAGGCGCCCGGTTTAGATACTCGTAAATATAGTCTCAATGTTTCTAGATATATTAAGTAAAGAGATACGTTCACAGGAAATATCTTGTAAAACGTGTCCAATTTAAGATAAATAAATTACAGTTTATACACAATTTTTTTTATTGTGTGAATGCTTTTATAAATGTTTAACAACTCACCACGGCTGGAGACACTTCTGGCCTACTTGCAGCACAAAAGAGAGAATCCTACTGACAACAACCAGGGGGCGGAAATTATATTTCACTTGTAAATTAGACATTGGACATAGTTATACCTAAAGCGACCACGAAAACATCAGATGTGTCCTCCAGGGACAGAGGGACGAGAATGATTCGCAAACTGAGGTCACATTAGACGATGACGTGCAGGGAGGTAGTAGAGGCATGTTTATTCCATAAGGCATAAATCATGCATTAATTGCCGCATAATGAGGTAGTCAAACAGTGAAAATGGCCTTGAAATCAAAATTTTCTCTGGTCCTTTAAATTTAGCTACTTAACGGAAATTTGGTACCTGACATTTTTAACATATTTTTTTCAGGATTTAATATGAAGGATTATATTAACTATGATCGAATGAACGGAAATCCTTGTAAATAAAAAATAATCTGTAAGACATTTAAAAATTTTACAAATATAAAATAATGTTGCTTTTTAAATTTAAAAGAAAATTTAACCTGTCGGGAAGATTCATGGGGGGGAAACATTTGTGCATCATTTTGTGGGTAAACCAATAAACCTTAACAACTAACATCGGCCCTACATTATTAATATATCCGACCAATAAATATTTTCACCTGCCGTGGATAAACATTTCAACTTTTGAAGCCAATAAGACGATTTCCTGAGGGAATTTTGGGCATTTTCTGAATGTTTACCCATTAGGGAATCCTAACTAAAATTTTATTAGTCTATGCAATATTAGGGTTTTGTCACAATTCTCATATGTGGTACGGCTAATTCCCTAAATTAGCGATTTTAATATAGAAATGTATAACAATGAATAGTATAACAATCTCTATACGTTATTGATTCATAATTTTCTTGAAAGCAAATCGAAGGAATTAATCATACAACTAGTGGCTTACAGGGGCTATAGCCCCTAACATATGGTTTTTGTGTAAGTTGATAATCACAAATGATCATATGTTCATTTTGCTTAATAGGATGCCATTGTTGTACATTATAAAGTTAGAAGGAGATATTGTTGGGAAACAAGTTGGTATAGGGGCATGGGGGGTGATAAAACGATATTAAGATATGAAAAACAGCCTTTTCCAGTGTCAAATCCCTATAAGACAACGTACTGCATTTTGACAATTAACATTTTCTCTAATAACTCGGTAAGTACTTGTGCTAGAATGATGAGGGAGGGCTTATAATCTTTGGATTTTTACGTAAAATAAGTTAATGTGCAATAAGTGTACATTTGGGGCTTTTCTGATCCTTTTTGGGCCCAAAAACCCAAAATTTGAAAACTTGAAAATTCCCAAAAAAAGGAATTAGAGTTTTCCGATTTTTTTTTCAAAGAAATTGCCCAACTGATTATAAAAAGGAATGTCTCTACCAAATTTGAAGTAAATCGGACAAAAATTGCGACTGCTAGAGTGGGAACACACACACACACACACACACACACACACACACACACACACACACACACACACACACACACACACACACACACACACACACACACACACACACACACACGCACGCACACACGCACGCACACACACACACACACACACACATATAAAGTTTTTAGAGATCCCTCAAAACGTGTTCAGGGGGTCACGTAAGGAACTTCTATGGTGGTTCCGGGCTTAAGTCTCACCGTGCGGGTCATGCTAATAGTTCACTTTTCCATAGGAAATTCACAATAACAAAAACAATTGTACAAAAAAATGCTTGGATGGAAAGTCAATTCAACGAACTGCGAATAAGTAATTTGCAATGATCCCCGAGATATTCTAGAACAACGCTTGTGCCACCTCTATTGTTCCTTATTCCTGTAATAAATTCAACAGCCCGTCGATAATTAAAACTCATAACTTTAAAAAATATTACTAGAATAATTAATTATTAGTATTAGTGTATACAGTCATTAAACTTTAAAGCGCAGTTGAAATGCTTTATACTAAAATCGTTACTTATATAGGTCGGGAGTTCGCCTTTTGTTTCCACGACCTACCTTCTACCCATTACAACGAAAAGCCAACACAGTCGTTGCTCCAGATTCGCGAATATGGACCACTAGAACAACACTCCCTCGGTGGCAGCGATTTCCATTACATTATAAAATGAATAAGTCGGAATGGTATTACTACTTATTTATTTATTTATACACAGAGACATTATATCACACTTTGACAGGACATTTGGCAATATTATGAATATTTTTAAATATTTAATAAATAAAGTATTGTTGTCACCTTTAAAACTGTGTACAATATAGACTATGCTTACCATACAACGTAAAAGATTTCTATTAGGCCTCTTATAGAGGAAGCCTAGCAGATTTGTATGGTTAGCTTAGACTGTATTATACATTATATTAAAGGCAAATAGTATTATTCATTGCCACAAAACGGACCTCGAAAGGACCTTTAAATCGAGAATAATACCGATTTGAAGTTTTGCTAGTAGCATCTAAATGTAAGCCGAAACTTCGACAGGTAGCCATTTCTGACTCAATGGTACGTTTAAGGTCAAATTTCACTGAAACTGTTTGATCAAATTTAATTTGATGTACAACTCGGTTATGCTGCGATTTAAACGTTTCTTCGACTCCTTGTGGGCCGTTCCCCTGGTGTGATGAAAACCTGATAGTGGCGTGAAAAATTCGATTTTTAATAATAGTACTGATATACCAAGAGTTATTAGTTATATATAAAAAAGATCAAAATGCAATATAAGGGTGTTCCAGGTATTTTCAAGCATATTGCTTGAAACGACTTGACGTATAATAAGACAATTGAATCCTAATATGATTGTAATGTATTTATTTTATAAATTTATAGAATGAGTATATTTGTTTTGTGTAAGTCATTGGCGTAGTGGTCAAGGCGACGGACTCCGAACCCATGGTAGCGGCCATGTCGTGGGTTCGAATCCCAGTCATGTCAAGTAAATTTTATCAGTACAGCTTGTACTATAACGGATCACCCCTTGTTGTGAAGGATAGCCCCTATATATATAGGAATTATGTGGTTGTCTAAGTAAGGTATGAGACTGCCAACCTCTTTTAATAAAAACTAAAAAACAACAACATACACTTATTTAAAATATGTGCCCACGGAATTATTGAACCTAGGGTAGGACGGAGGGATATGTCTATAAGGTCAAGTTTTTACATAAACTGGCATTACGTTCAAAACTGCTTATAGTGAATACATTTAAACTCGATTAAATTTGGAAATGTATAAATACACCCGTCAACAGAGCACCGGTGTATACTAGTGCTGCTTCCATGCACCGAAATGGAACCGAAGTGCATGTCACTGCTTGGTTGATTGTCTATTTAAAGTGTTAATGGAAAATGACCGAAGCAATGATAAAACCACAACCGCGGTCAAGGCTGCTGCAATCTTCTTCATTAATCTTGTTAAGATTTCTTGCCTTTCGTCATCTTAACGTGACATTTTTTAATTTGGATTTGAAAATAAGGCGAAACTCCGTCCCAATGTAATCAACATGCTGACCGCCATTTTGTCCCCCGTCCACTCTGCTCCCATGGCAACCAACATGGCAACTAATAAGTTCCTCTGTTCACAAGTTATATGTTGTAGTGAATTTAAATATAACCAGGAGCAACAAAACAGCCAAAAAATAAAATTTTTCAGGTGTTGGTTTAAACTCTTTATTTGATCTTTTTAAGGTTTTAATGCGGAAATTCACTTTCCTCACGGCAGCGTGCTGCGTGCTATCTCGTTTTAGTTTAGTATCTGTATTTAGATCGTGAATTTTGGAATTCTGTACAAAAATCAAATGAGAAATCCGCCGTGCCAAATTTCAAGGCGTTATCATGAAAACCCCCTAATATTGCCCTAACAGACTGTCAAAATATCCGTTAGGATTCCTAAATGTTTACAAATTTATAAATTTGACAAAAGTCCCTCAGGGCTTCGCCCCATTGGCCTTTAACGTTCCAATGTTTACCTACTGCAAACCAAACGATAATTTCATTTGAAGAGGTGATTATATAAACAACTGTATGGTGATCATAAAGGTTCATCAATGTATCCTCAGGATGCAGCACGAAAATTTAACCGGGATGTTCAGACCTATTTTGTATATATTTTCATTACTTTTCAGGTTTTCTAAACAAAGATGATTTAAAAATATCCGAAACCACTTCATAATACATTAACAACAGTATTGTTTCAATTTCTGCTGGAGGAATATATGTGGACGTTATATTGCTCCCATTGCAAATGTTTCTACTCCACATAAAATGTCTTGTCTGTTTTTTTTTGCAAAATTTATCTCGGATTCCCGTGGAATTATTGTTCTTATACTATAGAATTAGGGGATTTTGTACCTAAAAAGCCGATTGGTAAAAAGCTCAACCCTAGGAAAATTCATATTTTGTAAAATAAACCGATTTTAAAGTTAAAAATGTTAACATTGGGCTTATGGAGTGTCAAATCAAAAGAAAAGAATCGTAATGGCTGAGAAAAAATTAAGCAGCGAATAATTGATTGAAAACAGTGACTCTGAACATTGCAAATAGCATGGACATCTTCTTCACCAACGAAACAAACCAAATGTAGAACGACTCGGTCTCCCTGGTACTACAGGGTTAAACCTTATGAAACAAACTAGTGAATTTATCAAATAAAAAGAAAGTAGAACAAAATTATCTTTACAATCCTTGCATAATATGCATGCGTCGCGAATCAGGATGCACGGTAAAGCCCAACGGCTGTAGGAAGATATGATAGATGTGCAACTGACTGACGCGACTTCCAGATTCCATTGGCTTCCTTCCTTCCACACCTTCCACCTGATTACATAGTGTAAACCTACGGCTGAGGATCGTGTAATTGGTTTAAGTATAGAGTTGGAACAATCACGGAGATAGATTAGTGCGAGCGATGATAAGAGAGCACTCTCTGCTGGGGAACGTTGCGGTGCAGTAGACACCCAAGTGGTAAAATAGAAATATGTTAGATTAGGTCCGGTTAGAATATGCTACTTTGCTACTTTAAACTAGGGTTGTCCCGATCTCTAGTGTTTGCGCCTTTTGGAGGGGGTTCTCAATGATTTCCACTTAAGTTCCTTATAAAGTACCTTATAACCCCATCACTTATCGTGACGGAATGCATTTGAACACCGAAGAACCTTAAAAATGTTCAACTCTTTCTGAGCCGCGGTTGCTTCAGTTAGGTATGGAAAAAATTATCGAACATGTGGTAAAAAATAATCGTAATTCAGGTAAGATTGTCGTGTATTTTCGCAAATACACAACTAACTCCCAAACATTCAAATTACAAACACTTCTCACTTTGAGTCGTACAGCGGGAATTGTATAAATCAAATTAAAGTATGAATAAAAAGAGGTTTAACAAAACTCTGCAAAAAGCTGCGCCAGTTGTAGTTTTTTATTAAAATTTAACTGACAAATTTATATATTTGTATTTTGGAAATTGTATTTATTAAAATGTTTTCATCGGTAAGTTATACACAGTTTAGCCCGATCGTAAACTGTCGTACAACTGGAAATACTATAAATTGAGCCGCCCCCAATCTGTAGTTAAATTTTAACTTGTTAAAGTTCGTAAATTAAACTTATATATACTTATCTATACCTATCTCTCATTTTATTAAGAGGAATACCAACACGTAGAAATAAATAATATAATCTTAAAGGAAATTAATGGGTCCAAAATATGTAATCAGTCAATTTAATAATCGTTATCTAATGATAATATAAAACCACATAAGTCTTTTTTGTCCTCAATACAACTGTTATCAAGAATTTAAGTGCGGTTTATCAATTTATTAATAACTGGCATCACTAATCCGGGACTTAACTTTCAGACGCAATGAATATTTAAGTACTTGCAGTTTCTAAATCAATGATCTATTTGTATCAAGCAATTTTGTAACAAACACTCATCTTGTATGTTACCCAGTAATATTCAGTCCTTTTGCTAATAATTTATTTTGTTTCCGATTGCTAAAATGGGGCTTAGGTGATAAGTAAACAACAATCTTATTTCAATCTAGGAAGGTTGAAAGTTGTAATATTACATCTATATCTATAAAAGGCAAAGCCCTGGCTGACTGACTCACTCATCGCTAATTCTCCACCTTCCCATGTAGGTAGAGAACTGAAATTTTGTACACTGATTCTTTAGGCATACAATAGGAAAATTAAATGGTTTTCATCCTGATCTTATCTTAGGGCTCCGCCAGAGATCCCGACAAAGTTCCCATGTATTTCTTATGGACATTCATTTTTGTTTGAGCTAATGAAAATACAAAGAGCTGATCTTCATTCGTAGTAGTTCAACGGGCTAACCACAGAATGCAGCACACACAACTATCATAGTTTTTATAAATTATTTGCGGGGCGAAGCCTACGGAAACAGCTAGTTCCATATACTAATGTTACAGAGCAATGGTTGGGAACGCGGAACCCAGTACAAGCATTAGGCCTACCCATCGATATAAATACTACTAGCTCATCCCTGAGGTGAAAAGCGATCATCTCCACTATCGCAATAATCTCTAAAATTTATCATTTAACTGTTTTTTTAAATATGAAATTAGATTGCTTTAATTTAGTGTTAGTACGATGAATTAATACGTATAACTTAGGGAAAACAAAATCATAATTACAGGAGAATTTTAATGCATTAAAAAGATTTAGCATTCTACAATTTACAAGATTTTCAAATGTACGTACTACAAGAAAAATTAAACTTGATAGGTGTAGAATAAAATGTTATGGTGAGACAAATTAGTTTGGGAGGCCCAATTAAATCGAGAAGCTAAACTGAATTGCCGCACCGCATTAGACTTAATTAAACAAATAACATTTTATCCAATACTCTAAATCAGTAAGGTTTGCTTGCTTGCTTGCGACACTGATGTCAAAAACGGCTCCAACGATTTCCTTCAAATGTTCAAAATAACTAATTTCTGGGATAAA
Source organism: Allygus modestus (assembly GCA_963675035.1). NCBI lineage: Eukaryota > Metazoa > Arthropoda > Insecta > Hemiptera > Cicadellidae > Allygus > Allygus modestus. The sequence goes on along the minus strand of OY776114.1, from coordinate 109,884,349 downwards.
AATAAGTTCTAGACAAGCCTCATCCCCAGGAAAAATCAAATAATGTAAAACAAAAACTAAAATGAAAGGTTAAAAAATTAACATTGGGCTTATGGAGTTTCAAATTAAAACAAAATAATTGTAACAGCTGTTCATAATCAACCAGGGGAACTGTCAAAGTAATACTCATGTTGTTTATGATTATTAACATGTGGTTTCCTGAGAGCAGATATTAAAAGATTTGAGTGAAGATTACATATATAGAGTAGTAAAATAAATCAAAGGGACATTGAGCTATAAATAACAACTGGAGGGACCATAAAAATGTATAAAAGAGGCAAATGAGTTATACAAATCTGATTATCAGTAGGGGGAAGTGGTGAAATATGCTCCAAGTCCTCTAAACAAACTGACTGGCCTTCCCCCGAGCAAATTTCGGCCCCCAGGTACTTTTAGCGAATTTCTCCTATAGGGAAGAAGCTATTACCGTAGGTCTCATGGTAAGACTTAAGCCCGAGACCATGATAACTTTTCATTTTGAGGTCCCCAGATGCCAAAAACACCATTCGTTCAAATTTTTATATATGTATGTATATATATATATATATTTATATATATATATATATATATATATATATATATATATATATATATGTGTGTGTGTGTGTGTGTGTGTGTGTCCGTAAGCATGATAACTCTCGTAAAAAAGGTCCGATCTTAATGAAATTTGGTACAAACGTGTAAAGTACCATTTATTTGAACGAGTTCGAAAACCAGACAAATCGCACCATCCAAAGGGGGGTTTTGGGGGGGTTTTGTACCCCAAAAATGGGTTTTTTGGGGTTTTCACATGTAACTTTTATTAAAATCAAATTTTAATTTTCACCATTGAATTCAGCATAAAAAAACAAACAATTTGGTATCTTGATCATTGCTCTACGTCAATTGGTTACTGAGATATTGAAAGTGCTAAACACAGTACGTTGTCTAATGTTATTCTTATGGAGAAAAAGAAAAATTGTATATCTCGCTTATTTATGAACATAAACTGACGAAATTTGGTATATGGTTTCATCTGGTTGTGGTTTATTGTTGTTTGCACAAAAAACAATTTTTCGCCTATGGTTCCCGTAGCTGCAAACCTAGTTACTCGGTCCCCATGTTATTCTTATGGAAAATAATTAAAATGTTATATATCGCTTATTTATGAATGTATATGGATGAAACTTGGTATGTGACTTCACTTAGCTGAGTTCTATTGATATTTGCATAACAACCCATTATTTTGTGTTCCTTGTTGCAGCAAACCTGCGTACTCATCCCCAATGTTATTCTTCTGGAGGATAATTAATATTATAAATATCGAATGTTTGTGAATATATTTCCTATGAATCTTGTTAAGTGGCTTAATGTGTCATGTTATAATTCATTGGAAATTCGCTGAGTTTGCAGGTTTGCTGCGACGGGGGTATTTTCTTAACTGCTGATGTGAGAGGCGAATCACTTGACAATCGTTATGTTGTGCTGTACTCTCCGTATTTACTTGCCTAATTTGATTATTTGTGTGATTTACTTACGTACCGTCAGTCAGCTCAAATTGGAGAAATCACGTTTAGGACATGTTTCGATGCAACTACATCATCATCAGCTAGTGTACAATGAAGTTGATTGACCTGATGGTTTCGTCATAATTGATTAAAAACACAATACAGTACATTTAAACGTAAACGACGACAAATGAACGGACACGACACATAAAACGAAAATTAATACTTGACAGGCCTGTCGACACGGACACGATCACAGCGCGGGTAGGGGATAAACTCTATATATCATCAGGTCAATCAACTTCGTTCTACACTAGCTTATGATGATGCAGTTGCATCGAAACATGTCCTAAACGTGTCTTTCTCCAGTTTGAGCTGACTGACGGTACGTAAGTAATATAGTCTTACATAAAATATACAGCTTAGGGGCTAAAACCATGGATAATTCTAATTTAATTGTCGTACAAATGTTGAAGCGTGCACAACAGTTCGAATTGTGAAGTACATTTACAAGTAAATATATTAGGAGTATGATAGTGCAACCAGTGAAGCATTTGGCCAAAATTATAATCAAAACTTCTTGAATGGCCGTTACGTAGGTTCAACTTAGGCTGTGTGGCGCATTTACTAGAATCCCATGCATTATCAATATCATACCGTTTATAGACTTGACATCCATTTGCCACGCCAACAAACCGTCTACTTCACGGGTGAAGAAGCACAAACTTTTACGAGTTGAATCAGTCCGATGATCAAGCTTCCTCATACACATAATATGTACGAATTCCAATTTATTACACTTGGAACGAAAATAAAAAAAAATGGATGTGGAGGTTACGTGGTGGAGATAAAATCATTCTTCGTATGTATTTAATGTCTCCAAAAGTTGAGCTATTTCATTTGCGTTTAACATCATTGGGCCATTGCATTTCAAAGGGCCTAAAATCTTTCGAAGATGTTCGTACCTATAACGATGTTGCTATCGATACTTTTTTCGAAAAATGACACGAGGTATCGCGACCAACATAATGAATGACGTGATAGTCTTAATTAAGTCAAAGCTCGAAAGTCAAAGGCTCATCAACATTCATGTTATACTAGAAACCAAAATTTAAACCCGTCTTTAAATTAAAACTTTACGAATCGGAACCAGGTTATGCCGGCTTGAAATATTTTTCAGAATTCCCCTCAGTTATTAAAGAAATCTGTGACATTAAGAAGTTAGGGTTAAGAATGCTTTAAAACAACATTTTATTGAGAAGAGCTATTACGATCTGCCACAATTATTAGAAATTGGAGACATTTTGCTTGCTTACAATATTTCGTGTGGAACACTGAAATTTTCGCCTGCTCCTTTCCTAATTCAGAATATAATAATATTACAGAATAATAATAATATAGAAGAGTTACCTTTCGGTCCACTTGCAGAACAGCTTCTGTTTGATGAGCTTTACCAAAGCGCGGATGTTGATCGTGTTATCAATAAAGTTACTCATCACTCATCACGACACTGAGTCAAATGTCTTTGTTGACTGTTCATCCTAGATGTGAAAAAACGCTCGTACAAACTGCTATCATTCACCGTTTACGGGCTGTGAATTTTATTTATATCGCAACAGCTTTCAGCAGTATCGCTTCAACACTTCTTATTGATGGAAAAACTCTTCAAAATGTTTTCAAATTGCTTTGTTGGACACTTCTGTTTCAAATGTGACTCAAAACAGTGCACAAGGTCAATATTAGTTCAGCTTTACGAATAGATAGATGAAAGATAAAATTCCAATGTGTCCTCTGCAAGTTTTGAAAATAACTGATTACTTTTTTGCGAGATATGTGTACGAATGAAACGATCAAGCACAAAACGTTTGGTGGAGATTTTCGTAACATTTTGCCATAGATTCCGCATGGTTCCCATGCCACTTTTATTGAAAATTGTGTGGCAAGTTGGGATAAATTTCTTACATTTCTGCATGTGACGTTTACACAAAACGTGAGAGTGCTGCCTAAAGAATTAGAATTTGTTGAATTCTGAAAACAAATTGGCAATACTGATAAACCGAAATGTTCAAATATGGTGATAATATCATTGAGACCCCAGCGTTCAATCAGTGACCATAATCGCAATTATTGAAGACATTTACGGCAATATTGAGTTAAATGTAGAGGCCGATCTATTGTTTTGACAACTTCGAACGAAGATTGTGCAATTATCAATCGAGATGTGCTCGACCGTATTCCCAGTTAGAATAAATTTATCTCAGTACTAAAAAAGTTGTTTGTGATAATGATCAAGAAGCAAATAACTATTCAGTTGAGTTTCTAAATGTCCTAAATGACAGCGGTTTGCCAACTCACAAACTAATATTGAAAGTCAATTGCACTGTCCTTCTAATTAGTAATTTAAACACCTCATAATACTTAAGGATGCCCCACACTTCTCGCGAATACGCCTGAACATTCAGCCGAACTCCGCATGTTCGGAGTGTTCGCGAGAAGTGTAGGAACTGCAGGGACTTTTGAATACGGGACGAAATGTTCTTTAAACATTCGGAAGAATGTTCGGCCGAATGTTCAGGCCAGTTCGCGAGAAGTGTTTGGACAGTCTTTAACGGCACTCTACTACGAGTCCTGTATAACAATGTTATCGACTGTGAAGTTTTAACTGGTACTGTTTGAATACCTCAAATCAACCTCACCTATTCTGGTACAATTTTACCATTCAAATCCAGCTAACACAATTTCCTGTTACCACTGCTTTCACGATGACTATTAAAAAGTCGCAAGGTCAGACGTTCGACAGGGTTGGAATTTTGTTGCGACAGTCACAACATATAATTATAATATATATGTAATTATATGTCGCAGCAAGTCGAGTGCGGACTTTCCAGGAGTTGACATTCTTTATATGTGAACATAGTTATCAGGGTAATTTTCGTGATGGCGACAAAGTCTTTAATTAATACATTTCTAATTATTAAAATTATTTTCAACTATAGTTGGCCCGACAGACGTTGTCCTGTCCTGTCTTTGTCAAAAATGCTCGTTTATTTTCAAGATGAGCTCGTTCGCTACGCTCACTCACCTATTTTTAGCGAATTTCCCCTATAGGGAAGAAGCTATTACCGTAGGTGGCATGGTAAGACTTAAGCCCGAGACCATGATAACTTGTTTTGAGGTCCCTAGATGCCAAAAACACTATTCGTTCAAATTTATATATATATATATATATATATATATATATATATATATATATATATATATATATATATATATATATGTCCGTTACCGCGATAATTTTTGAAAGAAGCGCCCGATTTTTATGAAATTTGGCACAAATGTGAAGAGTAACATTTCTGACTTTAAGTTCGAAATCGATCGGTCTATGGGAAGGGGGATTTATGGGGGTTTAAAATTTTCCAAAAATCTGTTTTTTGAACTTTTTACCCTAAAATTTTAAAAACAATAGATTTTGGTTATAGCCATTTTATAGAGCTTAAAAACAAACAATTTAGTATTTTGAATCATTAAGATAGGTTTAGTGGTTGTGGAGAAAAGTCAAAAAATGTGTACTTAAAATGTCCCATGTTAATCTTATGGGAATACGGTTTGTAGATCTTCCTCGGATGATTTCACTAAAAACTCCACATTTCTTTCTACCAATCAGTTTAGCTCTACAAAACAATCATTTTGGCGTTTTAATTGTTGTTTTACGTCCAACCGTTGCAGTGATATTCAAAGTGCTAAACACAGTACGTTGTCCAATTTTATCCTTATGGAGAATAAAAAAATTTTATATTTCGATTTGTTATGTATGTATATAGATGAAACGTGGTATGTGGCTTCATCTAGTTGTGTTATATTGATATTACCACAAAAAAAGTTTTTTTTTATTTTTCCCGGTACCAGCAAACCTGCATACTCGGCCCCCATGTTATTCATATGGAGAATAAGTAAAGTTTTATATCTCCCTTAGTTGTGAACCTAAATTAATAAAACTTGGTATGTAGCTTCACCTGGTTGAGTTATATTGATTATTTCCAAAAAAACACATTTCTTATCTTCCTTGTTGCAGCAAACCTGCGTAGTCAATTATAATGTTATTCTTATGGATAATAAATAAAATGCTATATATCACTTATTAATGAATATATTTTTATGAAACTTGGTAAGTGGCTCTAGGTAGTAGTGATACCCATTTTATGCATTGGAAATTCGCTGAGTACGCAGGTTTGCTGCGACGGGGGTATTATATAGAGCTAACTTCGGCATCGAAAAAATAATTTCAGTTACCGTTAAAGGAGATTTTTTATTTCCATAATCTAAATATATAAAATAGGAAGTATGTATATATATATATATATGTATGTATGTATGTATGTATGTATGTATGTAGCCTATGGACTCCGAAACCGCTCAACAGATTGTAATGAAACTTTCAGGCATTATTAAGCATTATTCAAGGATGGTTTGTGTGAAGTTTGGTGCAAATCTGTCCAAAGAGCTCCGACCCAGAGGGCATACAAGGGTGCAGTATCAGATTTTAGAAATTTAGTGTTTACCAAATTAACAGCTGTAATTAGTAAACAACCTAATTTGGGCGCAGCAACGCGCGCCGGGAAACTGCTAGTGAACATATGTTTATGTCTTTCAAGCATGTTTAAATAATTATAATCCTTACAACAGCTGTTTGGTGTAACTAACTAACTATCATAGGCTACTAACCCGACCTTGATTTATGTATTTAGAAGGTTAAAGTGATTGCCCTCATAAATCTATTTTTACTTTTCATCTAATACCTGTATACGTAACAAAAAATTATCTTCAACTTCAGCTGTCGAAATTCAATTATTTTATGTTAAGCACTGCAATCTAAACAACTTTTTAGGATGTAGCCTAGTCAAATCCTACTGGGTGATATCTAGTTTGTTTAAATCTATAAATTATTCATATTGACATTTTCATGAAGCCGGCACCTACAGCATAAACATAACCTAGTACTTTGCTATATATCTTATGACTCAGCGGAACAAGCAACACACAGTAACATCAATCATACAAAAACATACTTACAGTATAAGAAGGACGCATAAGAAGTAGATACAAAACACAACCAAGTAATCAAACACATAACAGGACTCGCATTGCAAAACCATCTTCGGCTCTGAGATGTGTTTACTTGTTGCTAAGCATCGAGACTCCAACATCGATTGTCCTGTGACTGTCTGGAATATGTGCGGAGGTGGTTTGACGGTATACAATGTGAAGGAACGATAAGATGTACCGGGTCTACAAATTATCTTTACAACTTTAAAAGTGAGTAGGGCGTAATAATATTACAATTTTAGTGGTGTTTGATTTTTTGCCAAACATATGTTCTGAATTATGTTCTGAGTCTTTACTTATTCACGTCGTTCCATAACTATCTTATTTACATAATTATTTTTTTAATTGAAAGCGAGGTGTGTTTTCGGTTCACAACCACGGATAATAAAAAAGCCTACAAGATCTGACGTTCCATTTCGACAGAACTTTGAAACATTATAGAATAGAGAACCTCTTTATAGGCCCAATATTCCCAACATTAGAACAAAAAATAATGGAGAAATGGAAAAAGTGTACTCTACCAGATAAAATTGCCCTTGTGCGATCCAATTCACAAACTTCCCTGGTCTTCTTTATTGCAAGTATTTTCAAAAATTGTATTCAAGATATTACTGCAGACATTGTCCATTATTCATTTGTAAAGCATTGTTACACAACGTTTCGGGATGTCAATCTGATCTCGTCTTCAGGTGCAAAGAATACTGAATATATTAGGCCATATCCTACCTATACTCTTATATGAGTAAGGTTTGCTTGCTTGCTTGCGACACTGGTCTCAAAAACGGCTCCAACGATCTCCTTCAAATGTTCGAAATGACTAATTTCTAAGATAAAAATAAGTTCTAGACAGGCCTCATCCCCAGGAAAAATCAAATAATATAAAAAAACTAAAATTAAAAGTTAAAAAATAATATTGGGCTTATTGAGTTTCAAATCAAAACAAAAGAATTGTAACAGCTGTTCATAATCAACCAGGGAACTGTCAAAGTAATACTCATGTTGTTTACGATTATTAACATGCGTTTTCCTGAGAGCAGAGATTAACATATTTGAGTGAAGATTACATATATAGAGTAGTAAAATAAATCAAAGGGACATTGAGCTATAAATAATAAATGGAGTGACATTAAAAATTTAGAAAAGAGGCAAATGAGTTATACAAATCTGATTATCAGTAGGGGGAAGTGGTGAAAAATGCTCCAAGTCATCTAAACAAACTTAGTGGCCTTCCCCGAGCAAAGCTCCCCCCCACGTACTTTATACTATAAGGTACTGCTCAGTGCTTTATCTGGAGAGTAGCAGTGAGCAGTGCCTTATACTGTAGGCACCACAGTACTAGAGTATACAAAGTCAATAGTAATAGCTAAATAAATATTGAATTGGGTGAATCATAAACAATATAAAGTAGACAAACATTCCACTTAGTGCGTGAATGTCTGTAATACCAACATGACTCTTCTTTAAATTTAAATTCACTCAAAGGGTATCAAACAAAGGCTAACTGCCTCCACCACGAGCGACGCGTCTGCGGTCTGCGGAAACCATCCGTTAATTCGTCTGACGCCGCCATTAATTTTGGGCAAACAAAGAGTTTATGAGCCAAAGCTAGATGAATTAACGGTTCAATTAAGGGGCCATTGGACATAATTGGAACATATGGGATGGCAAAACGCGCCATGACAGAGACAGATGATGAGTCAATGAAACTGCCATTAGAGATTGAATTAGAATTGGGAGTGTAAGACGGGATAAACTTACTTGGAAGCTTTCTGCAACCGCTTGCTGATGGCGGAGTAGTTTTTGGCCGCAGGGATCATCAGCATATGTATACAGAGGTCGGGCTCCCATTGGATCTCCTGTTGGTGGCGCTCCCCCTCCAGAGCAGCCAGGGCCACACGGCGCCACCGCCGCCGCACCTCGGCGCCCCTGCTGGTGGCCTCCGCGTCATGTGGGGCGCCACCGGGCTCCTCGCCCTACAACATAGAAACATGAATAATGATCTTTACAAAATCAATAACAATTCGCCCTAAACGCATACAATACACCCTAAAAAACACAAATACACCTAAAAATTTGAACACAATAGACACTAACTTATGAAAACTTTTACAAGTAGAGTGTGACTGACTATATAGTAGTGTTGTAATAGTAGATTCAAACGCAATCATGCAACTTAAATCTGTTGGCATCAATTTTATGAGTAAATTATACTCCCAACTGTAGCAGAATGGTAATGAATTACTGAATGTATTTAAAATAAACAATTTATTTATAACAACACTTAATTTAGGCAGTCGCGATTCGGTGGTGAAAAAGTCAAGTGATAATTGTCCTACAAAAAACAATTTAGTAATATATGGATTGTAGTTTTATAGACAACTTAGTGCCTAAGTGTACTCAGAATACCTTCATAATTGCCCTTTGGCAAGCTGAAATGTAAAATATTTTACAATATATCTTATAGCATAAATGATAGGGCCAATAATTGTCTTTGTGGCAGTAAGAAAGTAAGTTAGTAAGTTGTTTCCGCTTATAATAAAAATAATATAAGATCTTTAATTAAAAACAAATTAATATTTTATGGGTAAAGTGTTTAAATATTGAAACAATGTGAAAACGGGCTAGATAATCGCTAATGAGCTTATCTAGCCACTGACCGGCGCCGGCGCGACGTGTAGCTGCAAACCCATGTATATTGCACCGCGCAGCACCGTAAGACAGGAGACTTAACGTTTTAATTTGCACAAATAATTTGTTTTTATCATAACTATATACTTAAAATCAAACGCAAACAGCTAAACAAAATCGTATAATAAACCTGTACTGAAACCATATAAACGAGATCGCACGCAGCACGCTGACGTGAGGGTAGTGAATTTCCGCATTAAAACCTTAAAAATCAAATAAAGTGTTTAAACTAACACTGGTTACATTTTTTTGGAAATTAAAAAATTTTATTTTTTGGCTGTTCTGATGTTCATGGTTATATTTAAATTCACAAATAGGATGCCAATGTTGTACATTATAAAGATAGAAGGAGGTATATTCGGGATAACAAGTTGGTATAGGGGTATTGGGGGGTGATAAAACTATATTAAGATATGAAAAATAGCCTTTTCCAGTGTAAAATCCCGATAAGACGACGTACTGTATTTTGACAATTAACATTTTCTTTAATAACTCGGTAAATATTTGAGCTAGAATGATGAGGCAGGGATTAAAATCTTTGGCTTTTTACGTGCAATAATGTGATGTGCAATAAGTGTACATTCGGGGCTTTTATGACCTTTTTTGGGCCCAAAAACCGAAAATTTGAAAACTTAAAATCATCAAAAAAGGGGGTCAGAGTTTTCCGATTGTTTTACCCAAATAACTTGTTTGATTGATAATAAAAAGGAATGTCTCTACCAAATTTGAAGTTAATCGGACAAAAATTGTGACCGCTAGAGTGCGAATACATATATATATAAAGTTTTTAGCGACCCCCAAAACGTGTTCAGGGAGTCACGTTAGGAACTTCTATGGTGGTCCCGGGCTTAAGTCTCACCGTACGGGTCATGCTAATAGTTCACTTTTCCAAAGGAAATTCACTAATAAGCGGGCTCGCAAATTCGGAGGGACTTTAAGTAAAGAAATTATTAATTTGTAAAATATATTAACTCCTAAACTAACTCTCTTTTACAAATACCAATGGTCCTCTGTACACTTCTTACCAACACGCATTAGTAACATTTTCAGTTTTGTATTAATAGTCTACATTCATTATTGTATTTTATTATTTTTATTTGTCTTATTATATGTTCTCTATTGTTTGTACTATATGATTCTGTCCAATTTTAAATATTGTAGCCATTTATATTTTTGTTATTTATATTGGTAGGCCCTACACTATTTTTTACTAGGATATTTATTGGAGATGTTGGACTTATATGAATTATAATTGAAATCCTAGTATATATTGCTTTTATGTACTGCTATAATGTAATTAGTTTTATTCCGGTTTTATAGCATGCAAACAAATAAATTATGTTACCCCAGCCCCAAAACGTGACGTATTCCTGGGTTCGGAGGGCTTATTTGGTTAGCATCCGTCACTATTTTTATCCGCATTCCTCAGAGATTATGCGGTCCCTTTGAGCGGTTCTGTATCGTGTTGGTTATAATTAATGTGGCCACTTGTAGGCCACTAATCCACGGTTAGGGCCACTGATAGCAGTGTGATAACGTAGAGCGTATTCTGAGGAAGTGCACAGAGGAAACAAAATAGAGCGGTCATTTGTTTATTTTGTAAGGGTACATAACATATAAAATAGTTTTGCTTTCCTTAAAAGGTCAAATTTTTGAAAAACTTTCGTCGTAAAAATACGGTGAAGTGTGAAACGTATAACCATTGACTATAGATACTTCAGTATCCATAGTCAATGGTATAACCTTTACGGCCCATGAGTTAAAGACAAACATCAAGCACGAAAAAGTTTTTCCAAAATATGATACCTAAAATAGCTTATTTTTTAAGAGAGTGGCTTCAATCACGAAACATTTGGCGTGTCTACCTGTTTCCCCCGAAAGGCCAATATTAACTTTCAAAGCCCCCCATCAACAGGTTTGCCAATATCCTTGATTTATGGCTAAATTTAAAGAGCAAAAACCCATCGATTTCAGTTAGCAAAGTTTCGATATCACAAATAAATAATAATCGCTCAATAAAATTCCAAAATATTAAGTTTATGTGTATAAACTATTGGTAATGTTGAAACTCTAGGGATATTTTTCTCTTTAAAATCAACCAAACGGATAATCCGTCAGGAGGGTCGGACTGTGAAAGTTATGTATCCTTATAGGGGACGCAAGTAAAAACGCTTTCGTAACTGGAGCCCCTCTTTTAAAAAATCTCCCGCGCGATTCCCAGATTAATTTTGATCCAGACTTTGCTCGTTTGCGAGTACAGCTTTTATTTAACTGCCACGTCTCCTCCCTCATTACTGTCTGGAGCAGGCGCCGGTCATCAAAGTGTTAGTGGGTTTTACTGCGACAGTTACTGTCGGCCCAGCTGCTCTACCGCTACTGGCTCAGTAGCCGCGGTGTGCTCTCTCTCTCTCTCTCTCTCTCTCTCTCTCTCTCTCTCTCTCTCTGTCTATCTCACGTTGTGCCTTTATTGGATTAATCCTCCCTTTATTGATCTTTATTGTTATCGCTGTTCACCTTAATCGATCGTTCTATTATTCTCGTGAGCGTGAGACACTGTTTTGAGTGGGTGGTGGTGAGAATGGATACTAAATGTTTAGTCATTTTTAGAGAATTTCCCCAATAGGGAAGAAGCTATTACCGTAGGTGGCATGGTAAGACTTAAACCCAAGACCATGATAACTTTTCATTTTGATGGCCCCAGATACCAAAAACACCATTCATTCAAATTTGTATATATATATATATATATATATATATGTTGTGTGTGTGTGTGTGTGTGTGTGTCCTTAAGCACTATAACTCTCGTAAAAAAAGGTCTGATCTTAATGAAATTTGGCACAAACGTGTAAAGTACCATTAATTTGAACGAGTCGAAAACCAGACGAATCACACCATCCGAAGGGAGGTTTTATTGGGGGGGGGGTTGGAGTTTTCACATGTAATTTTTATTTTAATCAAATTTTAATTTTTCCATTGAATTCAGCTTAAAAAAACAAACAATCTTGTATTTTGATCATTGTTCTACGTTAATTGGTTACTGTGATATTGAAAGTGCTAAACACAGTATGTTGTCCAATGTTATTCTTATGGAGAAAAATTTTATATCTCGCTTATTTAAGAACATAAACTGACAAAATTTGGTAAATGGTTTTATCTGGTTGTGGTTTTGTTGTTTGCACAAAAAAACAATTGTTCGCCTATGGTTCCCGTAGCAGCAAACCTAGGTAATCAGTCCCCATGTTATTCTTATGGAGAATAATTAAAATGTTATATATCGCTTATTTATCAATGTATTTGTCTGAAACTCGGTATGTGACTTCACTTACATGAGTTCTATTGATATTTGCATAAAACCCATATTTTTTGTTCCTTGTTGCAGCAAACCTGCGTACTCATCCTAAATGTTATTCTTATGGAGAATAATTAATATGTTAAGTACCGGTATCCCTTGTTAGTAAATATATTTTTTATGAATCCTGGTAAGTGGCTTAAAGTGTATATATTCATTGGAAATTCGCTGAGTATGCAGGTTTGCTTCAGCGGGAGTATTTTGTTTTAGTGTCTATCTACATATATATTTTTTATTACAACGCCAACGGAATATTGTTAAGTATACAGTACAAGCGCCTTAAAGGGGAAGCGGTCCAAACCCCTGAAAGTTGTATGGATACCTCAGGATTTTAACCCGTGACCCGTTGAACTGAAATACAAGTCGCTAATCGTTAGGATAGAGAGATGCCCAACGCGTTTCTTATTTACCGTTTTATTAAGAAACGGTCCAAACCCTGCTCTAGTTACTGTTTAAGGTCAACCTGTTCTTAGCAGCATCAAGAGGGGGCTCCAGTCACGCAACTATTTGGGATTTCTACATACTTCCCCTAAGGTTAACTTTCAAAGCTTGGGAATCCTCAACGGATTATCCAAAATATTTGATTCATAACTCATTTAAAAGAGCCAAAAAATAAAAGTTACCGATTTCAGTGAGCAAAATTTGGAAATCTCAAATAGTGATCGTTTGATGAAACTCCAAAGTATTCAATATCTACGATATCTTGATGGGTGGAATATTTGTGATATCAAAATTCTGCTCACTAAAATCGCTATGTATATTTTTGATCTTTAAAGTGACAAGTACAGTAATTCAAAGTTTTTGAATAATCCGTTAGGGAGGGCTTTGAAAATTACTGGCCTTAAGGGAAAACGAGTTCGCACGCAGCACGCTGACGTGAGGGAAGTGAATTTTCACCAAAAAACTTTTAAAACTCAAAATATGTGTAAAAACAAACATGTATTCCAATTGTTATTGAAATCTGAAAACATTGATTTTTTGGCTGTTCTTATGCTCCTGGTTTCATTTACCTGCAAAGCTGGGAATAACATTTTGCACATTATAATGTTAGGAGAAGGTCCAGGCAGGCTTGAAAGTAGGCGTGAGTTGCTGGGGATGATAAAAGTACTCTAACAAAGGAATAACAGGCTTTTCTAGTGTAAAACCCCCATAAGACAACGTACTGTGTTTAGTCGAAACACATTTTCTTTAATAACTCGGTAAATACTTATGCTAGAATTATGGGAGAGGGCTTAAAACTTTCGCCTCACTAATTCCCATCTTTTGACATGCATTAAATGTACATCCAGGGTTTTTCTGACCATTTTTGGGCCCAAAAACTCGAAATTTTAAAGAGTAATCCAAAAAAAAGGGTTTAGAGTTTTCCGATTGTTTTGTCCAACGAACTTGTCCAACTGATTACAGAAAGGAACGTCCCTACCAAATTTGAAGTTAATCGGACAAAAAATGCGACCGCTAGAGTGCATACACACACATATATATATATATATATATATATATATATATATATATATATATATATATATATATATAAATTTTAAACGACCCCCCAAAACGTGTTCAGGGGGTCACGTTATGAACTTCTATGGTGGTCCCGAGCTTAAGTTTCACCGTGCGGGCCATGCTAATAGTTCACTTTCCAAAGGAAATTCACTAATAAGGTGTAAACGCAAAACCAGTGACTGGAGCCCTTTCTTAATTATCAGCACAATTATAAAGTACGCCTGGGTCCAGTATCGAACCTTGCAGAGGACAGAGAGAGGACAAAACGACCTTTGGAAAATAGGAGACAGAACAACAGAGTGCAAGGAATGGAAGAAGAAAGGAGAATAGAAATTTGTTAAAAGAGAGTAGGTTTACTGTACCACTTCTGCGCTGAAATCTGTCCATAAACGTTCATGGTAGTTGTGTATTCCCTGACAGTATACTATGAAACCCACGTAAAACGTTTCGATTGAGGTTTTTAAAAATAAAATACGATTTATTAGAATTTTGTAGTGTATTGTTTCTGAGATGTTTAACAAATAGACAAATTATAAAAACATTTAAATTTTAGACTAATGTTTATTAAATAGGTCTAATCGACATCTGTAAATAAAAAATCCATAAACAGTTACAAGCTCAATACGGTATTTCAGACAAAACAAATTCCTGAAAAGAAGCAAATTCTTAATCTGTTAATGTAACAGGTAGATTAGATTATACAGGATCATAGTATTACGATTTCATTAACTGCACTTAACATTGACAAACATTACTTAAAAACAAGATTTTACCATTAAATTAGGCTCAATGTTGAAATTACTGAGGCTGTCTTTAATTCCTTGAGTAATGCTGTAAATTGTTGTATAATTTATACTATTATCAAGTTTATTCATATTTTGGAATAGGGTCAAGATCACGTTTTAAATATCGCTGTAAATACTTGAACAGTTGAAGTTAAACCTATCTTTCTGCAAGTGAGGTATAGAAAACAGAAAGATTAGTTCCCAACTATGTTCCTTTTGGAAAAGTTACTTTTAGACCCTCATGTACTCGAAGGTTTAGGACCCTAGAACCTAAATGCTTATAATAAACACCTCTTCAAATGAGTGCTCTCGTTTCATTCCTCACGAGACTAAACAACGTGTTTACTAAATACTAGCTGTTCCCGCAGGCTTCGCCCAGCAAATAATTTATAAAAACTATGACAGTTGTGTGTGCTGTATTCTGTGGTTATCCCGTGGAACTACTACGAATCAAGATCAGCTGTTTGTATTTTCATTAGCTCAAACAAAATTGAATGCCCATAAGGAATACCCTACATGGAAACTTTGTCAGGATCTCTGGCGGAGACGTAGGGTCAGATCAGGACGAAAACCATTTAGTTTTCCTATTTTATGCCTAAAGAATCAGTGTACCAAATTTCAGCTCTCTTTGTACTGAATGTGGAGAATTAGTGATGAATGAGTCAGTCAGTCATTTATTATGAACATAAATTAATAAAATTTGGTATGTGGCTTCATCTAGTTGAGTTATACAAAAATTTTCATAAAAACCCATTTTTTGTGTACCTTGTTTCAGCAAACCTGCATCCTCAGATACCCATGTTATTCTTATAGAGAATAATTCAAATGTCATAGATTATTTATTTATGAATGTATATTGATGAAACTTGGTATGTGGCTTTACGTGGTATTATGATACATATGTATGCATTTGAAATTCGCTGAGTACGCAGGTTTGCTGCTACGGGGGTATTATAGATATAAGATATAGTGGCAAGTTATTTAAATAACCATCAATAAACTCCCTGAAATCATTATGCCCCCTTATAGTTTTTAAAATGATTATGAAGACTTTAATAATATAATAAGTAGAAACTTATACATCCTTGAAATATATCATGAGTACACTAAACATTCATTTAATGTTGGTAATTTATCTAAATACGAAATGCAAATAGTGTCCTAACCAAACATATTTTGCATGTTCACAGATCGCCTTTTAGTCAATTGTTATGTTGTTTTTACTGTAACTGAATGTATTTTGTCTCCTACTCTGATATTCGTTCCTATTTATATTTAAAAAAATAAATTTTCAATTGTTTATATTCGTTCAAGTATTTTGCACGTTTGCGGTTTGTCACTTATAATAAGTCGGCTAACTCCGAATGTAATGTATATACTCACTTTAACTTTTCGAAGCATACTAGGCTTAAGTTTTAGATTGAGTTTGCCCGATAATTTATGTACTCACTTACTATCTTATACAGTATATTGATTAGCTAAGGCATTTGTTTTTTGCCTGCTACGTGGTTATTTCTCAATCGAGTTGGACAATCTATGTGCCATTTTAAAGTCTTTACACTGCGGATGAACAAAAAAATGTAAAACTCAAAAATGCATCTTTTATTTTTAAAATATTGGCATTCAAAACATTTCTCCATGTTATTTAAATGGGAGAATATTTTTTAAGGGACTCGGCCTTAGTTTGAGAATACCAGGCAACGTGTGGTCGTGGAATGTGTACCAATTTAAAGCTAAAGCATTCCAATACTCCCCAAAATTGTCAAAATTTATCATTTTCTCCCTTTAATTTCGTTAAATGATACAAAGTATAAAGTCCTAAAATTTGTCCATGTTATTCATATGGAAGAATTCTGACCAGGAACTCGGCCTTAGTTTGAGAAAACCAGGCAACGTGTAGCATGGAGTTTGTACCAATTTGTAGCTTAAACATTCCGATACTCCCCAAAATTTTCAGATTTATCGTTTTCTCTTTTAAGTTCGTTAAATAATACAACGTTAAAATCTCTCCATGTTATACAAATGGAGGAATTCTGACCAGGAACTCGGCCTTAGTTTGAGAAAACCAGGTAACGTGTGGTCATGGGATTTATACCAATTTGAAGCTGAAACATTCCGATACTTCCCAAAATTGTCAGATAAATAATTGTCTCCTTTTAAGTTTGTTAAATGATACAAAATGTAAATGTCTACAAACCGTTTTGGTGGAATTTATAGTATGTTTTGTTTCGCGGGTTTATGGAGAATAAGTAAAATTGTACATCTCGCTTATTAATGACCATATATTAATGAAACTTGGTATGTGGTTTTATATGGTTGGGTTGCTATTTGCATACAAAACTCTTTTTTTTGTCCCCATGGCAGCAAACTTGCGTACTCAGCAGCTATAATGTTATTCTTATGGAGAATATTAAACATGTAATATCTTGCTTGTTTATGAACACAAATTGATAAATCTTGGTATGTTGCTTCATCTGGGATGTTGATCCATTGGTATTTGCTTAAAAACCAGATTTTTGGGTCCTTGATGCAGCAAACCTGCATACTCAGTCCTAATGTTTTTCTTCTGGTGAATAAATAAAAGGTCATATCTCGCTTATTTATTTATATGCCTTGATTAAAGTTGGTAAGTGGCTTCATGACTTAGTGAAGTACCATTTGAAATTCGCTGAGTATGCAGGTTTGCTGCAACGGGGGTATTTAAATGTGTTAAAATATCTGGGTGGTTTGTTTGATTCGTTTAGAATGATAATGTATCTAAATGCTACATGTGATATAATATAAAGTAATTAATAAATAAATGTAATGGAAATCATTCAGTGTATACAAATTATTTAATAAAAAATGTTTACGTGAACATATTTATCATTGGCTCTGAAAAGTGTAAAAAATAAGATTCCTGTAATATGTGAATGAATCAGTGGACAAGGTAAATTATGCTACTAAAAAATATGTACAAATGATTACAAATCTCAATTATAACTGTTTAAAATTTAGTTAACAATTAAATCAAAGAGGTGAAGACAAATCGCATAAATTAAAACCAGTAGTTATATCAGTTTTGAAAGCGCCTGCATTGCGTTGATGCTACATATTGGGCGTTGTGCATTGCAAGAAGCTCCTCAAATATTGCAGGCGTTCCTCATTCCCATCAACTGACAATGGTCAAGTAGGGGACTCCAGTAGTAACTAAATATTTGGCATTTCTAGCTATTTTTCCCGTCAAATATTTATTTCCTTGAAGATTGTCCATACTTCATAATTTAAAACCTATTTGAGAGATCATTTCGTTACAACTGAGTATATATCCTATACTCGCTGGGAGCTCTGCCCCCAGACCCCCGCTTGGGGTCGCTCCAGTTGTTATTATTGGTCAATGACCCTTCAAGTATTTTTTATATAGTATACTATTTAGATTCATTATGGTTAAATTCACTCTAAATGTTTTCATTTTTCAATAGTTCTATAATTTGTTTATACTCTACCATGTGAAAGTTGCTTTGACAGTTTACTGGATATTTGTTTACAGCTGTTACGATTTATTTTGTTTTTATTTGAAACTCCATAAGCCCAATGTTAAAATATCCAATTTTCAAGATCAAAATTAGTGGTTTTAAAATTGAAAATCCTATATTTTGGCAATTTTACCGGGGGTTTCAAAATACCTACATGCTAAATATCACGTTTCTAGTTCGTCTGGAAATGGTCTAGAATTCATATGTCTGGTGTGTTACACATGGGACTGTATATATATCCCATACTCTAATATGAGTAAGGTTTGCTTGCTTGCTTGTTTGCGACACGGATCTCAAAAACGGCTCCAACGATTTCCTTCAAATCTTCGAAATAACTAATTTCTGGGATAAAAATAAGTTCTAGACAGACCTCATCCCTAGGAAAAATCAAATAATGAAAAAAAACTAAAATGAAAAGTTAAAAAATTAACATTGGGCTTATGGAGTTTCAAATCAAAACAAAATAATTGTAACAGCTGTTCATAATCAACCAGGAAACTGTCAGAGTAATACTCATGTTGTTTATGATTATTAACATGTAGTTTCCTGAGAGCAGAGATTAAAAGATTTGAGTTAAGATTACATATATAGAGAATTAAAATAAATCAAACGGGCATTGAGCTATAAATAACAACTGGAGGGACCTTAAAAATGTAGAAAAGAGGCAAATTAATATAATACAAATCTGATTATCAGTAGGGGAAGTGGTGAAATATTACTCCGAGTCATCTAAACAAACTGACTGGCCTTCCCCCTAGCAAAGCTCGCCCCCCCAGGTACTTAGACTCTAATATGAGTAAGGTTTGCTTGTATGTTTGCTTGCTTGCTTGCTTGCTTGCGACACTGATCTCAAAAACTGGCAAACGATTTCCTTCAAATGTTCGAAATAACTAATTTCTGGGATAAAAATAGGTTCTAGACAGGCCTCATCCCCAGGAAAATCAAATAATGTAAAAAAATTAAAATAAAAAGTAAAAATAATTAACATTGGGCTTATGGAGTTTCAAATCAAAAGAATTTTAACAGCTGTTCATAATCAACCAGGGAACTGTCAAACTAATACTCATGTTGTATATGACTATTAACATGTGGTTTCCTGAGAGCAGAGATTAAAATATTTGAGTGAAGATTACATATATATAGAGTAAAATAAATCTAAGGGGCATTGAGCTATAAATAACAACTGGAGTGACCTTAAAAATGTAGAAAAAAGGCAAATGAGTTATACAGATCTGATTAGCAGTAGGGGGAAGTGGTGAAATTTACTCCAAGTAATCTAAACAAACTGACTGGCCTTCCCCCGAGCAAAGCTTGGCCCCCCAAGTACTTTTTAAGCTAAGCAACCAAGCTTAGGCAGTTTTAAATATACTACAGTAATAATATTAATTTCCCAAAGGTTTGACACCGCCTAAAGATATTTTAACAATTTGTAATTTTACTTACTATTTCCATGAGTATCATGAAATAAATAAATTCCCATAAGATTAAAGTTTTCAAAAGGAGTTTGTGAATTAAAATTTGGTCCTTTTCTATTAATTATTGTTAACCTATAAAAAGTTCAACCTACAATTAAGTAAATTCACGAAACTACATTTTAAGCGTTAGTTCATGAACGCCTGCAACTCAAGCGAGCTATAAAGCATGACAGTTATGTGATCCGATCACAGACATTATGTAGGCGCTAACTTTGTTGCTCGTTGCGTTAAGAACCAGGCTACGAATTTCGGTAAGTAGGAATCTCAATACTATTCAACTACTAAAAAAATTTTAAGAAAACGTTTTAGAAAAAAATTTCAACCACTTTGATCTATTACTAAATCACATTTGATAAGTTTAATAAAATTATAAATGATAAACAAAATTATAAAAAATCATTCTTGGAAATTCAAACTTGTTTTACCATACGGCACGGATTAGCTTATCTTGTTTAGTTACACCGCGCTGATTTAAAATTAATAGCAAAATCTACAGGGTAAAATTTATTCGAATAATAAATAACAGCAGAAGGAGCGACGACGCCTGCAAGTACCCGCGAGATAACAGCTAGACAATAATGTGTTGCGAGCAGTGTATAAAAGATTAAGGCACTACGCATTACAATGGTAACGGTAATTCAATAACAACTCTATGTATATTTTTAACATACTCTTGTCAACACAATTAATACACACTGAAGCTATCAAATTTCTATATTTGTAATCTAAAAGGCAGGACTAATTTATTTGGTATCTAAAATTTTCAGCTACGAACAAGAGGCTAACACCCGAAGGCTACAACAGTTCACCCGAAGTACAAGTGCTAACCTTTTTCCTACAAAATGTTATTTTTGCCGCCTCTTTTTATTTAAAAAAATGTTAACTTAATTTGATCAGAATCTTTTAATTACTTATCATCTTATGAACCAATGTACCTTACAAATATTCACCTTAAAAACGTAAATTTATCATTTGAAGTAAATCGTCCAACTTCGGGAATAATAGACAATACAGACGTGTTTTGATGTGACAACACTTATTCTCGTGTAAAATGGCAAATTATGAAAAATCAATTGCACGCAAATCTTTGGGTATACTTTCGTTGTACGTTTATCGTGTATTCTTAATTTGAAGCGTTGGCTATTAACTTGGAAAATAACTTACTGATCTCTTTTGTCACACAAACATTTATCTTGGATTTTCGTAGGAATGTAACTAAAAAACTCCAGTTTCAACAAACAAGAAAAATTGCATACAACCGTTTACCTAAATCGAACTTTTAATATTGGTTACACAGGACTTTCCCCTTCAGTTGATTGGTAATATACGAATAACCTCATTACCTGTAAATTAAAACAAATCGAGTGGTTAACGATATGTTAAACATATTACGGGATATTTTGAATGGATTGAATGTAACTTACAAAACTAAACTGAATTAATTTGTTGTAATTAAGGGGAGTTTTAATATGGGCCTAGCTAATTTGTATCCAATGTCTAGACCCTTTTACAGAATAATCGCTTGAATTCTTAGTCAAACCATAGAATAAATAATACATTTTATGGTCATACGTCCAAAATTTGTGCAAGTCAGAAAGAATCAAATCCGGTTGTACAATTAATAAATTCCTTTTAACAAACATTACCTTTATAATTTGGTGTGACAGCTCTTAATTAATTTTCTTTCACTATTTATTGTATAGTACCGGGGGACCGAGCCATGCTCGGTGTTTGATTCCGCAGAAGAGGCATTGAATTTGTTTTATTTCAAATACTCGTTCATTTTCAATATGAGCTCATTCCCTTCGTTCACTCGCCTCCCGAATTAGCTCGTTCGTTACGCTCACTCGCCTATCGAAAAAGAGTTTGAGCTGCCATTCAAGTAGTTTTTTTTTATTTCCATTATGAGAGTTGCCATTCAAGTAGGTTTTTATTTCCATAATGATAAAAAGCTGTTTACAATATTTTGATTTATGCTGATTTAATGGCTTGTTTTTGTTATTCATAGTAACCGGTGTTATGATTTTAAACTCCATAAATCTTAAAATTTGCAATACATGTCTTACTGAGGTAGTGGTTTTCACCAATCGATTGTTTAGACCCAAAAACCCCTAATCCCAAACTTTCAGCAAAATCCTTCCGCTGGATCTCGAGATAAATTTTGCAAACAAACAAACAGACATAGCTCGTATTAGAGTATAAGATAGGATATTTATATTTTCCTCATCTTTATATATAATTCTGTAAGCGAAATTATTAAGTCAAATGGTGGGAGTTTGGCAAATTGCAAGATGATGGGAGACGGCTCAAATTAAAGGTCTTGATCCCAGGGCATCGGGGAAAATAGCAGTATTTCCAAAAAGTTACCAGCAAACGAGTAATAACGTAAAACATCCCTCGTAATAAAAGCATGGGGATTTAAAGAGTCTGCTTTGTTTACATTTTAACATGTGATTAAGAGTCTTCTTCTTCGTTTACGAAATGACGTGTTGAAATCAGATGAGGCAGAGTATTTTAGCAAAGTTAGGGGCTTTGGCCCCTTCAAGCCACTAGTATGTATAAAGTTTAATGTAACCACGAGACACCGACAGCTACAATACCCCGTTAAGAGTATAAAATCATTTTGCATGTACCAGAACACACAAAAAAAACTGGTTAAACTTTTATATTTGTTATCCAACTATTTTAGTTTTCCCCATAAAGTCAGGAAGTTATCGTTATACCATGGATTAAACATGCTTCTTAAAAGTATATTTTAATCTATGGTTATGGTTATACATGATCTTTTGTAACACGTTTCAAAAATGTCACTGCACCGATACTAAATGATTATAAATTTTCTTTTATATAATTTTAATAGTTTACAAGACCGCAACACGAATACTATTACGAAACACGTTTTGATTCACTATACCCCATTACTGAATACCACGGCGCTCCCGACTCCGGGACCAAGGTCAAGAAGACATGACCGATGGACACTCCAGTCCCACTCTCAAACCTGTTCTACAGAACGCATCGCACGGTCTAATAGGCTGAGGATCAAATTACGTACCTCGACTCACAATGTAATTTCAGAACATGCATATTTTTTGTAAAAATTCCTTAAAAAGGAGAGAAATTAAATTGGCATGAAAGCTACAATTTATTTCCGTAAAGCGTATACATTAAAAATAATGAAGGGAAATATAGAAAGCAACAATGTTGGGCACTCATAAACTATTGAACAAGGATTTTTAGTGAATTTCCTATGGAAAAGTGAACTATTAGCATGACCCGCACGATGAAACCTAAGCCCGGGACCACCATAAAAGTTCCTGACGTGACCCCCTGAACAAGTTTTGAGGGGTCTCTAAAAACTTTATAAATACACATAAATATCTTTATATATATATTTATATAATGTATGTGTGTTCGCACTCTAGCTGTCGCAATTTTTGTCCGATTTACTTCAAATTTAGTAGAGATATTCCTTTTTATAATCAGTTGGACAAGTTAGTTGGGCAAAACAATCGGAAAACTCTAACACCCTTTTTTTGGGGATTTTAAGTTTTCCATTTTGAGTTTTTGGGCCCAAAAAGGGTCAGAAAGGCCCCCACTTATTGCACATTAACTTATTGTACGTAAAAAGCCAAAGATGATAAGCCCTCCCTCATCATTCTAGAAAATGTTAATTGTCAAAATACAGTACGTTGTCTTATGGGGATTTTACATTGGAAAATAATTTTTTCATATCTTAATATCGTTTTATCACCCCCCATACCCTTATACCAACTTGTTATCCTGACAATACCTCCTTCTAACTTTATAATGTACAACATCGGCATCCTATTAGTGAATTTAAATATAACCAGGGCATCAAAACAGCCAACAAATTAATTTTTCAAATTTCAAAAAACTGTAATCAGTGTTGGTTTAAACCATTTATTTGATATTTTTAAGGTTTTAATGCGGAAATTCACTTCCCTCACGTCAGCGTGCTGCGTGCGATCGCGTTTAGTTAAAACAGGAAATTATTCAATTGGATATTGTATACAGTTTTGCTTATGCCTGAAGCACTGTCTGATAGGGATAAGAGATTTTCTATCTCCACTCCCCCCCCCCACCAAATAAAATAAAATAACTACATCCAAATGAATATAGCAAACTATTATTAGTTGAGTAAATATTCGTGGTTGTACATTATTGTAGTGAATCACACCTGATAACTTGCAATGTTCTGAAATTGTTCAATGGTTAATTATATTTTTTATAAGAAATTAGTTTTTAACAACAACTACAACACGAGCTTTACTACCTCGCTAGAAAAATAAATTAATACATTGCTCCTAAACTCGGCAATGATCATAAAACGACGGGAAGCAGGTTATACAATAACAAACTTAAGCTATTGGATATTAATTGACAGAGAAAACATTTGTGTCCAGAAACATAAACATATATGTTTTTATTCTACCTAGAGTTACATTCGAGTTAGCACATGAACAAAAACCGAAGTAACTTAATTGCGCAATTCATAGTTTAAATTAAAATAAGGAATATACGAAAAATATCAACTAAACAAGTAAAATCTTGGAAGAAATATTAACCATCAAAATGTAAAAAGCAAATCATATATCACTTCAGACTTACGAGAGGAAAATCCTAAATAAAATTAGGTCACTCGGTGACCGGATTTTAAATTCCCGCGCGGTATCTTTCATCGAACACCGGGCCAGAGGTTAAATGATTGCTGTGGCAACTGAGTCACAAAGGTCACACTGACTATTGGTAGCCAAACGATTAGGTATTACTGGAATTGTAATAGTAGTCGTTCACTCTAGGAACGATAAGAACAATATTACATTTAAATCAGGTTTAAAAATTCAGTAATGCAAGCCAATGGAATAATGGTACAGTATAAGGTTTCTAAAAAGTAATAATGCCATAAGGGATAGTTGAAGGTCACATTGTTAATGAAATACAACAAAAACTGTTGCTCGAAATCGATAAAAAGTAAATAGTACAGACTAGCGATGCCACACTCAACTTCGAGAATGCAATTAATAATGTTCAATTCTTGTATAAGATCGTAGGACCTTTGTCAAAATTTAACATTCGGCCTAAGTTTTTATTTCTCATAATCGGGTTGATTGTGTTACAATTTCAGTAGCTTTATGTTTATGTTCTGCGTTTGACATAATATTTTCTGATACTGATAACAAAACAGACTTACTGCATCAAAAACTATTTCCGTACGAAATTAAACTAAAATTATTCCCCGTGTTGATATTATGGACAAAGCAAATTTTGAAGGCGGCTCGTTCTTTTCGGTTATGAAAAAATTTAAACTTTTAAGCACAGCTACCAGCGGGAAATTTCGGTGACTGAAACTTCAAGCAAATTTTATATCGGCCCTACCTCATTACTGTTTGTAAAATCCATTATTGCTGTAAACCTCTTTATTATTTTTCCTATAATTTGAGTATTTCTTACTGTATTACTTATTTAGTTCTTGCAGTATTTGCTGTAATTATAAATTTTTAGGTCAATCTTATAAGCAAATAAAACAAATTTGAAAGCGATTAGACGTAATTATTTTTTTAAGTTTTTGGTATTATTTAAATGAGGATTAAGAGGTATTTCCAACGACACCACATAATAAAAATACCATAAACAGGTTTGAACATAAACAAAACGCCAATAAATCACAATGGCGTAAACAGACAGACACACAAAACAAAACAAACTATTCATAGGAGAAATCCCAGTGACAACAAACTCCTAGCTTATTTTGGTACTGTATACTGTATACGCGTAGATATCTATATTTTTAATACGCTAGGCATATTTTTGTCATAATTGTTTTGGAGCGGTGGTGCTACCGATCACCATGTCCAAGGTGTCGTTAGAAAGGTCTTAGCATGTAGTTTTGCCATCAATTAAAAAAATTTATAAAACTCACCGTGGACATGGGAAAATATGGGGTCAAAATCGCGATTTTCCCCATAGACATAATATGCAGTTACAAACCAACGATCGAGAAATCAGCTGTTTATTTAAGGAAGTGGTTAAACAAATAAAATCTTACCCTGAAAAATGGTTATTGAACGTACAGCTGGCAACAAAACACCAGTTTTTATTTGCACAAAATCAAAACATAACCAAAAAAACGTTCGACATAATGGAGACTATAAGACGTCGACCAGGACGGCCAAGAGGAGGAGGCCGACGAACTTTAACTGGTAGACAGCGCACGATTTCGTGCGCCAGGAACGCTAGTAATGATTGAACTGAAAACGAATTACTACACAGTAATTAAAGGAAAATTTGAATATATCGTAGTCAATAAACATGTCAGCATTCACCTTCAAACCCACTCTTCCTGCACGTTGAATCATGATCGAACGGTGAATGAAGTGATTGACTTGCAGATCATGCGGCTATTAGCCTCTGACTGAAGGCCCGGGCTGCATCATTGATGGCGAGTACCCACAGAGCGGACCCCAAATGTGTTTTTTACCTTTGGTGGTATCTTAAATGTTGTTGATCGTTTCTTACCTTAATTACTTTCAGTCTATAACATTATTTTCCTACGTCTGACCGAGAAAGCGGTTGTTTTCGCACTCGATATACGTCGCAAAACAGGTGATTCCCGTATTCATTTTACTTTGTGCATTCATTTTTTACTTTGCGTACTCCAGTGTTTCAACTTAAGAACACAAAAATAGTCTAAAACAGTATGCAGGTAACGTTTTTTTTTTGCATGAATTATGTTGGTGACATTGGATAATAAACATCTGATCTATTGTTAATGTTCCCGAACAATATAAACATAACCTGTATTTTGTTAAAGTTTAATTAAAGTATGTTTACATAAAAAGTGTCCATAAATTGTAAGTAGCCCTAGGTATGTTACTATTACTTCAATCAGGTATAGTACAAATTTAAGTTAATTTTTAATTGTAGCAGTTTTTGTTTATACTTAATGGCTTCTTCTTCTCCTTCTAATTAAATTATAATAAAATTGAACTGCTACATTTTAAATTTAGCCAGGGTTTGAGAAAATTGCCTTCCTTTTGAAAATATCTTTTTATTATCAAAAAATAAAATTATAACTTCCACTACAACTTACGTTCTGAGTCAGATTTTTCTTAAGCCCGGGAGAGTTTTGCACCCCATTTCTCCAGGGGTGCACTGTGATCCCGGTTAAAACACAACAAGCCTGCTGAAATCTCATTCTCAGCTTATATACTAAGCAACTAAACTCCTCCCACAATGACCTATGATTGGTTGAAACTTGAACTATCTAGTAAGAATTTCTGACCTGCTTATACAATCTCTAACATGTGTTAAATACTCCTGTGGCTTCTATTCTTAATATTTTATGATTTTTATAATTTTTTTTATATAATTACAAAATTGCTCCATAATAGTGGCAGCCTTCTTCTAAAAAAACCAAATAAATATAATTAAAACGCTTTATTCTAACTGTAGTAAATCTATCACATACGGTATCATTAATATTATACATATTATATTGTATAATTAATATTTGGCCGACGTAGGAAAAATGTAATATGCAACTCGCCTACGGCTCGTGCGTAAACATTTCTCTGGAGTGCATCTTAGTAGCACCTTGCACACTTGTTGCATAAATAACTATTTCCAGATTTGTTAATATTCATTTGGCCGATTATTTGTAATCCATATTTTCTGATGGGTTAGGATATATTTCCTATTTATTAATCCTCAACTGATTTTCTGGCAATTATTTTTCCCTTCTTTTTACACAAACCGGAAAACAGGAGAAAACTATATATAGTTTATTTTATAGGTGTTTGGAAATATTTTCATTTACGATTTTACAACATAAGAATATATTATGTTATATAGGAGGTGCAAATTAAAATTAAAGGTAATCCTTAGTAGTTAGGGTTGCTGTCTTATTTTAGTAATTTACAGTTTTGTTTGTACAGTCCTTGGAACTTGACTTTTGTTTGTTTTTTAAGAGCGGCTGTCAACAGAGCAGACGGTCCTGTGACCATTGCGATGCTAGTGTCAGTTGATAAGATGGCTTTTACAAGTCAATGTATTTAAGGTCATGTGCTCTATTTATGCTTGCTATTAGGAAACTGGTCAATGTGTGCATTTAGTTATTTGTTTCGTAATTGAATCCTTAAATAGTGTGAACAAAGCACTAATTTTATTTATTTATTAAAGAGGGAACCGGATTGAAATATATGTATCTCAATTTAGAAATTTTGTTGATTAGATTTCTGTCTAAATGTTGCACTTTAGATATCAATGAAATAGTATATTATTCATATATCCATTCATACATATAGGCCTAGACTATTAAATATTTTTATAAGGATACACTGTTAATTGATTAACTAAAACGCTTAACCATAAATTAATATTATGGCAATTAAGACTTATTCTGATAAAGAAATACTAATGAAAAGTCTTGTCCAACATTCCATATAGTCCAGTAAAAAAAGGCGGAAAAAGGAGAGCTACTCTACAAAAGGCCCGAGAGTTCTGAATTTTTGATATGATTCAGTTAGTAGGCTTATGGAAAGCTTAAGTTTTCGTCATCCTGTGACAGTGTATCCTAGATGTTACGTTGGACGTCTGGATAACATTAGGGTGTGTGAGTGCGTGTGTGGGTGACTGTTAGAGTGTTTAACATAGCAGAGTGACAGTAAAGACACTTAACACTGAACAGACGCGAGGTTCATCCTGGTTAGTTCCGAGACCAGAGACTGGGTTTAGTCACAGAGAAGTTCTTTGTGGTTAGGGTAAGAGGGGGCTTCAGTCACGAAGCTTTTGGCGTTTCTACTTGCTTCCCCCAAAAGGTCGATAAGCAAACCTAGTAATACAACTCTTTACCTTCAAATTGTATATTTACCATATATTTACCACGAAATTCCAACATAATTTTAAGTTGAGAACCGGGGATGCTATATGACTTGGCGCGAAGCGGCTTTTGCGCAGATTTCGGCGGGGTAGCGAACCGTCTTAACTTTCAAAGCCCTACCCTCCTCAACGTATTATACGATTTTTATGGATCATGCCAAAGAGCAAAAAATACCTAGCAATTTCAGTGAGCAAAATGTCGATATAAAATTAATAATTATCGTTCAAAGAAATTCCAAAATATTCAATATTTACGGTTTTTATGGGTGAACTATTTATTAGTACCTGGGGGCCGAGCTTTGCTCGGGGGAAGGCCAGTCAGTTTTTTTAGATTACTCGGAGTAATATTTCACCACTTCCCCCTACTGATAATCAGATTTGTATTACTCATTTGCCTTTTTTCTAAATTTTTAAGGTCTCTCCAGTTGTTATTTATAGCTCAATGTCCCTTTGATTTATTTTACTACTCTATATATGTAATCTTCACTCAAATATTTTGCTCTCAGGAAACCACATGTTAATAATCATAAACAACATGAGTATTACTTTGACAGTTCCCTGGTTGATTATGAACAGCTGTTAAAATTCTTTTGTTTTGATTTGAAACTCCACAAGCCCAATGTTAATTTTTTTAACTTTCATTTTAGTTTGTTTACAATATTTGATTTTTCCTGGGGATGAGGCCTGTCTAGAAGTTACTTTTATCCCAGAAATTAGTTATTTCGAACTTTTGAAGGAAATCGTTGGAGCCGTTTTTGAGATCAGTGTCGCAAGCAAGCAAACATACAAGCAAACCTTACTCATAAATTAGAGTATAGGATATCTAAACTCTGCTTACTGATATTGCTAGGTATTTTTTTGTTATTTTAAATTAACCAAATCATTGATTTCGGATAATCCGTTGAGGCGGGGCGGGTTTTGGGAGTTAACGCTGGACTTGTAGCGCACAAATAGCCAGGAGAAGCAGGTAGACATTGAAACCGAATTGTGTGTGTCTGTGTGTCTGATGTTCCGGGTAAACGCAAAAACTACTGAACCGACTGGGCTGAAGCTTTACACAAAGGTAGATCTTGAACCAATGCAAAACACAGGCCTAATCACTTCCTTAAAGTCCCTCGGGCTACGCCCCGTGAACGTCTTAAGTTTCAATGTTTACATTTCAGAAGAAGGTAAACATTCAGAAACTGTAATGCGAACAGCTGAGGACACTTCCATTTGACAGCTTAAAGAGCAGAAGCAAGAACAGCTGTTTCAAGCTAGCTAAAATGCAAATTGCATTGACTATAGAACGGGTAAAGAAAACACCTGTGCGAAGAACGGGTAAATCAGCTAGTCTATCTATATACTCGTACAATATTGTTTCGCTACATGGTGGTACAAAACAGGCAAGGCCGTGCAACAAGAAAACATCAATGTCCGGAGGTCTGCATACCCGCATCCTTGTGCATTACAGACCCATTCATACACCCGGCACATGACACGCGCTAGTGTATTGCATTCCCGGTCAAGGACAGCTGACAAAAACGTTCTTTTGAGTGGAGATGGAAATTAAATAGGTTATTCGTCACAGTGAGAAATGCGTGACAAAGGAAATCTTGTCCTTAAGATATGCGAATTTGATGTTACATCTGACATAATATCGGAAATGGAAGAATTATTAGTGAATATCCTATGGAAAGTGAACTATTAGCATGACCCGCACGGTGAAACTTAAGCCCGGGACCACCAGTTCCTAACGGGACCCTATAAAACAAGTTTTTGTGGGTCGTTCAAAATTGTATATTTATATATACCTACATATATATAGACATATATATACATGTGTGTTTCCAGGGTCGCATGTTTTGTCCATTTTACTTAAAATTTGGTAGGGACATTCCTTTCTGTAATCAGTTGGACAAGTTCGTTGGGAAAAACAATCGGAAAACTCTAAACCCCTTTTCTGGGGATTTATCTTTCACATTTCGAGGTTTTGGGCCCAAAAAAATCAGAAAAGCCCCGGATTAATGCATGTGAAAATGGGAATTAGTGGGGCAAATCTTTTCAGCTCTCTATCGTTATTCTAGCATGAATATTTACCGAGTTATTAAAGAAAAAGTATATCGACCAAACACAGTACGTTGTCTTAAGGGGGTATTACATTAGAAATGCCTGTTATTCATTTGTTGGTGTACTTTTAGCGAATTTCCCCTATAGGGAAGACGCTATTACCGTAGTCGGCATGGTAAGACCTAGGCCCGGGACCATGATAACTTTTCGTTTTGAGGTCCCCAGACCCCAAAAACACCATTCGTTCGAAACTGTATATATATATATATATATGTGTGTGTGTGTGTGTGTGTGTGTGTGTGTGTGTGTGTGTGTGTGTGTGTGTGTGTGTGTGTGTGTGTGTGTGTGTGTGTGTGGGTGCGATAACTCTCGTAAAAATGATCCGATTTTGATTAAATTTTGTACAAACATGTAAAGCATCATTTATGACTTTAAGTTCGAAAACCAGCTAGATGGCTCTATCCGAAGGGGTATTTTGGGGGGGTTTTGTACCCCAAAAATGGATTTTTAGAGTTTTTTACATATAATATTTTAGTAAATCCACTTTTAGTTTTGACTATTAAATTCAGCTTAAAAAAGCAAACAATTTGGTGTTTTGATCATTGCTCTACGTCAATTATTGGTTATCGAGATAATGAACGTGCTAAACACAATACGTTGTCCAAAGTTATTCTTATGGAGAATAAGAAAATTTGTTTATCTCGCTTATTTATCAACTTATTCTGATGAAACTTGGTATATTGCTTCATATCGTTGTGGTCTATTGATATTTGCACTAAAAAACTTTTGTTGCCTATAGTTCCCGTTGCAGCAAACCTGCGTACTCATCCCTATGTTATTCTTATGGAGAATAAGTAACGTGTTATCTCCCTTAATTATGAACATAAATTAATACAATTTGGTATGTGGTTTTACCTTCTTGAGTTATATTGATATTTGAATGAAACCCAATTTTTTGTGTTCCTTCCTTCAGCAAATCTGCATACTCCGCCGCCATGTTATTCTTATGGAGTATGATTAAAATGTCATAAATCGTTTATTTATGAATTTATATTGATGAAACTTGGTATTTGGTTTTATGTGGTACTAGCAGTTTCCCGGCGTGCGTTGCTGCGCCCAAATTAAGTTGTTTACTAATTACAGCTGTTAATTTTGTAAACACTAAATTTCTAAAACCTGACACTGCACCCTTGTATGCCCTCTGGTTCGGAGCCCTTTGGACTGATTTGCACCAAACTTCACACAAACCATCCTTGAATAATGCTTAATAATTCCTGAAAGTTTCATTACAATCTGACGAGCGGTTTCGGAGTCCATAGTCTACATACATATATATATATACATACTTCCTCTTTTATATATTTAGATTAAGATATATATATGTGCATTGGAAATTCGCTGAGTACGCAGGTTTGCTGCTACGGGGGTATTTATTTCCATAATGATAAACAGCTGTTTACAATATTTTAATTTATAGAAGCTGATTTAATGGTTTGTTTTTGTTATTCATAGTAACCGGTGATATGATTTTAAACTCCATAAGCCCAATGTCAAAATTTTCAATTTTCAAATGAGTTGTTTAGAAAAATACGAGTTTTCCTGAGGTAGTGGTTTTCACCATCGATTTTTTAGACCCAAAAGCCCCTAATTCCAAACTTTCAGCAAAATCCTTCCGTTGGATTTCGAGATAAATTTTGCAAACAAAACAAACAGACATAGCTCGTATTAGAGTATAGGATAGGATAAATTAATGAAAATATAACAGGTGTTTAGTAAAATGGCATGCCCAACGAGGTTAATACATACAGAGGTCACCCCTCTATCAACCAACATGGTAACCAATCAAATAATCTCTTCACAAGATATATGTTTGTCAGCTGACAAAGATTTTACTTGTGAATAGAGCATTTGATCGCCTGAGGAAAATAGCGTTCAGCATGTAGGTTTAACTGTTTTGCCGAAGACGAGAAAAGCCCCTACAAGCCACTTGTATGTCTATAACAAAGCAACTAGGCCTACGAGGCTGATGCAGCTCATAACGCGCATCAGCAGTTTGTTTCGGCTACGTGATGGAACCCATGGATTTGATCTGACACATTATTTATAGTCACGACCCGGTCCAGTTAACCACACGCTCGCCATTTCTGTCGTGGTGAGTCACTTTAGGTCGTTTAAAGACTCTTCGGGAGTCAAAGAAGTTTACAATTCTTATTAGGTGGTTACATGTAATTTGGTGGTTGATATCAAAATATTCTTTTAAGGGTTGGCTCCAGCCACGTAATAAGGCGTTCATACCTGCTTCCTCCATAAGGTAAATGTTAACTTTACAAACTAATCTTGATCGAAACTTGCTATATTTATATTTAGTACCTGGGGGCCAAGCTTTGCTCGGAGGAAGGCCAGTCAGTTTGTTTAATGACTTGGAGTAATATTTCACCACTTACTCCTACTGATAATCAGATTTGTATAACTCATTTGCCTCTTTCTACCTTTTTAAGTTCCCTCCAGTTGTTATTTATAGCTCAATGTCCCTTTGATTATTTTACTACTTGCATATGTAATCTTCACTCAAATCTTTTAATCTCTGCTCTCAGGAAACAACATGTTAATAATCATAAATAACATGAGTGAAACTCCATAAGCGAATGTGCTCCGAGTGTTGTTTATAATTGTGTTTAATTTTGAGTTTAATGTGTTTTTACCTAATTATTTCGTGTTATTTACTTTGTTTGATGTGATTAATCAGTTTAAAATGTAGTTTTCGAAATCCAGAACGTTTGGTAAATATTTATTTTGGACTATTCATTTTATTTTTACTTAAGTTTTGACTTTTGTACCGTTGTTAAATCTTGCCTTGCACCGTTGTCATGGCAACAAAGACAACACAAACTACTACTATAGAAAACTCTATACACATGGAACACTCCCACGAGCCAATTGCCTTGGATACAACTTGGACTAATGTTGTATCCCATAGGAAAAGAAGCAATAGTAATAACTCTTCATCTAGCTCTAGGCCCAATAAGATAGTTAATAACAATGTATCTAAAACAAACTCAGTCCAACCAGTGCTCGTTTCAAACAGGTTCCAACCTCTTTCTAACACCGATAGCGATCAAACAAAAAAACAAAAAGTTCCCCCAATAATACTCAAAACCCATGTAAATTACATGGAGCTTTGTAAACTATTGTCCCAATTAGTTGGCAGTGACCAGTTCAAGTGCTCTTCATCTTTAAAGAGCATTATCATACACCCATTATCTTCTGACGCCTACAGGAAAATTGTTCATTTCCTTCGCGAAAACAAGGCCGAATTCCACACTTTTCAACTTCCAGAAGACAAAGTCTTTCGTGTAGTTATTCGTGGTCTTCATAGCTCCATTGAGCCTGAAACAATCAAAAGTGAATTATCATCCAAAGGATTTAATGTTCAAAATGTAACTAATGTCTGGTCTAAGGACAAAACTCGCCTTCCATTGTTTTTTGTCGATCTTGACCAATCCAAATCAAATGACCACATTTTCGACCTTTCTACTCTCCTTCACTCAAAGATCCAAATCGAAGAACCTAGACCAAAACGACTTGTAGTGCAATGCATGCGCTGCCAACAATTGGGACATTCAAAGAAATATTGCAATCGAACCCCTAAATGTGTCAAGTGCGCTAAGGATCACGAATCCGCAACTTGTACGAAACCCAATAACACACCCGCAACCTGTGCACTTTGTGGCGATAACCACCCTGCTAACTATAGGGGTTGTTCAGTTCACAGGGAACTACAGAACAGACGCTCATCCAAATCTACGTTATCAAAAGAAGAAACCCCTTCTCGCCACCCCCACCCGACTCCTGATCTATCACCCTCATCATTTCCTCAACTTCCGAAACCAAAATCACACGTCTTTCCATCAAACTCAAACGACCAACGAGCACTTACTCCCAATGCTTTACACTCAAATGAAGAACATAACTACGCCAAACGACTTCAAACCACTATTCACAACACTTCCAATCAAACTGACATTGTAACACAATTAACGTCAATACTTACAGAATTCAAAGCCCTTTTTTCACCATTACTAACCATGATAACTCAACTTATGCAAGCTCTTATCACCAAAAATGACAAATAACCTATCAAATATTTTTCTTACAGTCCTGCTGTGGAATGCAAATGGTTTAAACCAACACGCACAAGAACTAGAGTTACTTTTACATGAGAAACGTATAGACGTCGCTTTAATAAGTGAAACTCATTTTACTACAAACTCTAGATTTTACATTCCAGGTTACAACATATACAGAGCTGATCGCCCTGACAATCGGGCATATGGCGGTACAGCGGTCTCAAACACTTTGTTCACCCATCCATCAATCCAACAAATTTCCTTCAGTCAGCAGCATCAACCGTAGTTTTTAATAACATTGAAATAACCTTTTCGGCTGTTTACTGCCCCCCTAGATTTGCAATAAATTCGAATGATTTTACAGAACTATTTTCAAACCTAGGTTCTCATTTCATCTGTGGGGGAGACTATAACGCCAAACATGTACAATGGGGTTCAAGGTTAAATAACCCGAGAGGCCGCCAACTGCTTCATTCTGTCGTTTCTAACAACCTGAACTATCATTCACCTGGCACACCTACTTATTGGCCAACAGCTGTAAATAAAGCACCTGATCTACTTGATTTTTTCATTTCAAAGGGTGTAAGCCAATTTCATAAATCCCTCAACTGCCTTGACAACTCTCCTTCTGACCACTCTCAAATTCTGTTAACAATTTCATGTGCCCCTCTAGAAAAAATTGAAAAACTATCTCTAACAAATGGGATAATGAACTGGGAGCTATTTCGAAACACACTTATGTCCACAGTAAACATAAACCTCCCACTGAAAACTGGCGGGGATGTGGAAGTAGCAGTAGACCACTTAACCAAGTCCATCCAACAAGCCGCCTGGAGTTCGTCAACTCCGAAACCTCCTAAGAAACGATCTGGTCCTTGCTACTCCCAATATATATGTGAGCTGATAAGACTAAAACGAACAGCTAGAAGGAAATGGCACCAAAGTAGACTTCCATCTGATAAAACCGCCCTCAACCGCTGCACAAATCAATTGAAACAAGCAATTAGGGAATTCAAAACTTCTACATTCGAAAATAAACTAGGAAATCTTTCCCCTTCAGATGGCTCCTTATGGAAGACAACGAAGAAAATTCTACATTACACTTCTACATCTTCCCCAATCAGGCGACCGGACAATTCATGGGCAAAATCAGACAAAGAAAAAGCAGATCTCTTTGCTGAACACCTCTCTGGTGTTTTTAGTCCCCACGAAGAACACAATCGAAGATTCTCCACTGAAGTAGAAACATCTATTGAAATTCCCTTGCCCATGTCCTTACCACCTTCTCGAATTACAGCAAATGATGTCAAACGGGCCATTTTTAAACTACCCCCAAGAAAATCACCTGGATATGATCTAATCACAAGTGAAATTTTACGTGAAATACCCGGTCCCTGTATCACCTTACTGACACAAATATTTAATGCAATATTACGGACAACTCATTACCCCATTCAATGGAAACTATCCCAAATAATTCTAATCCAAAAACCGGAGAAACCAGCAGACCAAGTCTCATCATACAGACCTATTAGTTTACTCCCTTTTGTTTCAAAATTGTTCGAAAGAATCCTCTTAACACGTTTACAATCTGCAATTGAGGATTGTAATGGATTACCAAATCACCAATTCGGGTTTAGATCTCTGCATTCTACAGTGCAGCAACTTCATAGAGTGGTCGATACAATTGCGTCTGGACTTGAAAGCAAAAAATATACGAGTGCTGTTTTTCTAGACATAAGTGCCGCCTTCGATAAGGTGTGGTATCCTGGTCTACTATCAAAATTAAGAATTCTTCCACCCACTTACTATTTGATTCTCCGTTCTTATTTAGAAGATAGATTTTTTATGGTGAAACAAGGGTCAGATTTCTCAGATTACAAGCCAATATTAGCCGGTGTTCCTCAGGGCTCCTTATTATCTCCTCTTCTCTACAGTATCTACACAGCTGATCTCCCTGAAACTGGAAATACAAAGATCGCCACATTTGCTGATGACACTGCCATTCTAAGTTCATCAGAAGACCCCATTGAAGCTAGTAACAATCTCCAAAATCACATTAACGTTCTAAGTAATTGGTTAAAAAATTGGAGAATAAAAGTTAATGCAACAAAGTCGTCACATGTCACATTCACACTAAGGAAAGGTGTATGCCCTCCTGTACACATTGACAACAACAGAATCCCTCAAAGTAACGAAACACGTTATCTTGGTCTCCATCTAGACAAGCGATTAACATGGAAGACACACGTAACAAAAAAGATAACTGCTCTCAAATCAAGAGCTAAGCAACTTTATCGACTACTCAATTTCAATTCAAAATTACCTACTAAATCAAAATTACTATTGTATAAAACTCTTCTAAAACCAATATGGGCTTATGGTATTCAAATTTTTGGTTCAGCAAAATGTTGTCACTTAAAGAAAATTCAAACCTTTCAATCTAAAATGCTTCGCTTAATTTCTGGCGTTCCCTACTATGTAAGTAACAAGACACTTCATACAGACTTTAAATTGAAATTTGTTCACGAAACAGCAAAAGAATGCTATCAACTATTCTTCAACAAACTTGATGGTCACTCAAATCCTTTGATTCAAGAACTCCACACACCGACACTTCCTGGCATCCTTCAGAGAACATTAAAAAGAAACTGGAGCCGAGATCTTCTAAGATGACTGTAGGCACAGAAGAGCAAAACAATACGTGTCAGAAGAAACCTTTGAAAATCAGTTCAAAAAAGGAAGACTACTGAGCCTACTTTTGAATATTATTTGTTCATGTTTTTGTTAGAATAATTATTAGCACATTTGCTCGTTGTATGTAATTTTACAGTTGCAAATAAAGAATGAAAGACAAAAAAATAAATAAATAACATGAGTATTACTTTGACAGTTCCCTGGTTGATTATGAACAGCTGTTACAATTCTTTAGTTTTGATTTGAAACTCCGTAAGCCCAATGTTAATTTTTTAACTTTTCATTTCAGTTTTTTTTACATTATTTGATTTTTCCTGGGGATGAGGCCTGTCTAGGACTGATTTTTATCCCAGAAATTGGTTATTTCGAACAATTGAAGGAAATCGTTGGAGCCGTTTTTGCAAGCAAGCAATCGTCGCAAGCAAGCAAACAAACATACAAGCAAACCTTACTAATATTAGAGTATAGGATAGTACCTGGGGGCCGAGATTTGCTCGGGGGAAGGCCAGTCAGTTAGTTTAGATGACTTGGAGTAATATTTCACCACTTCCACCAAATTATTATCATATTTTTATAGCTCATTTGACTCTTTTCTACATTTATAAGGTCACTCCAGTTGTTATTTATAGCTCAATATCACTTTGATTTATTTTACTACTCTATATACGTGATCTTCACTCAAATCTTTTAATCTCTGCTCTCAGGAAACAACATGTTAATAATCATAAATAACATGAGTATTACTTTGACAGTTCCCTGGTTGATTATGAACAGCTGTTACAATTCTTTAGTTTTGATTTGAAACTCCATAAGCCCAATGTTAATTTTTTTTAATTTTCATTTTAGTTTTTTTACATTATTTGATTTTTCCTGGGGATGAGGCCTGTCTAGGACTGATTTTTATCCCAGAAATTGGTTATTTCGAACAATTGAAGGAAATCGTTGGAGCCGTTTTTGAGATCAGTGTCGCAAGCAAGCAAGCAAACAAACAAACATACAAGCAAACCTTACTAATATTAGAGTATAGGATAGTACCTGGGGGCCGAGTTTTGCTCGGGGGAAGGCCAGTCAGTTAGTTTAGATGACTTGGAGTAATATTTCACCACTTCCACCAAATTATTATCATATTTGTATAGCTCATTTGCCCCTTTTCTACATTTATAAGGTCACTCCAGTTGTTATTTATACCTCAATATCACTTTGATTTATTTTACTACTCTATATATGTAATCTTCACTCAAATCTTTTAATCTCTGCTCTCAGTAAACCTCATTTTGATAGTCATAAACAACATATTACTTTGACAGTTCCCTGGTTGATTATGAACAGCTGTTACAATTCTTTTGTTTTGATTTGAAACTCCATAAGCCCAATGTTATTTTTTTAACTTTTCATTTTGGTTTTTTACATTATGTGATTATTTCTGGGATGAGGCCTGTCTATAACTTATTTTTATCCCAGAAATTAGTTATTTCGAGCCTTTGAAGGAAATCGTTGGAAGCCGTTTTTGAGATCAGTGTCGCAAGCAATCAAGCAAACCTTACTCATATTAGAATATAGGATTTAACAAAACTTCTTGTATCTTCAATTTTTAATTTATGTATTTTTTTGTAAAGTTATGTAATTTTAGCAAAATTGTTGTATTATTTGCTGAGGTTAAGTGGTATATCTATATAAATTACCACTTGGTCCTAAATGTGTCTAAAAAATCAAGCGTTGTTGTTGTTGTTGTTGTTGTTGTTGAGGTTGTTGTTGTTGCTGATTCAATAGTGGACCCAGCTGACGTTGGTCACTGGACAATTAATTAATTAATGATTGATTCTGACTAATGAATCAGATGGTCTTTTATCTGTAACAAGGCTACACAAGGCATCTCACTCATTATACTCTCATAATTCATTTATATTCGGTCCGTCCCTCCTCAACGGATTATCCGAAGGCATTGATGTAAAGTTCATTTTGAAGAACAAAACCATAATTTTCATTTACCAGAATTCCTATGTCACAAGTAATCCACCCAAGAAAATCGTAAATATTTAATAATTCAGAATGTTATTGAACTATTATAAATTGTTATATCAAAGTTTTCTCACTGAAAACGATAGGTATTTTTTTGCTCTTTAAATTGAGATATAAATCGACGATTTTGGATATCTGTTTTAGGGAATTTCCCCTACAGGGAAGAATCAATTACCGTAGTCAGCTTGGCAAGACCTAGGCCCGGGACCATGATAACTTTTCGATTTGAGGTCCCCAGATGCCAAAAACACCATTCGTTCAAAAGTGAATATATATGTATATATATGTGTGTCCGTGAACACGATAACTCTCGTGAAAATAATCCGATTTTGACGAAATTTGGTATAAACGTGTAAAGCAGCATTTATGACATTAAGTTCAAAAACCAGACAGACCCGACCTATCCGAAGGGGTATTTTGGGGGGTTTTGTACCCAAAAAAGTTTTTTTTAAAGTTTTTTACATATAACTTTTGAAAAAGTCAATTTTGTTTCCATTGGAATCAGTTTAAAAAACGCACAATTTTGTATTTTGATCATTACTCTACGTCAATTGGTTACAGAGATATTGAAAGTGCTAAACACAGTACGTTGTCTAATGTTATTCTTATGGAGGAAAATAAAAATTTTATATCTCGCTTATTTATGAATATATACTGACGAAACTTGGTATACGGCTTTATCTGGTTGTGGACCATTGATATTTCCTCAAAAAAACAATTTTTTGACAAAGGCTCCCATAGCAGCAAACCTGCGTACTCAGCCCCATGTTATCCTTATGGAGAATAAGTAACGTGTTATCTCCCTTAATTATGAAAATAAATTAATTAAATTTGGTAAGTGACTTCACCTAGTTGAGTTATATTGATATAAGCATAAAACCCCATTTTTTGTGTTCCTTGCTTCAGCAAACCTGCATACTCAGCCGCCATGTTATTCTTATGGAGAATAATTAAAATGTCATAAATTGTTTATTTATGAATGTATATTGATGAAACTTGGTATGTAGCTTTATGTGGCATTAAGATAAATATATATGCATTGGAAATTCGCTAAGTATGCAGGTTTGCTGCTACGGGGGTATTTCTATTACGACAGCTTATTTTATATTATATTATTATATTATTCGCTCTACAGTATTATAGGTTTTAATAATAATTGTATTATATAAGTGAAACTGTACAAACTGTAACTTTGTTTGAATAAACGTCTTGTTCATTCATTCATTCAATTCGTTGAAGAGGGACGGACTTTCAAATTTAACATAGAGTTTACGTGGGAAGCTGGTGAAACGGAAAATGTTTCGTGACTGGAGCCTGCTCTTACACTGACTATCAGCATTTTGTTGACCCGACGAACCCTGGACAACATTACAAAATGGATGTGTTACCTAATTAAGGCTGTATTACTTAAGAGAAACAATGTTAACTTTGTTTTAGACTTTCTCCTACAAACAAAAACCCTCTGACAGATGTCCGTCCCATTCACCTCCAGATAACAAACAAGATAGGACCACCGGGGAGTCAAGGACCAAACCCCATTACAGCGCGGTGTTGTTGGTCCTACAGGTCCTAACACTGTGGGAGTGGCTCCATTGCATGTTTGATAGTTGTGTGTCTTGGACTTTGGTTCAATGTGTCACGTGATCAAATCCAGGGGGATCCACATGGATTTCGGGAGTTTGGACAGCTATCCAAATAAAAGCGTTTGTGTTCTCTTAAAAAATGCTGTTGGTATTGAAATTAAATCAGCTTCTTAAAAAACAATGCGATCTGTGTGAGCAGGATACTGGCAAAACTGACAGTACTGCAGAACTGTCTTAAGTCAAGGTTAATGTTTTATTTGAAAGCCCTTAATGTCTATTTCTGCCTTTAGTGAGGTTTGGAAAACATCCAGCTTTAGGGCTCTGCCCCCTAGGTTTTCAAAGTTCTAATGCAAATTTTATAGGCGAATAGATATAAATTTAATTGAAAATTTAACAGCAACTGTTGGTACTAACAGAACACAGAAGCAAGAACAGCTGTTTCAAGGTAACTTCTAGAATGACAACACAATATAAACTAAAGGAGATATATATAAAGTGTTTGCTCAAATTCGAGCAACTTGATTCACTACTTCAGATAGTAAAAGATAAATTCAAATTTGGTCGGAAAAATAAATTAACACTGATGACAACAATTTCTAGCTTTTCCCCATCCAACCTAATACTTTTATGACCCCAACACGTGTCAGTAAATGGACGGAAATATATAATTACGACATTTAACTATCACTGCTGTAACTATGTATTGTTGAAACCGCTGTCAAGGTTATTACTGTGTGGTAAGTCGGAATGACACGAGAGTCTAATAAATGGACGCCATTAGTAAAGTTGTATAACCAAGTCTAGCATGTAAAACATTCTTATTAGGACTTATATAGCATTACAAAACGTCCTAAACCTAACCGGAAGACGATTGCAACGGACACAATCGCATTTAGCAGTTTTACAATCAGCACTTACAGACAAATTTGACTTGCTGCAATTTTTCATTCAGTGGCCCGTTTGAGATTGGGTTTGCAGCATTTCTTTCCTACAACTTAATACATT
The DNA here is from genome assembly GCA_963675035.1 of Allygus modestus. NCBI lineage: Eukaryota > Metazoa > Arthropoda > Insecta > Hemiptera > Cicadellidae > Allygus > Allygus modestus. The sequence continues at coordinate 109,842,024 of OY776114.1, read as the reverse complement.
TGTTTATATCAACTTTTACCTTTGGTTTTATAGAAGATTTCTTCTTACTCCTTATGAACCGTTGGACAGTCAAAAACCGGAAAGAAAAATTGACAATTTATTTGTTTGTTAATATTATAGCTAGTATTTAAGTCAGGCGAGCTCTTGCCATAACAAAAATGAGACGAACCTGAAAGGATATGACAAACGTACCTTAGCTTTATAATCCCTAAGCATTTGCACCTATCTTTATGTAGCTCATTATCATTTTTGGCTAGTGATACGTTTACACCTTCAAAGACAATCAAAGAACCTATATTAACGTTATTTCAGCGACAAAATGTTTCTTGACCAACCTCAACCATAAATATACTGAGTACGCAGTTGTAATTCAACATACAAATTTTATTTAGTAAAAAAATACTGAATTTTAAATTAAATGTAATCTTAAGTAATTTAATTCATAACTTGATATGACATAATGCACTTTCGTCTTTGGAATACATAGTTAATTGTTCTCATTATGTTGTGTATCTACAGCATAACAGTTGTGATTCAAATTGTGCACACAATCAACAATCGAAAGATTGAACGACGAGTAGTGCTGTAACAAGTCAACGATCTCGTATCTCTCGTAGACGATACCCAGCGGCATGTTTGGACAGCTCTGTTTAAACGATCAATCTTGAAGAAGCTATGCAGCTTGGAATCTTAATCCGAAATAGAAATCCGAAATTCTTTTTCACATATATTTTTAAGAGGGGGCACCAGTCACGAACCATTTGGCGGTATCACCTGCTTACCTCTTAAGGTCAATGTTAACTTTCAAAGCCCGTCCGTCCGTAATTGATTATCATAAATCGTTGATTTATGGTTAATTTTTAAGATTCTTAAGTGCAAAGAATACCTACAGATTCCAGTGAGCCAGATTTAAATATCGCAAATGATAATCGTTCAATAAATTCTAAAATATTCAATATTTGTTTTGGCGGCCACTATCGCGACCGCAGGAAATAATCAGCTGTTTCAGGAACAAAGCTTGTGGAAATAATCAGCTGTTTCAGGAATAAAGCTTGTTTACTCCCGGCACCGCAAATATAGGCTAAAATGACCTAAAAACAGCTTAAAGCTACCGTAACTCAAATAAGGTTGCTTTTCAAGAAAAACAAACGACACGTGCAGCTTCCCCGACCTCGATTACCCCTAAAAAATATCTTTTCATCACACTGTACGGAAAACAGCTGTTTTCAACATCAGCTGCGAGTGCAGAAAATAACGTTTTCCCGTTCTAGAGTGGGAAAATCAGCTGTTGATTTCCACACTAGTTAGTTTAGTTATTATTCCTGACACAAGTACCGTTAAGAGTATATTTATCATAAATCAGCTGTTCTCAATAACTTAATCAGCTGTGTAAAGAGTATCACTGCTTTCATTGTACTGCGGAAATCAATTGAGCACCTACAGGTTCTTTCTTAAACTTATATTATTTAATTCATTATTATTATTAATTAACTACAGTGTGATGAAAAATATCGTTCATAACTGGAGTAGAAAGTGTTATTCCGTGTCTTGATCGAAATTCCGCGATCGGCTTAAGCCTCGCGCGTAAACTCGATCTCGGCCCGGAAACAGCCACTTTCCACTCTTGTTATGAAATATACTATTTCCTAGCTTGGGAGCCATTACAGCTCGAGAAACAGCCGCGGACGGACGGACGGACGGACGCACGGAACCACAGAAAATGCGAACTATAGTATTGATTACGACTTTCATGGGAGACTGATTTTTACTCTGCTCTCTAAAATTACTCATCAAACAAACCCAATAAAAAATATAGTGTTCAAAATCAAATCAAAATGTTTAATGTCGTCAACACATATTCGTGCATGGACATCGTTAGATTCATTTGAAATATATCAAAATATTTGTATCGTTGCATAACAATAACATTACTAAATTACTAAACATAAAATCCGTAATCAATCTGTTTTCTCTAATAAATGAAAGGCCAAACACATGCACACATCAAGCCATGCAATAAATAAATGTCAAACAACCTTCCTTAAACTATAATTGAATATGTGTTGTAGACCTTAACAACCGATCAAAAGTATCCTAATAGAAATGTGAAAGCATGCAAAAAGGGGAAAATGATGTAAGCACAATTTCCTCTTAACGCTTGAGCGAGTTATCAGTTTTTACTAGAACCTCGCCGCGCCGCGCCAAGGAGTTCCAAACACTGATAACGTAACCGGATCCGGAACAATCCATTCTCCCAAGGTCCAGCTGCGACCTTTCTTTCGGGTTTCCCGCCTTTTCGTCACCAGCTGATGACAAGCTTGCAAATTCAGCTGTTGAGCTCAGCTGTTTTATGACTTGTTCTCGTCAGATTATCTTGTTTATCGGGATGTTTCGGGTTGCAGGTCGACTACTACATTGCGGTGTGACCCGGACAGGTCTAGAATGTTAATATTTGTATTACAGTGCTGCGTAATTGTTTATGAATTTCCTATGGAAAGTGAACTATTAGCATGTCCCGCACGGTGAAACTTAAGCCCGGGACCACCATAGAAGTTCCTAACGTAACCCCCTGAACACGTTTTGGGGGGTCGTTCAAAACTTTATATATATATATGTGTGTGTGTGTGTGTGTATGCACTCTAGCGGTCGTATTTTTTGTCGGATTTACTTCAAATTTGGTAGGGACGTTCCTTTCTATAATCTGTTGGACAAGTTCGTTGGACAAAACAATCGGAAAACTTTAAACCCCTTTTTTGGGGATTAATCTTTCAAATTTCGAGTTTTTGGACCCAAAAAGGGTCAGAAAAGCCCCGGATGTGAAATTAACGCATGTTAAAAGATGGGAATTAGTGTGACAAAACTTTTAAGCCCTCTATCGTTATTCTAGCATAAATATTTACCGAGTTATTAAAGAAAATGTGTATCGACCAAACACAGTACGTTGTCTTATGGGGGTTTTACATTAGAAAAGCCTATTATTCATTTGTTGGTGTACTTTTATCATCCCCAACAACCTCACGCCTACTTTAAAGCCTGACTGGACCTTCTCCTAGCCTTATAATGCGCTAAATTGTATTCCCACCATTGCAGGTAAATAGAACCAGGAGCATCAAAGCAGCCAAAAAATCAATATTTTCAGATTTGAATAAAAATTGGAATAAATGTATGTTTTTTAACTGATTTTGAGTTTTTATAGTTTTTTATGTGGAAATTCACTTTCCTCACGTCAGCGTGCTGCGTGCGAACTCGTTTGTTTTTAAAATAAATTAATTTCAGATGACATGAGTAAATAAACATGATTAATAGTTTATATAACTGTAAGTAGGTAAGCCTTGGGGAGGAAGTAATTTATCTTATCGATAAGAAAATTCTTAAACTATCTTATCGATAAGAAAATTCTTAAACTATCAGACTACTGGGGTCAATCTAAAGACACCCTAATTGGTTCAATCCGTTATTTCTTAATGATAAGATAGGTTTTCATGGCAGTTAAATTAAAACCAAACGTTAAATGTAAAATTGAACATTGGAACAAAAATTGTTTTATTGCTTTGGCGCACTACACTTGCACTGACGTGTACACTTGTATGTTTGAGGCCGCGTACATTTTTGTAATACAAAATTGATAACTCAGTAACGTTTTTTTTTCGATTGCAGCAAAAAATGTGTAGTTTGAGTGCTACTTGAATTCCGAAATTTTTATCCCTGGAAATTAGTTTGATGTTTTAAAGATTTTCATTAAAGTTGGCATTAAATCAGCTTTAAAAGCTTTATAATTGTTGTCAATGTAACAAGAACCTCGCATCCACACTGTCATATTACTGTATTCGCCTTTCAATTTTAGTACAAATAAAAAATGGTTTATTTATTTCAATATAAGATAAATATTACAAAAATACGTGAAATAAACAATCATAACTGATAGGCTAGTTGGGGGATACAAATAATGCGTGTGGGGCACTGGAGTAAAATCTGTCCACAATCTCAGATCTTGACGGAAAATTCTGACACCATTTTGAACGTTTTGTTTATACAGGGTGCTTCCGAACTCTCGTGCCTTTGTAGATTTGTTCCTGGGTCAATACAAACGTGAAACAGCTTAGAAATGTATGTCTAAAATGGCTGAATTTGTGTCGATCGGCCTGTTTGTGATTTTTATAAATGTTTATAAGTTAATGTTCGTTAAACATAGAAACAAAAAATGTTGCACAAATGGGTATCATAGAGATGTGAAACAAATCTATACAATTTATTTTCTTTAACTTAAGCCGTTTTATATGGCGTCCATTTAAAATCTTGATGTTATATTTAATGAAAGCTATAAAATAACAAAAAAATGCTTTTCAAGACTAAAAGTTGCAGGATTTAAGGAAAAATCAAACGACACCTTGGTTACTGCAATCAGAAAACAATTACTTAACTAGATTTTGTTATTTTACAAAAACGTCCACAAAGTATCACTGCAACGCCTTCATTCGCAAACTCTGGATAGTACTTCTTGTAAACCATGTCATTGTTAGAGTCTGCGAAGTGAATTCATTAGTTTATCAGTGGCCGTATTCTTTCCTCTGGTATTCTTGTAAAAGCTCGCGAAAGCAGCTTATAATAACATTGGCGTTGGGCTTTGTTGAGTCAGCTTACATTAATTGATTTCACTATTACAAAGTTGTTGGAACCTGACTGTGTTGTGGACCTTCAATAATGTGGTCACTATTTAAAACGAATACTAACATTCAGCCCAGACATTATCTTGCCGATATACACGAGAAGGGAACGTATACAGTTACTTTAACTAAGTATATATAATATAACCGTATATAAATAAAATTACTGTTATGTACACAGCCCAAAATCTTGAATTTCGAGTTGTTAGCGAATTGCCCCTACAGGGAAGAAGCTATTACCGTAGTCGGCATGGTGAAACCTAGGCCTGGGACCATGATAAATTTTCGTTTTGAGGTCCCCAGATGCCAAAAACGCCATTCGTTCAAAACTATATATATGTGTGTGTCCGTGAGCACGATAACTCTCGTAAAAATAATCCGAATTTGACGAAATTTGGTATAAACGTCTAAAGCAAAATTTATGACTAAGTTAGAAAACCAGACAGATCGACCTATCCTGTCAATCCCGACCTATCCTGTCGGGTATTTTGGGGGGGATTTACCCCAAAAATGTTTTTTTTTTTAGTTTTTTACATATAATCTTTGAAAAAGTCAAATTTTAGTTTTTTCCATTGAAATCAGCTTAAAAAGACTCACGATTTGGTGTTTTGGTCATAGCTCTACGTCAAATGGTTACAGAGATATTGAAAGTGCTAAACACAGTACGTTGTCTAAAGTTATTCTTATGGAGGAAAAGACAAATTTTATATCTTATTTATTTATGAACGTATACTGACAAAACTTGGTATACGGTTTCATCTGGTTGTGGTCTATTTATATTTTCTAAAAAAAACCCCAATTTTTTCCAAAGGCTCCTGTAGCAGCAAACCTGCGTACTCAGCCCCCATGTTATTCTTATGGAGAATAATTGAATGCTATGTCTCCCTTAATTATGAACATAAATGAATTAAAACTTGTATATGACTTCACCTAGTTTGAGTTATATTGATATTAGCATAAAAACCCATTGTTTGTGTTCCTGGTTGCAGCAAACCTGCGTACTCAGCCCCAATGTTATTCTTATGGAGAATAATTATAATTGTATATATCGCTTATTTGTGAACATATTTTTATGAAACTTGGTAAGTGGCTTTATGTAGTATTAAGACATTTATATCTCCATTGGAAATTCGCTGAGTATGCAGGTTTGCTGCGATGGGGGTATTTTTAAGTTTTATTCATCATGGAAGGCAAAATTAGTGTTCAACATATGTTTACGCTTTACCAGAGTTTGCTTTACAAGTGAAAAGGGTTTTACTGAATTGATCAAACCTACCCACATTCTCGTCATTAAGGCTCAGTCCCATAGTCGATCATAGCTCCAATGTTAATCTTATATAAATTTATTTAGTTTATGACTACCATGGGTAAAGTAAGTCAAATGTAATTCTAATCTGGTTTTATACTGAAAGAACGGGGTCATCAGCGTGTTGTGTCCTAAAGGTATATTGTTCTGTTGGTTTTATCTCGAGACAGATTTTTTCAAAACGAAAATATTTTAACGACCGCCGCGAGTCGAGTAGCGTTACGGATACAAAGTTAAACTAGTTTGTTATCTATTGTGACTAACGACTACAAGAGAGTTTAGTGATAAGGAGATAATCACATATAGAAGAGAATCGTCCTATATTGGTCTACGAGGTATATATAGCCTACTAAGACTGTATTACTTTAAGGCTGTATTGCTTTTAGCGAATTTCCCCTATAGGGAAGAAGCTATTACCGTAGGTAGCATGGTAAGACTTAAGCCCGAGACCATGATAACTTTTCGTTTTGAGGTCCCCAGATGCCAAAAATACTATTAGTTCAAATTTATATATATGTATATATATATATGTGTGTGTCCGTTACCGCGATAACTTTTGAAAAAAAACAACCGATTTTGATGAAATTTGGCACAAATGTGGAGAGTAGCATTTATGACTTTAAGTTCGAAAACCAGATCGATCGCACTATGGTAAGGGGGTTTTATGGGGGTTTACAATTTTCAAAAAATCTGTTTTTGGCAAATTTGACCCCAAAATGTTAAAAACACTCAATTTTGGTTATAGGCATTTTATAGAGCTTAAAAAACAAATAATTTAGTATATTGAATCATTAACCTAGGTTTAGTGGTTGCGGAGAAAATCCAAAAAAACGTGTCCCATGTTAATCTTATGGGAAAAAGGTTTTTAGATTTTTCTCAGATAGTTTTAATAAAAACTTCACATTTTGGTGTTTTAATCGTTGTTCTACGTCCAACCGTTGCAGAGATATTCAAAGTGCTAAACACAGTACGTTTTCCAATGTTATCCTTATGGAGAATAAATAAAATTCTATATCTCGATTATTTATGAATGTATATTGATGAAACTTGGTATGTGGCTTCAACTAGTTGCGGTATATTGATATTAGCACAAAAACAAGTGTTTTGTTCATAGTCCCCGTAGCAGCAAACCTGCATACTCGGCTCCCATGTTATTCATATGGAGAATAAGTAAAGTTGTATATCTCCCTTAATTATGAACCTACATTAAGAGAACTTGGTATGTAGCTTCACCTGGTTCAGTTGTATTGATAATTGCAAAAAAACACATTAGTTATCTTCCTCGTTGCAGCAAACCTGCGTCCTCAACCCTAATGTTATTCTTATGGAGAATAAATAAAATGCTATATATCACTTATTTATGGATGTATTTTTGTGAAACTTGGTAAATAGCTCTATGTAGTAGTGAGTCACATATATATGCATTGGAAATTCGCTGAGTTCGCAGGTTTGCTGCGACGGGGATATTTTTCCTTTACAAAGAATCGAAGCCCTATTCGATTTTAGCGAATTTCCCCTACACATACTAAAACTATATGGGAAAAAACTATTACCGTAGGTGCCATGGTAAGATTTAAGCCCGAGACCACGTTAACTTTTCGTTTTGAGGTCCCCAGATGACAAAAACACTATTCGTTCAAATTGATATATATGTTTTATCGGACTATTGGAAGGGGGTTTTATGGGGGTTTACAATTTTCCAAAAATCAGTTTTTTGCAAAGATTACCCCAAAATGTTAAAAAACAATCAATTTGAAATTTTATAGAGCTTAAAAAACATATAATTTAGTATATTGAATTATTAATCCAGGTTAAGTGGTTGCGGAGAAAATAAAAATAACGTCTCCCATGTTAATCTTATGGGAATACGGTTTTTTGATTTTTCTCAGATAATTTTACTAAAAACTTCACATTTCTTTTTATCAATATGTTTAGCTCAATACGACAAACGTTTTGGTGTTTTAATTGTTGTTCTACGTCCAACCGTTGCAGAGCTATTCAAAGTGCTAAACTCAGTACGTTGTCCAATGTTATCCTAAAGGAGAATAAATAAAATTTGATATCTCGATTATTTATAAATGTATATTGATGAAACTTGGTACGTGGCTTCAACTAGTTGTGGTATTTGATATTAGCACAAAAAACAAGTTTTTTTTATAGTCCCCGTAGCAGCAAACCTGCATACTCGGCCCCCATGTTATTCATATGGAGAATAAGTAAAGTTGTATATCTCCCTTACTTATCAACCTAAATTAATGTAACTTGGTATGTAGCTTCACCTGGTTCAGTTATATTGATAATTGCAAACACCACATTACTTATCTTCCTCGTTGCAGCAAACCTGCGTCCTCAACCCTAATGTTATTCTTATGTAGAATAAATCAAATGGTATATATCAATTGTTTATGAATGTATTTTTGTGAAACTTGGTAATTGGCTTTATGTAGTAGTGAGACATATATGCATTGGAAATTCGCTGAGTACGCAGGTTTGCTGTGACGGAGGTATTTAATTTTCTTAATACATTTCACTCCCTCTTTCATTAGAAAAATTCCTATGTAACAGTGAGCTATTAGCATGTACCTAGAACAACTTAAGCCCAGGACCACTATATTAGTTCTTAACTTGGCCCCTTGAACATGTTTTGGGGGTCGCTAAAAATAACATAGATCAGAATGAAAACAGCCAAAAATGTAAAGCCCCCTCTCATAACTGTAGCTTAAATTTACCAAGTTATTAATGAAAATGGAAATTGAATAAACACAATACAATGTATTAGGGATTTTACATTATAAAAGGCTGTTTTTCATACTTTGCTGTAGTTTCATCAGCACCAGGACCATATATTAAATTTTGGTTGGTCCTCCTCCTAACCTTATAATGCACAACAGTGAAAAATAGAACCAGAAGCATCTGAACACCAAAAGAATTTTTTTCAATATCTATAAAAACTGTGATAAGTGTATGTTTTTATGCATCAATTCGCTTCCCTCACGTCAGCGTGCTGCGTGCAAACTCGTTCTTAAAGCGGTTGGCGTAAAGTCTGATGACGTCTACAACAAGCTAGGCCCAAGGCGCAAGAAAAAACTAATTATTCTAAAAGCGGGTCCAATCAAAATCTACTAGCGCGGCCCTTCTTTAAGACCAATGCTAATGCGATAGCAATTTTATTCTCTAAACGAATTTTCTTCTTATTCTTATTTTTGGCTCATTACAAATATGCTTAGTGAGGTTAACTTTTTAGTGAATTTCCTTTGGAAAGTGAACTAATAGCATGACCCGCTAGGTGAAACTTAAGCCCGGGACCACCGTAGAAGTTCCTAACGTGACCCCCTGAACACGTTTTGGGGGGTCGTTCAAAAGTTTATATATATATATATATATATATATATATATATATATATATATGTCTATATATATAGAGACATATATATATATATGTGTGTGTGTGTGTGTGTGTGTGTGTGTGTGTGTGTGTGTGTGTGTTTGCACTCTAGCGGTCGCATTTTTTGTCCGATTTACTTCAAAGTTGGTATGGACGTTCCTTTCTGTAATCAGTTGGACAAGTTCGTTGGGCAAAACAATCAGAAAACTCTAAACCCTTTTTTGGGAATTAATCTTTCAAATTTCGAGTTTTTGGACACAAAAGGGTCATAAAAGCCCCGTATATATAATTAATTCATGTACAAAGATGGGAATTAGTTAGGCGAAAGTTTTAAGCCCTCTCTCGTCTTTCTAGCATACATATTTACCGAGTTATTAAAGAAAATTGTGTTTCGACTAAACACAGTACGTTGTCTTATGGGGGTTTTACAATAGAAAAGCCTGTTATTCCTTTGTTAGAGTACTTTTATCATCCCCAGCAACCTCACACCTACTTCAAGCCTGTCTGGACCTTCGCCTAACATTATAATGGGAAAAATTGTATTCCCAGCTTTGCAGATAAATGAAACCAGGAGGATCAGAACAGCAAAAAAATCACTGTTTTCAGATTTTAATAAAAATTGGAATAAATGTATGGTTTTACACTGATTTTGAGTTTTAAAAGTTGTTAAATGGAAATTCACTTCCCTCACGTCAGCGTGCTGCGTGCGAACTCGTTTATTATTAGAGCGAAAAAATATTTTGCAACTTTAAATAAAACTGCAGTTAAACGTTTAAATGTTGATTTTAATTTTCAAATCAACTTTTTAATACGTTTTACCATTTACATTTTTGCCCTAAAAATGTATATTGAAATTAATTCAACAGTTCAGGAAAGAAATTAAGAATCTCTTTCCCTTCACACCACATTCCTAGAAGAAAGCGGTCAAATTAAAATTAGTTACCGAAACTGTTGAAAGTGGAGTGATCCGGAATACCGGACCGTGTTAACCAGCACCATGACGTGTTATGGACAATACCGGACTGTACTGACCCCGGGGCAAGGCCACTCAGCGAGCCGAGTCCTATCCACTTACGCCTAATGCTGTTACAGCAGTAATACTCTATTGCTGCATCGTACTGCCCGACATGCCAGAGCGAAGCTGCACAACTGTCAAATATACTAAAACGTGTAAATAGAACCAAGTAGAAAACCATTGGTCACAGAACAATTGTTGGACGATTGTCTTCTTCGAATATGAATTTGAAAGTTTATGGAGTGGGCTCCAGTCATGAAACATTTCCGATTCTACTTTTCTTCTCCTAAAGGTCAATGTAAACTTTAAAATTCCACCCCTATTCAATGGATTGTCCTAAATCGTTCATTTATGGCTAAATTTAAAGATAAAACAATTCCTAGCAATTTCTGTGAATATAATTTTGATTAAACAAATAGTTAATACATACCAAATCGCAAATATTGAGTGTTGGAATTGTATTCAACAGTTATTTTCATCGATATCAATGTTGTGCTCGCTGAAATAGCTGGTATGTTTTTCCTCTTTAAAATGAGCCATAAATCAACGATTTCAGATAACCCATTGAGGAAGGACAGGGTTTGATAAGATAAAATTAGTCTTATGGGAGATCAGGGCTGCCACATGGGCGGGGGCTACCGGTACTACTGTCCCCGGGCCCGGCAAATATGGTAAAATATTCGGGTAGTGCGAGTACTCGAAACTTCGAGTTTTCGGCTGAGTATTTTTATCCTCGTTCTCGACTCAAAGTTTTGAAAACTACTCGAAAGTTCGAGCGAGTATTTGCCGCCGATTTCCGGACGATCGCTATCGATTGCGACCGGCCAAATCACATAATAACGGCCGCAAAAACGATCGCATCATCGCATCATGTAAAATTGGCCGACAATGACCACCGGACCGCGTAATTTTGGCCGTAAATGACATCGGAAAACATAATATCGGCGAAAATGACGAATGGATGAAATAGTAATATGAATGGATGATTAGTAATAATGGCCGAAAATTATGACTTTACACATAATATCGGCAAAAGTGGCGACTGGGCCACTTAATATCTGCCGTAACTAACGATTTCATCATCTAATATTGAAGCATCGATTGTAAGCATTGTCTGGACCTGGTGATATTGGCCAAATGACAACCGAACCGTGTTTTATCGGCCGAAAACTAATACAAACCATGTTTTATTTGTCAATACGTAAACCAGTTGGATCGTACTGGCCGGAAATTGTTATTGCTACTCATTTAAATGAATTTGACTAGTTAAAATGGACAATGGTATGGTGTGTGTATTAGTTGGGTGTGGGGTCATTGAATGATGTTTTGATAAGTTAGGGGAGGGGGCCCGCAGTCAGAATGTGGCCCTGGGCCCGACCTTTAGATGTGGCGGCCCTGTGGGAGATGCATGTAGAAACCCCAAATTTTACGTGACTGGAGCCCCCTCTTAATGTACCAACTCATGGGATTTCTTCGGTTTACTCTGATGGTTTTACAAGGAATACGTTATGTTGATGCGCCTTTATCTAAACAATGGACCAATTCGGCACGTCATTCTTCATGGTTTCTATTTTATTTGACATACCAAATTGGTGTACAAAGTCACCACAATTTGCTGTTAGTTATTATTCAAATGAATTTAATATTTTCAAGCACAAAGCTGGTAACAATTTGGGAGATTAGAATAAATTGCATAAATATGTGGAATGTATTTTTTATAATCCACTTTATAAAAATGTTTCTGTATTTATAATTCTGTATTTTGTCATCTTTCTTCTTTATCCACTATATCTATAAATACGAAATTCCGATCAACGCCCAGGCGAAACCATTGCACCTATAAGCACGAAATTTTGCATGTTGACGCCTGTTATAGCATAGGCACCCACTAAGAAGGGATTTTTAGAAATTCCCATAGGGATATGCCCCACGGGGCTTCAAAGTTCCAACTTTATGTTATTCTTATGGACATTCACTTTGTTTTCAGCTGATGAAAATTGTATCAGCTAATTATGATTTGTAGTAGTTACACGGGTCAACCACAGAATGCAGCACACACAACTGTCGTAGTCCCAAGTGAAACCGGGAACGATGACAGTTAGTATATCTATAAATACGAAAAACCGATCATCCCACAGGCCAAACCTCTATACCTACAACCTTGAAATTTGGCACGTGTACTCTTTCCATAACGTAGGTATCCACTAAGAAAGGATTTTAAGAAATTCCAACAGGGCTCCGCCCCACGGGGAGTCAAAGTTACAATCCTGTGGTATTCTTATGGACAATCTATAAATACGAAAAACCGATCTTTCCTCAGGCGAAACCTCTCCACCTACAACCACGAAGTTTGGCACGTATACTATTTCCATAACGCAGGTAGCCACTAAGAAAGGATTTTAATAAATTATCTTAGGGCTCCACCCCACGGTAAGTCAAATTTCCAATCCTGTGTTATTCTTATGGACATTCACTTTAGTTTGAGCTGATGAGAAGAATTCACTCAGCTTATCATGTTTTGTAGTAGTTCCACCAATTAACCACAAAATGCAGCAGACACAACTGTTAATTCCCGGGTGAAACCGGGTACTATAGCAGCTAGTAGGATATAACATTTTATTGGTACAATGAATTATAATTTAATTCTCATGTTTTTAAGATATAACATTAATTACAATATAAATGCAATTAAAGGTGCATAACCAATTATTATTAACTACCGGCAAAGAAAACAATTCATATCATCCGACAAACTAATGTTATAGTTACAATTTATCACGAGATTTAAGGAATCAAACTTGTTAACAACATGAACATGAAGACTGCAATGTAAGGATTGTCTCTTTTCACAGAGCAACGAAAAACCAGGAGACTTGGGAATTGAATGGCGTTGAGTTTTGGAAGTGGAGTAGCCAAAGAATGCAGCCGGGCGGGTTTCTGGGTCACGGGTTATTTACAACAGCCCCTAGCTCTCAACCCTACCCTTAGTCTCGGGACTGCACCCCCTAGCAAAGAAGGGCTGAAAACCGGCACCTTCCCTTCGAAATGCACCGCTCGGGCAGTAGAGTATATTCGTTTTTTAACAAACATTTCTTTCTCCACTGCCTTCATAGTATTTGAAGATATCTTTATTAGTGAATGGAAAGTGAACTATTAGCATGACCCGCACGGTGAAACTTAAGCCTGGGACCACCATAGAAGTTCCTAATGTGACCCCCTAAACACGTTTTGGGGGTTCGCTCAAAATTGTATATATATATGTGTGTGTGTGTGTGTGTGTGTGTGTGTGTGTGTGTGTGTGTGTGTGTGTGTGTGTGTGTGTGTGTGTGTGTGTGTGTGTGTGTGTGTGTGTGTGTGTGTGTGTGTGTGTGTGTGTGTGTGTGTGTGTGTGTGTGTGTGTGTGTGTGTGTGTGTGTGTGTGTGTGTATGCACTCTAGTGGTCACATTTTTTGTCCAATTTACTTACAATTTTGTAGGAACGTTCCCTTCTATAATATGTTGGACAAGTTCGTTGGGCAAAACAATCGGAAAACTCTAAACCCCTTTTTTTGGGGATTAATCTTTCAAATTTCGAGTTTTTGGATCCAAAAATGGTCAGAAAAGCCCCGGATGTGAAATTAACGCAAGTAAAGAGATGGGAATTAGTGTGGCGAAACTGTTAAGCCTTCTCTCGTCACGCTAGCATAAATATTTACCGAGTTATTAAAGAAAATGTGTATCGACCAAACACAGTACGTTGTCTTATGGGGGTTTTACAATAGAAAGCCTATTATTCATATGTAGGTGTACTTTTATCATCCCCAACAACCTCACACCTACTTTAAAGCCTGACTGGACCTTCTCCTAACCTTATAATGCACAAAATTGTATTCTCAGCATTGGAGGTAAATAGAACCAGGAGCATCAGAACAGCCAAAAATCAATATTTTCAGATTTGAATAAAAATTGGAATAAATTTATGTTTTTAACTTATTTTGAGTTTTTATAGTTTTTTATGTGGAAATTCACTTCCCTCACGTCAGCGTGCTGCGTGCGAACTCGTTTTTTCTCACAAATAAAATAATTTAAATTCATTATAGAGACACTTTAGACCTATTGTAAACAAAGGTATCCGTAACCCCATCATGGTTAAGTAGGTTAAGATAGTTTCTTATCAGTACTAATAAACTCGAGCTGTAATGAATGGCCCAATGGCTCACCCCTTTCTTTACTGGATACGTTCCATCACAGAGAAACGAATCTAAATTAAAAATAATAAAGTCCATATATAAAAATAATAGTCTATGTGGATGTGGATGGGCAAAGGGGCAAAGTAAGGCATGAATAGGTTGTCAATCTCTTAAAAAGTCTAGATTTATTCAACCTATAAGTATTGTAAGAAATACTACTATATTTATTATTTACGGGACAATCTAGAAATATAGAATAGTAATACAATTCCTCTTTATGCAAAGACCTGATCGATAAGTTGCGGTGTGAAATAAAAATGTGGTTGTATTTAAATGCAGAACTATAAAACTAAAGAAGGATAAATGATAAAGTAATGTTTAAATTAATAATGTTTGTTGTCAATTAATATGAAAGAGTAGATAAGCTAACGAGTTAGAATCACTTTTATAGATATATAAATATGTAAAACGTACTATAAAAGTAAAAAAAGTAAAGTGAAGTACTACTTTTCACAAAAAAACACGTTTATTGAGTCACGGTAAAACATACCTTAAATTATTTTATCTTCTTTCCATAAATTTCATACGGTATTTTAGTTTGAAGGTTTAAGCAAACAAATTCCAATAGTCAACAAAACTGTCAGATTAGTCAACAATATTATATCAGTTAGGGAATTCCAATTTGTAATCTATAAGGCAGACCTATACGACAGAATTATCTTATCTAATTAAGGCTTATCTTTGACACATGTGCCGAGTCATGAATGAAGTCATCACAAATCACAACTCATATACAAACTAATTCCAATCACTTTTTTATCTAAAATATAAAAATCAATGTTTGTACGTCTGTTCGTCTGTCCGTTCGTATTTTATGCGCTGCCATACCGTTCATCCGTTTGCTTTGAAATTTTGCATAGTAACACATGTTATCCCTGGGAAGGTTATAGGCCATTAACCGAAGTCCTAGGACATTAGGGCTGTGCCCCACTGGATTTCAAAGTTTCAACGTTAATCTTATGGAAGAAAGATTTATTTTAATTTTATCAGATGATATCTAAAACTTAAAATATTGTAAACAGCTGTATATCATTATGGAAATAAAAAGCCTACTAGAATTGCAACTCTCATAATGGAAATAAAAAACTACTTGAATGGCAACTTAAACTCTTTTTTCGATAGGCGAGTGAGCGAAGCGAACAAAAATTGAAAATGAACGAATATTTGACATAAAACAAATTCAATGCCTCTTCTGCGGCAGCAACGCGCCGGGTACCAGATATAGTTTTCAATATTAAAAGATAATCGCACAAGCTTTACACCACGTAAGTATGTTTCAGACAGGTGTTTATTATATAAATTTGTTAAAACTATACTCGTCCTTTAGGTTTTTAGAAGGTTTTAGCCCTTCTGGTTTGGCTGTAGAAAGAATATTTCGTACAATCTTTACGCTTTTACTATTAAGAGGATTTTTCCCTTTTGTTCTCATTCCTTGTTACTGTATAAAGGATTTTATCCTATACACCATTTCGAGTCTCTTCATCCTGATGTATTTTCATAAATATCCACAATTCATCCAAAAAATTGCTCAAACTTGAGAGTTATCAAAGATTTGAAAATCAGAGCGAATACTTATTATTGTTACTGCAGGTCAGTTCCTCTGGGACCAAGGAGGTGTATTGGTAATACTAAAGAGACGAGACTATCAACAACATTGCAAGCCGCCGCATCCGCAATGTTTTGGACGGCGGGCCTGGTTTTGGTGAGGAAAAGAACTATTCGCTGAAACCGAACAAGTCAACAAGGAGAATCAAACGAATAACTATTCATTATTTAGTAGTTAGTACAAATATATTTGTTAATTGTATAATCGTTTAGAATATATTCGTACATCAAACAAAATTGATTCGTTCCAATTTTAACTTTTATAACAGAGATTAGAATGAATATATTCAGTCAGAAGAATCGAACAACCCGTTACTTCAGTTCAAAGAACGATAAATTTTCTTCACTAGTGTACCAACCTGACAAAATAACTGGCTCGACTCAAATCGACAGAGGGCGCTCCTGCGAAGAAACTTTTCACGTTTATATATATCTGCTTCCCCCATAAGACCAATGTTAGGCCTATCCTTCAAGGCCCGTCCCTCCTCAACGGATTATCCGATATAGTTGATTTATGGCTCATTAAAGAGCAAAAAATACCAAGCGGTCTCAGTGAACGGAATTTTTACATAACAAATAGTTCTCATAGGAAATTGAAAATATTTAATATTTTGGAATTTTAACAATTGTTATTTGTGATATCGAAATTTCTCACCGAAACCGCTAGATATATATTTTCGCTATAAAATGAGCCATAAATCGACGATATCGGATAATCCATTGAGGTGGGGGCGGGTTTTAAATGTTAACACCGGTCATGGAAGAATCAGGTAGACGCAGAGGACTTTTTCCAGTACTACCAATATATCTCCTAGGCAGGATCACAGGCACCCACCAGTGTTTGGCAAGCGTTAAAGGCTCTATGCAAAACGTTCTGATATCACCGGCCTTGAACGAGTGACCGACGGTGATAAATGGATTATCCGACCTCCCCTGCAATGGCTGCTGATTGGCTGAGGTGGGCGAATTCACATATTTCCTCCACTTTTAATAACAAGATGGAAATTGAGTTAATTAATGACGCAATAGCGAGCCTACGTGCGGTTGGGGTATACAAATTGCGTTTGCTATATCAGCTTGATTAGCATTCAGAAAAGGTTTTTGTTTGGACTCGATTCCAACCAGCTTTGCCCAACAGATTTTTCACCTGATTTCAGTTTTAGAGTCAAACCAAATCCCACAGCTGATCAAATTCAAATATTTAAACATCCCATACTCTAAATCGAACAGTGTCTGTCTGTTTGTTTGAAAAATGTATCTCGGAAGCCAGCGGAACGATTTTGTTAAAACTGTGGAATAGGGGCTTTTGGACCGACAAAATCGATTGGTAAAAACCTAGACCCTATGAAAATTTATATTTTGTTAAAAATCTCATTTGAAAATTGGAAATTTTAACATTGGGCTCATGGAGCTTAAAATCAAAACAAAATAACTATAATAGTTGAACTGTCAAAGTTGCACTTACACAAGGCAAAGTATCAACAATTTTTTCTTGAAAACGGTGACTATAACCATTGAATAAAGGTTGCATATCTTTTTCACCCACAAAACGAACCCAATATCACCATAGTATGGACCTCTGGGACTGTGTTTTAATTTGATACTTGTATACTGTATTATACTAGTAGCTAGTGTTCTACAGTCTCTGATATTAGATGTCTGTGTATAGTGCAAAGATATTTTATTTACTGTTTGCATACTTTTGAAAATGAATTATAATATGAAATTTTTCTTGTACTTAAAGGATATTTTCAAGGGGAAATATAAGGGGAAAATCTGGCTCCATTGGGTATTTCCCCATCTAATTTGCTATAAATAATCCAAGTTTCAGCCTTCCGGGTCGTACAGTAATCTCCGCAAAGACACAAATTCAGCTTTATTCAATTATTAGTGAATTTCCTTTGGAAATTGAATTATTAGCAATGACCCGCACGGTGAAACGTGACCCCCTGAACACGTTTTGGGGGGTCGTTCAAAATTTAGACATATATATATATATATATATATATATATATATATATATATATGTGTGCGTGTGTTTGCACACTAGCGTTCGCATTTTTTTCCCGATTTACTTCAAATTAGGTAGGGACGTTCCTTTCTGTAATCAGTTGGACAAGTTCGTTGGGTAAAACAATCGGAAAACTCTAAACCCCTTTTTGGGGGGATTAATCTTTTAAATTTTGAGTTTTTGGGCCCAAAAAGGGTCAGAAAAGCCCCGTATGTAACATTAATGCCTGCAAAAAGATGGTACTTGGAGAGGCGAAAGTTTTAAGCCCTCTCTCGTCATTTTAGCATAAATATTTACCAAGTTATTAAAGAAAATGTGTATCGACTAAACACAGGACGTAGTCTTATGGGGATTTTACACTAGAAAAGCCTGTTATTCCTTTGTTAGAGTACTTTTATCATCCCCAGCAACCTCACGCCTACTGTCAAGCCTGTCTGTACCTTCTCCTAACTTTATAATGCGCAACATTGTATCCCCAGCTTTGCAAGTAAATGAAACCAGGAGTATCAGAACAGCCAAAAAATCAATGTTTTCAGATTTCAATAAAAATTGGAATAAATGTATGTATGTATTGGATTTTGAGTTTTACAGGTTTTTATGTGGAAATTCACTTCCCTCACGTCAGCGTGCTGCGTGCGAACTCGTTTTTACTCTTACGCTATTTTATATTATAATTTATGACCTTTGGAGATGTTGCATCCAAAAAGGAAACATTTTCACCAATTCTTCTCATCGAGACATACATTCAAGGATAAGGTTTACGGGTCTCGGTGTCAGACTTATGATTTCCCGGTATGGTTTGGTTTTATAATAATATAGATTAGGCCTGTCTATGATTTTTATTTGTCATGACATTTTAATTGCGGAAGTTTATTGTAACATGATTTGTCCAAGAATTATGTAACGTGTTTTGTCACACTAATCGGATCGTTAAAACCCTATTAAAATCCCAAAATAGGCTGTACCTGATCTAACACTGCCACGCGAATATACCTATTGCTGACGGTTATTTTTACATCGTTATTCGTGTTAGCAATAAACTTTACATATTAAATGTTCTGTAACACGAATCAGTTGATTCGCAACAAACTAATGACACATTTACTACATTAATCAAGGTTTTAAAGAACATCTACAAAATAATTTTGTTGTTTTGGGAACGATTTGATGATAAGAAATTTAAATCGTCAATAAATCTAAGTTTATAAAATAAACTTACAATGTTGACATGCATAATACGCTTCTATTAGAATATAAATTAATGTATTTGGTTAAAAGGTATAGCCTATTTTAAATTAGATACATAAACTCCATCTCAAAACACTACAAAATATATTTACACTTATACTGTACTTACATACAAGACGGTAAATATACACAAACAATTTTATAAGGCCACCGATTTCATCCAGTTACACCGATCATCATCAGGCCCAATCAGACAATGAATGAGAGTGAGTGTTGTGAGACGTAGTTTATTTATCCTGTTTAATTGTAACAACACGTATCATGCTATTAAATAAATATTTTATCTCATGAAAAAAGAATAAATGTTAACGGAGACTGCAACAAATGTCTGACTTGGCTAAACCTTTTGAAAATACTAATCCGACTCAAAAACGTGTTCCCCATGGTTGTCAGTGTTATTGTTTTTATTTTAGGTGATTTCCCAGAAGGAAGGAGCTATTACCGTAAGACTAAAGCCCGACACCATGATAAATGTTCGTCTTAAGCCCCCAGATACCAAAAACACCATTCGTTAAAATTTGTATTTATATATTTACGTGTGAGTGTGTGTCTACAGGCACGATTCCTTTTGTAAAAAAGGTCCAATCAAAACGATTGGTTTTGTAAAAGGTTATTCAATTTGCGAATAAATATTTTCCTTACAAATGCGTAAAGATAGACCTTTTTAAAAAAAATATATCTGCACCAATGGATCCAGCGTAAAACATTAGTATTTTGTATTATGAATGTCATCACGTCAATGACTGAGATATTGAATGTGTTAAACACAGTACGTTTTGTACAAAGTTAATCTTAGGAACAAAAGTTAAAATTTATAACTCGCCTGGTTGTCAAAATGAATGAAGAAACTTGGTTAGTGGCTTCATATGGTTGTGGTCTATTAAGATTTGCATAGAAGCTACTTTTGTTGTGATCCGTGTAGCAGCAAACCTGAACACTTTAATGTCATTCTTATGGATAATAGAAACAATTTTATATCCCGCTTGGTACGTTAATTAAACTTGTTTTGGGTGCTTTCTCTAATTGTTGTCCATTGACATTTGCAATAAAAGTCCATTTTGTGGTCCCGGTTGCAGAAAACCAGCGCACTAAACCTTAAATCATTCTTAAATATCATTTTTCTTATGTATAATCAATAAAATGTCACATCCCGCTTATTTATAAATGTATTTTTATGTAACCTGGTTCGTAACTTCATGTATTAGTAGTGAGGTACATATATTGTCATTTTAAATTCGCTGTGGACGCAGGTTTGCTGCGATGGAGGGATTTTGTTTTTAAACAATACGCCCAACTTTCAGGTTACTTAAAAGCTAAAAACCGATCCAGTATATTATATCTAGATCCATATGAGGGTAAATCTGTAACACATATTAGGTTTTCTAGAAAATGATGTTAAATTGTTTACCAATAAACATTAGTAAAACAAAGTTGTATTTACAGATTTGTATTCTTATTAACATTTTCCAACAACTTGAAAAACTTACGGTCAAATCCGGTCCCATAGTTATAACAATCCTAAAACCACTAGAAACTGATTCACCACATGACAAATAGAACCCACATATTTATTGAAACTGGTCAATTGTGTGAGAGAACTATGTCAACAATCACAACAGCGTCAAAGAAAGCTAGTGTTCCTACGCCTCGCCAACCGACTACACCGCACTCTGGTGTCGAACTGAAGAAGTGAAGGAGTAACAGCTGACTGCAGCAGGTTAGGCATCTACAATAGTGGCCTCTCACCTGACTAGAGCATTGTTGAGGCACGAGGCACCGGTCAGCTGGTGTCATTGTTGTCCTTTACTAACAGCTGATCTTCAACAGATGTTCTCGCTATTGTCTTGGGGGTGCCATTGTTTTTCGGCGCAACCGTGACATAGTAAATAGAGAACTCTTTTGTAACGGTCTTGAAATGTAGTGTTGATTTCAGTAGTTTATATCCTAATGTACGGCCTGGCACGCCGTAATCGTTTTAATTGAATTGTTTGTTAGTAAGTAGCAGTTAATTGATATCATACGTGTGTTTAAGAAATGTTTTAGAAATCAAAACAATATTAAATATACCAATTGCAGCAAATCTGTATATTCAGTGAATTTCCATTGCGTATATTCCAGTGTTAAAAATGGCCGGAAAGATTGATTTATGCCTCATTTTAAAGGGCCTTTCTTACCAGAACTCATCTCGCAATCCCGCAAACCCGATCTCAAACGGAAAACTCAGTCGAAAATGGAAAACACTTAAACAATCCATTTCAGTCCTATTGGCATATGCTAGTTCATTATAATGCAGTTATTTCCAACAAAATTGTAATATGCTTCGTTTAATGCTACATAAAATTGATTGTACTAAACCATTAAAGTATTAAACCACTAAAATGAATTTTAAAAGTTATAAACACATTACAATACAGTAGTTAGTATTATTCTATAACCTTGTTAAAGGTTAATGAGTCATCTTCTATGCAATGATAAGTTAAAACTGCTAATATATTACAGCCTCAATCACATTTATTTTTAATTCAAGCTTAATTATTTCGAAATGTACTTTAATTAGTTAATTTTGTTTTAAATACTCTCAAAATTAAATACAGAACAACAATGCATACCTTCAGAACATGTTTCATAAAACACCAGAATATTTAATTCCATAATGTAGTATATGCCTACATATCAGGCTTCCAACAACTTAGTTAAACAATTCCATATACTTCCTTTTTGTTTATTTTCTTGTCAAATTGTCTGAGTTGTTATGTTAATTTATTAAGATAGAACCTCTAAAACAGGTATATTCTTTTGAGGCCCTATTTTCTCTCAGATTGTAAACAGTTGATTATTTGTTTTTGGTTTATGAAGATTCATTTATAAGTTAGTATCGATATTCATTAGTCATAATTTAGTATATTTTTGGTCAACTCTGGGATGAGCAGGGCCGCAAATATCCAAAGATCAGTTTTTTGTTTTTTTTTTTCTGGGAGGGGGTCACCGAAAGATAACCTCCGTCTCTTCTTCCTCCTCAAGATACGCCCTTCCCGCCCCCAATAATTAATTTCTAAAAAAACTCTTCAGTTATGATTTTCATAATTTTAAAAACGATTAAATTTAATTAAAGCCATTACATTTTCGTGAGGATGTATTCAAACTTCCATTGTAGGCCTAAATAACAAAATTAAAATACAATAATTTTAAGGTTTGGGGGGCGACCGCCCCTACAGCCCCCCCCCTTGGATCCGCCCCTGGACATGAGGTGTATAAACTGCTTTAGAAACTAAAAGGGACTGTCCAAAGAAGAACCATTATTTTATTTTATCTGTGTATACCATGTATTGATCTGCAGGGATTTCTGAGGAAAAAATTCTTTTCTATTCTAAATTCGGGCCAACTCTAAGAGGACCAGTACTTTAAAAACATGCGTATTTACCGTCATACTCTGCGGAGTTAGGTTAGGTCAGTTTATCATAAACAAATACATATTATCTGTATCTGGAAATAATCTGTATTTACGATAAACTTACACTCGATGCAGAATATCTTGAGCTGTGGGAACTGTTTTCAGTTAAAACAGTTGGAGTATAGTGAGATTTAGACATCGGTATAAATCTGTCATCTGTTGTTTCCATCATCTGTTCAGTCATTTAATCGTAATATCGTTATGTAAACAAAATAGGCCCTAACTGTTCGTCAGTATTCCATGTTCCCAGCTGGTTATCTCAGTCACTCTGGCAGTGGAGTAAGCCACAGCTCTAGATATTCCGCGTGATGTGTACCTAACCTAACCCCGCAGAGCGCTGGAAGGCGGTAAATCATGGTGGCCCTCAACTAGAAAAATACCCAAACATTAAAGGGGCCATTGCAGTATAACTTTGTATGGGTGAGAAATAAATTTCAATCATCCAAACATCTGCTGCCCCATTTTGGATATTTTACAATCCAAACCGTGTCACAGTCACAGTGTCACGCAGGCTATTACCATGCTATAACTCAACAGTTGTGATATCTGTTTAACTGCTCTCTTCCACATTATCACCACCGAGTCCCGCCTACTCGCCTACTCCTCACAACCACATCTGTCATCTCTGAGTCATCACTTCCTTCAATTATCCTGCCTTGATTTCGTGGCGCCAGTCTTGTAGAGTTAGTTGAAGAGTTATTACAGTCGAAGACGGCTTTTAGTTGGATGGTTTTGTACTGCTGACTGTGTGATTATTAGTGAATTTCCTATGGAAAATTAACTATTAGCATGACCCGCACGGTGAAACTTAAGCCCGGGACCACCATAGAAGTTCCTAACATGACCCCCTGAACACGTTTTGGGGGATCGTTCAAAACTATATATATATCTGTATGCACTCTAGCGGTCGCATCTTTTATCCGATTCACTTAAAATTTGGTAGTGACGTTCCTTTCTATAATCAGTTGGAAAAGTTCGTTGGACAAATAATCGGAAAACTCGAAACCCCTTTTTTGAGGATTTTTCTTTAAAATTTCGAGTTTTTGTGCCCAAAAAGGGTCAGAAAAGCCCCAGACGTAAAGTGAAAGCATGAATTAAGATGGGAATTAGTGAAGCGAAAGTTGTAAGGCCCGGTACACATCAGCGGTTTGCGGCGGCGGCGCCGCTGCGGCGCGGCGTGCGGCGTGCGGCGACGAGAAAGGTAGTGCACATCAGCGGCGGCGGCGGCGGCGCGGCAGCGGCGACTATATACTATTAGCATTGATTATACATAAGATCAATAATCAATGGTATTAATCAATATTTTACTCTATAACAACAACTTTGGTAACAAAATAAATAATAAACAACAATTTTAAGAAATTGATAGGTTTTCCAACTCGATATTTAATTTGTTTCTTAAAATATAATCGTACGAATCTAAAGTAAATACTGTACTTAATTGAATATTCAATCAGTGCTATTATTAATTTACAATAATATTTATGAATGATTGTAAACTTTGTTTTTGTTGTTATGGTATAAGGTATTTATTTATTGCTGTCATGTTTAATACAAACTAGAGACCGCCCAATGATCGAAATTCGACCAAATATATTTTGAATAAAAAGTCGACGAATACATATGAAAACAAGTTTAATATCTAGTGGGCTCATCTTTACCTCCCCTTCCCACATCCTCACTTCCAGATAATATTTTTAACGTGGAGTTAAAACGAATAACAGAAGGCGTAAGATCAGTGGCCTTTTTATTTATGACTGAAAAATCTCCACATTATCATCTCCCCGCCCCTCTTACCACCCTCACAAACAGGTTTTTTATGTAGAGTTAAAACGGAGAAGGAGTTAAGAGAAGGGTGTTACCATTCCAGCAGTCAGTAAAATTTGTACTTATGAATCATCTGTTCTTGCTGATGTGCTGCATATTTATTTGAATAACGCAGCTTTTATTAAGTGAAAAACAACAAAAAGCAGAACGCAAGTTCCCATAAGGATAACATGTAAACTTTTAAAGCCAAAAACACACCCAAACACAACATTATTTTCATTTCGACATATCCCCTAATGTACTAAATAAGTGTGCCAAGTTTCATAATCCTACGATGCCGCACATCCGAGAAATCGGTACCACAAAAAGTCTTTAACCTATTATTATATAGATTAACTTAATGTATACTATAACATGTGTTTTATGTTTTATCTAATGATAAATTTTGTATCTGCAATAATACATGGCTAGACCAGTCGGCCTACGGTTATTTCCGGGTAGCGTCACTTCCTCCCAGTACAATAGAAAGACTACTCCGGATGTAAAATTCTAGTTTATGCCCGTCAGAATAAAATAATTTAAATCAGTAAGATCAAGAAAAGTTCTTTAATTCTACAAAAATATTAATAATGTAAAACAAACGGTATGTAATATGCATGCAAACTACGCTTGTGTTTTCTCTCAAAAAGCTTTAGCTAGAGAGATGATTATGCAATGCAGTATAAGAACTGAATGGGCATGCGAGAAAATAAAGAGAATTTGAATTATTATTATTGAATGGATTATTTTATAAATTCCATAACACAATTTAGTTTTGTACGATATTACATAGTTAAAGTTATTTTAAGAATATTATTATAGTTTAATAAACCAGTTGTTATGTAAAAATAACGGGGCTCCCGAATTTTACTAATAAAAACATCTGAGTTGAAGACGTTTTCCATCACTACTGGAGTGGTCCGAAGCCTGCGGCGAACTCGCCGCCGCCGCGAGTGTGCACTGCTCCATTTGATTCTATGCCCCGATAGACAGCGCGGCGGGGCTGCGGCAGGACAAAACTGCGGCCAAGATTTCGCCGTCGCCGCGCCGCCGCCGCAAACCGTTGGTGTGCACTGCTCGGCAATTCTCCATTTGCTCCCATGTATCTAAGAACGCGCCGCTGCCGCGCCGCCGCCGCAAACCGCTGGTGTGCACCGGGCCTAAGCCTTCTCTCGTCATTCTAGCATAAATATTTACCGAGTTATTACAGAAAATGTATACCGGCTAAACACAGTACGTTGTCTTATGGGGTTTTTACATTAGAAAAGCATGTTATTCATTTTTTGGTGTATTTGTATCATCCCCAGCAACCTCACGCCTAATTTCAAGCCTGACTGGACCTTTTCCTAACCTTATAATGCGCAAAATTTTATTCCTAGCATTGCAGGTAAATGAAACCAGGATCATCAGAACAGCCAAAAAATCTATGTTTTCAGATTTCAATAAAATTGGAATAAATATATGTTTTTACACGCGTTTCGAGTTTTTAAAGTTTTGTATGTGGAAATTAACTTCCCTCACGCAGCGTGCTGCGTGCGAACTCGTATTTTAGTTTTTGTTTGTTTAGTTTGTTTAGCGAATTGGTGAGGGAAAAGTTGTTGGATTAACCAGAGGTCTAAAAACTTATAAGTATAGTATAATCCAGTAAATCCAGTAATATAAGAGGCGAGGAACTAAACGGTACTGCTTGACGATGACATTTTTTGTTTAACTCATTACAAAGAAGGTTTCAATGGGAAAGTGAAGTGGAATGGAAGTGATTCAGGTCCTGAAGTTGGGTGTCGCTGTATTACTTATCTGTGGTATCGCTATTCCTAAAGTGGCAGCGATTGAGACAGAAATTTAAATGTTTATATTTACATATATACTTATAAAGTAGCAGTGTGCGTGTGTGAATGTGTATTTGTGAATGTCTGATTTCGAAATGGCTCCTCAAAACTGCTCTCGGACCATACCACGTTGAAGGGAACCAAAATATTATGGCTGCATTGTACCGTCCTCAGGGCTCCGCCCCTCTGGCCTTTTCCATCACTTCCCTCGTCGTATGTTGGATATATAATGGCTCGTTGGATTCTTGTAAGATGCCCCTCCCCTTGGATATGCTCCTCAAACCGTAGAGCTCCGCTGCTGTCAAAGTTGCCATATTATTACAAACGTCTTTTGCGTAATTTTAGTCAAAATGCATTGATCAAACAATTTTTCATACTTTTTAACCCCCGATTTAAGAATCTAGCCCCATTAGCATTACGAGTTTCCATGTTATTCTTACGGAGAAAATATGCCTCTTGGAACGACAAGAGGCGCTCGGACAAGGTACTGATCAAAATCACAAATTAACAATGCGAGCGACCACAGATCAACCTGAAGAAACCCTTGAGTTGCTTGCCCAAGCGGCAATGACACTTACTGCAATTTCAATACACTGTAACTTGGATTTATAATCCATCACAATGCTATTGATACACTAATATTAAATATTTCAGAATATCTCTCTCTTTCTCTCAATCTCTCTCTAAGACACCGACGCAATTAGAGTATATTTTAAGGCGAATATGAATGAATAATAAGTGAAGAATGGGTGGGATGCCTTGTGTAGACTGGTCACTGACTAAGATCGACAGCTTCTTCAGACAGGATCAGTAATTAAAAACCCAATGACCAATGGCAGCTTCCAGTATCGAACTTTCACAAAAACCTTCTCAGGATTTTGCTCTAGTGCAACTCAGGTCACGTTCACGCCCTGCAATCCAAGTTTCTTCTAATATTGCTAACCTTGTCTTACTGGTTAACTCAAGATGTACAGCAAAAGTCTCTAACGCCCCGCTCAGGCGACCCTCTCTTACACCTCGGCGATGCCCGGTCCTTCCCCAAGGCTCGTCTCGCTGTGTACACACCAACAATATCAGCTACCGTTTCACTTCCCACCATAGCTCCTCGTTGTGCCCTACTAACTCTCTATATTCACCGTACTTGGTTTTTTCCATTTGCAAATGATATATTTTGATATATTCCCCCCTTGTAACTTGGGAAAATTAAAATTAATATTCTCCCGAAATCAAGCTTATGCCTTTTGATTGAAAGGAAATGCCGTTACTGAGAAACAAAAAAATGTGTGTGCAATATCTCCAAAATATCTTATTTATATATTACGAATATTGTTCGCGTACAATAAATAATAGCAGGTGAACTGCACCGGCACACGGCACGGTGGCACTTGCGCGCCACAAGTGGGACGTGAGTCACTGTCACTGAACAGTCTACCCTCACCCCCTAGCAGCCAGTTCGTCAACTAGCGCACCTGACCTTGACCTTGACGTCTAGACGGTCTTAGTAATGTGCTTAACTTACGGTTGCCATATTAGATTTGTAATTTAATTATCCATCTTCAAACTGATTTTTAGCGTTCTATAACCACAAATATATGTAAAAGTCAACGATATCTCCCGACGAAATAAAGCAAAAGAATAACAAATAATAGACGTTAGAGTGAACAGAGAAACAAGGGTTTAGCTTATTTGGCAATCGGTGCATGATTATGAAGTTGCAAACATAAATACATTTTCGTTAACAGATAGGATTTCAACACAAAATTTGCGTTATTCAACGCATTTTTTTGGGAACAATTTCAAAGAAGGGAGATTTTTAATATTTCAAGGAAATTCCCCGGAGCTATATTTTTATCTTAAACCTCCGGCAATCTCTGGGGAAATCCGGTGACATGGCAACTCTATCTTAACGATTACTTTCCAGTACTGATTATAACTGATACAAGTACTTTTTAGTCCTGTTACAAATAATGATTATTTTGTATCAAGGGTTTATGTCTTGGATGTGTAGGCCTATATCAATAATTATGAATGTAAGGGACACGTCAATGATGTCTTCAATTTTGTATACCGGTATCCGCGCTAGTCACGAATACAGTTTTTGTTTTGAATTCCCTAATGAGATATCCCCTCCCTTGACAAATGTCTATCTACGCCACTGAATGTTAGGTGTAACAGGAAAACTATTACCAATTGTGTGCCGTAGGAGACGCGCTGTTGTTGAAACTTAACTTGAGAGGTTTTTAATCTTTTAAGAGGTAAAATAAGCTGTTTCTGAAATCGCCTAACCGTCTAGCAACTGAAGCACTTCAGTTAACCAGATGTTAATTGTTAGCTGAACCATTAAAAGGCAGCACTTTAAGAGGGGGACCCAGTCACGTAACATAACCAATCTGCCTTGCAAAAGCATCAAAGCTATTACATCTCAATAAGAGAGAGTCATCATAGACATTGAAGTGACAGAGGCCACGCTTGAAGCTTGAGACTTGCAGAACAATCATCGAGACAGACGTTGTGCTGATCCTGATCGTGCTGAGAGGTCGTGATCACTGTGCTGACGAAACTCCGGGAGGAAATCACAAATCCCTGATGACGTCAGCAACAAAAACCGACGGTGACGGTTTCGTCTTACAGAACAAACCATTTACTAATGCAAAAAAAACGTAGGCGTTTTGAACTATTGGAACCTCCTGTATACCTTAAAATTAATTTATTAAATTCATCTTATTAAATAATGGGGGTTTTTCTCTTTTGTTTGCTTTACATAACAATATTAGCGTAATTTTAATGTTTAGTTTTGGGGGGAGGTCAAAATTATGGTGATTGTAACCATCTTGCCTTTCCGTGTATTACAACAATGTTATCTCCAAATTATTGGTGGACAACCACCCACCCTCCCACTTGTTACCCACGAATTACTTATATGTATTACTGCATGTAAAATGGATAAATCAACTCTATTTGCAAAGTACATTATGTTATAGGTTTTTATGTAGTACTTTTTTCCAAAATTACATTTTCAGTGGGAATTTCTGAATGTCTGTTTGTGTGTTTGTCACCCTATCACCATTGAATATACAGAGTTAGTGTATACTCAATGCTATCACGCACACACTGCACCAATTGGGCTAACATCTGGTGCGAATATAGCTAATAAACGTAGTTCGTATGCCATTTAACAGGGCTCCTCCTGAGATGGATATTATCGGAATTGCTATTCGTAAAATAATACAAATAAATAGAACTATAAAGATCTCAATGATCCCGGGATAAGTCTGGTATTGTATCTAGATAAACGTTTTCTTTAAAAAAATCAATCCCAACACACAATTTTGTAAATTTTATTTATCCTGCTCAAACTTGTTGGCAAAAGATACATAAAACCTTATAAAACCATATGCAAACTTATAAAAGGAATGAAATGTGACAGGTAATTTATTCTACTCTCCTAGAGATCTTTCAATTACAATAATAGCCTAACCATTGTCTTATGGTACGAAAATAATGTTAAGGAAAATACATAAGGAAATACTCCTTGTAAACAATAACAGCCTCCTCATTACATAATGTTTGTTTGATGGACACAGGACACAGCCCGCGTGATTCATCCGAACTATTGACGTTTCGTGCACAGAGGTCTTGTCATGTGGGATACGATGGAGATGATGTAATATTCAATACAAAACAGGCTACTTGTGTACAATCCGGCGTCAAAGTGTCCTGCATCAGAGAAACTGCATTACTGCATTGGAGGATGACTGAACTGCTGCTATTCTTGGAGATTACATACGATCAAGGAGCGCGTAAACTATTTGGGTTCAAACGGGAACTTGTAAACAACTGGTTCTTGAATTACGTAGGGCGTACTGCAGTTGTTTGTTATGATTGGTTCTTGACGTATATCAGATAATTTATGATGATTAAATCATGTTTTAAAATGTTCTGATGTCTTGTAACGAGATTAAAAATGTTTAAAAGGGAGTTGAATAGTAACCAAGATGGATGTATATCTCCTTACCGATGAATTATTCAAAATATAACGGGTTTTGCGCAAAGAATGCTGACGTGAGGGAAGCAAATATCCGCGTTAAAACCTTAAAAGGGTTTAAAAGTCTAAAGCCATCGCAAATTTGAAATCATAGCTCCTCCAGACAAAACAAAAACTACTCTCCTCTCCAAATCTCCCACCCCAGTCTGACCTGACCTCCTAACCCCCAATTTTTCTTTTATCTTTTTACTTACTCCTTATGAAGGATCAACATTAGTCATACATAGATTATCTCTTGATAAACCATATCCTAAACACTATCCCGCTGCATTGCTCAACCCACTGTACCTATTGTTACGTCGCAGCACAACAACGCCTGTAGGGAACCCGGAGTTGAATGAAGGAGGTGTTGTACAATATGTTTTACTCGCTCACAATGTACTGTGTTTACCACAAGGACATGTGACCTTCCTTAAGGCGGTCGCGCCCCCTCCGCTTGTGAAACGGCAACGCCGCGTCGTATCTCCTTTTGTAATCAGACGTCAAACATTTTGAAAGTTGAGGTAAGGCTACATATAGCACTTTCAGGTTATTTGTTAACACTTTAAAGAAGTGGAGAAGATTAAGAGGATGGGAGGGTCCAGTCGCTAAGCATTTGGCGTTTCTACCTGCTTCACCCAAAAGACCAATGTTAACGTCCCTCCTCAACGGATTTTCCGATATAGTTTATTTATGGCTCATTAAGATCACACAAAGAATGCCTAACGATTTCAGTAGCAAAATATCGATATCACAAATTATTGAACACTATCCTGCTATTAATAAATACCCCCGTCGCAGCAAACCTGCATACTCAGCGAATTTCCAATGGAGATATAAATGTCTTAATACTACATAAAGCCACTTACCAAGTTTCATAAAAATATATTCACAAATAAGCGATATATACAATTTTAATTATTCTCCATAAGAATAACATTGGGGCTGAGTACGCAGGTTTGCTGCAACAAGGAACACAACAAATTGGTTTTTATGCTAATATCAATATAACTCAACCAGGTGAAGTCGTATACCAGTTTTTATTAATTTATGGTCATAATTAAGGGAGACAGAGCATTTAATTATTATCCATAAGAAAAACATGGGGCCTGAGTACGCAGGTTTGCTGCTACAGGAGAATTCTGCAAAAACAATTTTTTGGAGCAAATATCAATAGACCTCAACGAGATGAAGCTGTATACCAAGTTTCGTCAGTATACGTTCATAAATAAGCGAGATAAAAAAAATTCTTTTCCTCCATAAGAATAACATTAGACAACGTACTGTGTTTAGCACTTTCAATATCTCGGTAACCAACTGACGTAGAGGAATGATCGAAATACCAAATTGTGTGTTATTTTAAGCTGAATCGAATGGCCAAAACTAAAATTTGACTTTTTCAAAAATTATGTGTAAAAAATTCAAAAAACCCATTTTTGGGGTACAAAACCCCCCCAAAATACCCCTTTGGATAGGTCGATCTGTCTGGTTTTCGAACTTAAAGTCATAAATGCTGCTTTACATGTTTATACCAAATTTCATCAAAATCGGATAATTTTTTCGAGAGTTATCGTGCTCACGGACACATATATATATATATATATATATATATATATATATATATATATATACAGTATCGAACGAATGGTGTTTTTGGGGTCTGGGGACCTCAAAACGAAAAGTTATCATGGTCCCGGGCCTAGGTCTTACCATGCCGACTACGGTAATAGCTTCTTCCCTATAGGGGAAATTCGCTAAAATGTAAAATTTTTTGGGTGAACTATTTGTGAAATTTAAATTCTGTTCATTGATATCGCTAGGTATTTATGTGTTATTTTAGAATTAACCACAAACTAAGAATTTCAGGTAATCCATTGAGGAGGTACGGGCTTCGAAAGTTAACAATGGGAGAAGCCTGTGACTGAGATGGAGCCTCCTCATAGCCTACCATATTTAGGTAGGAGCACAGAGAAACGAATCTATAGATTCCTTTGTCTGGGGTAGGAGTAAACAATAAATTTCCTTTAGCATGTAAATTCTGAAAGAAGTTATATTGTTTTTAAAATTAAATTATTCCAAAAGACTTATTAAGTTATTTACTATCAACGTTAATGTATATACATTCCTTTTCTTGTCAAAGCATATGTATGTTTACAAATGCAATTTTTTTGCAAATGTTCACCCTAAAAACGATTAGAATTAAATTTGTT
Source organism: Allygus modestus (assembly GCA_963675035.1). Taxonomy (NCBI): domain Eukaryota; kingdom Metazoa; phylum Arthropoda; class Insecta; order Hemiptera; family Cicadellidae; genus Allygus; species Allygus modestus. Next base: position 109,809,241 of record OY776114.1, on the reverse strand, counting down.
AATACAGTAAGTCATTAGCTTTGAATTCTTGAACTTGCACTTTTATTCTCTCTCAAATGAATTTGAAGGAAAATGGTTCCAGATTTTTATATTATTTGCACATCGTTAACCGTAACGTTTTACATTAAGCTACATAAATCAAATCAAAACCCCCCAATGTGACTAACGATTTTTGAATTTCCAGAGAAGAACAGGAATATTGAGGATACGCCAAGTCATTTCTTTGCGGAAATAAATATTAATGTAACACTCGCGTGTATAAAATTATCACACGATTGTAGCCTACATAATTAGTTGTTTCGACCTTGAAAACCACTTCTCTTACGTAAATGTAATTAAACGGTGTTCTGCTCAAGTTTCCTGTGTCTGGTCTGTTATGGTTACTGTATGTCTCAATATCCTCCACATAATTGGTTCGATGAAAACCAATAACACGCATTTGCATTTAAACGCTTACGGCGCGGCGGTGAGGCGCGTCATTTGGAGGGAAACCCCACAATGCCAAGGCCAACGGATGTTGCCAACTATCTTGGTTTGTATTTGGCTAATCATGCACCAATATGATCAGTGGCTTCAGCCTAGACAGAAGAAAGTGGTAGCCAATACAAAAAAAATACAATACAAAGTGGTATACAATTGATACAACACTATTTTGAACAAGTTTTTATATCACATCAACTGTTTTGATAACCGGATAAATGATATCCGGTTTTAGACATCGTTAACCATAATGATGTTCGCTTACGCTTCCGGTTTTCCGATACTGCTGTGATTTGGTAGTGCGACCAGCATCTTAAGCCAAGCTTTTAAAGCAAAACAGTCGAATTGGATTTTGAGGTGAGTCAAACTTTCTGAAAGTGACAAATATTTTCTAAGTGACAAATTACTAATTTTGAAAATAATTCCTCTTGAATTTGATAAATTTGTTACTAATCGAGGTCCAACCATTACTAAACGTACAGCTTAGTCAGAATATATAGCCTTATACCCAGGAAAATCAAATAATGTAAAAAAAAAACGAAAATGAAATTTACAATAATTAACGATGGAGCTTAAAATCAAAATCAAATAACGGTAGCAGCTGTTCAGAATCAATCAATGAACTGTCAACTACTCATGTTGTTTATGATTATTAACATGTGGTTTCCTGAGAGCAGAGAGATTCAAAGAGTTGAGTGAAGATTACATATATAGAGTGGCAAAATAAATCAAAGAGACACTGAGTTATAAATAACAACTGGAGTGACCTTACAAATGCAGAAAAGAGGCAAATGAGCTATAAAAATCCGATTATCAGTAGGGGAAGTAGTGAACTATTACTCCTATCTAGCGTACTACCGCCAACAGCAGTCGGGCCACGGAGTGTCCTCTGTATTCAGCAAGTCATCTAAACAAACTGACTGGCCTTCCCCGAGCAAAGCTCGGTCCCACGGATACTATGTATTTACATAAATACATTTATTTTCCAATGTTAACTTTCAAAGCCCATCCCTTTTCAACGGATTTTCCATTATCGTTGATTGATGGTTAAATCAACAGATTCCAGAGATTTCAGTGAACAAAATGTCGATATCACAAATCATAACCGTACAATAAAATTCCAAAATAATCGATATTTACGAATTTTTTATGATTAAACTATTTGTTATATCAACATTCTCACTGTAGTCGCTAGGTTTTTGTTGTCTTTAAAATGAGCCACAAACCAACAATTCAGGAGGAGGGACGGGGTTTGAAAGTTAACATTGGCCTTATGGAAGAAACAGGTAGAAGCAGAGGACTGGAGCCCTCCTGGAGACTCTTGACGCCGGCGCACTCGTGTCCACCGAGATCGTCATGTCCGAGTTCGTCACATCTATGAAAATCAATGAGCCGTACTAATTAGGGTCGGCCGTCTACCTGCCCCGCCGGGTATGTCATGCCTCCTCCGCCCGAACGGGAACAACTTATCCTAGTCACAGATCACAAGAGAACGGTCAAATACCGTTCTGAATCTTTACGCTCAGAGTTTACTGATGTTGGTTCTTCATGTAGCTGAACATTACAACTAGCCTGTACATTTCGCCGAGCAATATTAAAAGTGTTAAATATAAGTTCAATTAAACTTTTATCCATGATAGGATTTGGTTGTTATATTTATTAAATTCTTAAATTGTAAGAATGTATTTAACATATTTTTAAGTAAGTAATTGCGAAAATATCATATCAAAACTACTACAACTTTGGTAAATTTAAACTGACAGCTGTACTATTGTATTTTTAAGGCTGTTTTTCGGACTCACGAACAAACATCAATCGGCCTAATTCATCCTTTCAGTGCGATATGTAGTCGTATGACTTCAATTTTGTCATCAATTTTGTCACGAGTTAATTTGTATAATTTTTAGCTACATGAAGAACCAACATCAGTAAACTTTGAGCGTAAAGATTCAGAACTGTATTTGACCGTTCTCTTGTGATCTGTGACTAGGATAAGTTGTTCCTGTTCGGGCGGAGGAGGCATATGACAGTAGGATCCGCAGCGCTTTAGCAAGCCAATCAGAAGCCAGCATTTTGGTCACGTGACATTAGGCCCCGCCCCCAAGATGGCGGCGCCCATGTTTCCCGCCAAATTTCCCCGCCAAATTTTCCCGCCAGATTTTCCCGCCAAATTCCCTAACCTCACTTTTCTCCCTCCAGTGTTGCCAACCTATGGTTATTATATGCAGTATTATATATATATATATATATATGCTCTATGCTATTATACTCTATAGGGATACGCTACCAACCTAGCGGAGCTAAATAAGGTAAGTAAAAAGTCAGTTTGTTATACAATAAGTTTAATATAAAAAAAGAATATATAATAAGAACAAGTTAAAAAACAAAGAGTATATAAAAAGAGTAATAATATAAAAACAATATATAATAAGAACAAGTTAAAAAACAAAGAGTATATAAAAATTTAATAATATAAAAAGAATATATATAAAAAGTTATTAATATAAAAAACTAGCCGTCAAAGAAAATCCGCTTGCGGCCGACGACTGTTGAGCGGCAGAACGGGCACACGTGGAGGCGAACTGCACACGCGGGACAGAGGGTGTGTTGACACGGCGACAGCACCACCGTAGGGAGCGTATCAAGGCAGACCCTGCACATCAGGGCCCTAGGAGGTTCTGTAGCAGGCGGTGGACGTCCCCGGAAGATTTCCTGGTCCATATGGCTCCCCGTCTGAGTGAGGATGCGCTCCAGCGTAGTCTGGATCTCGGTCCAGACGACTGGGGCGACTTCCAGCATCTCCTGACGGGTTGCATTCACCAGGACGGTCTCGGACAGGTGGAGAACCTCCCGGAGCTCTGACCTAGCGGTGGTAAGGTGGCATACAGCCCGCCAAGACGCACGGTCAACACCCTCCTGTCGTGCCTCGATCTGAAATCATAAACAAGTCTTAAAATCATAAAATATACTTATATAAACCCTGAAATCATAAACACAGTTTAATTTATAAATCACATTAAGTTATTATTATTATATGCTCACCATCCCAAAAGCGTCATGCCTCAGCTCATGCAGCCTTTCCTCACGACGGCAGTGGGGACAGGGCTGCTGTGGTGGTGGTGGCGGCGGATTCTCGGGCTGAGGCGGCGGCGGATTCTCGGGCTGAGGTGGCGGCGGTGGTGGACTAGGTGGAGGCAGGTTCTCGAGCTGTGGTGCAGGCGGGTTCTCGGGCTGTGGTGGCAGCGGTGGTGGGCTAAGTGGAGGCGAGTTCTCGGGCTGTGGTGCAGGCGGGTTCTCGGGCTGTGGTGGCAGCGGTGGTGGGCTAGGTGGAGGCAGGTTCTCGGCCCCCTGTGCCTGCGACGGGTCATCATACACACGCTGGAACACAATACACTGGTTAATTGCATATACTCATTAAAAAACAATAGCCCTAAGGGTTGTATTCAACTTACCACAGGTTCAACTCTCCTGGAAGGCCCCGCGGAGGTGTTTGCACTCGTTATTGGATGACGTGACATCCTCAGCCCTAGTAAATCGTCTTCAAGCTAAAATAAAGAAAACCGACTGTTACTGTCTGAAAACAAAAAATTACTATTTAATTTTGAAACATGATTTATATAAATTTAAAAAAACAGAATAATAATATAATTACCCCTAGACGCGTACGAAGTCCCGTGGCTTGTCGGTGGACGTAATATACGCCAGCACAAACCCGACGAGCCCCGAGGGTACACCTTTCTAGCGGCTGGTCTTCCCTCTGCAAAAGATTTGTGAGTAAGTATCTGTACCCTGGTGAGAAAGTGAAAGTTCGTTAGCAAATTGACCTACGTACCCTCAACTGAATTAAAGTCCAGCGATCCCTGGCCCAGTAGGTAGATTCAGTGAGGACGTACACACGGGACTGCCTCGAAGGCCACGCAAGCGCCTCCATCTCCCTCAAACGGGTTTCAACACTCGCCTGTAAACGTTTAAATCAGTAAGTAAGAATAAAACAGTCTAGTAATGTACGTTAGTTATTATTATATTATACTACGTTACTTACAAAGCTAACTCGGCGAAATCCTCTAGGAGCTGATGGGGCAGGATTCTCTTCATAAATGAGGATGTCCTCCTCATCATTCATGAAATGAATGTCATCCTCCATGACATACGCTGGCTGAAAAACAAACAATTATTAGATTCTTCAAAGTATTACCGGCTTTTAAAACGTTTATTCGATCGATATCTTACCACAAGAGCTTGGAGCTGTCTGAGCTGCACAGCATCGCGGAGGGATTCGGAATTCTCTCTCGCATACCGGGTTCCATTGCGCGTTCTACAGCAAGTGGGTAGTGACCGTAGGTCCATTTCATAGCCCCACGGAACGCGTTCAATACCCCTCTGAAAATTAAAAACGATAAGTACAAGCCACGCCATTACCTCAATTCTTAATCTAATGTTATATATAATCCTAAAAAACTACTAACCATCCAAGAAGAACGTATCCATAAAATACCGTCGACTACACAGGTCTCCTCATAGATATATGCTCCAGTCTCCACGGTAGGGCTTGAAAATAGTCTCCAATCCGATAAGCGATCGTAAGCATCATCCTTAAAAAAAAACAAAAAGAATATAAATATATTTCAGCAGAATATATAAGCAAGTGATCAATTTTACACTTTTGTTATTTTACTTACCCAATGTATCGGGTGAAACCCTTCAAGAGGCGCCAGGGTCATGTCAGTATCTCCATCGGGCATGGAGTATGAGAGGATGTCCCTGTGCCGATTTATGAAGAACACATCACCTGTGTCACTCCGGCTATACTCGTCAAATAGACAATCAGTTCCCCACTAAAACAAAAATATTATTATAAGGACGGTAGTAAGTCGACTAAATTAATTATTTACATTATTAAAAATTATTAAATTTTCACAATTATTAAAAATACTTACACTAGCCATTATCTCAGTTATTCGTATATTTGTCGCTCGGGTCCGCCGCCGATATCCGTTAAGAGGTTGATCTAAGTCAGTCGAATCACTCTGAAAATATAAAAAATTACATTACTATAAGAAAACGTAATAATATTAATTTTAAAATGTTGGAATTAATTACTCTATACACTTACATCAGAGTCTTCATCGGCAAAAATGTCAGGGCTCGAAGGTCTGGGACCCTGTAAATAAATTAACAAAACGTTACATTTAAGAAACTATTTAATTAGCAGCAGTGACTAAATTAACAACACTGAATTAACTACATACCCCGGGTTGAAGTGGTGGGTTCTCGCCGTCACTGTCCCCAAAGGACAAGCGAAGAATCGTCACAATAATCAGTAGACGGAACATTACTACAGAATGCATGGAATACTGTAATCGAGAGACAGCAAACGCTCATATTTATACTCTATCCCCACCCGCAACCTTAGTCACCAGGGACCTTATCACAGTAGCTTTCCCTATCTCCTTGAGCTGAATCATCAGGCAGTACGCGATGGCCTCGTCTCTCGTACAGATTTGTCTGGAGGCCGTCTGCGCTAATAACCCGCGCTTAGACCAAATTTTAAACTTACCGTTACCACAACCTACGCGCCTTCAACTCGTTAATGAGCATAAAAGGTGTTGTAAAACCCTCGAGAGTTTTTGGTTCGAGTTTGAAGACGACTTGGTCTCGTGTGTCTTCTGCACTCTTGTAAGTACACTTAAATTAAGTACACTTAAATTAAGTACACTGTTAAAAAGGGTTGTTGCATTGTAATTTATGTTTTTATAACAAATGTTTTAGGAAGCCATCATCCTGAGTGGAGGCAACATACCTCCATACAGGTCGAAGGAGGCAAGAGAGACCTGTGGCTACACGGATTTTATACCGCAGGAGAGGATGCGGCTCTGCGATATATGCGACTTTGAAATTAGCAGAGCCGTTAGCAGATGTTCCTGCGTAATATAGTAAGTACAATATTTTACAACACACAGTGTAACCATTAGACAAATAGACTGTAATTTTCGTGAGCTCAATCACCTTGAGCGATACTTGGATTTAACGAGCGTCTGGGCCGGCTCGTAATCGATGGTAATTTTCGGCCGCTCAATCATCTTGAGCGGTACTTTGTTTTAACGAGCTTCTGGACCCTGTTATTAGCGGCTATGATTTAGCCTCGCAATCATCATAAGCTATTATGATTTTTACTCACGTTTTAGTTTTCTATTTTATTATCCATTTGAAACGCTTGAAGTTCTAATCAGAGGAAACTCTTATCAGTACCGCGCAGGCGTGAAACCGCTGCGACACATGCATTCACTCATTCGCATCTCACCATGGAGCACCTCCATTACAGCCACTGCGAGGCCTGCGGCAAGCTGACCTCATGTAATATGTTGTGGTTTACCCCTTCTGGGGTAGGCTACGACATATGTTGTAGGTGCGAGGAGCTGTCCCCAGAGGAGTGGGGAAACCATCCACCTATCGAGTCCTGTGAGCACGATGCCGTTCAGTAAGTAATTATATTAATTATTGTTCTTATTTTTGAACAGGGTAGCAAGCGTTAGACAGTGGTGGAAACTTGTTTTCAAAAACGGGTCTAGCATTGCTTGCTACACTAGTCATCCGCGCTATCACAGGAAGTGATAGCGATTAGGGCGCGAGCCACACTCGCCGCTTCAGTTACAGTCATGGAGCCGTTGTGTATAGAGTTCTCGGTCTATTCCAGCTACTTATGGCCGTTGTACTTGGGGGGTGTATGCTGTCGGAGCAGCCGGGTACTGATCTATCCACACCTGGAGATCAGGTTCCATTACTGCCTCCATCCCCAGCTTTTCTCATGGCTGGTGGTTGAGTGGGCAGTATGGTATTCCTGCCCCACGTGCGGAATGTGTTTCCGTTCTGGATGGACGGAATACGTCTTATAAGGTATGTTATTATTTTTATTCGGTTTTTAGAGTCCAAGTTAAGTATTTGTATGACCCATATTTCCACACCACCCAGGGGGTAGGGTCTCGGCGCGTTTTTTATTAAAGTGAGTATCCCCAGTAGGCCTATTCTCACTGTTTTTAACCACTGCCCCAACCAACGCAGTGATTCGTGGCAGCCACTCCATTACAAAAATGCTGCCTCCGATAAATATTTTTTGTTCTCTGTTTCTAGGCTATTTACTAAGACTGTGTCCGTTCAGTTTAGCCTAGAAAATAGACAGAGAATTTTACTTTTATATTTTTTTTATTTGGTTTTCATTTTTATTTTTTTTTGTTGCGCCTTTTAATTCGCATTTCCCTGACAGTCGGAGGATTACAACAAACGGTTTCACAGTTTTTTAGGCCAACCTCCCCACACCCCTGGACTTACAAAGGGTTTAGCCCTGCCTTGGGTGAGCGACTGCCGGGCCTTATTTTTATTAGGCCCCACTCGAAAATATTTTTCGAGCGTAGTACTGTGCGGACCTCAAGGCGCAAGTTTCGTTTTTATTTTTATGTATAATGCAAGCTACTGTAAAATCATCATCATCTATATACAAACTTTCATTTATTTCTTTAACATTAGAATGAAATGCCCGAAGGAATTGAGCCTTCTCCAGGCCTTTTGTGTGTATGACCTCGAAGGGTTTACACAGTGAGCGCAAAAGCTCTTCACTGTAATGTACCTCACCTTCATCCCACTTTATATGGTGAAAGTGACGAGTCAGCCAGCGGGCTGTTCTTTTCATCTTGCTATTCAAAAAATTAAAACAGTAAGGAGGCCGGAATACCAGCTGAGTTCTGTAAGACTTTCCGACTATAGCAAACTCCTTTATAATAAATTTATTATTATTGTCTTTGAACCCGTGAAACTCGACTACAGCTTCCATAATGAGACTTCGCTAAAAAGACGGTCAGCTACTTGAGGCGGTAATTGTTCTGTACAAGCTTCAGCGTCCGATAAAACCTGATCAATAAAAACTTTAATAATATCCTCCAAATAAAACAATTCTAATAGAGAGCGACCGATCAAAGGAATGTTAATTACAAGCTGATTCCACTCGTGTCGATTGAGAGCCAAGGAGTGTTCTCCGTCAGAGACACAAGCGTACTGCTGACCAAAAATACTGTTAACTTTAATATCAGCTCCCGTATCGGTCTTTACAAAGCATTGATACTTGCCTTCAAAAGCTAAAGTAATTTCATTGAACCTGTCAACCAGCTGACAGTAAGAATCGTAAGACCAAAACACAACACCTTTCCTCCCCTTAATTAATACTCCGAGGCTGTTGTCCCTGTTTTTAAAAATACCCGATACTACGCACTTGGTGAGTTCAGGGTCCAAGAAGTGGACTGACTTTAGAAATACTCCGGTCATTAAATTTATAGGCTCTTTCCCCTTAGGGATGGGTATAGCTCCCGTACTCACCTCCGTCTCGGCCGATGGCATCTCTGTTACTAATCGGTACGCCCCGTTAATAAACGTCCACACCCAACCTCATCTACCCCCTCCCCTCCACCCTCCTTCTCCTCAGGATCTGAAGAGGATTCTGAGGATTCACTGTTGTCAAAATCTGTACGCCATTTAACTATAATGCTATCGATCCCGCGCATTAATTTAAACTCCTTTTCAACACTAGCAAACTTGTAACTGTCTACGTAATCTGTTTTCATCAAAACCTTCTTGTAGTAATATTCAATTTTAATCCAACCGTAGTAACCCATGTTTACTCACTGACTGCTCACCTCAGACTAACAAAATCTCTTAACCCACAACATCTATACCCTCCTCATCATCATCACTGCTAAAGTCTCCATCGTCTCTGAGTTTAACAACTACGGTGGCTGTACCCTCAGGAATATCAGATATTTCCTTCTCACAGTATATCTTGTAACAATCCATTTTTGCTGTACCTATTAAAATATTATCGGCGTTATAAAACTGAATAATAACCCACTCGCCCATGTTTACTCGCTGAGTGCTAGCAGGAGACTAACACTCTGAAAATTAGATGTATCTTTTACCCCTTCCCCACCCAACCCCAAGGGGGGCGAATCGCCCCCCTTGTACATACATTCCAAGTGTTGGACCCGGAGGGTCCACTGTTTAGAAATTACATTGGAGATTTTCTCTTCTGTTAATTTGATACGTCTCAAAAACCTGGCCCTATCCCTTGCTAACTGTTCCCAATCTGATTTTCTATCTTCAGCGGGCAAACTGTATATTTTTGTAACTACTGGGCTGGGGAAACTAACTCGATATTTTCCTGACATCTCCCGTGATCGGTGTGTATGTGTAGTGACAGTCGTGAATTATGAGACAGTACGCCCAAGTATTAGCCGGGATTGCTGTTTTAGTTTGAATCTCAAGCCTTACATCTACGGGACCGGTCTTAATAGTATCGTCCTGCTTTGAACAGTCAATTACATACAGAGGACACTTTGTTTTAAAATCATCAAAGTTTAATATCGGTGAGCCGATTCTACCGTAATAAGAGTTTTGAAAGTTCGCATACATATCATAAAACAGGCAAGTGTTCCCGCGAAGGTTGTCATACGGGTAGAAATTTGAGTTTAAATACAGTTTAACATCAAGCAAATCACTGGCGTCGAACCGTGACATGTCCTTTGTTAAGTCATTCTTTCTGCCTGTCTGAAAGGCTAGAACAATATACCGAGGTTTTTCTGTTTGGTTAGATGTTTTAAGTGTCCAAGATAACGTGTCTGTACTCGGCAGGTTCGGGTATTCAATCATTTCCCACTGACGGAAGGGAACATGTATTGCGGGGTCTTTCTCAATAAACTTGTACAATTTTAACTTCTGAGCGTCGTTCACTGTTATGTGAGGTATTCGCCAGTAGATTTTGTCAATTGTTAATGTTAAAGTCCCGGCCTCCATCAATTTTACAGCGTTTGTATCTGTAGCCGAACGTAAGAGTATCAGTTCCTGTTTAACATTTACCAGCACTCGTCTGTAGTCTTCAGCGAAACCTAGCAAGAGTTTTAGAGGGATTGAATATACAAAATCTGTCACTTTTTCAGTACTACCAGGACCGTTCCAACAGGCATTCTTTAAAGTATTTTTCTCCTCCTCGCGAATAGATAGAATATGTTTTAAAGTAGTAGTTATACCGACATTTTTTGTCCTGTCAATTTCCTTGCCACAAATCTCGTAGCGGATTTCTTCAAACAAGAAAGATATAGCATTATTAATAAAGGAAACATCCTGAGGAGTCCCGTCGGCCTTTGTAGCGTTGGTCTTGCCGTGTATCACAATAAAACTTTCAAAAGGCGCGGTTATTATGTCCTGCTGTAATATCGGTATTCTTATTTCATCGTTATTATTGTAAGTTGTACTTGCATACGGCTGATGTGAGTGCAACTCCATCCCTGTTATCAAGTCAGCATACTCTGCCTGGTTGTCTATCGCTAATAGCGCCATTCCTTATTACTTTAAAACCGAGAGAGCGAAGAAACGTTATGCTTTTACAAGTTAACTCCTTGGCTTTCTGAACACTACTGACTTGCTGCCCTCCTGGTATATGCCTAAATAGTAGCCCCATTACTGCGTCTAAGATTTAGTCTAACAGAAATTCTTTCTCCGCGAAAGTTAACAAGATTACCGTCCTGGTCTTTTAGAGACACTGTCAAGTTGTTGATCCTCTGGCTGATCACGGGTAAATAAATGACATTCCTCGGTAATTCCATTATTTTATAGCCCGGTGGTTCAGCCGGGTAGAACTCGTGTATGACATGGCCCTCAACCCCATTCAAGTATGACCCGCGTGTGACATTACATTCCACCCTTATGGAGTTAACTTTTATTATATCTACAGGCAGTTCCGATACATGTTCATCTTTAGCCCCGTATATTTGTTTTTTGTAGCCCAAGAGTGTTCCCAATGAATGTTCTTTAGTAAAGTCAATTTTCTCAGAACAACATATCGTAGCTTTTAAAGTGTTATTATTAGGTTTCAAAGTAAATTGTACTTCTTTTGGTAGTTGCGACTGTATATACTTTTCAATGTCCTCAATTTCGTAAGACCCTTCAGGGATCGTAATACTTTTATCATCACCGTAGTAAAACGTATCATTTATGTTTTTTTCAATGTTCGGTATAGAGTTATAAGTGGTCAGTTCAATTAAACCAAGTTCCCATGTACCCTCGCTAACATCAATAGGAAACGCTAGCTCGTGGGATAGAACACTAGTTACCCCTGTTAGACAGAACATTACTACAGAGAAACTTTAAACACAAATGTCCACAAACAACTGAGTCAAAATTCTGTTGTCTCTCGTAGTTATAGTACATCTCACATTCACCCAAGTACTTAGAAATTTCCGGTGGTGGTCTTAGGTTTCCAAAACTGTCATAATAATAGGCCTTTTTATCAATCTTCCTGTAACATACCCAGTGCGTGCCTGGACCGGTTGTACTGTCCAAGTTAACTATAGCAGATTCACATTTTCTCGGGGTTTTCGGTAGACTGTTCCTCATATAAACCCCTCTGAAATTAGGAATTTTCAATAACCTCGCGTATTTGATCAAATCGTAATTTGTAAGTGGCTTTATTGGTATTGAGATGCTTTTTTTCTTGCGGCCTCCCCTTTTCTTTCTTTTACAGCCGGCGCCTTCCTTTCTATAGGGCCTAAGATACAACCCTCTACCCTTCGGACGTTTAGCAGGGCGTTTCTTCTTACGACCTCCTCCCAATTTTGTTTTTGCTTTCATGGCTGTTGTGACTGCCCAAGCAGCGGATTTCTCACCAACACTGGCGTTACTAGACTTGAATCTCTGCCAGGCGCGTTCCGCCAAC